>JAJLZA010000001.1:0-1200000 GCA_030571925.1 Yamadazyma epiphylla
CACCATAACACCCACCATAACACCCACCATAACACCCACCATAACACCCACCATAACACCCACCATAACACCCACCATAACACCCACCATAACACCCACCATAACACCCACCATAACACCCACCATAACACCCACCATAACACCCACCATAACACCCACCATAACACCCACCATAACACCCACCATAACACCCACCATAACACCCACCATAACACCCACCAATCTACCCCGAGGGCTACCGCGCAATCTTCCCCCAGGGCTGCCGCGAAAATTCACCAAACACTACTCCAAGATCTACGGCGAGAACTACCGCGAGAGCTACAGCCATAACGCAGCGCGCATGCCCTAAGAAATACTAATTCTAGTTCCCTTCATCATTAACCAGAATCATAAAATTTTTACTTGAAATTAGGAAATACAATATTAATGGTCATAATGAATATACCTTTTATTTTTCCTTTAATTTTAATTAGTTTTTTTAGAAGATACAATACATTTACTTATACAATTTTCGCATAGTTGTGAAATTTATTTTAAGATATTATAATGTATAATAAAAACTAATAAATGTATATCTAGATGAAATTTATATGCATATACCACTTCTTAATCAATCAAGAATATAGAACTATCCGGAAGATAGGCCTGATAAAAACAAGCTTTACCATCAGTAAACTGCATTCAGTAAATAATTTCCTTCTAATATCAAGTATTTTTTAAGTATTTTTTATAGATTAGAGGATACCAGAGCACAATTATTTCAAAATTATGGCTGCAGGACTACCATGAAACCAATGTGATTCTTTTTCTTATAATAGTTGCTTGGGTCATTCTGCTATAACACATTGTGAATTGTGCAGCGGCACTGGTACAACATGGTGCCACTTCGCGCGAGTCTTCGGTCACACCAGTCTTCGGTCGCACCAGTCTTCGGTCCGAATGTGAACCGAGACTTTACTTACATTGATTCAATAAACGACGATAAAAACATATATTAAAAACAAATACAAACTAAAAACTAAGTACACCAGGGATGATAAAAAAATGTGGAGAGCAATGAAAATCAACTTATGTGCTAACCCGATTTTATAAAAGTCTTGGAATTCACTCAACACCAATGCAACTTCTGATTTCTTCGATGGTTTCTTTTCCTGCAGGTACAACCCTGGTCATTGACTTAGGTATGAAACTAGGGTAATATTTAGAAATTGTATACATTATATCATTATACCAAATGGTATATCCTTTCGCAGTAAAATGAATACCGTCTTTAAGAAGTGGCAACAATGTGTCATATTGTTCATTAAGAATTTGAGCTTCAGTATAACCGGATGCTTTCACAAACAGATCCCAAAGATTAATAAATGGAACTTTTAATGCAGCACACTTTTTTTCAACAGCATCAGAATATTGCTTATTAAGCTTACTAGACCGTCCCGAACTAGATTTATCATGAATTGTAGGCCCTGTAACAATAGTTTTAATACCTTTTGCTTGCACATATTTAACTATCCACTCAATATTTTCAACGTATCTTTCCACTGGAACGTATTGTTTACCAGTAGCAGCATCATTAGTACCATAAAATATAATCATAAGCTTTACTTCACTTACACCGGGGTGGTGATCAGATTCTATAATCCGAGGAAGATAAAATCTGGCATGGTCCGAGTTATATCCGGAAAATCCTCTATCAATGATATCAAACTTTCTTGTATAGTTTTTAGCTAAAGCAGCAATTAATGAAAAACCTGTGTCTTGATCAAGTGCAAACTGTGTAATAGAGTCACCCAAAAGAGATATTTTATTCCACTGAAGATGAACTTGAGAAATGGCACAGGTTGGGGTGGATAACAGAATATTTGAATTGGTAGTGGAACTTGGTAATTCAGTTTCAGATTGACTTGCAATGGGTGAGCTAGTACCCGTCACATATATTAATTGAGTTAATAAAAGTATTGTACTAATTAAAATATTTTTAGCCATATTTATAATTGAAATTGAATTTTGAGGATATTGATACTTCTTTAAATATCGTTTATTTGACAAGTATCACTTAATTTTAAGTTGCCACGTTTGTAATAGTTAATGGCGCTTATTCATTTCACCCCATTTAATTTTTACGTAACGTTTGTATATTGTAAGAGAACTCAAGCCACTTATCTGAGTATAAATTAGTTATAATTCTAGGTATTTTAAGTTCTACAACTTACCAGGAGCCTTTTATATTTGTTGGAATTAAAATTAAAAAATTTTATAGAATCCAGGAATCAAAATAAAACATATATTAAGCTCGAATTATAAAAAGGATCTCAAATAAACTAATATTTTAATTTTATAAAAATTAAAACATACAAGTGATCAAATATAGTAAGGTTCATTATAAGTAATAGCACACTATACTCCAAGGCAGCTTTGAACTTCTTCGAACGGAAGATCACTTCCCGGCACAACGCGAGGAAGTGCATTAGGCATGAAATTAGGGTAATATTTGGAAATTGTGTTCATTATCTCATTATACCAAATGATATATCCTTTTGGTGTAAAATGAACACCGTCTATAAGAAGTGACAGTAATGTATCATATTGTTCTTTTATAAGTTGGTCCTCGGTATAACCGGATGCTTTCACAAACAGATCCCAAAGATTAATAAATGGAACGTTCAATTCAGCACATTTGTTTTCAACAGCATCTGAATATTCTTTATTCCACTTATTAGACCTTCCAGAACTAGATTTATCATGAAGAGTAGTTCCTGTAACAATTGTTTTTATTCCTTTTTCCTGTACGTATTTAACGATCCATTCAATATTATCAACATATCTATCTACTGGAACATTTTTACCACCAGTTGCATCATTGGTCCCATAAAATATAATCATAAGCTTTATTTCGCTTGATCCCGGAATATGATCAGAGTCTATAATCCGAGGAAGATAAAATCTAGCTTGGTCCGAAGTATGTCCGGCGAATCCTCTATCGATGATATCCAATTTTCTGGTATAATTATTAGCCAAGGCTTCGATTAATGAAAATCCAGTATCTTGATTGAGTGCGTACTCTGTAATCGAATCCCCAAACAAAGAAATTTTGTCCCATTGAATATGTTTTTGCGCTAGCTCACAAGTAGGGATTGATAACAGAGAACTTGAGTATGTGCTCGAAGTTGGCAATTCTGAAGATGAAGATGGCGCTTTTGACAGACTAGGCATACTATCACTAGGCACTAAATCAGAACTCTCTCCACTTGTAGAAGAAATACTAGAGGTGGATAAATCTTTTGACAGTTTAGAATAGTTTAGCGACTGGGAACTTGAATGTAAACTTGAAATTTGTGTCTCTGTGGATGAAGATAAGGATGAAGATAAGGATGAAGATAAGGATGAAGATAAGGATGAAGATAAGGATGAAGATTTTGATATATCAGTGGTTTCACTAGAAACCAAGTCAGAACTCTCCCCACTTGGAGAAGAACTACTAGAGGAGGGTAAAGCTTTTGACAGATCAGAAGAGTTTAGCAACTGGGAAGTTGAATCTAAACTTGAACTTTCTATTTCTGTGGATGAAGATAAAGATGAAGATTTTGATATATCAGTGGTAGTATCGCCAGTAACAACGTCAGATGTTTCTTTTGTAGAAGAAATGGGGACTGAATTTGAAACTCTTGCCAGTTCAGATGCGCTATCACCAGAGGTGGACCCTGAACCAGTTGTAGAAGGCTTTAAATCTGAGGATGTTGATGACAATGATTTTTGACTACTATTAGAAACCGAAAGGGAATCTGAATGTAATGTAGATGTCATTAGGTTTGAAGATGGTGAAACCAGTGTTTTGTAGCTAGATATATCTTCCTCGGACTCTGATGGCCAATCAGGCCAATCAAGCCAATCAGACCAACAATAGCACCCTAATTCATCTTCAACCTGTAAATCTTTATTTGGAGCTGCTTCTGATTTATACACATATACAGTATCAACAGCAAGTATAATCCTAATTAAAAAGATCAAGGTTGTGAACCGGGTAATGTAAAGCATAGTACTAAAAAAAATAATATTTAAGGATATTGAGGGCTCTTTATATACTTTTTATTTGACAAGTATCATTTAAAAGTTCTCATTTAATGGCCACGAATACAATAAGGGACTTGCTTTTACTAAACCCTAATAATTTAGTTCATTTATATTGAACGTATTCATAATTCAAATTCATAAATAAAACAAGAAAGCTATTACTGTCTATCATTTTGAAGTTTTTAATAAGTGGCTATTAATGTAATCCTATAAAAAGGAAAAATTTGTCAATATACATTTTAAAAATTATATATTAGCTACGTGTCCTAGAGATTAAGCAAGACCCGATCATAAACATCGTTTCCTATGATGGTTTCTTAAACAATAGTTGAATTTTTGTTTTCTCTTTAAATTATGTTTAGTAGATGTAACCTCAAGCGTTTAAATACCTGAAGGCTTGAGTTTTATTTATTAGTTAACGATAAATGATTTCCAGAATAGACATGATGTAAAACGAGGTGATTTGAATTTTTAATTAAATATTACTACGATGAGAGATTAGTATAATCCAATAAAAAACATATATTAAAGCCGTAGCACGAAAATTATCAGCGGTTTTAGATTAGACCTAAAGGGCCCAAGCAAAGATTGGTATTGCAGCAGCTACCAATTGCGCTCTTTTAATAGCAGCTTGACCTTCGTAATTACCAACTTCAGGAGCATTAGCACCAGAGCCGTTTGATCCAGAATTGTTTGATCCAGAACCATTAGAACCAGAATTGTTTCCATTAGAACCAGAATTGTTTCCATTAGAACCAGAATTGTTGGATCCGGAATCGTTGGAATCTGAGTTAGACCCACTAGAGCCATTAACATCTCCACCTGATCCAGTACCTCCAACAGTAGTGGTGTAAGTTTTAGTAATAGCATCTTGTTGTTTACCTCCCTTGGCTGGTGGATTAATAGTAGTGGTTACAACAACAACTTCAGTTTTAGTTGGAGTTTCTACAACTACAGTTAAATCTCCATTTTCAGCGGTCTTGACATAAGTTTCTGGAACTTTTCCTGAACAAGCAACAGTAGCAGTGACAACTGGAACTGGGGCTGGAGTTTCAATGACAACTACCAAATCGCCATTTTCACAAGTTCCACAAGTTTGAGTGTAAGTTCTTGTGGTTTTTTCATTACATGGAAGAGTAACTGTCTTAATTGGAACTGGGGTAGCAACAACAACAGTTGGATCACCGTTTTCACCTTTAGTAGTGTAAGTAGATGTAAGAGTATTAGTCCATGGAATAGTAATGGTTGGAGCTGGGGTTTGAACAACAACAGTCCCACCATTATGATTTTTAGTGGTGTAAGTAGAAGTAAAAGTACCAGTCCATGGGGTAGTGATGGTATCCATAGGAGTTTCAATAACAATAGTTCTGTCTCCATTATCACCAGTAGTAGTGTAAGTTGAAGTAAAGTCACCAGTCCATTCAGTGAAGGAAACTGGAACATTAGTTGGAGTTTCAATAATAACAGTTCTATCACCGTCTGGGCCAGTTGTAGTATGAATAGTTACTTCGGATCCAGTCCATGGAGTAGTAATGGTTGGTGGAACAGTTGGGGTTTCAATAACAACAGTTCTTTCACCATCTGGACCGGTGGTTGTATAAGTAGAAATTTCAGTACCTGTCCATGGTGTTGTGATAGTATCATCATCAGTTGGGGTTTCAATAACAACAGTTCTTTCACCATCTGGACCGGTGGTTGTATAAGTAGAAATTTCAGTACCTGTCCATGGTGTTGTGATAGTATCATCATCAGTTGGAGTTTCAATTACAACTGTTCTATCACCATCTGGACCTGTGGTTGTATAGGTTGATGTGAAAGTTCCAGTCCATGGGATTGTAGTAGTATCTTCACCTGTTGGAGTTTCGATAACAACAGTTCTGTCGCCATCTGGTCCAGTAGTAGTATAAGTAGAAGTAAATGTACCAGTCCATGGGATAGTAGTAGTGTCTACATCATCACCTGGAACTGATTCGGTAGTAATAACTTCTGGATGACAAATACCATCGGAACATAAAGTAGTGGTGAATGAACCAGTCTTACAGGTGGAACCTGTACAAGTAACAGTAGAGGTTGGTTCAGGAGCAGTTTCAGTAGTAACAACTTCAGAGAAACAAATCTTACCAATACATGTAGTAATAGTTGTTTCACCAGTATGACATGTTGTACCATAACAAGTAGTAGTAGTAGTTGGTACTTCACCACTTGATGATGGTGGAATAACAGTTGCAGTTGTAATAATATGTGGAATACAAACTGAACCACTACATTCAGTGACAGTAGTTTCACCAGGTACACAAGTAGTACCAGTACAAGTGACGGTAGAGGTTGGTGGATCAACTTTGGTAGTGGTAGTAACAACAGTGCTACAGATAGAACCAGAACATTCAGTACCAGTAGTAATACCCGGGGTACAAGTTTCACCGTAACAAGTAATAGTATCAGTTGGAATAACTGGATTTGTAGTAGTGGTTGTGATAACTTGTGGATGACATATACCATCAGTACAAACAGTTGTTAAGGTAGTACCAGTTTGACAAGTCTCACCAGTACAAGTGACAGTGGAAGTGTCAGTAGACGGTTCAATTGAACTTGGGGTAATAGCAGTGGTGGTAATGACCCATGGATCACACACACTTCCAGTACAGATAGTAGTTTCTGTAGTACCTGTTTGACAAGTAGCACCAGTACAAGTAACAGTTGAGTATTTGGTAGTTGGTTCACTGTTAGAGGAACTTGGACTTGGTTGGCTGGATGAACTTGGACTTGGTTGGCTGGATGAACTTGGACTTGGTTGGCTGGATGAACTTGGACTTGGTTGGCTGGATGAACTTGGACTTGGTTGGCTGGATGAACTTGGGCTTGGTTCATTTGAAGAACTTGGGCTTGGTTCATTTGAGAAACTTGGACTTGGTTGGCTGGATGAACTTGGGCTTGGTTCATTTGAAGAACTTGGACTTGGTTGGCTGGATGAACTTGGGCTTGGTTCGTTGGATGAACTTGGGCTTGGTTCATTAGAAGAACTTGGAATTATAGTTTCAGTAGTAATAACCCATGGTTGACATTCACCGCCAACTGTACAAATAGTAGTTTCTGTGGTACCAGTTTGACAAGTAACACCAGTACAAGTTACAGTTGAAGTTTTAGTTGGAAGTGGTGGATTAGACGAACTTGGTACATTTGAACTTGAATTGCTCCACGAGGAATAAGTGGAAGAAGGAAGAACTGGTACTGTTTCCGTCGTTATAATTTCTTCAGTACATATAGAACCCAAGCAATTGGTTGTAGTAGTGACACCAGTTTTACAAGTTTCACCAGTACATGTTGTTGTTGAAGTAATAGTCTCTGTCTTAGGGCTTGTATCAGAGGAAGACTGTGAGGGAATGGTAGTTTCAGTTGTTACTACTCTTGTTCTGCAGTTGTCTTCAGTAGCTCCAACCATACAACTAGTTTCTGTGGTGACTCCAGTTAAACAAGTAGATCCTGTACAAGTAACAGTAAAAGTTGGAATTGATGCACTAGAAGATGGAGGTGGTGCACTTGAAGATGAAGGGGCTGGTTCACTAGACGATGAAGGAGCTGGTTCACTGGACGATGAAGAAGCTGGTTCACTGGATGATGAAGGGGCTGGTTCACTAGACGATGAAGGAGCTGGTTCACTGGACGATGAAGGAGCTGGTTCACTGGACGATGAAGAAGCTGGTTCACTGGATGATGAAGGAGCTGGTTCACTTGAAGATGAAGGGGCTGGTTCACTAGACGATGAAGGAGCTGGTTCACTAGACGATGAAGAAGCTGGTTCACTGGATGATGAAGGAGCTGGTTCACTGGATGATGAAGGAGCTGGTTCACTTGAAGATGAAGGGGCTGGTTCACTAGACGATGAAGGAGCTGGTTCACTGGATGATGAAGGGGCTGGTTCACTAGACGATGAAGGAGCTGGTTCACTGGATGATGAAGGAGCTGGTTCACTTGAAGATGAAGGGACTGGTTCACTAGATGAAGATGATATCTCGCTAGAAGATAATGTCTGGCTACTTGTAGTCGGTTCTTCTATAATAACTGTAACATTACCGTCTGATGCTGTTGTAGTTGTGGTAGATGTAAAGCTTTCACTCCATGGTACTGTTGTAGTTTTAGTAAAGGGACAACTGTCATCATCAGTATCTTCAGTATAAAACCAAGTACCTTTATCAGAATTACCATCAGGATGTGTGACTTTAATACCAAGTCTATATATCCCACCTTCGTTATACATAATAATCTTTGTCGCATAATACCTACCACCCTCTAATCTGTACTTTGCAGTTGTATCATTTTTAAAATAGGAAGACATATCGAAATCAGCAGTTGTTTCTGTACTCTTTCCACAACAACTAAATGCTGAATCTCCTAAGGTAAAAGCAAAAACATCATCCGCACGACCAGTAAAAGTATACGTACCACTAACATCAGCATAAAAATACCCGGTAAATTTTAATCCAAAAACACCACCATTCATGTTTCTACCAAATATAGTAGCAGGATAATTTATACTATGGGGCTCCCCCGCTTCAGCAAGATAAGGAGTGACATTATATGTTGTATAATCAGGTGTTGATTGATCGATATATTTAACCATCTCATCTAAAAGAGTTTTATTAACTTGATAAGGATGTGCTGGAACATCGTCTATAAAATCTACTCTTAATCCGTCATATGGATCTACTGGTTCACAAGCTTCAATACCTAAAGTCTTTTGGACTAAAGCAGCAAAAAGAAAAAGTGCTTGAAACCGCATATCTATGATGATATATCGATAGGAAATTTCGTTTCTTATATACATCAAAAAGTTTTAATAAACAAAGCTGTGATTTTGACACGTATGACGAAGTACAAAACAAAAATGGAATAAAAAAATATTATTCCCTTTCAATTCCCTGAAAGAATCTAGTTCCAAAATTGCCACCTAACCATCATCTTATTTAAGAAGAGATTGTTACTAATCTGATAAATCTCCTTTTTGGGATTTACAAAGAACTACTTTTTTAGTGCGAAGTTACGATTATGTAGGATACACAACGCACAAATTTGGTGATTGGATTCAGTTCTTTTTTTTTTTCCATTTAAGTGTTACACAATTGTCAAACTGAGGACACCTTGTTAATAAGTTTCATTTGTTTTAATAATTTTAAAAAAAAAAGAAAAGCGGGGGTTACCTTTTCAGGAAATCGTGAACAATACGGTTAGAAGAGAACGCGAATAATTATGATAACAGACGATTAATTGATATTACAATAAAAAAAAAACAACATGAAATTTTTGTGACTCCTAAATAGAGAATTCTAACAATAAGAAATTTGCCTTACAGATGACTTTAGTGAAAAAAACAAACAGAAATTGAGGTATACGTTGCAATTTAAAAATCGAGGCGTGCTACAAGGAATCCGGCTACACCTCATCTGTTATGCAAGGAATAAGATGCTGATGCCTAGTTAACTATTTTGGAACCTCACATTGAAAGTTTGTATTCTCAAAGTTTCATTTGTTTTATTATTAAAATTTTTACCCATGAAACCATCACTCAACAACCCATGAGATTTATTTCTGATAATCGCCAGGTGTCAATTACTACCAACATGGCTGTGTTTATTTACTTGTACCTTCAGGAAAAAAAAAAGAACAATGAAATCCCAATTAGGGATCCGAGGCGACCGCCAATCTTTCAGTTATGCCACTTACATTGTTCTGATTAACTGTTTATATGGGCAAAAATAACTTATCGGGTTAGTTATTTTTGACTGCATGTAATATTATCAAACACAGTTTTTTTCAGTAATCTAGTATAACAAAAGAGGAAAAGCTCGGACAATGTGATGTGTTTGTATACATAATTTCCGAGAAAACGCACATAATTGTTGACCAACGTACATACTTCTTGACCAACGCACATAATTCTTGACCATTGCTTAGAATCTCTTGGATCTACACATAGTTTCCTAATGTATATTTTTCCTTTTCAAGTTGAGTATATATCAATCAAAAAAAAAAAAAAAAAAACGTGCACTGTATTCCCCTGTACTTCGCCAAATTTTTATCAGCACAGGTCGCCTAATGAAGACCTCGGATACGTCGATTTAATAAGTTATCACAGCGTATTCTATACGAGCTGACACCTTTTGTAACGGGATATCGCCATATCCGGATTCAAATACGATTTTTTTATAAGCGAAGCGTTCGCTGGCATATTGATTTCCGAGAATTTGAAATTGTATTTCACAGCATAATTAAGAAGTCAAATAAATATAAGTCTGCAAAAAGATTAACAGCTCGCTATGGAATTTGATTAAGATCCACGAAAAGCTTAAAAGTGTTATAGCTGGTGCCTTCTAATACTGAGTTAAAATATGGGTATGAGTTGAGAAGCTGTTATTTAGGGGGCTTGAATTCCTTTCACCATTAAACGATAGATATTTATAATTTAATCGTTAAAGAAAACCAAAAATCTATTAAGGTTATTTAACATATGTTAACTTTTGGAAAAAGGATGCAAACAATGCCAAAAATATCGTAGGTATGTTACTAGTTTTGATTCTGATACCCAAGAGTATCGCTCAATACCATAAGTTTAAAGATAGGTTACAAACTACTAAGCTAAATATTAGCCTATCATTCCTTTTTGATACATACACTTGCAGTATATCTATTTCCAAACTGTTGGTTCCTGACGCAGATAATTCATAGGATTATAGTTAACATGGATATATCTAATATACATTTATATAATTAGTACATATACAGGAATATATTTAGAGTCGAAGAGCTGCCTCGACTAACTAATACTTGATGTTTTCAGCTAAGTACATTTACTTCCGATTTTTAGAGAAATGCTATTATCAGACTCACACCAGAACATGAACAGATACTCAAAATTTGAACTACAATGTGACAAGCATCAATTTTATACATATTGAACCAAATTTCTAATCGATACCAAGCACCTTAAGAGTAATGCGTAGTTCAAATATAACGCGAATATTTATAGCACTAGAACTAAAGCCATATTTAGGTACGGAACAGGGGAAACATTTTCTTATCTTTAGTCTGTTAATTGTCAGACAATTGCAAAAATATCTCGTTGAACGGTACGCGCACTAAACAAAAAGGTTCAATTTTTTACACTTAAACGCTTGAGTTTATGCCAATACCATAAGCATGAGTAAACAGAAATTCTCAATAATACTAATTTAGACGACCATTTATAGCAAATAAATATAATATGAATGGATTATTTAGAAAACACTCTCTTCACTCTTGAATATGATTATTAGATCACGGTCCATGCATTTAACTAATAAGAGTACCAATATATGAGGATAGTAGAAAGTACTATCACTATAAAACAAGCGATTGTGATATACCTAAACTAAAATAAAAGGGTCAAAACTAACATGAATTTCATAAAAAACTACTAGTTTCAATATAATTATTATTCCTAAACTATTAACAAATAACTGATCTTCTTGCTAAGTAAGTTAAGTATAGCTGTTTTCTGAATTTATAAGGGTGAAATCGAGATTCTTATTTAAAAGTTATTCATTAAGATAAGTGATGTAATAAATATTTCAAACCTACCCAGAGTGACTTGAGGAAATCTTAAAACTTATATTAAAGCTGAGACAAAAAAAAAACTTAAATCTAATTACCGTAGAGAGCCTAAGCGAAAAATGGGATCACATCAGCAACTAATTGCTCTTTTGTGGTGCCTTTAATACCTTCCTAACTAGTAACTCTAAGTACACCATTATCGGAACCATATGAGGAGGAAGCCTTTTTTGTCTCTTACAACCGCTGACTTATTTAAGTGTGTTTAACTTTTGAATATTATCTAAAGAGTATATCAGTACAAGCTTGTGCAAATTAAAAAAAAGCTTAAAAGATTACATTGTAAGGTGAAAATAGTGCTTTAAGCTTAGCAAATACTTGATAAGTCATATTTAATAAACAGAAGCTACTACAATATATATAATTGATTTTTTTAGTACTGGTTTGTCACTTTTTTTATCATTTGGCTTTTACTGTTAAAATTTGACCGAATATTCGACATTAGCTATGCGATATTAAAGACGACAATGTAATTAATTAATAGACTCCATTAACAAGATGATTATAATTGATACAATACCGCCAAAAGTCCTTCCAACAATGAGATAGGCTATATAAAGGGCGTTGTTATAAATCAATAATGACGGTATTAATTAAATTTTTGACTCTATGAAAAATTTGTTGGATTTACCTGACCCATTCTTTCTACCTTAAAACTATAAAAAGAGCCCAGAAATCTTTCAATTAAAGTAAATGATAACTGTATTCTCATCTGAACCACTTGTGGATTATACTGCTTGATTATTAAGTATATTTTGATTACTAATAAATCTATGAATATAAATATGATGAAATATTTCGTTAATAATTAATAGACATTTTAGTTAGACAGAGCTTCCTTGGAAGACTTGTATACCATTTATCTAGACAAATGATATTCAGATATCCAGAAGAAAGTAAAGACTATGTTATTCCCGAAAAGTATATCAAAGGACCAATTTCTGTTTCAGAAAAAGGTAGTTCTCAAGAAAGTTTGGTTAAAGATTCAATCGTTGTAGAACTTGGAGGCCCTGAAAATCCTAATAATTGGCCCTTATATTTAAAAGGTATAAACGTGTCCCAGATTTGTGAAAAGAATTCTACTCATGATTAATAAATATTGTTTAAAAGTACGCCTTACATGTTCCTATAAAACATATTCTATTTGTGATATGATATGTTATCAACAGAATTAACTATATTAATATATATATGCTTTTAAAAAGCGAAATAATTTAGGCCAAGTATTCAATGTTTTGAAAAGATTCCTGGGAGATGAATTTAGAATCTTCCCATAACTGGAGTTTAAGAGATCGCATTGGTTTTAAGATCCTATTACCCGCATCGTTATCTCGGATACTGAGCGGATAAATATTAACGTGCGACTAATCAAAATCATTTAAAAGATCTCTCTCAATGAAATCAAATGGGATAAGAAATATCGCCGTTATTGGTGCAGGGCCAAGTGGTATGGCACTGGTGAAAACATTAAACGCTGAAAAAATTGGTTTTGATATTCATTTATATGAATCTCGTAATGGGTTTGGAGGTGTTTGGAATTACTCACCAACTAAAAGTAAATATAATTCAGAACAACAGTTAATTGATAATAAAGAATACAACTACTCTCCTATGTATAGAAAATTAGAGACTAATATTTTACATCAATCAATGGAATTCGCTAATTTTCACTTTCCTGAAAATACTGACGACTTCCCTGATAGGAATGAGGTCCTAAAATATTTACAAAATTATTCTAAAACAATTGGTGACCATACTCTTTTTCTGAATACAAGAGTTACTTCTTTGAAGAAAACTGATAAAAAATGGGTGGTTCTGAGCATTAACACTCTAAAGGATGAATCATATAGGAGGGAATACGATGCCGTAGTGGTTGCAAATGGCCATTTCGAGAAGCCATATTTTCCTGAAGTCAAAGGTTTGCAGCAATGGAAAGATTCAGATCCAGAATCCATTTCACATGCAAAGTATTATGATACTCCTGAAGAGTACAAGGATAAGAATGTTTTAATTGTCGGTGGTGTATCTAGTGGTAGCGATATTGCCATACAGTTAAGTTCAACTGCAAAAAAGGTCTTTGTGTCGACCGATGAAGATACAATATTGAAAAAAATAGGAGAAAATCCTTTCATTGAATTGATTCCGAGAATTGAAGAATATTTGTTAGAAGATAGGGCTATTCGATTTAATGACAGGTCAATTTCTGGTATCGATAAGATTATATTTTGTACAGGTTATCTTTATGACGTTCCATTTTTGGAGTTAGATATTTGTCGTCAAAAGTACATTGAAAAGCTATATAAACATATATTTTATTCTGAAGACCCTTCATTGACGTTTGTTGGATTGGGAAAAGATATAAGTCCATTTCCTTTTGCAGAAGCACAAGGTAGTATTATTGCAAGGTTTTATAGCGGAAGATTAACGATCCCACTGAAATCCGAAATGCTTGAGATATGTCAACAAGAACTTAATCAAAAAGGAATTGGTTTACATTCTATGAAGTTTCCACTAGAAGCAGAGTATGTTAATGATTTATACAAAATGTTAGAAGACCAGAATTTAAGAGACGGTTTCCTCTTTGATAAATATGAGGGTGAAAGATTTGATAGAAGAAAGAATGGAAGCGAAATCAAATTAAAAAGGGTCATCTTGAATAATGAAAAAATAGTAAGGTCAAGGATTTAAAATATGTTGTGGCACCGATTGCAATTTTAGTTTAAGGCGCCGACTTTACTTGCTGATCCAGTATCAGAGAATAAGATACCTCTAAAAATAGAGCCGAATACCACCCATATGACGAAGGTTGATTGACTTGTTAATTCTCTATATATATACAAATATATTTGCACAGGCTTTAGTATTAGTAATGTGCTGAAATTTACTTACACATAATTATCGACTTTACACGACTTTTTAGAAATACATTTTGCCGTTCTGTAATTTACTGAAGCAAAATCGCTTACTTATTGGTAAACACACTAAGATTTCCTAAATAGTTAATCGTGCTGAAATTAACTGTGGTGAGTATCATTTGGCTGCGAAATATTTTATGTAAGCCTCACCCATGTCTATCTCTAGATATACATATATATATATAAGCATGAAAAAGTCTAATATAAAACTGAGCTAAAATGGGAATGCTCTATCAATTCGTCCAAAATAGTGTTTTCGGAAGACTTGTTTATAATTTTTCTAATTTTAAATATTTCAAGTACCCTGAAGAGCAACCCGATTATGAGGTACCTAAGAAGTATTATAATGCCGAGGAAAAGATAATTGTATCATGGGAAGACAATGATCCTTATTATCCTCAAAATTGGCCCAGGATATTCAAATTGATTATTCAGCTGGAAATTATCTTTCTCACAATGGCAATGTACATGGGTGGACCAATCATTGCACCGGCATCTGAAGCATTAATGGATGAATTCGGCATAGGTTATGTTTTATCGACTTTTCCAATGTGTTTTTTCATCATGGGTTATGGAATCAGTTCAATGTTTTTTCCTCCTTTAGCGGAACAGCCATCTATTGGTAGAACTCCTATTTATATCGTTACAGGTATTCTTTTTTGTATATTCCAAATCCCTTCAGCATTGGCTCCTAATATTGGTGGTTTAACCGTTTCAAGATTTTTTGCAGGGCTATTTGGATCACCAGCTCTTTGTGTAGGAGCAGCAAGCTTTGCTGATGTAGTCAACCCTAGTTATATTCCAATAGGCTTGTCTCTTTGGGGATTAGCGGCATTCTGTGGACCTTCAATGGGACCAATAATTGGATCCGCTTGTTTACTATATGATTGGAGATTGATTTATTGGTTAATGCTAGCATTGAATGGGTTAATAAATATAATTCTATTTTTCTTTTCCCCAGAAACTCACAATGATACACTTTTGCTTTGGAAAGCAAAGCGTTTAAGAAGAATCACTGGCAATATGAATATTGTTTCTCCTTCAGAAGCTTCTGGGATAAAGCAATCAATAACAGGTATACTTTCAGAAAGTTTTGTAAGAGCATTTGATATAATGATAAAAGAGCCTATTGTTTTAGTAATGGATATCTATCAAAGTTTATGCTATGGGTGCTTATATTTGTGGTTTGAATCTTTCCCTTTGGCTTATAAAAACGTGTTTAATTTCTCCAATATTCAAGTTTCCATAGCTTACCAAGCAATCAATGTGGGTGTAATTTTGGGTGTAATTGGGTATGCAACCCATATTTATCTTATTTTCACAAAACCATTCATTGAAGGTAAAGGTTTGAATGGGAATGCTTTCTTATTGACTTCATTATGGGGATCAGTTTTAGTCACAATTTCATTTTTCCTTTTCGGGTGGTCGGTTAATAAAAATTGTCACTGGATTGTTTCAGCAATTGGTGCTGCACTTTTTGGAGCCGGAAGTTTAAGTGTGCTTCAAAGTAATCTCAACTATCTTGGAATAAGGTATCCACTGTACGTTGCATCTGTATTCAGCGGGAATGCTTGTCTCCGGTCCATGTTAGGTGCAACTTTTCCAATGTATGGACAGGCGCTCTTCAACAATTTAGCTACTGAAAATTTTCCAGTAGCCTGGGGTTCTCTGTTACTTGGATTTTTGTTTCTTGCGTTGTGTTTTGTGCCGTTGATTTTAATGAAATATGGTGAAAAATTAAAGGGATTCTCAAAATATTCTTCTTAGATAGTAATATACAGAAAGTATAACCAATATATAGAGAATTTAAAATGTGTTAGTTTATATGTTAAATGTATATAGTTTATTTCAAAAAGTTTTCCACTGCTTTAGTCTTTTCATGTGGATATTTGAAAAGCTTAAGATTGAAGATTAGCTGTCGTTTCTTAAAATACAACGAGGTATGTCAACTTGTAGCCCACACTTCAAAAGTAGTTCATTCCATTTCTGTTTGGAATGATTGAAAAATATGTTCAAGACTCATCCAATATGCACTAATATGCGCAGTCTAAATATTGGACCAGGTTATTAGAAATCGGATTTTAATCAAATAGAGATAATATTAGTTCTTTTAAAACCACGAGCCTGAATTTTTAGTTTCAGTGTTTTCTAATTAATCCAATGATAGATTGAAAGTTCATACTGTAAAGAAAGGGGGCTTTAGATAAAAAATCGGATTTATGGTAATATTTCCGAAGCTATCTAATAAAATTAACATAAATCAGTAGCTGCTTCTAAAATTACTTCACATAAACTTTAAAAGACTTTTAAAAATCATTAATTATACCAATTACCCCAATATTTTCTCCGTTATAAAAAATACTACTCATTAGAGGAAAGTATCTCGTTCCTAATTGGTTGTGAGCACTAATATATAAATAACGGCCTTTGGACGTCAGTTCCATTGGACAACAGGCTTATTGTTCTTCAATTCCGTTACAATGAATTGAATTTTGTGTTACAAATCTCTAAGGATCATAGATGAAATTCTATATTTCTGTTTCAATACTTAACTTTTCAATGATATTAATTTAACTAATATATATATATATAAACTACTAGTTAAAAAGTATACAGGAACCACGATCAATGGCTTAAATCTTATATGCCTTTTTATGGAAATAATTACTCTTACATATTTTTTTAAAGCTCGCATAGAGTTGGCAGTAATTAACTATTTAGTTTCCTAAAACATGAAACGGCAAAAGAAATGTTGTAGTAAAAGAAACAAAAAAACCGAATCTCATGGAAAAATGAATATTGTAAATTCTTTTGTTATGGCCGTTCGGCAAGTAAAAAATACGATATAAGAACCCAGTTTGAACAACATTATATATTTAGTGTGCTGGATCCATTTAAATTAAGTGACACCGGCAAATACGGTGGAGAATTCCACTTTAATTATACTAAATTAGTATTGAATTTTGGTTTACGCACTACAGATCTCCACAAAAAGGAACAAATTTCTCCACAAAATGAATTGCGGCTAAAATAACTTAATTTGTTAATATATTTGCGGTTACCACCATTTAAACGACAGCTGCAAATCGGGTAGTATGTAAATCCAACGGTTATTTAATGCAACCCATTTCTTTTTTTTTTAAAAAAAAACCAATGTCTTTAATTCATAACTTCTTAGTAATTTTCTCCATTTTTACTTTGGGTAAATGCTTAATTCCACCCAAAGATTTAAAACCCGATATCTTTGTTTTAACAGATATTTCCAACGAACCAGACGATGGTGAATCTTTAGTAAGACTTCTTCTTTACTCAAATGAGCTTAATATTAAAGGGATTGCCGCTATTACTTCAGTTTGGTTAAATGATACCATAATTGAAGAAGATATTTATCCAATTATTGATGCATATGGCGAAGTCCATGATAATTTAGTTACTCATTCTGATTCTTATCCAAGCGCAGAATATTTGAAGAGTATTGTATATAGAGGACTGTCTCGTTATGGTTTAGAAGTTTTTGAGGAAGATACAATAAGTGAAGCTGCAATTAACTTAATTAAAGCTGTTGATGAAGTCGAAGATACTCTTTATGTATTATTATGGGGTGGTGCAAATGTCTTAGCTGAAGCTTTACACGAAATTAAAACAAATAAGACCGAAGAAGATCTCAATGAATTTATTTCAAAAATAATAGTATATTCTATTTCTGACCAAGATAACGCTGGCCCTTGGATTAGACAAAATTTCCCTCAGATCAGATATATTGCTTCAATCCATGGCTTCAACCAATATTCTCATGCTGCTTGGATTGGAATTTCTGGAGATGTTAATGGTCCAATGGATTTAGGTGGTCCAAACACTTCTTTAGTTACCAAAGATTGGTTAAAAGAAAATATTCAATCCGTTGGTCCATTGGGTAAAGCTTATCCAACTCTTATGTATGTTATGGAAGGTGATACTCCATCTTTCCTTTATACGTTACCAAATGGTTTAGGTTATCCTAAAGAGCCATCATATGGATCCTGGGGTGGTAGATATCTTTTAACAGATAAGTCTCTTGCTTCAGGATATCACCATTCAGATGCTTTAGATCATGCTGAAGGTGTTGATGGTGAAATTCATAGAAGTTCACAAGCTACTATCTGGAGATGGAGAGAAGCTTATCAAACTGACTTTAAGGGAAGAATGCAATGGACTGTAAAATCATTCGATGAGGCTTCCCATCAACCAATAATTGTACTTAATGATACCACTAGTTATTATCCATATTATGTTAATGCCGAATATAACTCTACTGTCATTTTAGATGCATCTGAAAGTTATGACTTGAATGATAATGATGTTACATTCAAATGGTGGCACTATAGGGAGCCTTCATTAACTTCAACTGCGTTACTGGAAGTTCCTGAAATTGAGATTATACCCTTAAATGAAGACAACTCAACCGTTTCTTTCAAAGTTCCAAGTTTCTATCAAGCATGTTTTAATACTTCAAAGAAACCAATGCCTTGTAGGGAATACCACATCATTTTAGAAGTTGTCAACGAAGCTGCCATTCCTCTTAAAACTTATAGAAGAATTGTTTTGTCTACAAAATATTAAAATAAATAGTTCATATGTAATACCAAAAGTTAACGAAAACATATAGCTCTAAGTAACATATTTTACTCTGAAGGTAATAAATTTTATAGAATTCAACTTTAAAAGAAATCATAATCTTAAAATTAAAATGACATATCATTTATTTCTATAAAAACATTAAATCTAGGTTGAACCTTTAGAGTTATTATCAATTTCGATTCGTTTTACCTCTGGTGGTATTTCATGTCTACTATCATACAAGAATATACCATTTTTCAATGCGTTTTTCCTCTCATCTCTTTTATAAAACAAATAAGCTATCGAGACTGTTATAACAAAACACAAACTAAAAGCAGCACAAACAGAAAACCCCTTTGGGAACTCTGGCGCATCAACTGTTGGGAATACCAATTTACTTATCCAAGCACTTGATTGTAAACCAATTATATAAATTAACATCCATTCTATAGATCTTTGATTACTATCATGACGAAGAATATCACTTATCAATGGATTGAAAACAGAACTTTGAGACCAAGACCAATAAGCCAAAAGAAATCCTGCCCATTTCGCCCTTTCACTTACATCCCAAAGAGCTAAAATGAAATTAGAAATAAAGTTCATGATAAATGAAAATATAATCATACCAAATCTTTTTCTAGTCAAGTCTGCTCCAACACATACAATAAAAATCCAAATTATACCTAGACCAGGAGGTATTGTCGTTAAATCATTTAATCTTGAAACCGAAAATCTATCTAATGATTTCAACCATAAAGCAAAAGATCCTGACGAAGCACTATTGGTATTAAATCCGAACATATTGGTTAAAGATAATAACCAAAAGTGCCATGAAGTTAAGATTTTCTTCCAAGTTTCCTTATCAAAGAATGATTTCACAGTAGGAGAAATATCACTACCGTTTTTTTTCATACGTAATCTTGCCAATCTAATTTCATCATCAGTTAAAAATATCGAATAACATTTCATTGGAGTACCTGGATGCATATACAAAGCCAAGATTGCAATAACTATTGAAATTATACCATCAATAATAAACATCCATTGCCAACCAGAAAGAGCATCATTTTCTCCTGGAATTTTAGAAGCAGCACTTTGTAATAATCCTGAGGTAAGTACCCCCAAGAACTGTCCACAATAAAAAATAGCACCTCTTCTGCTGATTTCAGTAGATGTATAAAAACTGGCCAATGAAAAATGAATAATTGGGAAATATGCAGCTTCTGCAGATCCAATAATGAATCTAAAAGCCTTTAAAGTAGCAGGATTTTCAACTTTGAAAAGAAATAAAGTAAAAATCCCCCAAATCATTTCACATATAAATAAAGCATAAGGTAAAGAAACACGAGGTAACAAAAACATCCATGGTAATTCAAAAATGATATTACCAACCAAAAAGATAACTTGGGTATCAATTAAATCGTTACCTTTCATTCCAATATCTTCTTTCAATCCAGAGACATAAGCATTATTTAAGTTAGCCAGATCAATGAATTTAATCCAATATCCTAAAAAAGAGTAAAAAGCTAAAAGAACATCCAACTTTAATAATAATTTTACTTCTTGTTTAGTAGTTCCTTTATCATACCATCTCCACCAATCGTGTTTTTTAGATTCATTAGAGGTAAGTCTATATTCGTATTCATCAAAAAATTTCCACCACGGTCTATTAGCTTCATCTCTATATTCTTTAATAAATAAATTGCTTGTGTCTGATAATTCGGAGGTGACTTCTGTTACATGATTATTCTTAACGTCTATTACATCAATTACAGAGTCAGTATCTTCGATATCATCCACTTTTCTAAGATGAGGAATAAACCACGGGACCATTTGAGTTTAATTTTCAAACAAGGTTAGAATACCTCTTGGGGTACTTATATACGAGATCTATCAATTGATTATAATGCCACAATCCTACATAATTTTGGTTGCGAAATCCTAATAGGTATTTACTTGCGACATGATAAGCTAATAGCCGAGTCTAATTGGCGAGTTAAGAACTGTGGTACAAGTAACAATGAGCTAATTATACCCCGATGGGGAAAAATCTTGAAGAGTCCGAAGATTAACGGTTAGACCGTTGGATTCTCCACTATGCGTCATCGAGCCACAGCAAAATTGTGGATTATAAAAAGATGTGCAGCTCTTAATGGAATCGCCTAATAATGACACATTCAGATCAAATTGATAAAAAGTACAACGTGAGACCTTTTGTAGATCCTCCAGAAACAAAGTCTGATATTAATGCATTAACTTTGGATGCAATCGATATTTCGCTCTTTAAAGAAGGTGAAGAATATCTTCCCCAACGTCAACAATTAGCTAAACAATTGGAACAGTCTATTACAACTTATGGGTTCTTCAATGTGATTAATTATGGAATAACTAGAGAAGAAACTGAATATATAAGAGCAATTGCTCAAAGTGTATTAACATTACCGGATGATGTTAAACAGAAATACTTGGCCAGTGCACCAACTAAAGAACAAGAAAATTCAAAAACTGTTGGTGGTGAAAGAGGTCAAGGATTTAAACCTAAGGGATATTGGGCAATTAAAAATGGTGTAAGAGATTCAATTGACCATTATAACTTTAGAAATACTTATAAAGATGACTTTTTAAAACAATATGATGAACATCCAGAATTGGTAAGTCATCATTTAAAAGAAATAGCTCATTATTATAATACAATTCATAGAGATTTATTACCTAAATTACTTCAACTTTGTGATTTAATTTTAGGTGTTCCTGAAGGAAGTATACTTCAAAATTATTTCAAAAATTATGGTGGAAATGATGATGATTCTGGAAGTCATGGTAGATTTATGTTATACCATCCTTATAAAACAGAGGATAGTAAAAATACCGATAATACTTGGTTACGTGGACACAGTGATATCAGTGCATTTGCATTTATTACTTCACAACCAATGTTATCATTACAAATTAAAGATTATTTTGATGGTGAATGGAAATATGTCAGGCATAGACCCGATTCGCTCATTGTTAATATTGGGGATGCTATGGAATTTATTAGTGGTAGTTATTTTAAAGCTTGTCTTCATAGAGTGGTTGAACCACCAGAAGATCAAAAGTTTCTTCAAAGATTAGTAATTATTTATTTTTGTAACCCAAGTTCTACCGCTGATTTAGATCCAGAAATTCTTGATTCACCAATATTAAAAAAATTAGGATTAACCAAAGAAGAAAAACTAAAGAAATGGGAGAAAATTCAATTCCATCATTGGAATTATACTAAAGGACATCTTTTAGGTAGACTGGAAGCAGGTGAAAGAAATTTATTACAATTTTTTGGTAGAACAATCGAGAGATGGCATCATTTTCAAGGAGTTTAATATATATATAGTTACGTAGTAGTATTTACAGAACGAGTTGAACATAGTGTTTCATCAATGGTACCTACCAAATACAATTCATCATAATCATTAGAAGCGGCTTTATCTAAGCTCTTTAATAAGTCATGTTCAAACATGGCCGGTCCTCTCGGAGTTGCAAAACAAAACCGAGAAATGAATGAAGCTAACAAATCAGTATTAATAACCGCTACTTTAGAACTGTTTTCTATATAACGGAAGACTTCAGTAATACTTAAAGCTCCTTTTGGTAGTTTACCAGTTTCATCGAGCCAATGTTTAGGAACTTTACCTAATTTGGATACTAGTTTGGCTTGCTCAGCATGGTCTCCAGCTAATGCTATGCCATACATCTTGATATATCTGAGCGGGGTTTCCTTTAAAGGACATCTACAAGACATTCTGATAACTCTGTTCATACAATGAAGGTTTTTATCACAAATTACAGTCAATATAAATTGATCATTAACCCATAAAAGTGGATTATTTCTAAAATTCCCCCTGTCAATATACTCTTCCATGGTGATGGTTTCAAACGAATCATCTAACCCACTGATAGCAGTTGCAGTCATCAAGTTTTCAAGCTGTTTGCTGGTGATTTCTTCGTCAAATAACTCTAAAGCAGTCTGTAAATCTTTTTGGAGGCCCGAAGCTTTCTTCTCTAGGGCCTCATTTTTTTCAATTAATTTTTGATTAATTTCCTTTAAATGATCAAATTCAAACTTTCTTTGGTTCCGAAGCTTACGTTGGGATTCTTTCATTCTTTCGAGCCGAGATTCTCTGGCATCTTTGGATATATTATTTTTATCTAACATCTCAGGTGGATCGCGATTCCCTGTCTAATTCCCAGAGATGCGGCTTTAAATTTTTTATAATAATCGTACATTACTAAGCAAATAATTTAATACTATCATCAGTTAACTTAACATCATTCTCTTCAGCATCCTCTTCATCTATTTCATCCATATTAATTTTTTGACCTAGCAATGAAGCAAAAAATTCATCAATATGATTATCATCCCATTTAACGTTTACTGGGGTACTAAAATGAGCAATTGGTTCCTGAACATCGAACCTTAATTTTCTTCCTTTTGAAGCTCTTGTATCGACATTATTCTTTGTTCTAGATGCTTTACTTCTTACTGATAACGTAACTCCATTTGCAGGGTTTGAAGAGGTTATTTTTTTATCTACAAGATCATTAAGTAAGATTCTATAAAAATCTTCATCGTCAAAGATTACTTTAATTTCATCTTTTTCTTTATGCTTATTATTGTTTTGTGAATAATCTGAAGGTAAATCTGGATTGATCTCTTGTTCGGTTTCTTCTTCAACAATTGGTTCTTTATAACCTAATGGTTTAATGCCTGATCTATTTAAATAGGTTCTCTTTTTTAATCTTTCCATATCATTAATATTATTAAGAACTTGTTGTTCTGCTGATTGGTTAACAACTTTAAATTTGGTTGCATTAAGAGCATTTGAACCTGATGAATTAGATACTTTACTCGACCATTTAGTTAATGTGGTAGATCTAAATTTACTTAAAGTATTATCCATTGTTTGAGAAACATCAATGTATTTATCAAGTTTCCTCTTTTTAGGCAATTTAACTGTGTCTAATTGTTGTTTTTCGAATAATTTATTTCTTAATTTTAAGATATTATCTAATAAATCATAGCATTCATTTTGAACTCCTTCAATTAAATCATCGGTTTCTTCGGTTTCAAATTCAGTTCTGGTTTCATAATCTTGAGGTAATAAATTGGATTTGGTGATGGATTTTTGTAATTTGATACGGGATTCTATAAGTTGATCAAATAATTTATTTTGTTCGGTAACAGCATAACCTTTAAGTGTATCATTAACATTAGCTTGGGCTATTCTTTTACCAATAGTTTGACGTTCTTTGGTAATGAGTTTTTGAAGTTTTGCACGGGAATCAGCACCATTATCACTTTCTGGTTCACTTTCAGATTCACTTTCTTTACCATCTAATGATATACCGGAATCACTTTGATCAGAATCTTCATCAGAATCGACCTGTTCATCAGACCCGTTATTGAGCTCTTCATTATCGTCACTTTGGCTGGAGTCTCCACCACTCTGGCTTAAGTCTCCATCACTTTCACCATCAAACTCTTCACCGCTTTCTTCACTACCTTCTTCGTCTCCAAATATGGCGGCTCTAGAACTCTTCTTTCCACCATAAATGTTCTTTGGTTCATTTGATCTTAATTTACTCTTTCCCACACTAACATAATGCTCTGTTTTTTCAACCTCCTCTTCAGATCCACTTTCCTCAGATCTTATTTCATCTTCAATATCGTAATCGGTCTGTGGTTTAGTTAATTCACTTAATTCTTCTGCTAAAGACTTCATGGTAAAGTGAAAAATCTCGCGATGACTTTATTTCTGTGCAGGAGATGAGACCAGAGGTTTTTTTTTACATTCAACAGAGAAAAGTTCAAGACAATTTTAGCGTGCGTAGACGGAAAATGGGTCCAGCGGCCACACCAACTCGATCCGTTACCGCACCCTATATAAACATCGCTCAAGATCCAAGGCTGTGATGCTTACTCGTTATAGGAAGGCACAACAACGTTCACCTACAGAGGAAAAAAAAAAGACGTGCACCAACCATAAACATCCCGATTGCCAAATGTTTTCAAGTCAGTGCGAAAATAACCCAAGGTACGTGAATTTAGAGCTTTTCTTAACCAAAAAAGAGCAACCCAGATTAAAAGCAAAGATATACCATGAGGTTCTTCCAAACAGTCATATTATTTTTCACGTTATTTCTAGGAATTCAGGCGCTCGCAGGCCAAGATGATGGAGAAGATGAAAAAACAACCTCGGCCACTACCATCTACGTAACTGTTACCACCGACGGAGTAACAACAGTTGTCCCCACCACATATGTTCAAACATTCATGAAAACTCACACAGAAGCAAACACAGGAGAGATCAAGAGTGGAGGAGTTGGACTTGGATCTATCAGTGGTACCTTAGCTAAGACCAGGTCGTATGAAAAGACCACTATTTCTCAGACTAATGGAGCTTCAAATATGATTATTGGTGGAGTTGGGATTTTTGCCGCTTTGGTTGGATTATTATAGGAATATACGATATTTAGGTACCATTTATGATTTTTTTCACGTCTTAATTACTGCAATACACGCTAGTTGGCACCAACTGTAGGGCCAATTGTACACTGAGCCTCAGTGGGGACTGCAACAAACGGTCCTATTTTTACGCGCGATTCTCAACATCGGTCCCAAAATTACCGTTCGCAAAAATTTTTTCATCAATTGTACTTCATCAGCTATGGCACAAGAACTAGAATCTAAAACTGAAGCATTATCATTAGATAATAAAGATACCGTTCTTTCATCCAAAGAAGAATTCACCGCCAAACATCCTTTAAATAACAAATGGACATTATGGTACACCAAACCTCAAGTCAATAAAAGTGAAAATTGGCACGATTTATTAAAACCAGTTATCACATTTTCATCAGTTGAAGAATTTTGGGGGATTTATAATTCAATTCCACAAGCAGACCAATTACCTCTTAAATCCGATTATCATTTATTTAAAGAAGGTATTAAACCAGAATGGGAAGATGAACAAAATTCTAAAGGTGGTAAATTACAATATGCTTTCCCAAATAAGAGAGAAGTTAAATCAATTATTAATGATTTATGGTTAAGAGGATTATTAAGTGTTATTGGAGAAACCATTGAAGATGACGAAAATGAAGTTAATGGAATTGTATTAAATATTAGAAGACAAGCTATTAGAATTGGTATTTGGACCAAAGATTGTAATGAAGAAAATTTGAAAGTTGTTGGTGATAGATTAAAGAAAGTTCTTAAATTATCTGATGAACAAAAGATTGAATTTTCTTCTCATGATGACGGGAAAGCACAATTTAGTTTATGATTGTATCAATAGATGAGTTTGTATATTATGAGCTGTACTTTTGACTTTTATAGTCTTCAGCTATTTTCTAACTATATCTAACTTTAAGGCTTTAGCATCAAGCTAAGTCTTTTGTATTCTAATACCCAATAGGGTTGATCGTGTCTCTAATAAATTCTTGAACTCTTTGCCAATATCCATCTTGAATTACTGTGTCATTATGTTGGGCTCCTTCAAATTTATACATCATTTTAGTCTCCGATGTTAACAATTCATAAATCTTATCCATATGATCTGGTGGTACAATTTCGTCTTTGCGGGCACTCAACAATAAAACAGGTATCCTTGATGGTATCTTTGGTACTAATGATTCCAGATCCCAATGTTGGTGAACAAATCCAGCTACATACTTAAGAAATGGGAATATATGTGGAACGGTTTTCCTTATAGATAAAAACGTATTCTCTAATACAATCCCCGAAATCATATCCCCGTAATTTGCAGCCAAATAAATCCCCACAGCACCCCCAAGTGATCTACCATATAAAATCAATGAAGATTCTCGATATTGCTTATCTTTTGAAAGATATTTCATCACTGTATCAGCATCGATCTTTATTCCCTTTTCACTTGGAGAGCCTGTCGATTTCCCATACCCTCTATATGAATAAATAAACACATTATAACCGAAATCTTTATAAAAAATTGATACTATGGGTAAAGCATGGCCAATATTCCCAGCATTTGGCGATAAAATCAAGATGGTTTTATTGGAATAGGAGTTCGATTGTGCATCGTGTTTCAACAGATAACATTGTAAAGTTTCACCATCTTCAGTTTCAAGATCAACTTGTTCATAATCAGGCATTCCGTATTCATCAGGTGTTGCACAATAGCCTCGTCCATCATTAAGTGAAGAAGGATATATTAATTTTGATTGGAAATTATAAAGCCCTAAAACCACAAGGGCACCAAAAGATATTCCAATTGTAGCCATTGCTTTGATTATTTTGTAGAGAAATTGGAATTTATTAAAAATCATAAATGGTTATCAAGTGAAAAATTCATCTCGCGATAATCATTCCTATCTTTAATGTCCAATACATCTCATCTGAATTTGGCAAAATTCGCTTTTAATATTTATGGGAGTTTAAATCCCAATGAAAACCCGTCACCATCGTCATCATTAAGTTCCAATAAATCAAAATTCAATATAAAATCCAAAAAATTGATCTATAATTGTGAACGTGAAGTATCTTGTTTAACAGATTTAGAATTAACTCTGCTGGGTGATGTTTCTACAAATCATGTTGTGATTGGAGGAAAATATTATTTGAAATATTTGACGTTGAATCAAGACCAAACGTCTATTTTGAATGAAACCAATCTTCTTGAACTGGTATCAACTTCAACCTCATCGTCCCGTATACATGGAGGAGGAGCCACCAAACTGTATAATTTCAACACAATTAAATCCAATGGGGACAAAATTGCATGTGGGATGGTAAATGGGACTCTTTCGTTATATGAAGTTCAAAATAATGGGAAATCCTCGTTAGTTCGGAAATATTCTGATCATAAACGGTGTATTAATTCTGTTGATTTTTTAACTCCACAAACCGGCTCAACTTCTCTGAATTTTATTATATCTGGGTCCCAAGATGGTTCCATGAAACTTTGGGATTGGAGAGCATCTAATACAAAACCAGTTATAAATATAATGCCCAAGAATAGTGCAGATCCTGTGAGATCTTGTCAATTTTCACCCCATTCAACTACTCGTAATAAGATGATTGTGCTCTCTGTTCATGATTCAGGAACTTTGAATAAGTATGATCTTCGATTTGTAGGTCAAAGTATTCAAGTTCCCGAAAGAAAATGGAATTTCCATACTGGTCCAGCTCTTTCTCTTAACATTCACCCTACAAAAGAGTATGTAATAACTTGTGGAAGAGATCAAAAAGTATGTGTTTGGAACTATGGTGATTCCAATTCTACTTCCAATTACACTCCTTCTGGATATGGGAATTCTGCTCCTGATTACATCATTAATACTTATGGCCCGGTGCTGAAAGTTAGATGGTGCCCATATCTGAATAATTCAAATTATATTCCAGAAGATGACTTTATGGATGAAGGGTTTAATTCTGGAAATTCTCTTTTTGATTATGATTTTGCATGTCTGTATATGAATGAAGACCCAACAATTACCATATATAATTTAAAAAGACGGTATATACCTAAAGAAATAATTACGTCTTATTCAAAGAGACCTTTTCAAAATTTCATTTGGGCAAATAATATTCATGGTAAAAGACGTTTATGGACGTTATCACGTGGAAATCAATTCACATCTCAATGTCTTGATTCTCCAAGTGATCAAGAAAATATCACTAGACCGGCACAACTGTTAAATTCTGTTCCTTTAGCATGGGGGAATGGTGTTGGTGATTTATCATTTATTAGTCAAGGTAGAGACGAATTTGAAACTCCAATAGCCGCCGATAAGTCTCAAGAATACGATTCATCTTATGAAAGTGAATATGAACTGTCTAAGTATGACATTTCTGAAGATTCAAAGTATAATAAAGTTATTGTTGGATCTGCTCAAACTCTGAAAAATGCAAGTGTAGCTACTTCACCTATTGAAACACCAAGAATGGTAGATATATCACCAAGACCTGCTTTATTAAGATCTTCAACCATCGAGGCAACTCCTACCAATTTTAATAAATCACCTTCGCCTTCACCTCAAATAAGGAATTCTCTTAGTTTTTATAATGTTCATGAACTGCCATCCCAACGTCCAGGAATGATACGAAACCCATCTCAAAGTACTATTGAACTGACTATGTCCTTTGGATCGCCAGTTAATAAGGCTACGGATAACATTGATAATAGAAAGACTATTCTGATCCATTATGCATCTCCTTATATAATACCATTAGAATTACCACTTCCATTAAATGATGAGGTTGTATTTGAAACCCTTTCTAATAATTATATTTTAGCTGTACCAGATGGATTTTCTTTATTAGATGTTTGTTTAATCAATGCAAGTGTTGCTGCTAGTGTTAATAGATTTAAAGATTGTCAAATATGGAGAATCTTGGCTGTTGGGTTAGAACAACATATTGATAATACTATAAATATTGATGAAGATGAAAATGCACATACACATACTGGGGAAGTAGATACAGATGTAGATATTGATGACAGAAAGTCTGTTATTTCTGATTATGGTAACTTTGTTGGTTCATATAATTCTAATTCTACTCTGACAACTAATTATGGAGGATCTGCAAATACAGAACTGATTTCAGATAAAAAATCAAGGTCAGATCAACAAAATACATGGTCAGATATTAAGAGTTCATCCACTAATAATTTAATGGATATGATTAATCAAAATAGAAATAGCTCGTTTGCTCATACCCTTAGTATTAGTCCAATGAGTGCCAATGCTTCAAGATCAAATAGTATGCTCCAACAAGTTAATAATCTTAGAATGGCTGCTAAACATGAAGGTGATGAGAATGCTGTTGAAGATGATGAACCTGAAGAAAAACCCAATCCAACAAATGTTAATTTGCCTCCATTAACAAAAATTGTCGACTCTCCTGAAATTAAAAATGAACCAATACCTTCTGACGATATTCATCTGGTTAATGAAACTAAAACTAAAGAAAACGATGAAGATGAAGGTAAACAAAATGATGAAACAGGAGAACTTAAACGTCATTCTTCTGTTCCTATCATGTCATCAGAGAAAAAGGAACGATCACAATCAACTTCTCCAACTAAAAAAGTTGGTATGTCACCAAAAAATCATCCAGTTCTTAATCGCTTTAGGAATAAAAGAGAATCTTTCATCACCACCAAAACGAAGGATATTGACCTCGATAATGAAAATATGCCTCTCATGAGTTATGGCAATAATAGTTCATTATCATCATCTGCAGTCTCTTCTAACATAAAAGATGCAAAAAGTTCTATTGGATCCTTACCAAGTAATTATATGGGTTCATATAAAAGTAGAAGAAGTTCATCTATAGCACCAACTTATGGGTTCTTTAATAGTAGAAACTTCAATAATGGATTAAGAGAAGTAGATGAAGTATCTTCAATATCAAGATCCGAATCATTTAGTCAATCTGGGTTAACGAAAGCAATGAATAAACATAAACAAGCAGAGATTACAGTCCCATGGAAAGTATGTAGTCTTTTAGAACGGGCATTAGAAAGTGCTGTTTTACAAGGTGATGTTATTTTATGTTCATCATTAGCACTTTTATTCTATTCATTTGCCAAATCACTTAACTTGAAATGTTTCAAGAAAAGTCAAGTGCTTGAATGGTTATCACTTTATATAGAAATCCTTCAACGTAAAAGGCTTTTTGTTAATGCTACTAATATTTTAAACATTGCTCCAAAAGAATTACAAGAAAAATTAGTTTCCCTTTACCATTTTGACACTCTTAGACTATTTTGTGAAAATTGTGGTAAATTAATTGTCAACGAGGAAACAAAATTACAAAATAATGGGGTAGTGAGATATTGGTACTGTGAACAATGCAAGTCAAAACAACTGAACTGTGTTTATTGTAATGAACCATGTTTAGGATTAAATGTAGTCATTGATCTTAGGTGTGGTCATAGAGGACATTTTGGATGTTTAAGAGAATGGTTTATAGAAGATGAAAATATGGAATGTCCTGGAGGATGTAATGAGATTATTTTTTAATTAGCATCAGGGTATATAGCCCTGCATTTTACTCTATTGTATATTAATATATTACAAGAGGAATCAACCCTCATATAAGTACGGCATCACCTATATATACATATTGTTCTACCAATTTGAATTTTGTTACACACAATCCATCCGGTGGTAATTCAAGGTATTCCTCTTCACTATAAGTTATGGTTATTGTGTTCAGTGACACATTCTTGACAAATACCAACTCTTCTTCATCAGGTCTATTGATCATAGATGGTGTACCATGGGAAGACTCTTCATCTATAAGTGTCATATGCTGGGGGACTTTCTTTAAGAAGGAATTATTATACAAATCAGTTAAAAGTCGGAAATGATTATACATATAATGTTGTTCTTCATCTGAAACTAAATCTTTTTTACCATCTTCTCCGGAAGTTTCACTAATATAAAAATAGTTGAAATTGTCTATCTTAGCTAATCTTGTTCTCAAGTATAACCTTACCAAGTAGTTCAACCGTTCAATTTCCGTTTCAATTATCATCAACTGAAGCTTCAAATCACCAGAAACAACCCCGGAATCCATATTTATATCACCATATTCATGACTTTCTAATAAATATTGTTGCTGCTTTGAAATTTTCTCTAACACCTCTAATAAAAGATCTTTTTCGTAGGTCAAAAGACCCGGTGCCATTCTTTCATTCAACATCGCTTTGGTTAGACGTTTATATATATCTTCTTTAAGTCCTCCTCTGGATCTTTGAACTTCTTTATCGAAGTCATTAAGAATATCATCGACCTCCATAATTTTTCGTTTGGTCTTTAGATGAATAAAATCGCGTTGGAAAATAGTTATCGCGAACGATTTCGTAATGGATAGACAGTCGTTATTAGAACAGAAACGTCAGAGACTCCAGGAGCTTCGAGATAGAAGGAATGTGCCAAATAAGACACTAGATATTCCTGTTGCTACTGAAGTGTCAAAAGCTTCCAGTACGGGTTCAGGACAAGTCCTTAAAGTTGACGCTGCAGTTCAAGTTGATCTGGTCAGAAAACAACCAAAATACGCAGAGATTACCAAATTTAGTAAAGCAGTACAAACAATTCCCAAACAAGAAAAGGTACAACAACCATCCAATAAAGAAACTTCGCCTATTACCACATCACCAGCTTCTCAATTGGATGTGGTGTCCTCAAAATTAGAGATTGAATCAATATATAATGAACGCGAACTAAATACCCAATTATCCAATGCTTTTATAATTCTACACGAAGTTCTTTCGATTTCAAAATCCCATAAGAAAAACGACATAACAGAAAGTACAGAATTTGATGTGATACATCTCATTGAATCCTTTGAACCTGTTAAAGGTAAGATACCCATCTCAATGGACGTTTCGCATAATAAATTAGTGGTAGCATTCAATAAAGGTGACAGATATCTTGGGTATGCCATTGTGTTTAAGATTATTAATGGGAAGCTTATACCAGAACATTCATTAGCAAGTTTAGCTCCAATTGTAGTCATAAAATTCGATATTTTCAACGAAGATAAAGTAATTGGTGGATTACAGAACGGTAAAGTAGTGGTTTGGGAACCCCAACCCACAAATGTAGGGGTTATTATGTTACCAACATTAGTCAGTGCTACCAATTATCACGATACATCACTTCATAAAGCACCAATCACCTCTATTAATCAACTTCCCACAGAACCAAATCTGTTTATAACCACCTGTAGTGATGGGTTAATTAATATTTGGTCAACTAATTTTCTTGAACATCCTAAACTTGACCCTGTGACTATTCCTAATGAAACTGACGATAATTTAGGGGTTCTTTCTCGAAAATTTAAACCAATAAACCATGCTATTGTATATACTGATATATCTAAAACACCTAGTCCTACTAATTATATAACTAGTCTTTTGATAGCTACAGATAATGGTATGATTCATAAATTGGTAGATGATGCTAAAACGGGTTACATAGAAACAACTTTGGAATCAAAAATTGTAACAGGCTTGAATTATATTGGTACTATAAACGATTCGAGACTTTTTGCAGCCATTTGTAATGATACAAATGTTTACATATATAACGATCAAAAACTTATAATGACTTTAGCAACGAGTTATATAGTGTTGGATTTAATTACAAGACCTTCAAGTCAATTTCAATTCTTAACAATAGCATTATTTGATGAACTTTCAGACCAATTAGTATCAGTGATTGAATACTGGGATCTTTTAAAAGATGCCAGAAAACCAACAGCTTTATACAAGATTCCTGAAGTTGGCATACACCCAATGACTGCTCAGTTCAATGGAGATATGATTTATGTTGGTTTAAATAATGGTAAAGTGATGATAATTAGATTAGATGAGAGCAAATTAGAAGTGGATTATACCAACACAACTAATATAAAAGATTTAATTTAAATTAATGTGTATATTAATGTACAATAGTTTACGATTTTTTGGGTCCTTTAAAAACTAGTGAAAAGTTTCTCTTTACTGGAAATATTAATAGTCTTTCCCAATTGTGTTGCTTCACCCAGCTCTTGATCTAATTCTATACAATCACGAGTAGCTAACACAAGTAATTCAAAGAAACATTTAGAAGCTTCTTTTTTCATATTCAACATCGAATTTTCTCCTCTCTTGACTGTTCCTAAAGGATTTGAACTCGAAATGTCTTTTTCTATTATGTCATCAAAATTAGTTTCTTTATTTTCTTTTATGATCTCAGCCACTTGGGTTGTAGATCCACTTAAATCTTCGTATTGGTCATTATTTTCAATTATATTTTCTGGATCTTCAATATCTGGCATTGTAAGATCAAAATTAAAATCATCAAAAGTTCCTTGAAATTGATCTTGATCTTCATCTTGGGTTATTTCTTGATCTAATTGAACTTCTTGATTCTTTTCATTTTCAGAAATTTCATTACAAATTTGACTTAATTCATTATTTAAATCCAATAATCTTCTCTTTTTAAATGCAGTTGGTTCAGAAAGTTCTTGAATTAATTGTAATTTTTCATTTTGATTTAAATTAAATGTGATGGTTTGATCTCTCCAATTTTGATTTAAATCTAAATTACGAATGAAGTCTACATCTAATCCAGAGATTTGCGGTTCTTCATCTACGACTAATTTTCTTTTGGTTGTTTTCAATAACCCATCTTCTGTGATTCCTACAAGTTTTCTACGAGGTGCAGGTGGTTCGGTTGATGATGGAGTCACAGGTTCATTAACTTGAGGTGGAGATTCAGTATCTTCAATCGATTCCAAAGGTTCATCGAAATGAACACTAAATTCAGGCTCTTTAGCATTAATATCCAAAGGTAAGGTCGAAATATCAGGTCCTGCTACTGACGCGTTTCGTCCCATTTCTATCAGATGATCATTATCATCATTATTATCGTTATCATCATCAAAATTAATATCAAAATCCAAATCAATATTATCAAAATGAGTAGTTTCTTCTACTGCACCTCTTCCAAATTCAATTGATTCATCAAATTCTTCAACTCGAGGCTGGTTAACTTGATTAGAAGTCCCCAATACATCATCTAAATCCAAATCTTCTTGATATAACAAATCATGAGCCGTCACACGGTCTCTTAAAGTGATCTGGTTGACATTACTGACAACATTACGTTGACTATTAATCGATTGGGAGTTTTCACTACCTAATAATACTCCTCCACTAGCATATTTAAACGAATGCTTCAATTTATATAGGATATCATTGACGTCGTCCAAGAGATATTTGGTCTTTCTGGAGTATATACGGACAATACCAAGCAACAACTGTCCTGATAACCGAAGGGTGATTTGTTCGGTGTTATTTTGGGAGAGTATTTGGGTGGAATCGACTATATTTGTATTTAAAAACTGTTGTTTGGTAAGCTTCTTTTCGTAGTTAGCGGCCATCCACACATGGGATAAAGGGCCTTTTATTTGAGTCACAGACATGGGAAGTCAATGGTAAGTCAAATGCGAAGTGAATGTGTCAGGAGACGCTGGAAGGCAGGAAAATGTGAAAGGTATAAGGTATGTATTAAGACGCGATTTGTCGATTTCTCGAGTTCTCGCGACGCATCGCAGCACAAATTGGTGCCAAATGTGGTGTGGCACACGACCGATTTTTTTTTCGGAGCGGGAATTTTTAGATTGAAGAAAAGTGAGCAGAGCGAAATAGACGACATGAATCTTGAAACCAAATTAACCAATGCTCTTAATGATGTGTTAAGATCTTCAGGTTATATATTTGAGGTGATAAATAAAAACAGGAAACAAAGCAATCTTATAACAGGTCCCAACAACCAACTAATCTCCCCCATGGTCACCGCACAATTAAGTGCTAGCATTAATAAATTCGACACTATCTTGGATGAAACCATCTCCAAATTTAACGATGCCAAGTGGTGTGTTGAACAAATCTTGGAAAACCGTCAAAAACAAGAAGAACAAAAACTCAAGGAGGAATTAAAGAAAAAAGAAGAAGAGGAGAAAAAACGTAAGGCTGAGGAAGATGCCAAAAGGCTTGAAGAGCAACGTAAACGAGAAGAAGAACAAGCTAATAAGCGGAAACTTGAAGAAGAAGCGCAAAAGAAGAAAGCCGAAGAAGCTCAAAATGATAAAGATCTCTTTAATGACTTTATATCTGAAGATTTTGATTTCAATATTAATGATATCATGAATAAGGCTGATGAGGGTAATAAGGCTCAGGTGAAAAATGAACCAAACTCGAACGATGCCAACAATTCGGCCGACATTCCAAACCCTGCCGACATTCTTTCATCTATAGATTATCCGGAGATTGTAGATTTCGATCAAAAGCCTATCACCACCACTACTAAGAATAATAATAGTAACGATATGGATCTTGACATTAACAATATTCTTGGTAATAATGATCTGATATTGGATGGGTTGAATATGTCGCTTTTGGACCAAGACAACCAACAAGACGCAGGGAATGAAGAAGATTTTGATGTGGATAATTTCTTAAATCAATTTGCTGGCAATGATTAAGAAACTGTATAGTTAATATAAATTCAGGTATTTGCAGTAGAAGCTATGCAGACACACTCGCACACAGCCTTCCGCATTAGGAAGTCGGCCCTCGTCGACCAATGAAAAATCCTTCGCGATAGTTTTTTTCTCAAAAAGCCGATTTTTCAACATCTTTCTTAATAATGTTTAGAAACACTTTACGTCAAGTTGCTAGACAATCTGCTCAAGTAGCCAGAAGATCTTATGCCACCGAAGCCAGCTCCGATGCTTTAAAATTATCTTTAGCTTTACCTCATCAAACCTTATATTCTGAAAGTGAAGTTGAACAAGTTAATTTACCTTCTGTTAATGGTGATTTAGGTATTTTAGCCAACCACATCCCAATTGTTGAACAATTAAGACCAGGTTTATTAGAAATCATTTCAAAAGGTGGTGAAACCGAACAATACTTTGTTAGTGGTGGAATTGCTACTGTTCAACCAGGTAATAAATTAACTATAAGTGCTATTGAAGCTTTCAAACCAGATCAATTCGATGCCAATGAAGTTAAAAACTTAATCAGTGATGCTCAAAAGAGAGCCAGTTCTGCCGATGAAGTTGAAGCTGCTGAAGCCACCATTGAATTGGAAGTTTTAGAAGCTTTACAAACTATTGCCAAATAAATAAATGCATAGATACTGAATGTGTATTGAACTTTGTGTTCTGTTTTCTCTTTTCTGTTTTTCCTGCCTTGCTCTTGACGGTGAAGTTCGTCATGTTCGTCTTTCTCTGTACGGTTAGATTATGATCTGGTCTCTAATGCTGCGCTCGAATTGGTCGATACTATTGGCCAGAAGGCCTGAAACTCTTGAACATCAAAAATTTCTGGAAATGTCATGAAAATGCATTGAAATCGGTCAATTGTCACTCATAGACACAGTAGAGTACATGTATACAGATTTAAGACTATTTTGACCACTTTTGACCTACCCAAGATCTGCGGCTCTCGTAGACCATAGCGGGGTCATATGAGGGACACTTTTTGAAGGACTTTTGCCTTGACTACATCTTCTACAATACAACCCTTTTAATGAGCTATAACCCCAAACTGCCCCCCAAAATCATTAACACCTCCCCATACACTTATCTTTGCATTCAATCCGTTTCTAATCTTCCCCACCCAAGCACACCCACCACCTCCACTCAGCTCACCGCCTTACACCATTGCGGTAAATTTTCCGGGGTAAAATTGTATAAATACAATCAATCTCGTCCATCGACTAAAAAAAACTTCAATTATACAATGGTAGCAAACCCTTCACTTGTACTTAACAAGATTAATGATATTTCATTCGAACAATACGAAGCCCCAGAAATCAGTGATGATTTTGATGTGCTTGTAGAAGTGAAAAAAACTGGAATCTGTGGATCTGATATCCATTACATGGTCCATGGTAAAGTTGGTCCATTTGTTTTAACTAAACCAATGGTTTTAGGTCATGAAAGTTCTGGTATTGTCAGCAAAGTTGGTAAGAAAGTCACCAGTTTAAAGGTAGGTGATAAAGTTGCAATCGAGCCAGGCTTACCATCGAGATTTTCCGATGAATATAAATCCGGCCACTATAACTTATGTCCACATATGTGCTTTGCTGCCACCCCAACTTCAGTTGAAGGTGAACCAAATCCTCAAGGGACTTTATGTAAATATTATAGATGTCCAGAAGATTTCTTGGTTAAATTACCTGAGGCAGTTTCATTAGAATTAGGTGCTATGGTTGAACCATTAACTGTTGGTGTTCATGCCTCTAAATTAGCCAATATTAAATTCGGTGATAATGTTGTTGTATTCGGTGCTGGTCCAGTCGGATTATTAGCTGCTAGTGTAGCTACATTATTTGGAGCTTCAAATGTCATGGTGGTTGATATTTTTGATGCTAAATTAAAAATGGCTAAAGATATTGGTGCTGCTACTCATACCTTCAACTCCAAAACTGGTGGTGGTGTTGATGACTTGGTAAAGACTTTTGGTGTAACTCCAACTGTTGTTATGGAATGTACTGGTGCTGAACCATGTATTCAAACTGGTGTATTATGTTTAAAAGCCGGTGGCCGTTTTGTTCAAGTTGGTAATGCTCCAGGTTACGTCAAGTTCCCAATTACCGAATTTGCTACTAAAGAATTAACTTTATTTGGTTCTTTTAGATATGGTTATAATGATTACAAGACTTCAGTAGCTTTATTAGAAAAGAATTATAGAAATGGTAAAGAAAATGCTATTGTTGATTTTGAACAATTAATTACCCACAGATTCACCTTCAAAGATGCTGTTAAGGCTTATGAAACTGTAAGAGACGGTAATGGTTGTGTTAAATGTATTATTGATGGCCCTGAATAGTTTTTATGTAGTGAAAAATGTGAAAAATTCTCCTGCACATAATCCATTTTATCTCGCGAACTTGATTTTTTTTTTGGTTGGAAAAAAATTTCACCATGTCTCTTAGTACGAAAGAAGCATTTGGGAAGCTCCCACAGAAGCTTCATAACTTCTTTATTAAGTACCCACCAAGACCTTTCGCCTCATACTCCGATAAACCATCCACGATAACAGACCCATCGATGAATCCTTTCTTGCCAAACAAAAACCCAGAATCAGGTAAATGGCATGGTGCTAAATATTCATTAAGAAGAAGTGCAGATTTATTTAAATTAGCTTATAAGTTCGGAATCCACGACTTATTACCTCCTTTACCAAAACAATTCTATGAAGACAAATATTATAATAAGAAATGGATGAGAGGTGTATTATTTCATAAAAAACATAAATGGGAAAGAAATCTCGATGATAAAATTAAAGCTAGACAAGAAGCTATTGCTAATATGGATCAAACCATTATTGAAAGTAGACCATCATATAAGAAACAAATCAAAAACAGAACCTCGCAAAAATGGTGGTAATTTACATTTAAATCCATTACTATTTTACATACTTGTATATATACTTAATTATATTCCTTTACGTTGAAATTTTTTTCTATTTCCCGTAGTTATCTTGGGGCCTGCTCCTTGTCCTTTTAACTTGACAACACTCTTAGCTAACACATGATCTATATTTAAATCTTCTGGTAATAATATTTGACGAATTTGATTACCTCTTATATTAATAAACTGTAACAATTGTGGGTCTTGATGAGGTTGGATTAATTTGATATTTTTCATAGATAAGTTCATCGATGGTGAGCATGATAAGATCTGTCCATTAACAGAATTACCATTCTTAAGTTCAACTGTCACTGGCTGGTTCGTGGAGTTTGGTACGTTCATTAAAAACCTTACAAGTTTCATGATGGAGGTAAAGTTTTTTTCTATTCACTTCGCACCAAAAATATTTAGATTAGATGTCCCAAATCACTTTAGCCGATAGTATTAGAAATATTCCTCCTGTTACAAGGTTTTTCACCATATCAACTGTTGCTATAAGTCTATTAAATTCGTTAGGTATCATCAATCCGGGACAACTCTTATGTTCTTGGGATATAGTTCTTTATAATATCCGTTTTATTCAAAGTTTCCAACGATTTGGAACGGTGCCACTCGTCAAGGCCAGTCTTTTGGTATTATCACAATGTTATAGGTTTTTCACTTGCTTTTTGTTACCAGCAGGCATTATTCTCGATCAGCCGTTCCTGGCTATTCTAGATATATATTTTTTCTATACTTTTGCCAACCATGTAGAAACCAATAAGTTCAAGAGAAACTTCCCCGATTGTCTTTGGTTTACTTTACTTTCCGGTACAATCATAGTGTTTTCAACATTGTTATATCAAGTATTTGATAGAAGTCATTTTGCAATGCATCACCAAATGATGCTTTCATGTATAACTTATATATGGTCAAGATCGATGAAAAATTCCATTATTAACTTTCTTGGTCTTGTACCAATTAAAGCATATTATTTACCATTATTTAACTTATTTTTCAAGTTAATGATTTCGGGATATTCTGCATTTTTAGACACTCTTTTTGGGATTTTTGGAGGTTATTTGTATCAATGTTTCCAATCCGATACTATCCCCTTTTACAACTTATTACCTCATTCATATAATTCTTTTTATGTTAAACAAAATCCTTCTGGGAAAAGAGTCGGGACCATTAGATCTAATTTCACATCTACTGAATCTAATCCTGATAACTTTATAACCGATTCCATCTTTGATAAAGGGTACTTAAAAGCTCCTATATGGCTTTATTCTTTATTGAATTTCCCAGTAAATACTTCATCTAGAAGTACAGCATTCACTGCAGCCGTTCTGAGTCCACAAGAGGAAGTCAAGACCAATTGGTTTGGTTCTTCCACCGCATTCAAGGGTAAAGGACGTAGATTAGGTGATTAGATAAGAAATCAGATAAGAAATCAGATAGGAAATCAGATGGGAAATCAGATAAGAAATCAGATAAGAAATCAAACAAGAAATCAAACAAGAAATCAAACAAGAAATCAAAAAGATATAAACAGACAATTTGATTAGATTTATATATTACAATGAATTATATGACTATTTATTATAAATTACACTCTTATTCTTTTACTTTACCTTTATAAGAATCTAATCCCAATGTCTTTAATTTAGAATCGTTTACATCATCATCAAAATCGGTTAGATCACTTTCTAGTTCGAGGCTATCATTTTTCCTTCTATTTAAATCTACATGTCTTCTTTTTTTCGGTAAAAAGATTTTACTGGCATCTCTTTTGATTCCCTTGGGTTCAGGAAGAGTCACAGGTATTTTAGCCGGTGGTTGTGGTAGTGGTTGTGGAGATGGTTTTGTCAGTGAAGTAACAGATCCTGAAGAGGTTGTTTTATGCTCTACAGATTCCAGTGCAATGGTTGATGTAGGAGCTGATCTAGGTATAACCAGTTCCTGAGGTTGTGGTTTAGTAGCTTTAGTCGACCCAGGATTACTTGGATGAACATTAAACCCACCATTAGCCAATTTGGGTCCTGAAAAAGATTTCTTATCGATTTCATGACATTCTTCAAAAACTCGAAGCTCTTCAGGTTTTGGTGGTAATGGCTCTGTTTTAAAAAATAAGTGATCTAAAGCATCAAGCGCATTACATCTTTTATAAGGATTTAAAGTAAGTAATTCAGAAAGTAAATGACCAGCAGAACTATTCTTCATTATTGGCATAAATCTTTCTTCAAGAGTTCTTTTACAAGTTAAACCAATATTTATATCAGTTTTATTTGGAAGTAACAATCCTTCAGGCCAATCCAGTTTTGAAATTGGACCTACAAGTTGGAAGATCAACTGACATTGATGAGAATCGGTTTTACCGGTTAAAATTGGTTTACGTACAAATAACTCAGCAAAAACACAACCAATCCCCCACATATCAACAGCTGTAGTATACTTTCTTTCACCTAAAAGAATTTCTGGTGGTCTATACCATCGAGTTACAACCAATCCCGTATAATTACGTTCCCCACCTCCAGGACCTTGATTTTTCTTGGGCGTTTTACCATGATAAATCCTAGCCAAACCAAAATCTGCAATCTTTAACACTCCATTACTATCAATTAAGATATTTGCAGCTTTAATATCTCGATGTAAATAATGTTGCTCATGAATATATTGAATTCCTTGTAATAATTGAACCATTATACACTTAATTTCAGCCAATGAAAGCTGAATTTTTGGATTTTCAAGTATACCAACTAAATCTGCTGACATATATGGACTTACAGTATAAAAACAACCTCGTTCATGGATTGCATCATGAGGATTTGTAACTTTTGGAGGATCATAAATCATGTCGAGGATTTTTAATACATTTTTATGATTTAATTTTTTAACTATAGTTATTTCTCTCATGGCAGTTATAGGAAAACCTTCTTTAGCAGAATGATTAAGTAATTGTTTTAATGCCACAACTTGACCAGTTTTATTATTTCTTGCCTTTTGAACGACCCCAAATGTTCCTTGTCCAAGTTTACTTAGAATAGTATAATTCTTAAGTTTATCCATATCCTTAAACCTATTAATCGGTTGGATTTGGTGCATGGTGACGTTTGAAAAATTAATGCGATCACTGCGAAGATTTTTCTTTAAAGTGGTTGCAAAATTATAGATTTAATTTAAATATTTATTCGTTACACATTATACAGTAGTAGGTTTAGAAATAGCGGCAAATTTATTTCTTTTCTTTCTTTCTCTTGATAATTCACCAGCAGCTTTAACATTAAAACCAGTAGCTAATAATTGGGTTGTTTCTTCTAAATCTAAACCAGCAACTTCTGGATATAAGAAATATACAAAAAAGAAACTAATTACACATAAACCAGCAAAGAATGAAAATGTACCAGTTGGTGTAATATTTTCTAACATTGTTAAAAATGTCGATGCAATTATTAAGGATCCTGCCCAATTAGTCATAGTTGCAAACATGGCACCTACAGATCTAACATTGACATCACTAAACAATTCAACTCCAGTCCAAGCTGAAGTTCCAATACCAATAGCATAACTGGCAACAAACCAAACCATACTTAAAATAATTACAATTCCCCAAGCACTAATTGATTTTGATTTAACTTCAACTTCTTCACCATCTCCAAATTTAATACCTAAAAAGTGGAATCCAATGGCACAAAGTACTAATGCTCCACACATACATGGAATTGCAAATACTAAAACTCTTCTTCTACCAACTTTATCAATTATACATAATGCAATAAATGTAAATACAAAATTGGTGGCAGCAATAATAATTGAAACTGCAGTGGCATTATCAAATCCACAAGTTTCAAAAATTGTTGCACTAAAATACATTAAAGAATTGAACCCAGTAAATTGTTGAATACCTTGTAATCCACAAGCTAAAATTAAAGCTCTCATATTAGCAGGTGATTTATGAATAATTTTAACTGAATTCCAAGCTCTTGAAAGTGGTCCAGAACCTGGAACATTTGTATTAGAAGCAACCATTTCAGAAATTTCAGCTTCAACAAAAGCTTCATCAACATTTACATAAATCTTCTTTAATACTTTCTTAGCATTTTCAATATCATTATTAATAATATAAAATCTTGGAGTATCTGGTAAATACCAAAATAAACCAAATTGAATAAGTGGTGGTAACATACATAATCCAACACTTACTCTCCAACCATGTTTCATATTGGTAATAGCCCAATTAATAAAATATGCTACCAATTGTCCACCAGTGATGGCCATACCATTACAAACAATTAATCTACCTCTATAACGAGATGGCGCCAATTCACTCAACATTAATGGCGAAATCAATGAGGCAACACCAACCCCCCATCCAAGAACAAATCTACCAACAATCATGGTCCAAACAGTCGAAGCAGCTACTTGAATAATGGTTCCAATTATAAAAATAACATTAGAACCCAATAAAACAATTCTTCTACCCAATAAATTAGCCAAAATACCACCAATCAACGCACCAATCAAAGCACCTAAAGAGGTGGCACTGGTGATTAATTCTTTTTCACTTCCACTCAAGATCTTATTGGACAAATCAGTACCAACAGAAACCAAAGCACCTGAAATATAACCAGTGTCATAACCAAACATAAATCCTGAAATTGACGATGCAAATGTAATAAGTAAAACCATCTTGGACGGCTTTGTATGAGACCGTTCACTGAGTAAATCACTAGAAGAACTAACCAGCTTTACATTGGAAGAAACTTCTGAGACAACTTCATTTTGAATCTCAGTTGCTTTATAATTTGAAGATGAAGATGATGGTTCTAAATTAAACTCATCGTTACTCTTTGAACGCGACATATTAATCTATAATTCTAGAATGAATGATATTAAAAGTGTCTAAAAAAGTTTTAGCTTTTTCTGAAAATGGGGGGGAGATGGTTTTTTATTTATAGTGGAAACTTCATTCGCCGAAACTTGTGCGCGGGCTGCTAACCATAATCACCTTTGTTTCGAAGAACTTTCTCCTAGCAATAGGGACAGCTGATGTACCCGGGTATCCGAGAAGCCATATGTTCGTGGTATGATGATATTGAAGTCTGTTGATGATATGAATATCATCAGGAGCCTAAAGTGGTTATAAAGGCTACCCGAGCGGCCTCCTCACGATATTGAGCGTTCATAACTGTAGTTTTTTTAGGAGGAGATTTTTTTTGATGTTCGGATTAAAGCTAAGGTTACGTAGAGTTTGCCGAAAGGAATAACCGGTTTAGGTAACTGATTTTCAGACACTGTAGATCTTTTACAAGCCACCACAAAGGGGGCATAGATGAATAGCCTTTCGATTAAGACATGTTAAATATATAGTAAGTTTTATAGTTATATACACTACGTGTAGGTCCCGACGATTTAATGGGTACCATTTACGGCGGATTCAGTAAAAAAACACTGAAAATATAGAAAAAAAATGGTCTGAACACGTATAATTTACTGGGAGATAGGGGTATAAGCGTTTACTGACATAGTCAATCTGAAACACTGATCATAATATCCGATTAGTATTACAATTCGGCGAAAACAGGGCACTTGCGAGAGGATCGGCGAATTTGTCTGGACAGAGCCACGGCGCGTAGATGGGGCGCGGGTCGCACTAAGCAGCCGGCCCAGCCGGCACCAGCTAGCACCAGCTGACTGCACCAGTTAGCACCAGCTGACGGCACCAGCTAGCACCAGCTGACTGCACCAGCTAAAGCCCGCTCCAACTACACAAAGCCGGCACGAGAATTTGCGTGAAATTGACGAATTGGAAAAGAGCTTTACCACATCATACGATGCTTATCACCGAAACATTTTACAATAACTTACTTTTTACAATAACATACCTGTTTATTAAACAACTATATCTACTTTCTTGGAGTTGGAGGATTAAATTTGATCTTTCTATTTTTAATTGGTTGCCATTTGAATTTTTTAACCCAAACACTTAATAAATATAATGAAGAAACAACTATTAAAGCCTTTAAACCTAATCTCTTTCTTTCATCATGTTCTGGTTCAGCAGCCCAATTAAGGAAAGTAGTAACATCTTTAGCCATTTGAGAAGTGGTAGCAGGAGTACCATCTTCATATTCAACTAAATCATCGAATAAAACTCTACCCATAGCAATTGAACCACCTGGGAAATAAGGATTATAGTTAGAACCTGGTGGTAATACAATACCTGCAGGTGGTTCTTCTGGATAACCAGTTAATAATGAGAAAATATAATCACAACCACCATGTCTAGCTTTAACAATTAATGATAAATCTGGTGGTAAAGCACCTTGATTAGCAGCTCTTGCAGCTTGTTCATTTTCATAAGGACCTGGAATATAATCGGCTAATTTACCTGGTCTCTTTCTTGGTTTACCTTCATCATCTGGTTCATCATCATATTCTAATTCTTCGGCAAAAGCTTTAGCTTCACTAGTATTATGTGAAACTCCAACTAAATTTCTCCAAGCAATTCTATCTAAAGAATGACAAGCAGCACAAACTTCTTTATAAACTTGGTATCCTCTTCTAATAGATGCATGATCAAAAGTTGAAAACATACCATTATGAGGCCAGTCATAAGCTGGTGGATGTAAACCATGTTCTGCTGCAGTCATAGCATTTGCGGTCATAGAATCTTTATATAATAAGTATGAAGCAGTTACTCCTGTCATACCAACAGATCCAACAACGAATTTGTGGAAAAGATTTTGGGATATTCTTCCTGATTTAAACATGTTGAAATATTTTATTTGTTTTTTCAGTTATGCAATAAGTCTTTTTGGAGTCCTTAAAAGTTCTTATAATTTCCTATTTACTTATGGATTGGAGGATTGAATTAATTTGATAGAATCCTTGGGAATTATATATGCAAATAAATAATGATTAATTTAGAACTTAGGTGAAAAAACTATTTTTTATTTCTTGAAAAAAAATCAACTTGAGGTATCTAATGAACAAAAGCTTTGCGCTCATTGGCTCATTATATTGGTGCGCGCACGGCCGAGCCTGTTTTTCTACGTGCGTAAATTAGTTCACCAATAGGCAGAGGAGGATTGGGATGTCTTGGTTATGGTGTATAGGGATGGTTTAGCGTTAGTTGTATGTATTTTGTGAGCTTTAGAGATTATAATGGTCGAGAATCATCGTTTAAAATTAACAAAAAGTGTGGGAATGGCCTGATTAAAATCTCAAAAAAAGAAGCCCGACGCGGGACTCGAACCCGCAACCTTTTGATAACTCTTAACTGTAATTAAAAGTCAAACGCTCTAGCCGATTGAGCTAGCCAGGCTATTATTGATGGTTTTGGGCGCTAGGTTCCTCATATGAGCCAGTGAGTCAAAGATGTTTCACTAGTATTAATTGATCAATTCTACTGTTTAAAGGATCCTAACCCCATACCCCTTACTCTGCACCTTCCCAACCATGTTATAACCCTTTCAAACTTCTTTAGAACTGACGTAAATTATGCATTTCTATATAGTATTAATTTTTCAAATGTCTCACTTTTAAAGACCTACATTAACTATTGACTAACCAGATTTCCGTACCATATCATTCACTCCTGACTACCATTTCTCTTCAGGATTCTTCTTATATTCCAAATAATCATCTAACTTGAATAAACTTATTTCAGTCTCATTTTCAACCCCAAGGTCCCATAAACTCTTATTTGAATCAACATCTTTGGAATAAATGATAAATTCATCATCATTTTCAAAGTTTATTACTAAATTCATAGATTTAGATCCATGAGCTTTTGTGTATAATTTCAAAGTATCATAATCAACATTTCTATAAGGTCTTAAACCACCGGTTGTATTAATGATTTGAATAATTTTTTCAAATAATTGCTTTGGTGTGGTTTCTTTTAAATTAATTGATGGAATAATATAATTTTTAACATTTCTATAAGGGAAAGATTTAACTATACGAATAGTTAATAAAGAGTCAGTTGCAGGACGAACGTTTGAAGTTAAAGGTTCTTCAATTTGCATGATGATAATTGAGAGATGGTGATAAAAAAAATTTACAGATGCGCATTTTGCAACCAATATATAATCATGTTCTCGTTTATTAAAGGGTTAACCCATTTTCAAATTGATTGAAAAAAGAGTTTAAATCATAAATTTTATCATTATTGCCAAGTTGGCTACTTAACTTTGACCGACTAGTTTCAAATATTAATTTAGAATTATCAATCTCTTCAGTTGAATCTTCTTCATCAAATACTAAACTAAAATCACTATCATTAAAGTTAAGATTAACAAATTTAGTTGGAACTAAATTAATGAAGTTTTTAATATATTGACTTGATAAGTCTGGTGAAATTAATTCTTCTAAAATTAATTTAAATTCATGTTCATTAGTAATTAAATTTTGATCTTGTTTTAATAAAGTTTGTTTAAATTGTTTATAATCTTCATTAATATTAGTTTCATTTAATTTATTAAAATCTTCAAATGATTTTTTTAAAAGTTTTAAGTTCGAAGGTGATTTAACGATTTGAATATTTCTATTGAAATAATCAAGTTTATGAATATATTGAATCATTTTTTCAAAATTTTCAAGTAAATTATCAAAATTTTCTTTAGGATCTGTTTGTAATTGTTTCTCTAATGATTCAAGATATTCATTAATTTTAATAATAATTGAATTATTTAAAATTTTATTTAAAAATTCTTCAATTAATTTATTATTTTTAAATTGATAAATTTCAAGTTTTGAAAGTTTATCATTTAAAATTTCATGTTCAAGATTTTTTGATCTTTTAATTGTAAAAGTTTCATTAATTGATTTTAAATCTGTAATAAGTTCATTATTAAGATTAGTTAATGTTGGGAAATCTTTATGATTTAATTTATAAAATTCATTATTTAATTGTTCATATTGTTCAAGTTGATTTATAATATTAAATAATTCATCATTTAAATCTTTACATAATAATTCAAATTCTTCATGTTTAAAATCAGTTTTAAATTGTAAATCCCAAGTTTTAAGAATTTCAAATATTAAAGATTTTTCAATAAAAGTTTTAATAGTTTCAAATTTATGATTAATTGAATTAATTTTATTTGAAAATCTTAAAGATTTAGTTTCATATTCATATTTATATCTAATAATTTCAGTCATTTTTATAATTAATTGATCAAAAGTTTTACTTGAAGGTTCAATTTCAAAATTTGATAATTCAAAAAATTTATACCATTCTAAAACATAAAATAAAATACATTTTTCATCAGGTACTAAAGTTTTAAAATCAGAAATATCTGCCAATGTAGGTATACCTAATTTTTCGGCAAAATTTAGTATAAATTGTAAATCTTTAACGCTATTATTAGTGATTTTAATTACATTTGAAGGAAGATAATACTTTAAAATTGAAATGAAAATTAAATGAGGTGAATTAACTTCTAATGACCAATCTCTATTAAAATTTGAAATTGGAGAAATTTTAAGTTTAATTTTACTATTGATCCATTCAAGTAATATTGATTTGATTTCAATAATTGAATTTGAATCATTTTGAATACCAATAGATGTAGAAGTTGAAAAAATGAATAAAGTCCAAATTAATCCCAAGATTAATTTTAAATTCCCTTCAACTATATTATCAGCACTTATGCTCGTGGTGTTAATTTTCAACACGATTCTTATAAATTCAAGGAAATCATTAATATTTTCCATTTTATGAATCTTAAACTTTGGCGTTTGGTATAATGGTTTTAATAAATATAATTTTAAATCATTTCTATTTAAATCCATTTCAGTTATAATTTTATTAATAAGTTTTATCAAAACCAATCCGTCACATAGATCTTTCGATAGATCTAATAATTCAAGGTTTAATTTTGAATTAATCCATTTTAACATGGTTTTGTGTTGTTGCACAACCCAGTCTGGATGAATATTTGTGGGCATAATTTTTATTAGACCAGGCGGAGAATAATTAACGATAAATGAATAGGAATAGGAATCAAAGGAAACTAGATCTGTAGGGTAAAGACGGGAGGAAACTAAAGAATGACAACCTACAAACAGGGGGTATGGGTGATGTGTTTATAACAAAATCTTCGTCTATTAAACACGGTTTTGAAACAATAGTTCGCGTAAACAGAGTCGTGTCCGAAAGCGCGAAATTTTAAACAGTTTTAGATCTGTCAGGGCCCAGAGCGCAAGTAGATGTCATTAGTATATTAAAAATCACCAAAAGGTGGTGAGCCTATATAATGCTAACGCCAACACGGAGAAAGATCATGTTGAGAAAGATCATATTATATACGGGATGGGATACATATTAACTATATCGAGCATATCAGTCACTTCTCTCGAGCACTCCAGCACTCCAGCACTCCAGCACTCCAGCACTCAAGCACTCAAGCACTCAAGCACTACTCACTACTCCAGCACTACTCAAGCACCACTCAGCTTCAGCACCACTCAGCACCACTCGCTGAGCTTATCACCAACGCCTCACCTATATCTTGAAAAATGGATGGCTCATAGCTTCTTTCGCTGTAGGTCTTAATTGATGGTCAAAGGTCAATAACGAATCAATTAAAGCTATCACCTCCTCAGAAACTAAATGTTGATTATCCTTATTGATGAAATTAACCCATGGCTTTCTTGAGTAATTCCCAAGAATACTATCATATTCATCACTTAATCTAAGACCATACTTATTTACATATTTCATTAAATCATTAGTTCCTAAGACTTTTGCAATTTGAACCAACTGATCATTGTTAGATTCTCCTCTGAAAAAGGGTTCCTTTTTAAATATAATGGCGGCTAACATACAACCAACAGACCATAAATCTAAAGAATAATCATATTGTTGTAAATTTATTAATAATTCAGGTCCTTTATGATATCTAGAAGCAACACGAACATTATAATCCATTCCTTTATGATAGAATTCTGCTAACCCCCAATCAATTAATCGAAGAGTTTTGGTCATTGGATCAATCATAATATTTTGCGGTTTAACATCTCTATGAATAATCCCCATCAGGTGGGAAAAATCTAATGCTAATAATAATTGTGTAAAATAATATTGAATATCATTAATGGTGAATTTTGGATATAAAATTCTAAAATCAACATTATTAATTTTTTCAAATATTAAAGCAGGAATTTTACTTTGTTCATCTCTTACAATATCTAATAATCCGATAACATTTGGACCACCAGTTAAATTCTTTAAAATTTTCACTTCTCGGTAAATTTTCTTCATTTTGACCGGTTTTAACACTTTTATAACACATGGTTCATCATTTAAAACATTAACTCCTTCAAATACTTCTGAATATTTCCCTCTACCAATTTTGGAAATAATTTCATAGTTCTTGATATTCCCCCATTGGATTTTATGGTTCTCATAATCCCAATATTCCAGCGGCCTCTTACTATTGGCATCTGCATATACCTTTGCAACTGAATATACCCTTGTATTTACACTCATTTGATGATTATATTATGATTCTTCTTCAAGGTCTGCTCGCCCTGAAAACTTTGATTGAAAAAAAAATTCAAGTCGCATTTTCGGAGTGATCATAAAAAATATCGAATGAATCGGTTAAGAATTGACATTAAAGATGGTGAAACCGTATTAAATGATCTTCAATTATGGTATAAAGGTCATTTACCAATAGATGATAAAGACGAATTTATCAAAATCCATCTCATAAACTATAAAAAGCTCCCATTATTTGCCATAAATCCTATTATTTTTGACGTTTATTCGCATCTGGATATAGTACAAGAATATATTAAAGCAAATTTGATTAAATTTTGTTGTTCAAATAAGGATTTTGGTTTGCTTATACGAAAATCAAAAGATGAAAATGTTTATATTGTATTATTTGTTCAAAATATGAGATTAAAGGGTGTTATTTTGGACTTTAGTATCTTAGATAAGCTACCATCTGATAATATTGATCATGATAAGAGTATTTTGATCGACATGAATGATAGAGAAACTGATGTTCATGTGTTTGATAAGGTATTAGAGAAGAAAAAAAGGTCCAAATCAACGACTCCAACCCCAATAATTGCCGATTCCATAACCTCAATGGTATCTAAAGTAATCTTATCGGGTCTTAGATTAAGAGGATTATCAACCACTTCTTCTAATTCTAATGAACGTATAAGAAACAAAGAAATATACCAGATGACATATAAATCAACTCTTTTTGCGTTACGGAAATTTGACCGTAAGGTTCAACTAGATGATATCCAAGAAATAGTAGAAAAACTATTACAAGCATTTGTAGATTAAACACATGAAGAAAACTAATGAATAATGAACAATTAATACTGATGAATAATGATAACATAACGATACACGATAATATATATTTACAAGTCGGATAAGCTAACTACTGTACTAGATTTAAAGTCATTTTGACTTTTATTTGATGCGGTTTGTAAAGCTACTTCAATAGGTGACTTACGTACAACCTTCTTTCTGCTTGCAACATCTTTTCTATGGTCTAATAAAAGAGATCTATCTTCTAAAAGATATCCTCTTTTTTCAGGATTTGAATAATATTCAATATCTCTTCTATGGGTTGGTCTTGCTTCTAATGGTAAATATCCCTTTTTCAAATAGAATGCATCAGCATTAATATGTGCTCTTAATGATAATCTGGTAAAATATTTGGAAGTATACTTATTACCAGCATTTTCAATGGATCTTATAGCTCCAATAGATGCTTGTGATGCTTCAATATTTAATGGAACATTATAATCTTCTTTACCATTACCTAAAATCTTGACTCCATTTTTAAGTGATCCGGTAATTAATCCACATTCTCTCATGACTTTGATAGTTAATAATTCACCTTTATTTAATGGGATTCTATTGGCATTCCAGAAATCTTGGATTCTTTCTAAATTTAATTGGTTATAAATTCTTTTATGTGGTCTTTTGAATCCTATGATTGGGAATCTTTTATAGAAAGGAGTTTGACCCCCTTCATACCATTGTGGAACTTTACCTCTTGCCTTTTGACCTTTTTGACCTCTACCTGCGGTTTTACCTTTACCTGAAGCTGGACCTCTACCTAATCTTTTATATGAAGCAACAGCACCCACATTTGGAGCCAAGTTACCCAAATATGAGTTGTGACGCACAAAAGTTGTCAAGTTAACTTTTGGTATTTTAGATATAATACTGCTAAATAGCATTATTGGTGTAGATAAATTTTTCACTTTTTTTCACCAGTTTTTCGCGATATTTTGGGTAGCACACATAAATGGACAGACGTTTAAAATGGTGCGAGCCATCGTGGTAGAGCTGGTGCGGAACTTGGTACCAAGCCAAAAACTAAATGAAAAGAGAAACCGCAATAATTTTTCATTTATAATGTCAAAAGAAGAAGAAGAATTATCTAAATTATGGGCACTTTTTAAAGACCTGCCTGAAGATATACGGGAGAAAAGACAAAAAATAACCCAAACATTAAATCAAAATAGTCTTTCATCATTTCCTACCACCATGACAGTTTCCACAGCTTTTGATGAATTATTTCAATGTTTTTCATTAGGTGGACAAGTTAAAAATTATTACCGTTATGGACAAATATCATATTGTGATAAAGAAAGAGAAAAACTTTGGTTTGCCATTAAACATGGTAGTTTTTTCCAAGAAAAGACAATCAATGAAAATTCATCAGCAAAAGAAATTGAAAATGCCCAAAAAGTTCAAGAGTTTTATAAGAAAAGATTATTAGAACAAAAAGCACAAGGAAGTAGTGAAGATATTTGGGATATAAGGGATAAATTGTTAGAAAAGCCATTTAAAGAGTAATTTTAGATTTAAATCACATAATTGTATATAGTACTATTAATCATAATGACACTGTTTAAATTACATCACTACACACTTTGATTTTTTATATTCGACTTCACCACCTTTTGGTCTAGCAGTTAAAGCACATCTAGCAGCTTCAGAAAAAGCTTCATTAACCCCTCTATTCTTTTTAGCAGAACATTCTAAATATCTTAAAGCACCAACTTTTTTAGCAACAGCTAAACCTTCTTCATAACTAATCAATCTTCGAGATTGTTGATAAGGATTTGCATTATAAGGATTAAAAGAGTCTTCTTCGGGTTGTTCGACATCAGTATCTTCAGAACTTCTTAAATCACATTTTAAAGCAACTAACACTAAACGAACTCCATCACAGTTATCGGCAATCTCGCCAACCCATCTAGTTTGAACATTTTCAAGCGAATCAGGACTGTCTATAGAAAAACATAACATAATACAATGAGTGTCTGAATAACTTAAGGATCTTAATCTGTCGAATTCTTCTTGACCAGCGGTATCCCAAAGAGATAATTGTACCGATTGACCATCAATAAAAATATCGTGAACATAATTCTCAAAGACAGTTGGCTCATACACTTGAGGAAAATAACCTCTAGTGAAAACATTTAAAAGCGAAGTTTTACCACAAGCACCATCACCTAAAATGACGATCTTACGTTCGACTATGATGTTAGTAATTAACCATTTATTAAACTTTATTATAACATACTTGGCCTTTGGCCTTTCCCACAGATAGGCATAAAGAATAACAGACGAGAAAAACGCGATCTAAATTGAGAGTACTGCCGCCAGTGGGCAGACGCTTGCAACGATAGCGAACAATAAGCTACCGAGTGCGGCGCCATGGTGCTTCGATTAGGACAAGTGTACTAAAAAAAAATAATTATAATACCCAATACATATATTTTTAAAATAACCTATTCATCAATCAAATCTTCTAAATACATACTTGGAATGGTTTTCCTATTTGATCTAGTATTTAATGCATGATTTTGATCTACATTAAATTGAGGTACCACCCCATGGCTTGATTCGGATGGTACTGATGCTCCATGATATGGACTTGGTGTACCGGTATTCGATTTTGTGTTTGTAGATAAAGAATATTCACTATTATTCAGTTCCTCATTAATATATAAATTAGGAATAATAGCAGAATGACGGGTTCCAGCTGGTGACCCATTAATAGTTGATGATAAATTGGTACTTGAACCCATAAAATTACCGGATTTAACTCTTTTATGTGACATAACTTCGGCGGTTGGTGAGATGAACATTTTAGTCAAATCATTCTTAGAGGTAGGTCCTCCTACATCAGATTGGTATAAAGTAGAAGTATCACCAAGTTGTGATCCACTACTATGAATCCCCCCTCCTAATCCGGTTATTGATTTACTTGGATGCGATAAAAGTGGAAGTTTGGAAACTGATGTGTTGAAATAGTTGGTGCTAGTAGGAGTTAATCCATAAGCAGTATTATTATTATTCTGGTATTTTTCGTAAATTTGTTTATCATTAACCAACGCCTTTTTGGCTGCTCTAGAAGCACTCATTGAAACCACTAAGTGATATAAGATGAATCCTAATAAAATGAATCCGACGATTACACCAAAAGCAATAAAAACGGTTCCATTAGGATTATTCTGTTTTAAGATGTATGGGTTTTCTGCATTTGGTGGTACAGTTATGCTGGGGGTGGTAAACGTTTCTGTATCAGAAAGGGTTGGAAGGTCCATGACCGAAAGGTCCCTTTTGATATAGGAAGTAACCAAAGTTGGAGCAATGGTGGTTATGCTTGACATAATTAAAATTTGATTGTGACCTTGTGCTTAAGAGAAAAAAATTCTCAATTTTTCTAAATTTGGATGTTTTTGATTCTACCTAAAACGGTCGGAATTGTGCAGTTCGAGACTCGATGAAATCAGTCAACTGTTTAAATTTGTAAGGGTAAAAGGGTTAAATACCGATGATCTGAAGATGTTCCCGAGGATAGTGGTGCTTATTTGGTTTAGTAATCAAGGGGTTTTTTTTGCTAAACTCAATTATAATGTTTACTATAAATAAACTATAATAATATATCTTGCAGGCCGCAGCAGGTGTACGGAGGTGGTAGTAACTTAAAGTCTGAAACGAGTTGTGTAATTAGGGAGTAAGATGAGCCATAGTTTAGGTTTAATTTTTTAGTTGTTTCGGTATCCACACTAACAGTTCTACTGCCCCAACCAAATCTTGCGTCAATAAAAGAAAAATATTTTTCCCAGTATTCTTCTAGTCTCGTATCTATAAATCTCATAGATTTGCGAAATCTATTAACTAAACCAAAATGCCGAAATTGCACAAGCTACTTCTTTAGTTAAAAAAGATTTTAAAAAAATTTTAAAAATGACTCTAACTAGACTCTCTTCAGATACACTCTTCTGTCAGTGAAAATTGATCCCACATTGGATTTGTATACTTACATAAACCATAGCTATATAGCGCACATTAACTCTTCATGCATTTGTCGTTATTATATGCTCTAGATACAAATTGACGGTATCATACGCTATGAATTCAAACCAAACCATATATTAATATATAAACGCTTATCTAGTAACCTTCTATTAATTAACTAAATAAATTCTTCCTTCCCAAGGTGTTAAATCAGAGCCAACTTTTTCAACATTTGAGAGCAATAATGTCAAATCATCGCCAACCAATTGTTCAAATTTAACATGTTTATCGCTGAAGTTAAGAACAACATAAACTGTTTTACCACCGGCAGTTTTTGTATAAGTAAAAGTATCATTATTTTCATAATCTAAAATTTCAAAATCTCCATAAATCAATACATCTTTATAGGCTTTTCTTAAAGCCAAAGCCTTTTTATAGAAAGCATGAACTGAATTTGGATTATCTAATTGAGATTTAACGTTGATATCCTTGAAGTTTTCGTTAACTCTCATCCAAGGTTCGCCAGTGGTGAAACCACCATTTGCAGAGGAGTCCCATTGAACTGGAGTTCTAGCATTATCTCTTGCTGTTAAATTAGCATTATTCATGAACTTAATAAGTTTTGGGTCATTTGGATTAGTAATCTTGTAACGATCAACAAGAGTCTTATAAGCATTTTGAGTTTCAATATCCTTATAATCTTCAATTGGCCAGGATCTAGGAATATTGGTCATGGCGATTTCTTGACCTTGGTAAATAAACAATGTTCCTGTTAAGGTGGTTTGTAACAAAGCAATTAATTTAGCGGACTTGAAGGTAGTATCTAAATCTTTAGTGCTTCCAAATCTTGTAACACATCTAGGTTGATCATGATTTTCAATGAATACCGTTGACCAAGCATCGCTACCTTTAATAAAACTATCCTGATTTTTGACAGCGTCTTTGAATTCTTGAATAGTAAACCCTTTGTAAAGAAATCTGTCTGCTTCAATAGTCCCTAACATTACAATATCAAATCTGAAAAGCATATTCATTTCGCCAGAGTTGGCACCAACATACTGTAAAATGTCTTCCTTGGAACTATCACCGACCTCACCGACTGTCATGACATCATATTTAGAAGTCACTTTAGAAAACATTTCCTTATGGAATTCATGAATTCTTGGCCCGTTCTGTGTTAACTCACCAGGTGGCTGCCAAGGACTATCAGGAAAAACAATTGGAGCATCTGGAAACAGTTGAACTTTAGAATATAAACCTGCGGTATCAATTCTAAAACCGTCAACACCTTTTTCGTACCAAAAAGTCAAGGCAGATTTATAAATGGCATTTCTGCATTCTTCATTTTCCCAGTTCAAATCTGGTTGACCTTTAGCAAATAAACGAAGATAATATTCATCAGTTGCCTCGTCGTACTCCCAAGCCGAACCGGAAAAAAAAGATTTCCAATTATTTGGAGGTTGTCTATTACCGTCAGCATCATATTTTGGTTTTTTCCAAATATACCAATCTCTCTTTGGGTTATCTAAAGAAGATCTAGATTCCTTAAACCACTCATGTTCACTAGAAGTATGGTTGATAACAAGATCTAAGATCAACTTCATTCCTCTTGAATGACAACCTTCAATTAATTTGTCCATGTCTTCTAAAGTACCGTACTTTGGATAAACACTTTCGTAGTCACTAATATCGTAACCCATATCTTCTTGAGGTGAATCATACATAGGTGAGAGCCAAATAATATCAATACCTAAATCTTTTAAATAATCTAAAGTAGAAATAATACCCGGAATATCACCAACTCCATCACCGTTTGAGTCCTTATAGGATGCAGGCCAGATTTGGTATATACTAGATTCTTTCCACCACTTTGTTTCAATCATAATTTTGTGAAAAGACAACTATTTGTTGCAAGTTTTATAACATTCTTCGTATGCATCGTTTAAAATGTGGGGTACCCAGGGCTCCTCAATTCTGTAGTAAAATTTTCCGAAACACGATAATTATTCCGATATATTTGACGTTAGGCCAAAAAACGAATGATCGGCGTTACCCCATAATTTTTTTCGAGATTTGCCCATTGTTTCAGGTATTCTTTTTCAGACACGACTTACCCCATAAAAATGTCTATAAAAAGCTAGGCGTAGCTCTATGTTTTCTTAAGTAAAATTACAAATTATTTACGAAAATGAGTTCAGAGTTTGTAGAAGATATTAACAATCCTGAAAAGAAAGTTCAAGTTTCAGAAAAGCTTGACAAAATCCAGTCTAGAAATGATCTGATGGTTGATGATTATTTAGCCAAGTTTGTAGATATCTCTGAAAGGGCTAAACAAGAAGACCAAAGAGATAAAATAATGCCTTTAGGTGAAGCCTTAAGGACTTTCCCAAGAGCTGCTATCTGGTCTGTTGTATTATCTACTGCTATTATTATGGAAGGGTACGATACAAATTTATTAAACTCGTTTTATCCTAACCCGGCTTTCCAAAAAAATTATGGGGAATTAGTTTCAGATCCTGGTGAGCCTGAACGTTATGAAGTTCCTGCTCATATTCAGACAAGTTTGTCTATGTGTGTCTATGTAGGGGAAGTTATTGGATTGGCTATTGCTGGTGTAGTTGCCGATAGAATCGGTTATAGATATACTCTTATTATAGCTTTATTTTTTACCAATTGTTTTATTTTTATTCTTTTCTTTGCAAAAAATGTTGAAATGTTGATTGCAGGAGAAATCTTGATGGGTATTCCTTGGGGTGCATTACAAACGATTACGGTTTCGTATGCTTCAGAAGTTTGTCCATCAGTTCTTAGAGTTTATTTAACCACTTACGTTAATGTTTGTTGGGTTTTCGGACAGTTGATTAGTTCAGGTATTTTAAGAGGTATGGTTGATAACGATACACAATGGGCTTATAGAATCCCATTTGCTATTCAATGGGCATGGCCAATACCAATAATGATTGGTATTTATATAGCCCCTGAATCTCCCTGGTGGTTAGTTAAAAAGGGGAGATTGGTTGAAGCAAAAAAATCAATCCAAAGATTATTAACTGAAAATCAGCACTTACCAGATAAAACTATTTTATCTGAAGCAATGTTAAATAAAATGCAATTAACATTAACTGAAGAAAAACTTAACTCACATAGTGGTGACTCGTATATTGATTGTATTAGACCAAAAAATATTAGGAGAACAAGAGTTGCTGCAATCACCTGGATTGTTCAAAATATTACCGGATCTGCTTTGATGGGTTATTCGACATACTTTTATGTTCAGGCTGGTCTTTCAACAAGTATGTCATTTACATTTTCTATCATACAGTACGTCTTAGGAGCAATTGGTACTTTTGGATCTTGGTTCATGTCTAGAAAATTCGGAAGATTCGATATTTATTTTGGAGGATTATGTGTGAATACTGTTGTTTTAATGTTAGTTGGTGGGTTAGCCTGCTCCACGAATCCGAATGCAAGTTGGGGTATTGGTTCATTATTATTAGTCTTTACGTTTGTATATGATTTGACTATTGGACCTTTATGTTATTGTATTGTTGCTGAACTTCCATCTTCACAAGTAAGAACTAAAACTGTTATTATTGCAAGAAATCTTTATAATGTAAGTGGTATTATTACTTCTATTATCACACCATATATGTTGAATCCAGAAGCATGGAATTGGGGAGCTAAAACCGGGTTCTTTTGGGCAGGGTTTTGTTTTTGTTCTGCCGTTTGGGTATACTTTGACTTACCTGAAACTAAAGGTAGAACTTTTGCTGAATTGGATATGTTGTTTGCTAACAAAGTACCAGCTAGAAAGTTCAAATCAACAGATGTTGATGTTTTCAACGCAGATGAAATCGTTCAAAAATTAGGTAAGGATAAAGTTAGGGATTTAGTTGATGACACTGCTAAAGCTGAAGAGGCAAATGTTTAAACTTAGCCAGTAACTATGTGTGATTTTATAATGATATGAGATAATATACGCAAGAAATAATTAGGCTCTACGACTATAACTAAGTAATCTTTGATACGTATAAAGGGTATAGTTTGGTTTTAAAAACACGTTATTTATGTGTGGCACAAATATGCCCCAAGACGATTCGAAGACGATGCGTGACATAAATGGGAATACAATATTCAATATGGCACCTCCGGAACCAAAGATTTAAAGTCTGCATTTTTAGCAAATCTTTCCGACGTGCACATATCTAATATAACTATATCTGGTTTAAAATACATTCATAACATTTACTTTATTTTTTTTTAAATCAGCAAAAAATATGAAATGAGTTCAACACATTACGAGAGAGATTAATGACCCGTAGAAGAGATGAGGTCCAGTTTGCTATAAATCAATTTATTTAAAAGAGCTTCAAATCATACATTTTACTCATATGTTAAATATCGTCTATAACTATATTAAACTACTAATAAACTAATATATTCTATAAATCTATTAAACTGCTAATTAACTAAATAAACTCTTCCTTCCCATGGTGTTAAATCCGAGCCTACTTTTTCGACATTTGAAAGTAATAATGTTAATTCACCCTCAACTAATGATTCAAATTTAACACGGTTGTCGCTGAAGTTAAGAACAACGTAAATGGTTTTACCATCAGCAGTCTTAGTATAAGTAAAAGTATCCTTATTTTCATAGTCTAAAATTTGGATAATTCCGTAAACCGAAACATCTTTGTGGGCCTTTCTTAAAGCCAAAGCTTTTTTATAGAACGCATGAACTGAATTAGGATCTTCTAATTGAGATTTAACGTTGATATCCTTGAAGTTTTCGTTAACTCTCATCCAAGGCTCACCAGTAGTGAAACCACCATTAGCTGACGAATCCCATTGAACAGGTGTTCTAGCATGATCTCTTGCAGTTATATTAGCATTATTCATGAACTTAATAAGTTTTGGGTCATTTGGATTAGTAATCTTGTAACGGTCAACAAGAGTCTTATAAGCATTTTGAGTTTCAATATCCTTATAATCTTCAATTGGCCAGGATCTAGGAATATTGGTCATAGCGATTTCTTGACCTTGGTAAATAAACAATGTTCCTGTTAAGGTGGTTTGTAACAAAGCAATTAATTTAGCGGACTTGAAGGTAGTATCTAAATCTTTAGTACTTCCAAATCTTGTAACACATCTTGGTTGATCATGATTTTCAATAAATACTGTTGACCAAGCATCACTATCTTTAATAAAACTATCCTGATTTTTGACAGCATCTTTAAATTCTTGAATAGTAAACCCTTTATGAAAGAATCTATCTGCTTCAATAGTCCCTAAAAATACAATATCAAATCTGAAAAGCATATTCATTTCGCCAGAGTTGGCACCAACATACTGTAAAATGTCTTCCTTAGAACTATCACCGACCTCACCGACTGTCATGACATCATATTTAGAAGTCACCTTAGAAAACATCTCCTTATGGAATTCATGAATTCTTGGCCCATTATGTGATAACTCACCAGGTGGTTGCCAAGGACTATCCGGAAAAACAATTGGAGCATCTGGAAACAGCTGGTCTTTAGAATATAAACCTGCAGTATCAATTCTAAAACCATCAACACCTTTTTCAAACCAGAAAGTCAAAGCAGAATCATATATAGCATTTCTACATTCTTCATTTTCCCAGTTCAAATCTGGTTGACCTTTAGCAAATAAGTGGAGATAATATTCACCAGTGGCTTCATCATATTCCCAAGCGGAACCGGAAAAACAAGATTTCCAATTATTTGGAGGTTGTCTATTACCATCGGCATCATATTTTGGTTTTTTCCAGATATACCAATCTCTCTTTGGGTTATCTAAAGAAGATCTGGATTCTTTGAACCATTTATGTTCCATTGAAGTATGGTTAACAACGAGATCCAAGATCAATTTCATACCTCTCGAGTGACAACCTTCGATTAAATTATCCATGTCCTCTAAAGTACCGTATTTTGAATAAACATTTTCATAGTCACTAATATCATACCCCATATCTTCTTGAGGTGAATCATACATTGGGGATAACCAGATGATATCGATACCTAAATCTTTTAAATAATCTAAAGTAGAAATAATACCTGGAATATCACCAACTCCATCACCGTTTGAGTCCTTATAGGATGCAGGCCAGATTTGGTATATACTAGATTCTTTCCACCACTTTGTTTCAATCATAATTTTGTAAAAAACAAACTATTTGTTGAAAAAACAACTACTTGTTGCAAGTTTTATAAGGTTCTTCTCATGCATTGTTTAAAAGCTGGGGTACACAGGGTTCCTAAATTTTTGAGAAGGAAATTTTCCGAAAGACGATAATTTTTCCGATATATTTGACGTTGGAGCGGGCAAAAATACGAACGGCCGGCGTTACCCCATATTTTTTTTTCGAGACCTGCCATTATCCAATAATAGCCGTATCCGTGGTTTCATATATTATTTTTTCCGACACGACTTGTTCTATCAAAATACCTATAAAAAGGTAGCTATAACTCTATATTTTTCGGAAAATTAAGAAGATGGCCTCAGAGTTTATAGAAGATACTAGTAATTCTGAAAAGAATACAAGAGTCCCAGACAAGCTTGACAAGCTCGATAGGACCCAAACTGGAAATGATCTGATGGTTGAAGATTACTTAGCGAAATTTGTAGACATCTCTGAAAGGGCCAAGGAAGCAGATCAAAAAGATAAAGTAATGCCTTTAGGTGAAGCTTTAAGGACTTTCCCAAGAGCTGCTCTCTGGTCTGTGGTCTTGTCTACTGCTATTATTATGGAAGGGTACGATACAAATTTATTAAACTCGTTTTATCCTAACCCGGCTTTCCAAAAAAATTATGGGGAATTAGTTTCAGATCCTGGTGAGCCTGAACGTTATGAAGTTCCTGCTCATATTCAGACAAGTTTGTCTATGTGTGTCTATGTAGGGGAAGTTATTGGATTGGCTATTGCTGGTGTAGTTGCCGATAGAATCGGTTATAGATATACTCTTATTATAGCTTTATTTTTTACCAATTGTTTTATTTTTATTCTTTTCTTTGCAAAAAATGTTGAAATGTTGATTGCAGGAGAAATCTTGATGGGTATTCCTTGGGGTGCATTACAAACGATTACGGTTTCGTATGCTTCAGAAGTTTGTCCATCAGTTCTTAGAGTTTATTTAACCACTTACGTTAATGTTTGTTGGGTTTTCGGACAGTTGATTAGTTCAGGTATTTTAAGAGGTATGGTTGATAACGATACACAATGGGCTTATAGAATCCCATTTGCTATTCAATGGGCATGGCCAATACCAATAATGATTGGTATTTATATAGCCCCTGAATCTCCCTGGTGGTTAGTTAAAAAGGGAAAATTAGTTGAAGCGAAAAAATCAATCCAAAGATTATTGACCGAAAATGGTCATTTACCAGATAAAACTATTTTAGCCGAAGCGATGTTAAATAAAATGCAATTAACATTAACAGAAGAAAAGCTTAATTCTAACACTGGTGACTCGTATATTGATTGTTTTAGACCAAGAAATATTAGAAGAACCAGAGTTGCAGCAATCACATGGGTTGTCCAGAATGTTACCGGATCTGCTTTGATGGGTTATTCGACATACTTTTATGTTCAGGCTGGTCTTTCAACAAGTATGTCATTTACATTTTCCATTATACAGTATGTCTTAGGAGCAATTGGAACTTTTGGATCCTGGTTTATGTCTAGGAAATTTGGAAGGTTTGATATTTATTTCGGAGGATTATGCGTGAACACAGTGGTATTAATGTTGGTAGGGGGATTAGCATGTTCGAGTAACGCAAGTGCAAGTTGGGGTATTGGTTCATTATTATTAGTCTTTACATTTGTATATGACTTAACTGTGGGTCCTTTATGTTATTGTATTGTTGCTGAACTTCCATCTTCACAAGTAAGAACTAAAACTGTTATTATTGCAAGAAATCTTTATAATGTCAGTGGTATTATTATTGCTGTCATCACACCATATATGTTGAACCCAGAAGCATGGAATTGGGGAGCTAAGACAGCATTCTTTTGGGCAGGATTCTCGTTGTGTTCTGCCGTTTGGGTATACTTTGAATTACCTGAAACTAAAGATAGAACGTTTGCAGAATTAGATATGTTATTTGCTAACAAAGTACCAGCTAGAAAGTTCAAATCAACAGACGTTGATGTCTTTAATGCAGATGAAATCGTTCAAAAATTAGGTAAGGATAGAGTTAGGGATTTAGTCGAAAATACAGTAAAGGCCGAAGATGCCAAGGTTTAATTAACTTAATATACATATCAATTTTATTATATTATGATGTAATATATGTAATGTGAATAGAGAATCAACCCCAGACCGTTAGTATCTAATGACTGTATATAAGCTTCGTTAGGGAATGAGCCGCACGATGGGCATCTTTAAATATTTAGAAGATGTCTATGATCTAATCGAATTTGAATAGTATCGAGAATTGAGAAAAACTAGGATATAGATGAGTAGTCATGAAGTAATCATATCACTTTTCCCAGCTTAAAAGACGTTGTTTAAGTATAATTAAATGAATAAGAGGTATTTAATAAATTTATGCGGAAAGTAATCGATATATTAGAGGGTTTAAAATGGGTTGAAAATTTCTAGAAAATTAGAGTCTGTATCCAAATTACACTAAATTATATATGTGTATAGTTTTATCCCTCTATAAGTCCATTATTCTACCACAGTTGGCTATCGAAGTAGAATCATCATTATAATTTAGAAAGTGGACCTCCTGCACATAACAAACAATACACTACTTACCCGGATAGTATAGTAAAAATTTTCCTCTCATCGAGTGAAAAATTATTACAAAATACATATATATTAAAAATGGCTTTCGGTGCTCCAAGAGGCGGAAGAGGCGGTTCAAGAGGCGGTTCTAGAGGTGGTTCAAGAGGTGGATTCGGTGGTGGAAGAGGTGGATCCAGAGGTGGATTCGGCGGTGGTCGTGGTGGTGGAAGAGGTGGTGCCAGAGGAGGTGCTAGAGGTGGAAGAGGAGGTGCCAGAGGTGGAAGAGGAGGTGCCAGAGGAGGTGCCAAAGGAGGTGCTAAAGTTGTTATTGAACCACATAGACATGCCGGTGTTTTCATTGCCAGAGGTAAAGAAGATTTATTAGTTACTAAAAATATTGCTCCAGGTGAATCAGTTTACGGTGAAAAGAGAATTTCAGTTGAAGAACCTGCTAAAGTTGAAGGTGAAGCTCCAACCAAGATTGAATACCGTGTTTGGAATCCATTCAGATCCAAATTGGCTGCTGGTATTATGGGTGGTATCGATGAATTAGGTATTGCACCAGGTAAAAAAGTTTTATATTTAGGTGCTGCTTCCGGTACTTCAGTTTCTCACGTTGCTGATGTTGTTGGACCAGAAGGTGTTGTTTATGCCGTTGAATTCTCTCACAGACCAGGTAGAGAATTAATTGGTATGGCTAAAAAGAGACCAAATGTTATCCCAATTATTGATGATGCTCGTCACCCACAAAAATACAGAATGTTAGTTTCAATGGTTGATGCCGTTTTTGCTGATGTTGCTCAACCTGATCAAGCTAGAATTATTGCATTAAACTCTCATTTATTCTTAAAAGATCAAGGTTTAGTTGTTATTTCTATTAAAGCTAACTGTATTGATTCTACTGTTGATGCTGAAACTGTTTTCGCTAGAGAAGTTCAAAAATTAAGAGAAGAAAGAATTAAACCATTAGAACAATTAACTTTAGAACCTTATGAAAGAGACCATTGTATTGTTGTTGGTCGTTATATGAGAAGCGGATTAAAGAAGTAGGTAGGTAAATGTAATGTTATAGTCTGTATTTTTCTATATGCTCTCAAGTGGCTGGTGTAGCTGCAATGTACTCTGCCAGGGTAGTATCGTGACCCTGTATGTCCTGTAGTTTTGTCACGTACTGGCACGTTTATTGGGCACTGTCAGGCTATCAGAGTACCTGGCCGCAGACCGCCAGAGACCCGCCAGAGACCCGCCAGAGACCTGCCAGAGTAGACAGTCATGGCTCCTGATCACCGACCGCAACCGCACCAGAACACCACCGGACCATCGCACCATCGCACCATCTCCGTCGCACGACCGCCATAAAAAGCAATCGCGAAACCTGTAACATGTTTCTAGATTGGGCTTAAATGCGAAACAAAAGTTTTTACATCACTAGATTGCAGTAGTTGCCACAATATATCATTCATTTTCCCTTTGTATACATATTTTTTTAACATTTTAGTTTTCCTTTTATACTTCAGACCTATTCCCGAAAACAACAGCTTAGATACCTGTACAATATATATTTGTAAAATTTATTAATATTATTAATATTACTAATTGTTAATGAGTACCCGAGGAAAGCATACCCCCGATCCGGGGCAAGAAGTCATAGACCTTCTGGACGAAGAGATAATTTCATCCGATTCAGAAACCAACATGTCAGAACCAGAAATAGTATCAGAGAATACAGTGCCCTTGTTTCAGGGCGATATTTTAGAGTATTTAAACCACTCCAGACCTGTAACTAATAACACTCTTAATGCCCATAATGTTAATAATGATCCCCCAAATGCCAATGCTGATGATTCCAACGAAAATAATGAAGTCAACGAGTCCAACGAGTCTAATGATGATGTGATAATAACCAATGTAACCCGAGCACGTCCTATTGATGTGGAGAATACTACTGAAAGAGCAGTACGACGGAGACTTAATAACGATGATATAGAGATCATCGAAGAAAGAAGACTTCCAGTTAGAAGAGAACCTGTCATTAATAGACAACATAGACTTAGAGTTCCTCAACATGATCCTGAGGTAGCATTTAGATGGGCTTTAGAAAGAAGATTAACTAATGCTGAAAACCCTGCAAATAGAATTATGGATTCAGTTTTTTCAAGAATTTCAAGTGAAGATACAAGACTTCGAGGTAGAAATGGAGTTTTTTCACCTGATGATTTTAGTTTATCGAATATTGGTGAAGCATTTCAAGAAATGTTTAGTTGGTTTCAAGATGAAGCATCCACTGCAGATATAGATAATTCTATTCATAGTTCTATTTTACAAAGAATTGATGCAGATAATGAAAGAACTTTAGATAAGAAATTACAACATGAAAATAAACTTAATAGGAAGATTCTTGTTGAAAAAAGAGATGAAATTAAGCATCAACCAAAAGGTTATACTCTGAATATTAAATCAGATGAAAATACTGGTTGTGAATTATGTGGGATAACTTTAGGTGAAGGGATTCCCGATGATTTTAAACCATCTATTGACTATGATAAACGGATATCAACATATATTGAGCAATTTAATGTTAGAGCACCTTGGTTTTGTAATAAACAATTAACTGAAGTTGATAAAGATTTAAGTAAGAGAGTATTTCTTGCTAAATGTGGACATGTTTATTGTGGTAGATGTATTAAAAATATTGTTAATAGACCTCGTAAAAAGAAATCAAATCAACATTTAACAATTGAAAATCCAAGTGTTTGTTCTCCAAGAATTTGTCCAGCTTGTGACAGTTCATTTAAAGGTAAGAGAACGTTTATTGAATTATATTTTTAGTTACTTAAATACATAGTTTCACCTAATCAATACGTGCTTCAGATAATGTTAATGGTTTAATATTATTAGAAAATACAGAAGATCCATTTTTAAATCTATTAATTTTCTTTAATTTTTCTCTAACAACCATTACTGGAACTGAAGATTTAGTAACCAAATAATTGGATAATGAACCAAGTAAAACTCCTTTAATAGCAGATTGACCTCTTGAACCAACAATTACAAGAGTTGGATGTAAATTATCAATTAATTCTAATATTAAATGCCTTGGAATTGGATGATGAATTATTTCAATAACTATATGGATTTGTAATTTGGTTAATTTTAATAAATTAAGTACTTGTTGTTTTGCTTTATTTAACATATTTAAACGATGTTGTTCTCTAGTATTTTCACTACTACTTGAACCTTTTAAATGATGATTAGTATCATTATCTTCAATGACATAAACAATAAATAACACAGATCCATCCACTAAAACAGTTCCTAAACACCATTCTAATGCAAAAATTGATTCTGGTGAAAAATCCATACACAATAAAAACATTTTTGGTTTTAATTTAGAGTCAATTAATTGGAAAAAATTACCTCTAGTAATTGTTTGAATCACTCTTGATTGAGATTTATTGGAATCAATTTTGCCTTCAATTATGGTTTCATTTAATTGCAGAGCAAATTCACTATCTAATTTATCTTCAATTGCTGAAGTATATGGAATCATAAAATCTTCATTAGATGAATTACCTTCTTTTTCTTTTAATTTTTCATTTTCTTGATCAATGATTTTTTTACGATAACTCGAATAATCTTCAAGTTTTTGCTTTCTTGATGAAAAATCTTGATCAGTAGTTGATAAATCTAAATCTTTATTACCAGTTAATAAAGATTTTTCATTTTGTAACAGTTTAAGGGCTTCTTCATCGATGGGTTTACCGGCCTTTTTGGCATTAGCAAAAGCTCGTTCACTTGCAGTCAATTCTTCAAGCTTCTTGACGGTATTTCGATCATTTAAATTTGACTTCTCTAAAATATCGGAAATTTCATTAATTTTTTCATCATGACATGCAAAATTTGGTAAAATATTACCAGTATCATCATATTGGAATTTTTCATTTTCATCATCATCACTAACGTGTTCTTCTTCACTTGGTTCATCAATAATTTCTTCATCTTGTTGTAATCTTTCCAGGGGGTCTCGATTAATTATTGACCATTTTAAATCATTGTCATCATTCAGAATTGATGAGCTTCGACTAGTTGGATTAGATCTTGCACTAGGACTTTTAGATCTTCCTCTACTCATAGATTTCTGGATCATATTTAGACGTTCTTGTTCTATTCTTGTTTGACGATTCATGGTATTATTCAACTCGCGGGGTCTTTCCAAAACTAGATTTTAATGAGGTCGCATGGTTTCTATACGCTGGCTGTGGACACCGGTGCACCTGGAATAAATTTAAATCAAATTGCCAAGGAAACTTTTATTCATCTACAAACTCTACTAATAAAGAAGCACCTGATTTTAATTCTTGTTCAACAGTTTTATCAAGGTTATTAATGATTTTTTTTGGATATGGTTGAATTAATTCGAATCCATATTTAAATGTCTCACCATAATTAATATCTTTATCTATTTGATCTAATGTTTTATCATTTATGTATTCGTAAACTTGGTCAATATTTGAGAATTCTTCGTTATCTATAAGACTTTGTACGAACAATTTTGTCTCTAAATAAAGATAAAGTTTTTCAAGTGGTAAATTTTTACCAAGATTTAGAATTAATCTTTCACCATGAGGCAATTTAATTTGAATTCTTATTTTACCTTCAGAAGTATCATTAATGGTATCAAACCAATTGGTCTTAAGAAGTTGAACTAAATAGTTTCTTTGAACAATCTTCAACTCTTCTTCTTGCTTAATTTTTTCCTTTTCAAGTTTTTTCAACCGATCACTTTCTAAAGATTTTTGGTATGCATCATCCTGTTTTTGTTTAATTAATCTTGATAATTCAATTTCTTGTTTATCAGTACGAGAAGTGATGACTTGTGGGTGATAATTATTTATCACTTTAATCAAGTTATTAGCGACTTTTGATGCAGTAGATTTACAAGTTTCTGGATTAATTAAGAAAGATGTTGAGATATTTGATTTATAAGTAATTGACATCGAAGCCATTACATTTGGATTATTAGTAACGTTATTAATTAACATAATATATGGCAATTTTCTAACTTTATAAGTCTTACCGATTTCATAACCTTCGGGATTTTTATCAATATTATTTATATATATAAGAGTATCGTTATAATCACCATTTTCTTTATTAAAAGTTTTATGAAAATGAGGATTCTGGAAAAGTTCCAGTTGGAAAATATTGGATTCTGTTGAATCATTAATTAAAAGAACCACCAACCATTTATAATCAGTTCTAGCTTGTTCATATACTTCATTATAATTCGATTCGTATATGTTATAAGTGTCGTTCAAAGACTTTGTGGATACTTTATGATCAAGGTCTATTTGATCCATATTGAGCTTTGAAGGGAACGAATTTTCACTATTAATTCCAAATAAGTACTTGAAAATATGATAGAGAATGCCCAATAGTTTATTAGGGACAAAAAGAAGTAAAAACCAAATGGAATTGACAGTCTTAACATCATTAGGATTCTTTAATGAAGCATGAATCCCCACTTCAAGTTGCCAGTTATTCGATATACGAGGAGCAAAAGGTAATTTTGGAATCAAATCTGCCATTTCAAATGACTCAGCAAGATTACTATACCTTCGGGAAACGTGGGACTCTTCTTCATGTTCATCAAAAGCGGTTGATCTGGCGGTGTCTATAGGGGTTTGGTCGATGTCTGTAAATTGAGACTCACTAATGAACCCAGATTCGAAAAAGTTGAGGACTGCATTATTCAAGTTCCAATCATTGACTGTTAGAATACGAATGATTTTGTCTGAATCATCTTCACTGGAATCTGTAATTGCTATGAATTCTTGGATTAGTGATTGCTGGTTATCAGATAGTTCTGGTGAGTTCATGGCAGATAGAAATCAGTAGACGCTCGCGCTTATGTTGGTTCGACACCCGTGCACCAGCTGCAGTGTGGTGTATTTGTTGGATGGTAATTGATTGGAGTTGGATTTGATGAGATGAAGCGGAGATGAAGTGGTGATCGATGATGATTGGAGGACACACAAGGCCCAATGGGAATCGTTTCAGAATTCAACGGTTGATTGGGGTTACAGTTTATAGCATTTTGCTGCAGATTATAGCTTAGAGCGATTAAAGTGGCCTCTAGTTTAGCGATTCACAGATAATAAAGATTTTGGTCAATAAAACAGGAATACCGGTGCAAAAAAATACGTATGCCCTGAAGACCGAGGACCCGGTGATCACTTTTGCCCTTGCTTCAACGGAGACTCTGGTTACACTGCCTCTTCAAAGTACGATTACTAGTTCAATAATGTCTCGATAATTGTCGCCAGGGCCAACACGACATTCAGCATACTTGGTATGAACAGGGTCCACCAACGCTACTACCTACGCTACTACCTACTTTCTATAAACTATAATCACAATGAATATTACCCCAAAGTTAGTGGTCACAATACCTTCGAAACAAATTCCAACTATTCATTAGTTCATAAAAATATAGACACTAAACTCAAAGAGCAATATTACTCAGAAACTAGCCAAAAGATTACCACACAGCATAAGCACAATTACAAAAACAATAAGCTCATCACTACACAGCAACTTAAAATCGTATACAGATTTCCTTGCATGAAACCGCCTGTCTAAGCGCCGAAGAAGAAGAAAATGAGAGGTGAAAAATAGCATCAAAACCATCTTACTTGCTAACTAACACGATGAAACAGTAGTATTTTACTCCACACTAAACAAAAAGTCCAAAACTATACGAATCAAATCATCTGTTATACTTCGCCCCAAATCTATTTAAATAATTCCTCATAGCAATATCTCAGATTAGGGCCCATACGCCAGCTGCACCATCACCATTTGCGTATTAGTATCTGTGCCTATTCACCCAAATGTGGTGGGGCTGACACGACCCTTATCAGCGGGGCACCAAACGTACCACTGGCAAAATATTTTTTTAATTGTTCTCCTAACAGGATTTGAACCACCTCTAACTATACACGATCTCATAAAATATTTCACAAGATTAATCCGAGACCCTATGATACCAAGACACTTCCATTTCGCCGTGATACCGCAACCACTGGACGCTCCGTTAAGAACACTTCCGCGGTAGTTCCTCACATCTCCACGAATTCTCCCGCATCGTCTGGCACGTCCTCAGAACCTTTATCGAAGCAATAGTTTAAACTTGAGTCAAATTTTGTCAAACCTCGGGTAAAGGGCTGTCACAAGTGACTAACACCATCGCGAATTCGGATTAATCCATGAACCGATTATATTTACCACCAATACTGGGTGGTTATAACCTCTATCAACTACCCTATATACTATCACCATCTCCCGACTCTATATTAATCTTCATTACCCGTTAAACCAATTAAATAAATATACCCTAAAAGATTCTAGGCTTACCGTAATCGGCTGAAATGGTCCGAAAATCGAGTTGCAAACGTTTATAAATAAGTGCGAATCCATGTGATTGAAAAAATTGATTTTTAAATAAGTTTTTTTTCAACATACCATATCGACAGAAATTGTTAATAGAAATTCCAATTTCGAAATATGTTTTCAAGGATTCTTCAAAGTAAAGTTACTAAAGGACTTCTTGGTGTAAGTGGTGCTGTTGGTGCTACAGTTATTTATTTAGATTTTATTAAACCTCCAAAACCTACAGGTTTAATTGATTCTTATAAACCTTTAGTTAAACAAGCTCCTTCTCCTCCTTCAAGAGAAGAATTGTTAAAAAAAATCGAAGGTACTAAAAAATTTGATGTTTTAATTATTGGTGGTGGTGCAACTGGTACTGGTACTGCAGTTGATGCGGCTACTAGAGGTTTAAATGTTTGTTTAGTTGAAAAAAATGATTTTGCTTCTGGTACTTCATCTAAGTCAACTAAAATGGCTCACGGTGGTGTTAGATATTTAGAAAAAGCTGTTTTCCAATTATCTAAAGCTCAATTAGATTTAGTTATTGAAGCATTAAATGAAAGAGGTAATATGTTAAGAACTGCTCCTCATTTATGCACTATTTTACCAATCTTAATCCCTGTATATAAATGGTGGCAAGTCCCTTACTTCTTTGCTGGTTGTAAAATGTATGATTGGTTTGCTGGACATCAAAGTTTAAGATCTTCAACTATTTTATCTAAAGAATCAACTTCTGCTGTTGCTCCAATGATTGATGATTCTAATTTGAAAGCTTCTTGTGTTTATCATGATGGAAGTTTTAATGATGCTAGAATGAATTCAACTTTAGCTATTACTGCCATTGAAAATGGTGCAACTGTTGTAAATTATATGGAAGTTAATCAATTATTAAAATCTGGTGATAATAAAGTTGAAGGTGTTTTAGCAACTGATTTAGAAACTGGTAAACAATATAAAATCGAAGCCACTTCAGTTGTAAATGCAACTGGTCCATTAGCTGATAAGATTTTAGAAATGGATAATGATGTTCAAGGTTTACCACCAAAAGATCCTCAACCACCAAAAATGATTGTTCCATCTTCTGGTGTTCATGTTGTTTTACCAGAATTTTATGGTCCTTCAGAAATGGGTTTATTAGATCCTTCAACTTCTGATGGTAGAGTTATGTTTTTCTTACCATGGCAAGGTAAAGTTTTATGTGGTACTACTGATACTCCATTAAAAGATGTTCCAACTAGTCCAATTCCAACTGAAGAAGAAATTCAAGATATTTTACATGAATTACAAAAATATATTGCATTCCCAGTTAATAGAGATGATGTTTTAAGTGCTTGGTCAGGTGTTAGACCATTAGCAAGAGATCCAATTCATGCAACTGCAACTGGTGGTTCAACTCAAGGATTAGTTAGATCTCATTTGGTTCATGTTTCTCCAACTGGTTTAATTACAATTTCTGGTGGTAAATGGACTACTTATAGAGAAATGTCAGAAGAAACTGTTGATACTGTAATTAAGAATTTTAAATTTGATAAAGAATTAAAACCTTGTCAAACTAATAATTTAGTTTTAATTGGTGGAGAAGATTTTTCAAAGAATTATCCTGCAAGATTAATTCACGAATATAGAATTCCATTAAAATTAGCTAAACATTTATCACTGAATTATGGTTCAAGAGCTCCATTAATTTTGGAATTATATCATGAATCTGATGAAAATAAATTACCAATTACTTTAGCATCAACCAGTGATAAAAATGCTTTAACTTATCAAAATTTTGATGAACCATTTACTGTAGCTGAATTAAAATATTCTCTTAAATATGAATATGCTAGAACTCCAATTGATTTCTTAGCAAGAAGAACTAGATTAGCTTTCTTAAATGCAAGACAAGCTTTAGCAGCTGTTGATGGAGTTGTTGAAATTATGAAGAATGAACTTAATTGGGATTCTCAAACTACTGAAACCATGAGATCTCAAGCTAAAGATTTTATTGGTAAGATGGGTATTTCATCTGAAAAATTTGACGTTAAGGATTTTGTTGTTCAATAGAGTATAGATGAATAGATGTAATATATTTACAATGTGATAGTAATTTAATTAAAAGTATAAATTTAAACTCATTTTACTAAAATTTAACTGCGATCGTATCTGAGACCATTATCGATTTTGACATCTGCCGCGATCTACAAACCATCTTGTATTAATCATCATGGGTAAAGTTAAACGGTCAAGAAATGGATGTTTGAGTTGCAAAAAATTGAAGATAAAGTGTTCAGAAGAGAGACCATCATGTGACTATTGTATCCATACAAAGAGAGAATGTGTTTATATAGACTATGTCAATCCAGAACAAATTTTTGAAAACGAGTATCAATTAACCTTATCATGTTTAACTAATAGCTCAAAAAGTTTAAATTCAATGACAAAACATTTAGGTATAACAAGATTTGAGTTAAGTTTATTAAAGTATTTTTTCATTTTCAGTTTACCAGTTACAGCTTATGCTATGGGTCCATTAAAAGACTTAATTGATAAGGAAGTTCCAAAACATTTTGTCAGTTCAGAAGTTGTAAGAAATGGGGTATTTCTGTATTCAACTTTACAATTAAGAATATTCAAAAATGAAGATGACCTTAAACGGAGTAGACTTTTCATGACTTGTAAGAATCTTTGTGGTAAAAAGAACTCCAAACCAACCTTAACTGAACCAAATTATAGTTTAACGAAGCTTTCAGTAGAAATCTCCCAAAAGACAGCCAACAATAAGAACTTTCTTGTTGAGTCTGATAATTATTTCTTCAAACTTGTTGCTGCTATTAATTCAATTTTACTTGAAAGAGTGGATTCATTAACTGGGGAATCTAATTTATCAGCGCAAGTAGCTACAATTTTAATGATTGGTAGTTTGTCAATCTTTGGATATTTAGGAATGCATTGGAATCTGACAGTTCCTCTTGTACGATTTGATGAAAATGATCAATATATTCAAGATTTTGATGGAATACTAAATTTAAATACTGATCTTTTAACTATTGCAAGCACTGTACATAGCAGTCTAGAGTTGGCGGTTGTACCGCTTCAAAATACTAATTTAACCAGACTATTTAAAGCGAATGGTAGTAAACCTAAAGAGCATTTCTTCATATTTGAATGCTTAATGGGACAAATAATATTTTCTGATGAAATTCCTTTAAATAAGGAAATTCTACTAAAACATACAAATATGCTTGGATTTTTATTAGAAAAATCTTTAGAACTTAAATTTCCTGCACCAATAATTAAATTTATAATTACAATCGATGATGAATTCAGAGATTTAATTAGAATCAAGAACTTATTTGCTCTTCGGATAATGTTTGTATTTGCATTTTTATGTGATTCGTTAAGATTTAAAATCTCCTCTACTAATATTTGGGATTCTTATATGAATTGGTACTATAAATATAACATTAAATTAAGTGGAGGATTCGTATTTAAGGAAGACGAATTTGTATTTGTTCACATGAGGAATAGAGTGCTAGAGATGGAGACGGACGACCTCAAGACTGTTCTAGAGGAGATGAATTTAAAGAAGTTTTTAGAAGAAATGGACAAAGAGGAAAAGATAGGTATATAGATATATTATAAACGAGTAAACGATATACACAAGGGTAAATTTACGTAAATAACAATTCAAATTACACAAATTACACATACTATACAAATCACTTTAGTTGTAAATCTTCCATTTCCTCCGTAAGTTTATTAACTCTTGCTTTCCTCAATAAATTAGTTCTCTTTTTATCATCAATTTCATGTTTAGTTGAAGCTGTGGTATACAGCGATTCTTGGTAGTCATCATCTTCGATACCTCCGTATTTAGATTCATAATCAGTTAATGGCTCTTTTAAAACACTACGAATATCTTCGTTGGCTGTTAGTTGGTTATGAACTCCAAAACCAAAGCACCATTTTAAATGAACCAATCGAAGATACAAATACCAACTATTAATTTGAATAGATCTAGTTCTTGATAATTTAATATAATTTGAATTCATCATATTATTGACAATTTCTTTCCCTTCGGGTGATTTTTTATATATTTCCAATCTGGTAGACAACTTTGTATAGTTTTCTACGGTTGAAAGAATATCTCTGAAAATTGAATGTATGTCCTTTTTATCATTTTTATTAATTTTTTTACTGGTTAAATTAGTTAGTCTAGTTAATATTGATATTAATTGTTCTTGTTCATAATATGGAGAGTTATAGTTATACTCTTCGTCTTCTTCTTCATCTTGTACTTCTTGAGAATTATCATATGTAAAGATTTCATAACATAAGGCAATTACTCTACCTGCAGCTTTAGAAATTTCGATATTTTGATCATTATCTAAAAGGTCAATTAATTTGGGTACTAATTCCTCAATTATTTGGTTTAGGAAGTCACCTCTAGATACTAAAGTTAATAAACATCCTACACCATGTAAAGCACTTATTCCGATCAACGCATCACTATTTTGCTTATCCATTGCTTCATTAATGACTCTTTGTTGACTTAAATCATCAAAAAATGTAGAATATTCCCGATTTCCTTCTTGGAAATCTTTCAGTTCTGTTAATGCACTTAAACAATAACCTTCAGCAACTTCAATAAGGAAATTGATAGTCTCATCTATACCAAAACTAGAAGTTCCATTATATAAAATTAACAATAACCCAACATATCCCGAGATTATATGACTTTTATTTTCACTGGTGATAATTGAATTAGCAGGTTCATTAATTAAACTCTTGATGAAAGTAATAAACTCACTATCGGCCAATGAACTAAATTCATTAAGATCACTTACTAATAAGGCAATAACACATCTATAGAAAAGTAAAAACTCATTTGCTGATTTGAAATCATTCTTCATAAATATAAAGATCAAGTCTCCAACAGTTTCATCAGTAACATAATTCTTAGTACCAATTTGTTCCTCATTATAAATTAATAAGGATTTCATGACAATTAACTTATACAATTGAGCCAATAAGAGCTCACGTGATTGTGATGACACTTCAGTTCTGGTCTGTTTCAAGGAGCCTACGATATCATTGATAGTTGTTTCTTTGGATGTGATACGAGATTTGTTTAGTTCATCAGCAACTTCTTGGGTTATATCTTTATTAGTGAAATTTTTTTGCTTCTCCAAGTTTTCAAGCTTGCTGGCTAATAACTCTTCTAAATTATTGAAATTGAAGTCCAATTGTCCATTTTCTTCACCATCTGGTCTTGGTGTTCTGGCCACAGAAGGAGATCTGGAAGACCCTCCAGAGCTAATACGAAATTGGTTTCTCAAAGCCATTGGTTGTAAAATTATATATTTGAGATGATTAAGTACCTATATATATGAGCATGGTACATACACGCCCCACCATCTTAAATGGTTAACTCCATTAAACCCGCAAGTGAGCAATTAGTCACCGGCGACTTTCCATATTAGTGAAAAAATCCTTAATTAGTCATTAAAAAACAACTTCTTGCGGTAATACATATACATCTCTACCATTTGACCTTATAGTTTCATTTTTGCTATCTGCAGGAAGCGATTTTCTCATATCGTAGCCATCGATTTCATCATTTAATTTATTTCTATCTTCTGGATATGTTCGTCCATAGTACCCCACCACTCTTCTATAGATACTATAACCCAATTTTTCATACAACAGTAGCGCTAAAGTATTGGTAACTCTTACAAATAAGTCTATAAAAAGAGTATTATCTGGATCTTTATTGACAATTTCTTCGAGGAATTTACATAAATCCGACGCCAAACCGATTCTTCTGTATTGACGATCCACCGTTACTGCTGAAATATGTGTATGCCATTCCAATTTGGATAATTTACCCTCATTTTTAGCTAACATATACCCACTAATAGGATTTTTTCCACTGATATCAGCCAGTTCTCCACCAATTTCAGTGCTTTTAAAAAATAAAGAAGGCCATTGAATAAGATAATCAAAGTAGAAATCTAATGTATAGTTTTCAGTCAATGGGTCCAAGTTAACTGAGTTTATATCGTAAAGATCAGTTATTTGAAATGGTTTATATGATGTCATGAAAGCGCGAAATTTTTCCAGCAAAAAAAAAAAAATTTTAACTAAATATCAACCAAAATGTTTGGCGGTCCAGGTGCTCCAATGAATGAAGAACAAAGAAAACTCCATGAAAAATACGCTTTTGATACTTTAAAAACCGCAGGTTTTGTTGCAGGTGCTTTATGGCTCACTCCAATTATTTTCCATTTTGTTAAAAAACACTTGTAAGTAAATTGTATATAAATATCAAATAAATTTCATTTATTAAAGCCTATAAATCATCTATTTCCACCAATTTATCTCTAAGTTCACCGATCTTACTGGTCAATCTAGAGAATTCGAATCTTGAACTAATTTTTTGTGCAGCAATTAAAGCTTTATCATTTTTCATTAATTTTGCAATCGATAATGCTTTTGATAAATTTGATTCTTGACAAGTTTGAGCAAATAATTGTAATAATGATCTATCAAATAATCCTGTGTAAAATTCAAGTTTTTCTGAAATTTCTTCAGTAAATTCTTGGTAAGTTTGATCATGTAATGAATCATTAATTAATTTACCCATAGTTAATGATCTAACCAAATTTTCTTCATGATCTTCAGTTTCTAAATCATTGACTACATTGATTGGTAATTTAATATTAAATTCAATTGGTAATGATAATGGGAATCCTGGATATTGATCGTTATTTTTTAAAATTAAACATGTAATTTTATCATTAAATATACCTAATGGCCAACATTTCCATGATTTTTTAGATTCATTACCATATTCAGTAACAACATCATGACAATTTAAAATTGGAATCCATTTACTATTACCAGGTTCTCTCCATGAAGAACAAACAACGACTGTATCATCGCTACCTGGTACAATACATGGATCATTATATTCATTGAAAAAAATACCTTTTAATAAAGGTTTATTATTGACTTGTTTTAATGGTAACAAACAATCTTGTTGAACAAATCCATAATCTTCATTAACATTTATCATTGAATAAGAATACAAGTTAATTGATAATTTATGAACTAAAAATACAAAATTATTAGTGGAAGATATTATGGCTACAATTGGATTAGTTTTAAATATGTTAACACATAATCCTAATCTATTATAGAATCTTACATATCCCATATTTGTTCCAACAATGATTATTGAATCATCACCACTATTACTTATGGAAATACTGGTTAAATATTCCCCTTTGTTTAATGGTATAGTTTTATCCCAACTATCAGATTCACTTTCATGATTTCTATAGTAAAGGATACCTTGGTTACCATTTCTTTTATAATTAGAATTAGCTAAAATAATTCCAACTTCATTTATACTACATAAATCAAATTTGGATAAATCATTGAAATGATAATCTCTATTTATTGATCTATCAAAGAATGAAACGGTAACACTTTGTTGTTGTGCAATGTCATCATCATCTGCAGTTTGACTTTTAACAGACCAAACATATCCAATTGAGTTCATAGTTAAATATTTTCTTTCAACATTAGCTGACTTAGTTAAAGGAGTTGATCCTGGTGAATAAGGTTTAATATCATCATCCAAAATCTGTTGGGCAGAAGAAGATGCTTGAAGTTTTTGACGTTTTCTTCTTTCAAAATCTTGATAATAAGAGAGCCCTTGACGACCTTGAGCTGGGAAGTTATCTTCAGCTTCGCCATCATTTTCGTCTTCATCTTCATCGTCATCTTCAGCGTCGATTATAGAGTCATCAATACCATTTCTATTAATTCCATGAGGTTCTTCATCAGATCTACCGACCAATGCATCAGTATTACTACCTTCATCGTCGCTATCCTCAATGGATTTTAACCCCAAAAACTCCTTCAACGAAACGATAGCCCCATCAGCGGTACCAACATAAAGATGGTTATTGTTCCAAATCAAATTAATAGCCATGATATCATCATTAATATCAAATTCTTTAATATTTTTCCCACCATCAACCTCGAAAATGGATATCTTCCCACTTTTACAAAGACTGGCAAGCCATTTATTATTTTCAGAAACCTGAAAATCAATTAAACTACCATTGTCACTTAATTCATACAGAGTTGTATGTTCCCAATTTCTATTAAACGCTTTAATGGAATCAGAAGTTGGGATTAACAAAGTTTCTCCGTTGTTTGCCCATTGACATCTGGTGCAAACAAGTTCATTGGCATGTTCTCCTTTATAATCAACCTCATCCATTGAAGAATGGATCTTTGAAGGTAAATGGCCCTTCAATACTTCAACTAAATTTGGCACTTCATTCACTACAGAGTAAATCATAATATCTCCATTTGACAAACTAACACTAATAAGCTCACTGTTAATGTCATAAGCCAAACCAACGATTTGTTCTGGAACGTTGAAATCACTAGCCGTATTGTTATCTTCTCTGTTAACAATGATTAATTTAGTATCATCACCACCACAAGCTATACGTTTCCCACCGTTAATAAACACAGAATCTCTTAAAGGCAATTCCGATCTAAACAAGGCACCCAAAGGTTCACCGGATGCAAGATCAATTAGTTCTAAGTTCCCTGCAGTGTTGGTAACGATAACATGATCATTATGAGAGCATATGGAGCAGATATTTTCCGGGATATCTATGGAAGTTGGCTCGATTTCGGTGTTTTTTGAAGGAAATACTTTCAATATCCCCACGCTGTTTCCTATGAGCAATCTGTTGGAGGAGACATGGGCCAAGGAGTTACCTTCAGTGAAGGCATTTATTCTCTGTTCGAGTACCATAACGCGTCAGATACCGCGCGTAGAATTGTAGATAGATGGGCCAAGGTCGTGTACACACCGAATGAGTTTTGCAGTAATTTAGGTATTTGGGTAGGAAGAAGCAGAAGTTGTCAAACGGGGCGGCAAAGAGATATATTGTAGAGGAAGACTTAGATTCTCAATAAATGGACACAATATGCGGTTAGAGGATTTTTCTTTCGACTGGAAGAAGATGCTCTGCACGATTTCAATGCCAGCTAGCGACACATACGTCCTTTATGAGTATTCAAGGCCCTGAAATCTTTCCAACGGGGCTTTAGACAGACCACACACACTCCAGAGGCATAATTCATCTTGACCATGTACCACCTCGCCCCATACCTGTAATAAACAAATGGTCTATTAATAACCAGTAATATGTACAAATATGCATAATCATGCAGGATAAATTAATTGGTTGACAGCTCTCTCGAACCGAACCTAATACCCTAGGATCTTGGCTATATTTAGATCTCGCGATCTGCATACCTTCACTGTGTTTATACACTAAGCAAAGTAGACCAATTATAAACCTAGAAATGCCAAAGATACAATACAGAACCACACATATAGTACTATATGTTCGAGCAGCGCACGACCACAATATATACAAAAGTCACCTATATACAATTTTACTATGTATCTTTTTCTACAAATATAACCCGATTCTCCTATTCCAATCCTCTATCACCCTCTACATCCCCACTATTACCAACCCCCTGGACGGCACCCCATTCTGTCATGCCTCAGACGTTCAAACAATCACATTGCGCGGGGCTCACGGCGTTCAGGTATTCTCTCCCTCATTGTCCCTGAGACCGCGAAAAATTATTGGAATTCGTTTAAATTCATAAGGGGAACCATGGACAAATCAAGATCAAATAGTTCCGTTGAATTAAAGAAGTCGAAATTAAAGAAATACAAGTCACGGCCTCATCTTAAAAGACTACCTTCTGGTCATAGTAAGTTGGTTTTTTCGGTGGATGACGATATAGACGATGATATAGATGACGATATTGATGATAATGATTATGATAAGCCAAAGCCAAATAAAGAATATTATGAAGGATTTAATGATGCATTGAAGGTTTTATATCATAAGAAATCAAAACAACAAACAAATGACGAATATTTCCCAGAAATACCCAAAAATGAAGAGGTTGAACCGGAAAGTTTAGAGGCATCTTTAAAGAAACACTTAGAAGACAATTTACGATCAACCAGGTCAATTGATGGTGAATTCACTAGTCCAAACATAGTGGGAACCCCAATGATTGAAGAGGTTGCCGAGGATGATGATATAAACCCCGATGACCTTGAAGATAATTCATCTGTAAAGTCATCATCGTCATCTCAAACCATTGAATCACTTAATTTAAGGGAAAGACAAGATGCAATTAATACTACACATCCTTTTGGTATCAAGATTTGGAAACCTTCATTATATAAAAAGAAGAGAAGTGTGGCTACAAGAGCCGAAGAAGATATTCATGAATATGAGAAAAGACCCACTGGTATATTTTGGGGTGTTCATGTAACTAATCTCATTTGGTCACTTACTTTTGGTTTATTTCTTCATATAGTTTGTCTTTTCAGTGCATTAGTTGTATTTATAGTATCAGGATTAGGTATTAAAAGATCTCTGAGAAATTATGTTAAATTAATATTAAAATTAAGTTATTATTGGCTTTTCCCATTTGGAAAATTTGTAATTTTAAATAAAGATGAAAATTATCTTGATGAAGATGATATTTATGGATCTTCATTAGGTGAATTCCATAGATGGAGATCTGAAGAAGAAGGGAGATTATTTTTTGCTCCACCTAGAAGATTAACTAATAGTAATAATGAATCTAGACCTTTAATTAAAGATCATAAAGGTAGATCTTTAAGAGATTCTTATTCATTTTTACAGAATGATAATACTACCAACACGGAGTCAAATGATGCATCAGCTATCAATGAGGATGATTATGATGAAGATGATGACGATGATGAACACACTACTAATATTAAAGTTAGATTTTTTGGTAGAGGTAATTGGACGTGGTCAAGAATTGTATTTTATTTAGTTTTCTATTGTATTTTACAACCAATCTTTTATTTGGTTTGTTTAATTTGTTGGTTAATGGTATTTACTATTCCAATGGCTAATATTACCAATATTCTTTGTGATCATTTAAGAAGACACCCTTTGGCATTACATGTTGAGGATGAAAAAGCTTATTATAAAACACAAAGATCTGAATCTGAACAACGTAAACGTAAAAATCAAAGAATTTTATTCTGTACTTATAGATGTAGTGGATGGCATTATTATAAGTATACAATTGATGGTACAAATGTATTTTTCATTAATTTATTATCAGCAGTATTCTTTGTTATATTTGATCATTATATTTTAAGTCAAAGATTACATTTAAAATCTCCAATTACTGAATCATTTTTTATATTTTGTGCATGTTTATTTTCAACAATTCCTTTAGCATTCTTCATTGGTCAAGCAGTTGCATCCATTTCTGCTCAATCTTCAATGGGTGTTGGTGCATTTATTAATGCATTTTTCTCAACAATTGTTGAAATCTTTTTATATTGTGTTGCATTAAGTCAAGCAAAATCAAAAATCGTTGAAGGTGGTATGATTGGTTCAATTCTAGCCGGTGTATTATTACTACCAGGCATGTCAATGTGTGCTGGTGCATTTAAGAGGAAAACTCAAAGATATAATCCAAGATCTGCGGGTGTTTCATCTACAATGCTTTTATTTGGTATGGTTACAATGTTTGCACCATCATTATTTTATCAAATCTATGGATCTTATGAAATTAGATGTAAAAAATGTGAATTCACTGTTTTACAAGATTTCCAAGATAATTGTACTAGATGTAGATTTGTTCAGCCAGCTTTTGCATTAGACAAATTATATTATGAAATTATTCAACCATTTTCTTCCACTGTTGCAGTGGCTCTTTTAGCTGCATATATTTGTGGATTAATTTTCACTTTAAGAACCCATGCTTCATTAATTTGGGCAACTACAAGTTCTGAACCTCATACTAAACATGATAATGCATCCCTTAGATCACCAAGTATTACTAGTATTGATAATTCTAAAAAATTACCTCCTAAACATATTGAATTACCTCCTAAAAGAGGAACTACTTCTTTAAATACTTCTGCTTTACCTTCACCTTCAATTGAAGTCACTAAACAAAGAAATCCAAAATTGAATATTCCAAAGGGTAAAAAGACGCCTGAAGTAGTTACTCCTCGTAAAGAAAGTATTAAAGACATTAAAGATGTAAAAGAAGAAGAAGGCCATGAAGGTGGAGGTCATGATGCTCCAAATTGGTCACGTTCTAAATCGACATGTATTTTATTAGGAGCTACTATTCTTTATGCAGTTATTGCAGAAATTTTAGTTGATGTTGTTGACGAAGTGTTAAAAGATTATGCTCTTAATGCTAAATTCTTAGGGTTAACTGTTTTTGCATTAGTGCCAAACACAACCGAATTTTTCAATGCTATTCAATTTGCTTTAAGTGGTAACGTTGCATTATCAATGGAAATTGGAAGTGCTTATGCATTACAAGTTGTTTTAATTCAAATTCCTGTATTGACCCTTTATTCAATTTATAGAGACTTTGATAATCCTTTACAATTATTCCCATTAATCTTCCCTAGATGGGATATTATTGCTACTTTAATATCTATTTATTTGTTTACATATATTTATGCAGAAGGGAAATCAAATTATTTTAAAGGTGTCATTTTGATTTTAATCTATGCTGTTGTATTAGCAGGATTTTATCTTAATGATCTTATTGAAGAGCTTGATGATGGTTATAGTGGTCCTCCAAAATTGTTAGCTGAAACTTGGAATTTACTTACAAGTACATAGAGTTTAAAGTTGCATATTAAAATTCATCTAGCTTATATAGTTTATAATAAAAATCACCGCATTAAAGATTTAGGAATATTTATTGAACTCTATATACTCTACCTTCATAAGCGGTAAGTTTGTCACCAACTTGGTCAACATTTGCATTAATAAGTTCAAGTTTACCGTCAACTGGCTTGAAATCAAGTTCTTTATCGGTGAAATTAAGGACAATGTAAAATGTTTCGTTATCAGATTTCTTTAAGAAACTGAAAATCTCTTTGTTTTGTTTATCAATCATTTCAAGTTTACCATATACAAAAGCATCTTTATTTTGTTTTCTAATAGTTAAACATTTATTCCAGAAGTGGTATAAAGAATTTGAATCATTGACTTGAGATGCAACATTAACTGTTTTATAGTTATCGTTAACTCTCATCCATGGTTTATGTTTAGAGAAACCACCATATTCACTATCATCCCATTGAACTGGAGTTCTAGCATTATCTCTAGCAACTAAATTAAGAATTTTCATAAATTCTGCAATCTTTTCTTTATCATCACCATATTTAGCAACAAAATCTTTATAATAATTAACAGAATTAATATCCAAATATTCATCAATTGACCAATCTTTTGAGATATTTGTCATACCAATTTCTTGACCTTGATAAATGAATAAAGTACCACTTAAAGCAGAGTTTAATAATGCTAACAATTTACCGGATTTGAAGAGATATTTTGGATCATCATTAGCAAATCTGGTGATTGATCTAGGTTGATCATGATTTTCCATGAAGACAGTTGACCATGCATCAGTAGTTTCAATGAATGAAGTTTGTCTTAAAATAGCATTTTTTAAGTCAACTAAATCGAATCCATGATATCTAAATCTATCTAAAGGATCACTACCCAAGTCAACAGTATCAAATAAGAACATCATGTTCATTTCTTTAGATGAAGCACTAACATATTTGATAACTTCTTCTGGTTCTGAGTGTCCAACTTCACCGACAGTCATAGCATCATATTTGGAAGTGACTTTTGCAAACATTTCTTTGTGAAATTCATGAATTCTTGGACCATTTTGATGGTAAAGCTTACATGGTTGGTATTTTGAATCTGGGAAAACAATTGGAGCATCTGCAAAATCTTGTACTTTGGAATACATACCAGCAGTATCAATTCTGAAACCGTCAACACCTTTTTCGTACCAGAAAGTCAAAGCAGATTTATAAATGGCATTTCTACATTCTTCATTTTCCCAGTTCAAATCCGGTTGACCTTTAGCGAATAAATGAAGATAATATTCATCAGTTGTCTCATCGTATTCCCAAGCAGATCCAGAAAAGTAGGAGATCCAATTGTTTGGAGGTTGTCTATTACCATCAGCATCATATTTTGGTTTTTTCCAGATATACCAATCTCTCTTTGGGTTATCCAAGGAAGATCTGGATTCTTTGAACCATTTATGTTCCATTGAAGTATGGTTGATAACAAGATCTAAGATCAACTTCATTCCTCTTGAATGACAACCTTCAATTAATTTGTCCATGTCTTCTAAAGTACCGTACTTTGGATAAACACTTTCGTAGTCACTAATATCATACCCCATATCTTCTTGAGGTGAATCATACATTGGAGATAACCAGATGATATCCACACCTAAATTTTTGACATAATCTAAAGTTGAAATAATACCTGGAATATCACCAACACCATCATCATTAGAATCTTTATATGAAGCAGGCCAGATTTGATAAATACTAGCTTCTTTCCACCACTTGTAATCAACCATTTTTTATAAACGTTTTCAATAAAATGTTCCCCAGGTTTTCGCAGCTTATATAGAGTATAGTTTTTCCGGCTTACGAGAAACTTGCGAGATATGCACCGAACACACCCAAACGGCGTCTAATAGTTATGGGCACTATTATCCGATCAACTAGCCGATAATAATAGAGGTACATGACGTAATACCCAATTAGGTGGATTTTAGTATGATGTAAGCATGTATAAGATTATTTTCTACGTATTCGGATCAATTGGGGGACCTATACATACATATATAGTAGTGCGCACGACCTGATGTATAAAGTTAAGGTTTCAAGTCAATTATTGTATATTATATATATTTATTTGATGGAAATTGAGCTACGATTGAAATAAATCAACTAAACCAATCATAACCTTCTTCCATAATTTCGTACTCTATAACCACCATCTCAACAAAATATTCGCACCTTCTCCACATTTTCAGCATGTCTACCACTACGGGCGGATCCGTGGAAGACAAGATAACTGGGCCGTCTTCCACCACCAGCTCCATCGAATATACTTTATCACCAATTCCTTCAATCCTGGATCCCATTCAATTCAATAAAAAACCAGATAAAAGCTTTAGTAGCTCAACGTTCAAACTTCTAAAGGCCTGTAATTTTTGCAGAAAACGGAAAATTAAATGTACAGCATCTAAAGTCCCCAATACTTGCGAGAATTGTAGTCATCATAATATCAAGTGTGAATATGATCATAAAGCAGTTAAGGATACTCCAAGGAAAAAACCAAAGATCAAACCCAAACCCAAATTACCCGAATCAGTGTTGAATACCTCTAAAAATTTATCGACATACACTGGAACCTTTTTAGATCAGATAGATTCAATTACAATGGAAGCGTATAATCGCTCGGTTGATTATGGAATGTCGATGAATACCGCCAATGCTAGCGATTGGAACTCTCCAGTTTATGTTAAAAGCACTTTATATGATCTTTATATGGCTCATATTGAACCCTATACTCCATTTCTTTCGTCGGATATTTTTGACAATCTTGACCAGTTTTCGAAATGTTGTATAAATCTTGCTGCCGTTTCATCTATGAACACCAATCTCCCCCAATCTGCCATAGAATTGTTCACCGATTTATTATATTCTCTGTTACATGAATCAATGGTTTGGACACCCACAAGATTAGCTACTTTTTTCTTATTACCATCTAGAATTAAAATTCCAGTCTCTGCTATAAACAATAGCTTGGAAGCTTTTAATGAGCTTTTCAATAGTCCTGAAGTCATTCTGACTAACTTAATAGTTGGCGCATTATGTGTTGATGCCTGGAGCTCATTATTTCATGAAACTACTATCCATACTGACTCTTCAATTATCAAAATTGTTTCAGAATTCTTAGAAACTTTAGAAGAACTGAACTTTAATTACCAATTTGTTAATTTAAATATCTCAGTATATAATTTGATCTGGTTAATCAATAATGACTTCATGAATAATGAAAAGAAACGTGATGAACTCTTGAAGTTCGAGTTCAATATGTTATTATTTCCAGCTAAGTTAAGTAAAAACTTAATAGTTGTTAGAGATACTTTATTATCAACACCAGAAGCATTTATATTACATATTTTACATAATATGTTGATGATTTTGTATTATACTTTAACTGTAAAAGACACCAATTTAGGTAGAATGACTTCGATCATGGCAGTTCCTGGCCTTTATCATTTTATTTCTGGAATGGCTATAAGTAATTTCAGAGTTATAGATGATTTGGTTAATAGATGGACGATAATTGCTGATTGTCAAGTTTATACCGCTAAATTACTATTGGAATTAAATGATGCTATGGAATTTGAGACGTTCAAATTCACTTTGAAATATTATACAAGAAAATCTAATACAAATTTCCCTCTGGAAAAGTGTAGACAAATTGGCAAGAGAGTTCAAAATCTTATTGAAAGCAGCGATAGGGAAAGAGATGACGATTTTGATGGGGCGGTTGTTTTTTGGGTTTTCCGTGATGTAAGAAGTATGCTGTTGCAATTGTATATTAACGAAAGAAGACGGAGTTCTGAAGTGAGTATATGACGAAATGTATGCCGAAAAGTATTATGCATATGTATAGGTTTTTTTTTTTTAATAAAATAAATATTGAATACCAAGAAGAAATTAAACTAAAAATTGAAAAAATCATTTAATCTTCAATTCCTAAACAAGCTTTTATTGGTGCAATGGCAGAACCATAAGCTGGAACAACCATGTCTAAAGAATCTGGAGTTAAATGTGGATAGTTTTTAGCAATTGATGCTACAAGGTCGTTGTATAAGATAATGTATCCTTTTGCCGTGAAATGAATACCATCTCTAAGAAGTGGCGATAAGGTATCGTATTCTTCGTTGAGAAGTTCTTCTTCAGTATAACCAGATGCTGCCACAAACAGATCCCAAAGATTAATGAATGGTACCTTTAACTCAGCGCACGTCTGCTCAATAGCATCGGAATATTCTTTATTTACTTTATTAGATCTTCCTTTACTGACCTTATCATGAATGGTAGGTCCGATGACAATTGGTTTAATGCCCTTTTCTCTCATTAAACCAACCATCCAGGAAATATTTTCAGTAGTTCTATTTACAGGAACATATTGGTTAGTATTAGCAGCATCATTAGTACCATAGAATAAAGTCATGAGCTTTACTTCAGATGTACCAGGGATATGATCTGATTCTAAAATTTTTGGAAGGTAAAATTTAGCTTGATCGGAATTATAACCACCAAATCCCCTATCAATGACATCTAATTTTCTGCTATAATTCTTGCCTAAGGCAGCAGCTATTGAAAAGCCACTATCTTGATCAAGTGCATATTGAGTAATTGAATCACCCATTAAAATAATCTTATCCCACTCATTCTTTTCTTTGTATAAGGCACAAGTTGGAGTTTCATACAGGGAGCTAGCAGTAGAACTTGAGCTTTGTACGACTGAATGGGATTCACTATCAGAAATACTTGAAACGGAAGGGTTGGAACCAATATTAGTAACACTTGCAATTGAACTGGCACTAACAGTAGCACTTTCGCTAACAGTGCTTGAAGTTTCAGTACCCGGTTTACAATCTGACCAGCAAAAGTTTGGTACTGTATTTGAACTGGTTCCTAAAATATTCCAGTTGTAGCTACCTTTATAATTTTCATCATAAAGCAAATAATCTTCGATAGTATCTCTTTTTGATTGATCAACTTGTTGACCACCGGTTAACCTCTGACTAGGAACAAATTCAATTTGCCCAGAAAACATTTGTTTAACTAAGTCGGTGACTGCAGGTGAAATTTCATCAACATTAACATCTATCAGAAGATTAATAGTAAAATCTGTTGGTAAACAATACTTTGAACCTTTTTTCACAGCCTTGACCAAAGGTTTGGCTGACCAGTTAAAAATGTTATCAGAGTTATTATTTGAGCTTGATCCAGCTGCAACAAAAGAATTAGTTGTACCTTCACCTAAACCTTTAAGCGTAGCGGTACCTGCATTTGGCCCGAAGATATCGTATAATTCTTCCGAAGCTATTGTTTCGAAATCAAGCGAAACTTCAAATAAATCTCCAACTTTTGCTACATCTTTAACAAGAAAGTTCACTTTTGGGTAATAAGTTGATCTTTTACCAAGTTCTAAAGCTTGTCTTTTTAATAGCTTCTCATCCACCTTCAAGTCTGCATTATCACCATATTGAATAATACTGGTTGGTGCACATTCTGAATCATTATCTGATCTCCTAGCTAAATCGTTATTTGATGAAACATCAATAGCCGAAGAAAAGTATAAAAAGTTTGCAATTAAGATTATAATTGGAATCATTGTAATCACGTAGTTGTGTAATGTCACTCCATACTGTTTTATTTATACCAAATAAAGTGAAGTAACACGTAATCATATCTTCATTCGGTATAAAAATTTCCATTGTTCGTTTAGACGTCGGGTATGCATAAAAAATAACCTATTTATCTAGGTGCAGCAATACTTGCAACGGGTTTATGGTTTGTATATTATGATTTGAGACCACATGAACGAAGATTTAAAAGTGCAACCATCAGTAATTAAACAGAAGAATTGGACTTTTCAATCAGCAGTTTTAATTATGCTTCCCTTGACTTAGGGGGTGTCTGAGTTTCGGCAAGTCGAATATAACAAATTATGCATAGCTTTCATTTTATATAATGCTCATTATTTAGTAAACGTCAATTTTTATTTGACGTGTTCAAAGTATCACCATAAATTTAAGCATTTTATACCGCTTAGCTTATTTGGCTTGCTATAACGCTAATATAAATACTTCCTATACCTGCTAATGCCAATAATATACGTATATTCCTGTCAAATAAATGCAACTACTAGTAACTCTAACCGTAAATGCACCCCCGGTAGTTGGCCACCTAAACGACAACGAAAAGTCCGAAAACAATGGAGTAATACGAGTTCTATATATTTTCATTTAGTTCTAAAAAGGCATTCTTTCATGTGTTCAGGATCAATTGAATCATACACTGGGAATACCATATCTAACTTATCGGGATGCAATTCTGGATAGTTTTCGTCAATTGTCTTGACTAATTGTTCGTACATTATTTTATAAGCATCTGGAGTGTAATGGATCCCATCCAGCAAAAATCGGCCTAAAGTTTCATAATTTTCATCAATAATTTGTTCTTCAGAGTACCCCGATTCTTTTCTAAATGTGTCCCAAAGGTCAATAAAGGGAACCATTTGTTCGGCACAAACTTTACGGATAGCTTCGGAATATTTCCGTGTTTCTTTGCTTGAACTAAGTCTAACATCAGTAAGCTTCGTATCGTGCAAACCGGGCCCAAATACAATTGGTTTAATACCTTGCAGCTTGATTTGTTCAAGGATCCACGTGACATTTTCAACGGTACGTTCGACCGGAACATGCTGAAATGTATTCAATGCGTCGTTTGTACCAAAGAAAACGGTCATAAGTTTAATTTCGGATTTACCTGGTATATGTTCAGCACTCAATATACTTGGAAGAATCAATTTGGCATGGTCGGTGTTGTAACCACTAAACCCTCGGTTTATAATATCCAATTTTCTAATGTAACGGTTCAGCAACTTTGCCGATAAAGCAAAGCCTGGTGTTTGGTCAAAAGATCGTTGGGTGATGGAGTCTCCAAAGAGTACGATCTTGTTCCACTGCATTAGTTGTGGGGACTCGCTCTGGTTGAGAAGATTAGATAGTGTGTTAGGTAAACGCACGACCTCAAGAAATTATGGCTGCAAAAAGTGTATCATTTGGTTATGCACGCTAACGTATAGAATGGTTATGGGATTACAGGGGTTAAAATATAGTAGAAATTGGTAGTATAGGACATAGATGGTGTTAGTTACATATGATTTAGGATGCAGAGTATAAGAGTCATAAGACTCACTGCTTTATCAACGTTCTTCAGTAACCGAAGACTAGTGAGATCGATCTGAGAACTTGACAGGGCAGTAAGATTTAGAGCGTTAACAAAGTGGTATAAATGGTGGGTATGAAAAAAATAGAGGGATGGGATATTAACACTGAAACATACACTAAAAATAACACACTAGAAACACATATAAAACGGAATAAATACAAACAGACATTAGAAGATCTTCAATGTCACAGGGTATAATAATACATCTATCAGGATTCTTGACTGGATTCGATTAAGTAAGGGGTATTCTACTCTGATTACATATGGGTTCAGAAGTAATTTAGTTGGAGTAAACTTTAACCAAAATCACGACACTAGAATCTCAACAGGGTTGGGTATTATATTGGTATAAGCAACTAAACATCCAAAGTTAGAAACTTGGGTGATCTGAAAGTTGACTGAATAATTGGTATCTTGATTAATTCTTTGGTTTTTTTATTATTGGATTTTTGATTACTTGGGTTTTTGATTCGTTAACTAATATTGGTTCATAAATTGGTACTGACTATAAGGCCATTTGGAAGTGATCTAGCACCCACCTAATGGTCTAAACAATCAACACCTTCAACTGCACCTTCAGCAACATCATTAGAATCTAAAGCACTAACAATTGCTAATACTAGCAAGAATTTTGTCAAAATAACAATTAATTCCAGCATTTTAGTTTCCGTGTTTTACATCTGAGGAACGTAGTGTTTATATAAGGTACCATAGATACCACGTAAATCTTAAGTTTTTTAAAACAGCTTAGGTGTATATTATGGGGTGTACAAATCGTGATCAAAACAAATATGAGGACAATCAATTGATCAATTAAACTAAAATCTTTATAACTTACTTTTACTTTTACACGTACCCTATAATATACAAGAATATCATAACTATATCGAGTCAATATGTCTTATTTATTCGTTTGAACAATTCTGATCTTAACAAATCCTAAAATATTTATAAATGATCTGTAATTTTTATGACACGTATCAGATCACGCTCCATATTTATTGAAATCTCGCTATATTGTTTCAAGAATTTTCAATGAATTTTTGAATTTCTATTTGCCATATATGCAGGTAATCAAGATTTGGGTACTCCAGATTTCGTCTAGTTTGGTGTACTTGTTTACAGTTCAGATAACACGATAAAAACTACTCAGTAAGACCAACTGGCGTTAAAGTGCTAGTGAAACACTCACGTAAAAAAGACACGTTAATATGTCTTTTAATTCCCGAAAAAAGTCTTGTAGAATTATCTTTTGTAAGGTTGGACTAAGATGTCTAATTTGAAGAGTCTATGCTTTGATCTTGAACAATAGACCCTTTTTGAAGCGCAGATACGTACCAACTTTTTGATTTCACCAGGTGGTATCTTCGTCTTAGCACTTAGAATGACTTTAAGAATTGTGGTATTCGTAGGTAGCTTGGCTACATTATATTAAGTGTTTTACATAGCTTATTTAAAAGACACTTAGAGTAATTATAGTATGTAATGTTTCATAAAAAAGCTAAACAAAAATAGAGAAACAGTGTTACCTAGTATGATTCATACCAATAGCAGCCAATAACCAGTACAAAAAGGCTATATAAAGCTATCATTTATAACCGTACATCACTTTAATTGGAGGTCGTAAGAAGTGAAAAATTGTGGTCGGAGCGTCCGGTCGGAATAGAGGTAACTCCGCTAGGGCCCTGATTTACCTTAGTTCGTTAGTGCTTAATTGCATGAAGTTTGTCAGTACTTATTCTACTTTTCTATTCTAAACATGCTGTTGTTAATAGTTGTTAATACCTTACCGGAAGCCATTTCAATGGCACACCATTGCCATACGCTTTCATATACCCTTGTACGTTTTCAAGCACCGTTATGCCGTCTTTACTATACTCTTGATATACTTCAGATCCCCCACTTCTATCAACACTATAATACTCTGGCCCATCCCTTGACCATCTACCCAATTGAATAAATTACATTCCTCAAACGTTCATAACTACCTAACTACTACACGGCAAACATACCGTATTAGGAGCGGCTCGCATTCTTCCCCGGATTTTATAAATAGTACTCCTCTCCCCTATGTTTTTACAATTAATTGGAATGTCGGTCTATACTTTAAAAAATTGGTCCTACAAACAAAAAAATGAAGATTCATGGAGAAAATCCAGAAAAGATCTTGAATGCACCGAAATTCATCCAGATTTATTCGCCAATGGTGAAATTCCAGACCCTTTTGTCGATGATAATGAAAAACAACTTCAATGGATTGGAGAGAAAGATTGGGAGTATAAAGCTACTTTTGATGTTACCAGTCCAGAGTCAAAGAAACATAAATTGATATTTGAAGGTTTAGACACTTTTGCTGAGGTTTATCTTAATGGGAAGCATATTTTAAGTACACATAATATGTTTGTTGAAAATTCCGTAGATGTAACTGATACTGTTAAATTAGATTCTTCGAATGAATTATTGATCCACTTTAAACCCGCATTGTTAATTGCCAGAGATTTGGAAAAAAAGTATGGGAAATTGGGCGGATTTAATGGTGAAAGTAGTCGTATGTATATTCGTAAAGCGCAATATCATTATGGATGGGATTGGGGACCATGGTTTATGACTTGTGGTCCTTATAGACCAATTAGGTTTGTAAGTTATGATGCAACTATTTCTGATACTTATGTGAAAACAGAAGTGGATAAAAGCTTGAAAGCTCATATTGATGTCCAAACCACTGTTGAGACTCAAGGTGAAGTTGATATAGTTGTTGATGTCACTTCTCCTTCTGGAGTTTTAGTGGAGTCATTAAAAGACCATGTGACTAGTTCTGGAACTAAGCTGATTACTTTGACTATCAAAGAACCTGAGTTATGGTACCCTTTTAGTCATGGGGAACCAAAATTGTATGAATTTAAAATCAGCCTACTCTCTAAAGGACAAGTACTTGATTCTACTACAAAGAAAGTTGGTTTAAGACGTTTAGAATTGGTGCAAGAACCTGTTGATGAACAAGAAGGTACTAGTTTTTACTTTAGAATTAACAATGTTCCAGTATATAGTAGTGGATCTAATTGGATTCCTGCTCATTCCTTTCAAACTAGTTTAACCCATAAGGACTATCGTGAATGGCTTCAACTTATGGTTGATGGTCATCAAAACATGATTAGAGTTTGGGGTGGTGGTTACTACGAACAAGACATTTTCTATGAAGAGTGTGATCGGTTAGGAATATTGGTTTGGCATGATTTCATGTTTGCTTGTGGTCAATATCCAGCTCATAAAGAGTTTATTGAAACTGTCAGTGAAGAAATTAAAACTCAATTAAAGAGATTTAGAAACCATTGTAGTTTAGCCTTATTTGCTGGTAATAATGAAGATTACCAAGTAGCAGAACAATTGGGACTTAAATGGGATCCTGAAGATAAATCAGGAGATTATACTAAAACTGATTTCCCAGCTAGAACTTTTTATGAAGGAATATTTCCAAAATTGGTTAAAGAATACTATCCTGAAGTTCCTTATCATCCAGGTTCACCTTGGGGTGGAAAAGATACAACCGATAATACCGTTGGAGATATTCATCAATGGAATGTTTGGCACGGTTCTCAAGAAAAGTATCAAAATTGGTATAAATTAGGTGGTAGGTTTGTTTCGGAGTTTGGAATGGAAGCCCTTCCTTCTCGTAAAACATATGAAGCTTGTATTACTGATCCAACCGAGTTTTATCCGCAATCATATTTAGTTGATTTTCATAATAGATCTGAGGGATTTGAACGTAGATTAGCTCTTTATGTTATGGAAAATATCAAGGTTGAAGGTTTAGATTTCGATTCTTGGATTTATGCCACTCAATTAATGCAATCTGAATGTCTTGGATATGCTTATAGATGTTGGAGAAGAGAATGGAGAGGTGATGGGAAACGGTATCTGGGAGGAGCGATTGTATGGCAAATTAATGATTGTTGGCCAGTTGCTTCTTGGGCTATTGTGGATTTCTTTAAAAGACCCAAATTAGCTTATTATTCAGTTAAAAGAGAAAGCAGGCCATTGGGTGTTGGTATGTATAGAAATGAAATTAAGGAAAAAAATGAATATTTGGATCAATTAGATGTTGAATATAGACCTGTTCAATTGAAAGTTGATATTTGGGGTGTTAATTCAAGTACTAAGGATGTGAAAGCCACCTTAAAAGTTGATACTTATAATGTAACTACAGGTGAGTTAATTGAATCTAAACAAGATAAATCAGTTGTTTTAAAGGCTAATCAAACTACTGAATTTATTCAAGATATGGAAATTTCAAATAAAGTACCAGTGGTAGTATATAGTCGTATTATTGATGAATCTGGTAATATAATCGCCAGTGCTGGAGATTGGCCTCAACCATTGAAATATTTGAAATTCCCTCAAAGAGATGTTACTTTTAATGTTTATGATGGGTATATTAAATTGGCTGCAAAAAAACCAGTTAAAGGTGTCGAAATTATACTCTTGGAAAAAGATTTATTTTTGGAAGATAATGGATTTGATATTTTCCCTGGTGATACTGTTACCGTCAAGGTTAATGGTCTTAAGTCTACTGATAAGATTAAAGTTAATTACTACCAAAAGGATACTAAGTATTAAGTCTATATAGTGTATATGGTTACCGCACGTCCTGATTGATTCAAAAAGATAAAAAAAATATACGTATGAAAAAATGAGTCAAATTCGCACATCTATGGGGAAGAGTTATACGATAGTTATCAAGTTAGGAACGTCATCTTTGGTCGATGAAAAGACCAGAGAACCTCGTCTTGCAAATATGTCCAATTTGGTCGAAACAATGGTAAATCTCCGTCGTCAAGGCCATAGAATAATAGTAGTATCATCGGGTGCTATTGCAGTAGGAATGAGAGCCATGGGTATAAAGAAAAGACCAGAAAAGTTATCTTCTGTTCAAGCATTAGCATCTATTGGTCAAGGGATTTTAATTGCATTATTTGACAGTCTTTTCAGACAACTTTCCCAACCAATAGCCCAAATTTTGATCACCAGAAATGATATTATGGATTTTACTCAGTATAAGAATGCAGTTAATACTATTAATGAAGTACTTGAAATGGGTGTAATTCCAATTGTCAATGAAAACGATACATTATCAGTTGCTGAAATCAAGTTTGGTGATAACGATACTTTATCTGCTATAACTGCTGGAATGATGCATGCAGATTACTTATTTTTAATGACAGACGTCGAATGTCTTTATACAGCCAATCCAAGAGCTGATCCAAATGCAAAACCAATTTTAGTGGTTGATAAGATTGATGATTTGGATGTTAGCACTGATACAAAAGGTGCCAGTTCAGATGTTGGAACTGGAGGTATGACTACCAAATTAATTGCAGCTGAATTGGCTAGTAGTGCCGGAGTAGTGACGATTGTTTCATTATCAAATCGTCCAGAGTATATACTTGATATAGTTGCTGATATCCAAGAATCTGAAGAATTAACTGTAGAAGATATGAAACAACAATTGTCATTAAAAGTATCCCAAAATAAAATTCCTCTTCACACAAGATTTTTAGCAGTACCAAGAGATTCGGCAATCAAATCCGATAGAAAGTTTTGGTTACTTCATGGATTGAAAACCAAAGGTGAAATAATTATAGATAGTGGTTGTTTCAAAGCATTAACACGCCGTAATAGAGCAGGATTACTTCCTGCAGGTATAGTGGATGTAGTTGGGACATTCCACGAAAGTGAATGTGTAGCATTGAAATTACTTGATGATTCGACCAAATCAGTTGCCGATGCCATACTTGTAGGACAATGTAGAGTAAATTATAGTTCTACTGAAGTTTCGTTAATAAAAGGATGTCATAGTCATGATATAGAGCAAATATTGGGGTTTGCTGATAGTGAATATGTCGCTCATAGAGATAATATAGTTTTTCCCCCATCATTACATTTAAATAGTGATTTGGATTAATAAACGCCAGTAGAGTTCGAAGAAAACCAACACATCATATACGATTTCAATGTTTCATTTGTATTAGTTTAAATCGTACTTGTTCTCTCTACTCGCATCAAGCTTATCCAGTGCGGCAGATACATTAGCACTCTCACACCCAGTCCATCATGTACATAACTATGGATCTGGTTAATATAACCAGTAAATCATTGATTACATCGTCAGATCTAAACCTGGGAGTCAATATTGCATGTGTGGCTAGTCATGAATCCAATTTATATATTGGAACCATTGGTGGTGAGTTAATCCATTTCCATCAATTCAATGATAGTCCTCAATTCATACCCATATCACAGCAACAAGTTAGATCTTCTCCTGTTTCAAAGATCGTGGTGATTCCAAAAGCAAAGAAAACAGTAGTGTTATGCGGAGGAACAATTAACATTTATCTGGTCCCAGAACTATCACCTTTAGTTAGCGGTAAACTCAAAGATGTTGAAGATATTTGTCCATTAAATGATATAAACTTACTAGTTTTAACCAAAAATAAAGTCAGAATAATACGACTAACTGAAGAGGTCAAGTTGGTTAAAGAATTCATTTGTTTGACTCCTCCTATACGTGTCCTTCCAATAGAATCAACTCAACTATGTATAATAGCGACCTCCACAGATTATGAAATAATTGATATAGAGAATGACCGTAAAGTCCCACTTTTCCTGTACTGTAAAGACACTTCGGTGACTCCTAATATTGTTAAATACTTTGCACAAGATACTCAACAAGAAGAGTTATTATTGACCATTCAATCCGATGGGAACACTTCGATGGGAATGTTTATCACCGCCCATGGTGATCCGACTAGAGGTACCTTAACTTGGCTTGATCTTGGGTATCCGGATGGTGGTTTGGTGGTTATGTGGCCTTATGTAATTGGTATATTTAGCGAAACATTGGTGGTATCATCATTAGTTGACTTTGAAGTTAAACATACTCAACCAACCACCAGTAAACTCTACCAATTACACCAAGAAACTTTCTGTCAAGATGATGATTATATGATTAATGGGATTTCAGAAACGTTTATAAAAAGTAATATAATCAGCTGTACTGATACTTCGGTAGATATTATATACGAGCAGGGGTCTGCAGTTCAGTATAAACTGCAAGTAATAAAAAGTATCGAGTCTGGACCCGATACAGAAGTTGACGTGACTCTTCCTAAAGAACCTGATGGTCTTGTGACTCAGCTAAAATCGTTATATGAGGCAAGTAAGGGGAATTATGATGACCTATCTATTGAGACTATACTATATCTCTACGACGGACCTGCCAATTCTAGCGCCAACAAACTTTTTCGTGGAAGTAAAGAAGTGGCAGATTTATTACGTCCACATCTTGATGAATCTTTTAAGTCATATGCCTTGGAGAAGATCCGAACACTATATACCAAAACTCATGATGAAAGCATCCGCAGTTTAGCATATTCCAATTTGAAAACTAGTGATGAATTTATTCAAATTGCTAGTAAAGATACTGCATTTTGGAAAATCCAAGAAGATAATTCAATTGTCTCCCAGCAGACAGATATCATAAGTTCTCTCGAACAGAACAACCTTTACTCTGCAGTATTATATCTGTATATACTTCTTGAAAATACGGAGAAAATTGTAGATATTTCAACAAAACTTCTTTCTAAAGTTTACACAGACGAAGAACCAAATTATAAGAAGTTCCCTGGATTTATTGAACTTATACTCCAAAACTTGACTACAATTAATGATGCTACACTTTATAGAGATGGTCTTCTAGAAGTATTAAGGCATGAACCTAAAAGAGGAATCAAGTACATGAAACAAAATGTAAAAGGTACTCATAATAATACACATGAAGGTATTTTAAAACAAATGCTTGAATTGACTACTATAGATTACTCAAATAATGAAGATTTTGCTCAACTTAAACTTGAAGTTCTTGAAAATAGTTTTAAAGAAGGTACTGGTGATCTTAAACAGATATTGGATCATCTTTTGCAAATCTTAAAGTCTCCTAATGAAATCATTACCAATAATTTATTAATCCTTCGGGAAACTTTCAAGATTGAAAATAATTTCAGTAGTCATAAACCAATTACTAGTTGGGTAGCTTTTTTACAAGCTACAATGAATGCAACTGAATGTAAAGAGTTTATTGAGCATTATTTAAAAGCATTTGAATTAATTAATAGTGGGATAACCCCTTCTAGCAAAACTATTTTTGAGTTACCCGAATATGATTACTTTAAATATTGTTTTGATAATGATGATCCAATTAAAGAATTATTAAATTTTGGAGATTACTATTCAGCAGAATATTTTGCAATTTATAATCGTTTTCCTTTGCCCAAAACTAAATATTTTGGGACTTTTGAAGTAAAGCAAGTTGATGACTGCAAAGAAAGCTTACAAAAAATCTTTGATCATTATAAACAAGAAAATAATTTAGAAGCTATAAGGCATTTTATTTCAAATTTTAATAATATTTATACGCCAAAAGAGATTATTAATATGCTTCCTTTGGATATGCCATTAGTATATATCCAAGAATATTTGACTACTTTATTTATTAATTTAGACTCATTTCAACGGAAACTTTTATTTAAAAAATTATTCAATAGACAAGAGTCTAAAAATTATAAACAACTTTATACAGATTTACATAAATAGCATTAATAAATAATCAATTAACATACCACTCCATAATATCAAACCAGTTTTAACATTATCGGTGAAAAATTTCCAGCAGCTTTGTGGATTATCAAGATCAGTTTCTTTGATTTTTGAGTATAATCTATAAAATCCATAAGTTCCCATGGTGAAAAATCCAGCACCCATTCCATTAACTAATCCAGAGGTTGCAAAAGTAGCCACTTGAGCAATGAAAAGTTTATCTATGATTGGTTTGGTTTTATCTCCCCAAGCTAATGCAGTTGATTTAACCCCTGCGGTTTTATCAAATTCTTTATCTTGATGGGCATAAATCGAGTCGTAAATCATTGACCATAAAAAATTACTTAAAAATAAAGGCCCAGCTATCGCCAAATTTAAAGGTGCTCCCACAGCTGGGAATCCCAAGAGACAACCCCAACTAAAACAAATTGAAATCATTACTTGAGGGTAATAAGTAAACCTTTTAAACAATGGATATGCTGAAATAAAAGGAATAGATAATGCTCCCAAGTAAAAACATTCAAAAGGTAAGGACAATAATACACCTAACCCTACAAATAAATTCGCTGCTAAAAACGTAAATGCTTGAGGTCTTGAAATTCTACCACTAGCAATTGGTCTCTCAATAGTTCGAAGTACTTTATCATCGAGATCTTTATCAAGCATATCATTGATAATGCACCCTGCACCTCTCATGACTAATGCTCCAATGGAGAACAAAGATGTGGCATATAAAAATGTACCGAAACTAGCACCTACAGAAAATGATGCCATAGTAATCCCCCATAATGAAGGTATCAATAACAATGAAGTACCAACAGGTTTGTCAAGACGCAAGAGCTCAGCATAAGGAATCCATTTTTCTGGTAAATTCTTTAACCATCCGAGACTTGCAACTCTAGCTAATCTAGCTGATTCTCTTTGTTCTGGTGTGAAGATATCTTTAACAGGGTCATCATTGCGTATGAGGGAAGAATTGTATCTTAATGATATTAATGACAAACTTAAAGGGTGCTGTGATATTAATGGAGTGGATATTCCCTTTGGAATAATACTGGACGTTGGTTTCCAACTCCTTGCAAACGAACGAAACATAAGCATTATGTGAAAAATTGTATCGCATTTGTCAGTGCTCGAGCTATATTATGATCACGTGATATTCTTTAATTGAACAATATTGGTTTGATTTGGGGTTAACAGAAGGCCATAAACGTCAGAAAACTTCTACAATACTCTCTAATCACTCTTGCTGGTACAGATCGAACTCTTCTTCGGTCCTATCCCTCATGGCCCGGTGTCCGTCTATTAACATCTGTAGGTTATTGAGTTCCTCTGTCTTCCCCATTTGAATATCTTTGCGGTAAATGAATACCTGTCTGCACATGGGGCACAATCCTCGTGATGTGTCTTGTTCTAACCATTGGAGAATACAATGAAGGTGGAAATTATGACTACATCCATCACCTAATATTAATGGACAGTCTGTACCTGGGTACTTACAGTTTGGGCAGGTACCATCGAATGCAACTCTACAAATCCCACAAAGTTCTTCTGAAGCATCTGAATCCTTTAGATCCCAATGCCATGAACTTACGGCATTCCATTGTAGTATTTCAACTTTCATATACGGTAATATCTGATCTGTTAAATTGTATGTATATTCTTTTGGCGTACTTGCGCGGTAGAGTTTGGCGTGTCTATATACAGTACCTCTGGTCAAAATTTGGTATAAACCAAACCTTTAAATATATCGAATGAATTCCCATCTGGTTGGAGTTCGATCACTTCTTTTGTATTAACATCAACAGCACTTAATAATCCGTACTCTTTAGTGATACCTTGGATTCTACACTCTCTTGTAACCCCATTGGTTTTGACAGTAACTAATTGATTACTATGAAACCATCTCTTATAATATAAAGGTAAGAATGGAGTGAGACCACTATGTTCAAATACCGAATAGAATTGGTTTACAGTGAACATGATCTTGGCACAAAGCAACTCATGTTGATAAGGTGGTAATTCAGGTAATCCTTTGGCTTTTCTTATGATGTTAAGTTTTTCTAAAATAAGATTAAGTGATGTAGTAGGTGCATCATTAGATACATTTACACCACATCCCCACACAAGATTAAAGATGCCTTCTAAAAATTGTGTATTTACCATTGCTCCACCGACCTTTGCATACTTTTCTTCTGTACCATCCACATTAGATGGAGAAACATTGTCATTTAAATTTTCGAAATATTCAGGTTTTAAAGCGTATATGTCATTTGGCCATTTCAATTTGACTGGCATATCTTCATACCCAACACCTGAAGAAACATCTGTAGTACCATAACTAAAAATCAGCTCAATTACTGCTAATCCAAGCACATATTGTAAAGTGACAATTGAATCAGATTTATCTGAAGGTACCTTGAATAACACACTTTGCGCCATGACACCTCTAGGATTAATCCAGACATTCCCACCTCTTCCTCTACCGGCGATTTGTGTGGTTGCTGCTAATATGAATCCATGAGGTAAATGAGGTAACCATCTTGGATTTTGATCTAATAAAGAACTAGTAGATGTAATAACCTCTGCATATCCCATCAACGTCCCTATGGTACCTTCAACTTGATTAACAGCGTATAATTGTTGAAGAGTTTCGAAATACAATTTCATATTGAAATTGGGAGTTTCGGTTTCTGGATCTGGTAAATCATTAGTATGAAGAATAATGTTTGTATCTTCATCATTTGAAACTTGACCAGGCTCATGGAAATGAAATGTATCATTAACATCTTCAAAACTATTACCAATAAAATCAAGTTTATTACGTAATTTATCTATTGTTTGAAGTACCCTTTGAGGTGTAAATGGCGACGCCCAATGAATTGGAGTTACTTTAGGAACTGTGAAGTCTTCATTAACTTTTAATCCAAGTTTACTTAAGCATGATTTCATAAATAATTTCCTATTATTATCATGTTCAGCTAATGGTGCCAAATGTGGATCATTTACATTGGCTGCAAATTCTGGATGCGATCCACTTAATAACGCAGCACCTTTCCCTACCTGGCATAGCACAATAGCGGCTTTATCTTCATCTTCAACATCAAGAGGATCGGTGAATCTTGCCAATATTTCAACATTTTTTTGTTTCAGAGCATTAAGGAATACTCCACCTCCGTTATAGTAATTATAAATCACTGGTGGTGCACCTTCTAAAGATGTTTCCAATCTGGTGATTCTTGAACCTTCGTGTGTATTATAAACAAACCCTTTATAAGCACATCCTTTACAAGTACCAGGATAAAAACCTAACTCTCTAGACCCAGACACTTCCATTGGTGTATCGGTTTCAAACTCACACCTTTTACTGGCATAGTAACCACCAGCACAAAACCCAATAAACTTACCACCTTTACGAACAAATTCACTTATTAACTTATTACCCATACCATTAAATGTCTTACAATAAGGTAAATCAGCACCTCCAGGCATAACTAAAGCCTTAGTTTTGAATTGCCATGGGTCGTTCAACAACGCTTTTTCCCCTACAGAAACCACCGCATAATACGGTGATAAATGGAATCTTAAAGTCTCTAAACAATGCTTAACACTTTCAGTTGTGGTTCCTGGACCAGCGTAAACCAACACATTCATATTTAATAAACTTTACGTCTGTCCGCGATTCGAAATAATTTTTCACTTGACTCAAGGTGACTCCAAAATGCAAGATATTAAAGATTCGGTTACTCTTTCCCCCGAACCAGGTTATGTTCTTAAGTCTAGGGTTGTAGGAGGTTCTAAGGCTATTCCTGGAACAAAAGTCTTCATAAATATTTGTAAAGATCCCCAAGTTCCTCGACCTGAAAAAGATTTTAATCCTACAGAGCTGTTTGCATTAATAGTCGATAACCAATGGGAAATCCCGATCATTGTATCCGAACAGAAAGAAGTCGTGGATAAGAAAGGAAATGCATCTTTTTGTTATGACTGCTGTATCAATGATATTTGTATGAGATGGATCACTATCAACTATGATCTTAAATCCATATTAAATGAATGGTGCATTGAAGCCGTGGAATTGATGTATGATATTATTTTAGACAGACAATATTCAACGCCAAAAATGCTTTGTAAAGGTGAGTTAAGTGAAACCATCATGAATAAGAACGACTTATCCGAAGGTGTACAAAAGAAAATTCAATCGATTAAAGATAACGAGATTTTGGGTGTTGTAGATGAGATTAACGACACACAAGCGACAGATATGGACATTGACATACAGAATATTGGTTCCAATGCTCCAAAAAGGCCACTTATAGAGGAAATAGAACCATATCAAAAGAAAGAAAAATTGACCTCAACACCCCAGGTTCAATCCCAATCACAACCTAAGCCCTTATCAAGCATACCTTCTACAAAAGTTTCTATAAATTACACGGTTCAATTAAAGAAATTGGCTTCAAAATTCACTTTAGCGGTAATTATAAATTGTAAAATTCCACCCAATAAGGTGAAACTTTATCAGGAAACAAACTCTTTAATTTTAAACACATCACATTCTAATTATTACTTCGATAATAAACAAGAGTTGATCATTCCGTTGGCCCATGAACCCATCAATTTCAAATGCTTTCATACTTCAAACCAAATAGTAATCTTCTGTTAGCGGATTCAACAGCCCAATGCGGTAATTTGAGACGATAAAAATTCCGCTAAGAAATTCCGCTTTACAAAAAAATTCCTAATCTCCATATATATAATCTTTTTCAACCCCAGTAAATTCTGGAGCATGAGTGCAGAACAACTTTTAACTGGGGCTTATGATTCCTATACCCAATTAGAACAAAATGAAGTTATTACTATACCAGAAAAGCCTTCATCTTTAAAATCAGAATTAAACTTTATGGTTAGATCTTCCGGTCCTTTAGTCGTTAGTTTCTTCTTACAATACTTATTATCCGTTACAACGATATTTTCAACTGGAAAACTTGGATCCAAAGAGCTAGCTGCTGCTTCATTAGCTGTGTGTACTTTTAATATCACTGGATTAGCTGTTTATCAAGGAATGTCCACCAGTCTTGATTCCTTTTGCTCACAAGCCTTTGGTTCAGGTGAATTACATAATGTTGGAGTTTACTTCCAAAGGTGTTCTTTAATGGTGTTAGTTATAACCATATTCCCATTAAGTATCATTTGGTGGTATTCTGCTGAGTTTTTAACACCATTGATTGGTGATAGAGAATTAGCTGAATTGACTCAGGTTTATTTAAGAATTCATACTTTTGGAGCACCAGCTCTTCTTCTTTTTGAAACTGGTAAAAGATTTTTACAAGCACAACAGATCTTTCATGCTGCAACTTATATCCTTGCTATTGTAACCCCAATTAACTTTATTTTAAATTATGTTTTAGTTTGGCATCCAACTTACGGATTAGGATATATTGGAGCCCCAATAGCTATTGATATAGTGTATTGGTTGATTATTATTTTAATGTTTCTCTATGTTAAATTCGTTGATGGTAGTAAATGTTGGGCTGGATTGGATTTCAAAAAAGCAACTGCTAATTGGATGTCAATGCTTAGATTGGCATTACCAGGTGTCGTTATGGTAGAAGCTGAATATCTTGCATTTGAAGTATTAACTATATTAGCTGCATCTTTTGGAACCGAGTCCTTGGCTGCACAATCTATTGCATCAAATGTTGGAGTATTGGTTTACCAATTTGCATTTGCAGTAGCGGTTGTAATTACTACCAGAATTGGACATTATGTAGGACAAAAGAATATTTACGGTGGAAGATTGGTACTTAAGGTATTTTATATCCTTGCAGGATGTATTTCATTATTTAACTTTTTGTTTATTTTCTTATTAAAGAAATATTTAATTAGATTATTTACCAGTGATAAAGCAGTAATTAAGATTTCTAGTTATTTATTAATTTTAACTGCTATAAATCAAATATGCGATGGTTATAATATATTAGGTGCTGGTGTATTGAGAGGTCAAGGTAAGCAAAGAATTGGTTCTATTTTAAGTATGATTTCATATTATTTAATAGCTCTCCCAGTCGGTTATATTCTTGCATTTAAGTTTAATCTTGAAGTAGCTGGTTTATGGGGAGGAAATATTCTTGGTGTTGCGTTTTTAGCATTTTCTGAAGTTTTTGTTATATATAGAACTAATTGGGAAATAGTTATAAAGGAGTCTTTAGAAAGACACGATCATTAATAGAGTTTTTAATATAGATATTTACGTATATATTTTCTTAAGTGTGGGTGTACGGGTGTGGTATCAGATATAGTAATTGCAAAATCGCGATGAGCTTGATAATTTAAAAATCCTATAGATGCCACCAAGAAGAAGATTTAATAAAAAGGATGCTACTACTTTTCAAGTGGTGCATAGAGCTCATGACGATGAAAATTATTTCGATAATGATGCTTCAAGACATGTTCTTGTTCCAGTTGGGGGAAAGAAAAAAGGTGTTACTAAGGTTGAATTAGAAAAAAAATTAGGTGATGAGGTTGAAAAAGTACGAGAAAATGAAGGGTTAGCAGCACAATATGGGATTTATTACGATGATACAAAGTATGATTATATGCAACATTTGAAGCCAATAGGACAAGCACAAGATGCGGTTTTCATTGAAAAAAAAGACAAGGCCAAACCTAAAAAAACTGATTTAATGGAATTATTGAAAGATCAATTACCATCAGAAGGTAAAAGAAAAATCACCCAAGATGATTTAGAAAATATTCCTAAAGAATTAAGAGGATTCAATCCAGATCTTGACCCTAGATTAAGAGAAACTCTTGAAGCGTTAGAAGATGAAGCTTATATTGAAGAAGACGATGATAATGATTTCTTCGATAATTTATTAAAAGGAGGTGAAGCAGATGAAGACGATTATTACGATGACTATGAAGATTATGATGAGTGGGATATGGATAATTATGAAGACGAGTATGAAAAATACAATTCAGATAATGAACCTCAAGATCAAATCCAAGATCAAGACCAAGATCACTTATATAATGAAGGTGAAGCTCCTACGGGTATAGAGGTAGCACCTATTAATACGGCATGGGAAAAGGATTTCCAAAAATTCAAAAGCAAGCATAAAAATGATGATGATTCAGATAATGATTTTGATTCCGAAGGTAATTATAACTCCGAAGATAATCTTTCCGAGAAGGATGATGTATTACCTGAGCTTCAACCTATAAAGAAGAAGTCTAACACCAAAGCAAGAAAGAAAAAAGGTGCCATGACAGACACTTCATCATTCTCTATGTCATCTTCAGCGGTGTATCGTACTGAAGGATTAACTTTACTTGATGATAGATTTGAAAAATTAGCCAAAGATTTCGAACGTGAATCTGAAGATGAGTATCAAGAATTTGAAATGGAAAAGGAAAGAGGAGATTTTGAAGATATGTTGGATGATTTCCTTGATAATTATGAATTAGAAAGAGGTGGTAGGAAAATCATGAAGAAAAATGAAGAACATACTAAACTTAAAGAGGCCAGTAAAAAAGCTAGTAGAAGTACAAAGAAACCCAAATCCAAACAAACCTTTGCTGAAAGTTTTAATAATTTAGCCATATAAACTATATAATATTAATAAATGCATACCCAAATTTGGTTGCAAATTTTGTAACCGGCACACGACTTTTAATTAACACATTCGCCCAAAATTCGCACCCAATTTCAATAATTAGAATCTCTCCCATTAAATTCAATATACTTAAAAAAAGTTTATTTGTGGTGGTAATCATCTATATTTTAATTCATTTATTTAAAGATTATCGATTTACTACTTCATCTGAACCAAAAATGACATCAGTTTCAAAAGTTTATACTGATGTTTTAGCATCAAAACCTCAAACCTATTGGGACTATGAAAATATCCAACCTAAATGGAATAATCAAGATAAATATGAAGTAATTAAAAAATTAGGTAGAGGAAGATACTCTGAAGTCTTCTTAGGTGTTGAATTATCAACGGGGCATAAATGTGTTGTAAAAGTATTGAAACCAGTTAAAAGGAAAAAAATTAAAAGAGAAATTTCAATTTTACAAAATTTGGTTGATGGACCTAATATAATTCAACTTCTTGATATTGTAAGAGAACCATCACTGAAAACACCAGCATTAGTGTTTGAACATATAAATAACGTTGATTTTAGAACGTTATATCCTACATTTACTGATTATGATATTAGATATTATATGTTTGAATTATTAAAAGCTTTGGATTTTTGTCATTCAAAGGGAATTATGCATAGAGATGTTAAACCCCATAATGTTATGATTGATAATGAACAAAGAAAAATTCGTTTAATCGATTGGGGGTTAGCTGAATACTATCATCCAGGTACTGAATATAATGTTAGAGTTGCGTCAAGATACTTTAAAGGACCTGAATTATTAGTTGATTATAGATATTATGATTATTCATTAGATTTATGGTCTTATGGATGTATGTTTGCCTCTATGGTATTTAAAAAGGAACCATTTTTCCATGGGAAATCAAATACAGATCAATTTGTTCAAATCGTAAGAGTTTTAGGTTCAGATGATTTGAATAAATATATTCAAAAATATGATTTAACATTAACTGAAGAATATGAAGATCTTGGTTATTATAATAGAAGACCATGGAAAAGATTTGTTAACTCTAGTAATCAACATTTAGTATCTGAAGAATTTTTAGATTTAATCGATAAATTGTTGAGATATGATCACCAAGAGAGATTGACAGCTAAAGAGGCCATGGCTCATAAGTATTTTGATCCCGTGAGGAAATAGATTGTACATGATGGTTATTTTATAGTTCTGTAGTTATATATTATTAGCTGGTTTATATATTATTTTGTTAACTCTTAGATCAGTTATTTCCAATCGTATCATGGATCGCACGGCCGGTAAGGATCTGGGGATTTTCTTATCGCGCATTTTATCTATCGTGGTAGTTATCGTAATGGTTGGTGTTCAAAGTGTATCGAGAGTATATACAGATATCCTAGCATCCAAACCAAGAAGTTATTGGGATTATGACAATTTTTCGACTAGTTGGAATAAACCTAATGATTATGAGATTTTAAGTAGAATTGGCAAGGGGAAATACTCTGAAGTGTTCTTAGGTGTGAAGGTTTCAACGGGTAGTTATTGTGTTATTAAAGCATTAAAACCCGTTAAAAAGAGAAAGATAAAGAGAGAAATATCCATTTTACAAGCTGTTAGTAATGGTCCAAATATCATTAAAGTAATAGATTTAGTTAGAGATCCTTCTCTGAAAATGCCATCAATCATATTTGAATATGTACCAAACCAAGATCATAGATCCCTTTATGCAACTTTTAGTGATTATGATATTAGAAATTACATGTTTCAATTACTTGAAGCATTGGATTATAGTCATTCTATGGGGATAATGCATAGAGATGTTAAGCCCAATAATATCATGATAAACCATACAACAAAACAATTGAAACTTATAGATTGGGGGTTGGCCGAGTATTATCATCCAGGGACAGAATACAATGCACGGGTGGCTACCAGGAACTTTAAAGGACCGGAGTTGTTGGTTGATTATAGGTATTATGATTATTCGTTAGATTTATGGTGTTTTGGATGTACATTTGCGGCTATAGTATTTAAAAGAGAGCCATTTTTCTTTGGAAAATCGAATACAGATCAATTAGTTCAAATTGTGAAAGTTTTGGGATCTTCAAAGTTTACAGATTATCTTGAAAAATACAAGATTAAACTACCACCAGAATTTAAAGATATGGGACATTATCCGGGCAAACCATGGGAGAAATTTGTCAATGCAGAAAACGTTCAATTCATTTCAAAAGAGTTTTTGGATTTAATTTCCAAGATACTTTTATTTGACCATCAAGAGAGATTAACAGCGGCAGAAGCTATGTCTCATAAGTACTTTGACAGTATAAGACACGAGAGGAATAAGTAGTTGCATTATAGTTTAGGATATTTAATTAGTATTGTTCGTGTAGAGATTCGTGATAGTAATGTATAATAGTTGATAAACTTTGATAAGTTTCGTGAGTGTTGATAAGTGTGGAGTTTGGTGGGAATGGTTTTTACTAAAATGTGAATTTCACTATGCGATGAATATCGTCTAGCTCAAGAAGTGAGACACAGCACATTAATTACGCAGATAACCTACCATTAACATAACAATTATTAATTACTATATACAAACAGGACTAGTTCCTTGTCATCAACACAGCCACCATACATTTGACCATCTCTCTATCTTCCATTCCACGGGCTTTTGAAACATTTCCAAAGCTCGAAATTTCTAGAAATTATTCCGCACATATAAAAGTGAAAAATCTGGAGAATCTCACTCAATCATGTCAACTCGTTCCAAAGTATTTTTTGATATTTCAGCCTCTGGTGTTAAACAAGGTAGAGTCGCCTTCGAATTGTTCAATGATGTAGTTCCAAAAACTGCAGAAAACTTCCGTGCCCTTTGTACTGGTGAAAAGGGTAAAACTGAATCAGGTATTCCATTACACTATAAAGGCTCCATTTTCCATCGTGTAATTAAAGATTTTATGTGTCAAGGTGGTGATTTCACTCATGGAACAGGAATCGGTGGTGAATCGATTTATGGTGAAAAGTTTGAAGATGAAAATTTCAAATTAATCCATGATAAACCTTTCCTTTTATCAATGGCTAACGCTGGTCCAAATACTAATGGATCTCAGTTTTTCATTACTACCGTTCCAACTCCACATTTAGATGGTAAACATGTTGTTTTTGGACAAGTTATACAAGGAAAGTCCATTGTTAGAAGATTAGAAAGATGTGAAAAAGGTCAAAATGATAAGCCAGTTGAAGATTGGATCATTGAAGATTGTGGGGAATTAGATGCTGATTATGTTCCAGAAAGTATTGATGATGGTACTGGTGATATTTATGAAGAAGCCATGGTTGATGATGATAATATCAATGTTGAAGATCCTGAATCAGTATTTAAAGCTATAACCACTTTAAAAGAAATTGGAACTAACCAATTAAAAGCTGGTAATTTAGAGAAATCATTTGAAAAGTATTCTAAAGCAATTGGATTCTTACAAGAATACTTCCCTGATGACTTGAGTGAAGCCAATTTGAAAATTTTACATGATTTAAAACAATCATGTTACCTTAATGCATCATTAGTAGCATTAAAATTAAAGAATGGTAAGAAAACCGTTGAAAATGCCACCAAAGCTTTAGAAGAAATAGATGAAGATGATAAAAAATCTAAAGCTAAAGCATTATATAGAAAAGGTATGGGACAATTATTAATTAAAGATGAAGAAAGTGCCAAAAATAGTTTAGAAGAAGCGTTAAAATATTCACCTGAAGATGGTGGTATTATTAAAGGTCTTAATGATACTAAAGCATCAATTAAAGCTCGTCGTGATAAAGAAAAAAGAGCCATGTCTAAATTCTTTTCTTAAATAGTTAATAAAAAATATTTATTAAAGTCTCGTACCAGTTAGCACTGGCTTGTGCCGTTAAGGTCCCAAAACGGTAGCGGCAAATTCCATCGGAGGTTAAAAGTGCGCGTAAAAGTATCCGACACAGCGTAATTTTAAAACTGGAGTAATTATCAGAATGCGCGAACCTGCCCGCTCGCCTTTTTTTGAAAAACTTGAAAAGTTTAGTCAACCGTCTTTCAACCTAACTCATCCTTAGTTTGAATTAATTTTCTAATATTAAGGTTAATTTTTAATATAAGCACTCATTAAATTGATTGCATATTTTAATTTTATTTGTATATTTAATAGATTGCATTAAGGAATATACCGTTTCCTATTATAAAAACATTTCAAAAAAGGTTTAAAAAAAAGTTAATAGAGTTTTAAAAAAGTAAAAAATGAGTAGGGATTTTCCATATTCAAGTGCACCACTTCGATCCGTGAAAGAGGTTCAGTTTGGGTTATTATCACCCGAAGAAGTTCGAGCTATTTCAGTTGCTAAAATTGAATATCCAGAGACTATTGATCAATCAACTAAGAAACCAAGGGAAGGTGGTCTTAATGATCCAAGATTAGGGTCTATTGATAGAAATTATAAATGTCAAACCTGTGGAGAGGATATGGCAGAATGTCCTGGTCATTTTGGTCATATTGAATTAGCTAAACCAGTATTTCATATTGGATTTATTGCTAAAATTAAAAAAGTTTGTGAATGTATTTGTATGCACTGTGGGAAATTATTATTAGATGAAACTAATCTTGCCATGGCTCAAGCTTTTAAAATTAGAGATCCAAAGAAAAGATTTAATGCCGTATGGAATTTATGTAAAACTAAAATGATTTGTGAAGCTGATCCAGAAGATGTTGAAAATGGTAGAGGTGGTTGTGGTCATACTCAACCAACTGTTCGTAGAGATGGTTTAAAGTTATGGGGGACTTGGAAACAAAATAAATTAGAAGAAGAACAACCTGAACGTCGTTTATTAACTCCAACTGAAATTTTAAATGTTTTCCGTCATATAAGTTCGGAAGATTGTTTTAAATTAGGGTTTAATGAAGATTATGCAAGACCTGAATGGATGTTAATTACTGTTTTACCAGTTCCACCACCACCAGTTAGACCATCTATTGCTTTTAATGATACTGCAAGAGGTGAAGATGATTTAACTTTTAAATTAGCAGATATTATTAAAGCAAATATTAATGTTCAACGTCTTGAAATGGATGGTTCTCCTCAACATGTTATAGCTGAATTTGAAGCTTTATTACAATTCCATGTAGCAACTTATATGGATAATGATATTGCTGGTCAACCTCAAGCTTTACAAAAAACAGGTCGTCCAATTAAATCTATTAGAGCTAGATTAAAGGGTAAAGAAGGTAGATTAAGAGGTAATTTAATGGGTAAAAGAGTTGATTTTTCTGCTCGTACAGTTATTTCTGGTGATCCTAATTTAGATTTAGATCAAGTTGGGGTTCCAATTTCAATTGCTAGAACTTTATCATATCCTGAAGTTGTTACACCTTTTAATATTCATAGATTAACTGAATATGTTAGAAATGGTCCAAATGAACACCCTGGTGCAAAATATGTTATTAGAGATTCTGGTGATCGTATTGATTTAAGATATAATAAAAGAGCTGGGGATATTGCTTTACAATATGGTTGGAAAGTTGAACGTCATTTAATGGACGATGATCCAGTTTTATTTAATCGTCAACCTTCTTTACATAAAATGTCTATGATGGCACATAGAGTTAAAGTTATGCCTTATTCAACTTTTAGATTAAATTTATCAGTTACTTCACCTTATAATGCTGATTTCGATGGTGATGAAATGAATTTACATGTACCTCAATCACCTGAAACAAGAGCTGAATTATCACAAATTTGTGCTGTTCCATTACAAATTGTTTCACCTCAATCAAATAAACCAGTTATGGGTATTGTTCAAGATACTTTATGTGGTATTCGTAAAATGACTTTAAGAGATAATTTTATTGAATTTGATCAAGTAATGAATATGTTATATTGGATTCCAAATTGGGATGGTGTTATTCCACCTCCTGCAGTTTTAAAACCAAAACCTTTATGGACTGGTAAACAATTATTATCAATGACTATACCAAAAGGTATTCATTTACAAAGATTAGAAAGTAATTTATCAAGTCCAAAAGATAATGGTATGTTAATTGTTGATGGTGAAATAATGTTTGGTGTAGTTGATAAAAAGACTGTTGGGGCAACTGGAGGTGGTTTAATTCATACAGTTATGAGAGAAAAAGGACCTCAAGTTTGTGCTCAATTATTTAGTGCTATTCAAAAAGTTGTTAATTTCTGGTTACTTCATAATGGGTTTTCAATTGGTATTGGTGATACAATTGCTGATTCAGATACTATGAAAACAGTTACTACAACTATTGAAGAAGCTAAAGATAAAGTTCAAGAAATTATTTTAAATGCTCAACAAAATAAATTAGAACCTGAACCTGGTATGACATTAAGAGAATCTTTTGAACATAATGTTTCAAGAGTTTTAAATCAAGCGAGAGATACTGCTGGTAGATCAGCTGAAATGAATTTAAAAGATTTAAATAATGTTAAACAAATGGTTACATCTGGTTCAAAAGGGTCATTTATTAATATTTCTCAAATGTCAGCTTGTGTTGGTCAACAAATTGTTGAAGGTAAACGTATTCCATTTGGATTTTCTGATAGAACTTTACCACATTTTACAAAAGATGATTATTCACCAGAATCAAAAGGATTTGTTGAAAATTCTTATTTAAGAGGTTTAACTCCTCAAGAATTTTTCTTCCATGCTATGGCTGGTAGAGAAGGTTTAATTGATACTGCTGTTAAAACTGCAGAAACTGGTTATATTCAACGTCGTTTAGTTAAAGCTTTAGAAGATATTATGGTTCATTATGATGGTACCACAAGAAATTCTTTAGGTGATATTATTCAATTTGTTTATGGTGAAGATGGTATTGATGGTACTCAAGTTGAAAAACAATCTGTTGATACCATTCCAGGATCTGATCAAGCTTTTGAAAAAAGATATAAAGTTGATATTCTTAATGATGAATTATCAATTGAATCAGGTAAAGAAATTAAAGGTGATATTGAATTACAAAAATTATTAGATGAAGAATATCAACAATTACAAAACGATCGTAAGTATTTACGTGATGTTGTATTCCAAAATGGTGATAGTAGTTGGCCATTACCAGTTAATTTACGTCGTATTATTCAAAATGCTCAACAAATTTTCCATTCTGGTAGACAAAAAGTTAGTGATTTAAGATTAGAAGAAATTATTTTAGGTGTAAGAGAATTATGTAAAAAATTATTAATTGTTAGAGGTGATAGTGAATTAGTTAAAGAAGCTCAAGAAAATGCTACTTTATTATTTCAATGTTTATTACGTTCAAGATTAGCATCTCGTAGAGTTATTGAAGAATTTAAATTAAATAGAACTTCATTTGAATGGGTTATGGGAGAAATTGAAACTCAATTTCAAAAATCTGCTGTTCATCCTGGTGAAATGGTTGGTGTTATTGCTGCTCAATCTATTGGTGAACCAGCTACTCAAATGACTTTAAATACTTTCCATTATGCTGGGGTTTCTTCAAAGAATGTTACTTTAGGGGTTCCAAGATTAAAAGAAATTTTAAATGTTGCTAAAAATATTAAAACTCCTGCTTTAACAGTTTATTTAGATAAAGAAATTGGTCAAGATATTGAAAAGGCAAAAGTTGTTCAATCATCTATTGAACATACTACTTTAAAGAATGTTACTTCAGCAACTGAAATTTTCTATGATCCAGATCCAAGAAGTACTGTTATTGAAGAAGATTATGATACTGTAGAAGCTTATTTTGCAATTCCTGATGAAAAAGTTGAAGAATCAATTGAAAAACAATCACCTTGGTTACTTCGTTTAGAATTAGATAGAGCTAAAATGTTAGATAAACAATTAACAATGGCTCAAGTTGCAGAAAAAATTTCTCAAAACTTTGGTGAAGATTTATTCGTTATTTGGTCTGATGATACTGCTGATAAATTAATTATTAGATGTAGAGTTGTTAGAGATCCTAAATATTTGGATGAAGATGATGCTGAAGAAGATCAAATTCTTAAGAGAATTGAAAATCATATGTTAGATTCAATTTCTTTAAGAGGTATTCCAGGTATTACAAGAGTTTTCATGATGCAACATAAGACTAATTTCCCAGATGAAACTGGTGAATTTAAACAAGGTCAAGAATGGGTATTAGAAACTGATGGTGTTAATTTAGCTGATGTTATGACTACACCAGGTGTTGATGCTGCAAGAACTTATTCAAATAATTTTATTGAAATTTTATCAGTTTTAGGTATTGAAGCTACTAGATCTGCTCTTTATAAAGAAATCTTGAATGTTATTGCTTTCGATGGTTCATATGTTAATTATCGTCATATGGCTTTATTAGTTGATGTCATGACATCTCGTGGTCATTTAATGGCTATTACTCGTCATGGTATTAATAGAGCAGATACTGGTGCTTTAATGCGTTGTTCATTCGAAGAAACTGTTGAAATTTTATTAGAAGCAGGTTCATCAGCTGAATTAGATGATTGTAGAGGTATTTCAGAAAATGTTATGTTAGGTCAAATGGCTCCATTAGGTACAGGTGCTTTCGATGTTATGATTGATGATAAAATGTTGAAAGGTTCTGAAGTTATTGAAGATTTTGAAGGTGGTGCTACTCCTTATAGAGAATATGATATGGAAGATGATAAAATTCAATATGAAGAAGGAGCCGGATTTTCTCCAATTCATACTGCTCAAGTTAATGATAGTGGTGCCTTAACAAGTTATGGTGGTGTTACTTCTCCTTCCCCAACATCTCCATTTTCTTATGGTGCTTCAAGTCCTGGTTATACAAGTCCAGGGTATGGTGGTGGATCTCCTTCCTCTCCAAGTTATTCACCAACATCCCCAAGTTACTCTCCAACCAGTCCATCATATTCTCCAACTTCTCCAAGTTATTCCCCAACCTCACCTTCATATTCTCCAACTTCTCCAAGTTATTCACCAACTTCACCATCTTATTCACCAACAAGTCCATCATATTCACCAACTTCGCCAAGTTATTCACCAACTTCGCCAAGTTACTCACCAACCTCGCCATCTTACTCACCTACATCACCATCTTATTCACCAACCTCACCTTCATACTCACCAACCTCACCATCATACTCACCAACTTCGCCAAGTTATTCACCAACTTCTCCAAGTTATTCACCAACTTCACCAAGTTACTCACCAACTTCGCCAAGTTACTCACCAACCTCACCATCTTATTCACCTACATCACCATCTTATTCTCCAACTTCGCCAAGTTATTCACCAACCTCACCAAGTTATTCCCCAACATCTCCAAGCTACTCACCAACCAGTCCTTCTTATTCTCCAGGTAGTCCAACTTATTCTCCTTCTGATCCAGATAAGAAAAAGGAAGATAAATGAGTGCTGTAATTGTAATATTGTTTTAGGTTACGAATATATAAAATTTGAAGATACTCTTCTCTACCTCTTCGCAATCTGATAAAAAAAAATCGCGATTACCTTTAAGATGGCTCCTAATAAGAACTCGAATGGTTCTAAACCAGGGGTGAATAATAATAGTAAAGTGAATAAACCAAGTGCAAATTCAATCAAAGAAAGAGACAAAAGAAAGAAACAAGTGTTTAAGCCTGTTTTAGAGAATCCATTGACAAAAATAACCTGGCCATTCATTGTTCCAGAATTAAGTAATGATTTAGTACAGCATTTACAGATATTACTCACATCGGTTGGATCGTTCAATGAAGCACAAAAAAACTTCAAGAAGTCGAAAGTTGGAAGGAAACCAGACGAACCAGAGATTATGAAACATATGACATTAGGGTTTAATTCAACCACCAAATGTCTTGAAGAACAAGCTCAAGGTAAGACCAAGCACAAGCTCAAAGTTGTGTTTGTTTGTAAATATGACATTAAACCAGACATACTATATCATCATTTCCCCGTTTTGTCATACACCGCATCCAAAGGTAGTGGTATCAAAGTAAAACTAGTGCAACTTCAAAGAGGCTCATCGGATGCACTCTCAAATGCATTGAAAATCGACAATACTACGGTCATAGGCTTAACAGATGAATTACCAGAGGCAGAATCTATATATAAACTCATAGAAAGTGTCGAAGATGTCAAGGTACCGTACTTGGACCCACTTTACGACAAATATGAAAGACCTCCAATCAAAATGTTGGCTACAACTGCATCCATAGCACCTAAAAAGTCTAAGAAAGCTGGCAAAAACGCCAATTAAACTGTATTTCTGATTAATTATATCTCAAACTTCTTGTAATATATAACGTTCATCAATCCTATGGTATTACGTACCTTGTACATTCATTATTTGTATTACTCTGTATATTTTACTCCGAAGTATAGTCGATATTCGCAGCCATCTCTAGACTTTTCACCTCACCGCGAGATTTTTCAAACGCGTCAACCATGACTAAAGAATCAAAGAGTCTTACATTAGAACTTCCATGGGTGGAAAAATACCGTCCAATAGTATTAAATGATATAGTAGGGAATGAAGAGACCGTGGAAAGATTAAAGTTAATAGCATCAGACGGTAACATGCCTCATATGATTATCTCAGGATTACCAGGTATTGGGAAGACTACATCAATTCACTGTTTAGCAATGGAATTATTAGGCAAAGATTTATATAAACAAGCCACATTAGAATTAAACGCATCTGATGATAGAGGTATTGATGTTGTTCGTAATAAAATCAAACAATTTGCCCAAACTAAGATCCAACTACCACCAGGAAGACATAAGATTATTATTCTTGATGAAGCCGATTCCATGACTCCAGGTGCTCAACAAGCTCTTAGGAGAACCATGGAGATCTATTCCAACACCACAAGATTTGCTTTTGCCTGTAATCAGTCATCAAAGATCATTGAACCTTTACAATCAAGATGTGCTATACTAAGATATAATAAATTAAGTGATGAACAAGTGCTTACCAGATTACTTGAAATATCACAAATGGAGAATGTTAAATATAATACTGAAGGGTTACAAGCATTAATTTTCACCGCAGAAGGTGATATGAGACAAGCTATAAATAATTTGCAAAGTACAGTTGCTGGATTTGGAATGGTTAATGATATAAATGTATTTAAAATTGTTGACCAACCACATCCTTTGGTTATTAAGAAGATTTTATCAAGTTGTTGTGTGAGTTCTAATATCGATGAAGCAGTTGATTTATTAGACGGTTTATGGAATAAAGGATATTCGGCAATTGATATAGTTACTCTGGCCTTTAAGGTTGCAAAGACATTACCAGGAATTAACGAACAAAAGAGATTAGAGTTGATCAAGTTAATTGGGTTCACTCATATGAGAGTTTTAGAGGGGGTGAGTACTTACTTACAATTATGTGGATTATTAGCTAAAATATGTGAATTATAAAATATGTGAATTATAAGCCATATCAATGATAATATAGCAATGTTGTATCAAAATATATACTCTAGACTAACTAACCGCTCTTATAGGCGTCACACAACAACTCAAAGTGTTTCACCTGCTCATTTATAAATTCATTAGCAATAGAATTCTCATTCTTTAAAATATTAACAATTAAGAAGTAATTATTGTACAAGAAAATCTCCTTCTCTGAAGGATTTTTGATTTGTCCACTTAACTTAGTTAATGTGTTTTCAAAATCATTACAAAGTCTTGTAATCGACGTGTAAAGTGGCTCTCCCTTTAACCCTTCGATTTTATTTTTGTCGTTATTTGAATCAATTATACTAAGTTTTAATAGACCCAGTAATAATTGACCAAAATTTTGAGTTAATGGAATTGGTGCTAGATTCTTTTTACCTTGAATTCTAAAAATGGATTTTTTCATTGATTCACAATTTAAATCGACGATTTTTGTAAATTGTGGCCAAAGTATGAATAAAAGTGAATTAATATGATCTTCAAGAACCGGGATATGGTTTCTGGTATGTAATTGAACTTGTGAAGTTTGGATTAATCTAATCATCAAAAGTATTGCATAAACATCACAACTTCCTTGAAATGAATGAGTTAACCCTGAAGTTACTCTGGTAGTATTTAAAGTGGTTGATGCTCTATTGGCAGCCAGAAAAATCGATGGCAGATGGGTAATAAGCCAAGTTAAAAACTCTTTTCCTATTTTATAAACTTCTTCAAATATCAATAAAGACCAATCTTTTGTTATAGCAGATTCTGATTCTATATTTGATGGGATTTCAATGGTTTTAAATTTTTCTTCACCTTTAAAGAAAAATTCAATTACAAATAAATATTCAACAATTACATTATCAAGAACCGCAGTATACCATTGATCGAATACAAACTCTAACCAATAACCAAATGGAGTGGTTTCAGCAATTTGTGCTGGAATTGAAGTCTTATAACCATTCGAAGAGTCATTCAAAATATCCAATCTTTTATCGACAGATGTTAAAAATTCAATATATGACGGTTTATGTTGATTAGTTGAATTTAATTGGGCACCTCCAGCATTTGAATTAGCAGCTGAAGATTGTGAAGAGTATATCCAATTTTTAAACCCATTACCTAAATATCCCAGTTTTTCTTCATTTGAAGAACCAAAACTATTTCCCAAAATCATCAGCAGATCAATGTGACGAAGGTGAAGTTTTTGAAGGGCATATAAGTATTTTGCAAATCTTGATTTATAATACCATTTCATAGTATAAAAATAAGCCAATTGTAATTGTTTAGCTAATTGTGGTTCATATTGTTGAAGGAAAACATATACATCTTTTACTTGAAGTAATTGTTGTTGAATTGATTGTGAAGACTTCGCAGTGGAAGATCTAAGTAATTTTATTTTAGTAATAATAAAGTCTCTTATACGTTCGATTGCCTTACCTGTTAATAATTCAATTGCCTCAGTCAATTGCTCAAATGCCTTTGAACCTTTATAAATCTTAACCAAAGTTTCATCAATTGTTTCCTTTTTCACATTTTCAATCAATTGAGACTTTTCATTTAAAAATCGAAGATTTTCCAACCATTCAGAATTAATTTCGGATTTTAAAATCGAATTAGCAATTTCTGGTGGCACCATCAAATCAAGAATTATAGGATTGAGTTTTTCACTCGATTCTTTATTGGAAGTTAAATCTGTTGATAAGTTATTGGATTGTTCATGTAATGATACAAGGCTCGATGATAACGTTTTCAATTCTTCGTTTAAGTTATTCAATACTTTCTCTATGGGTAGTAGTTTGCGTTGGAAGGTTTGAAGTTTTTGATAATTGCTGGTCAATTTATTTATAACAAACTCTAATTCATTATTGGATAATGCATTTAATGTTGGAGGTATTGCTTTGTTGTTAGTGGCTTCTGCTCGTATAAAATCCAATAACAACCCTTTATCTTTTTTCGTCTTCAACAAATATTCACTTAAAAGGTTTATATCTTTGATATTTTCATCTTCATTACCTATTGAAATTCTATCGTTATGAAGAATTTCCTTAAGTGTTTCTAAGCCCATGAATTTATTTTTGAGATTTTCCACATTTAGATTTAGCTGCGCGTATTTTAGATGCATAGATACCTTGTGAAATGTTAGCAGCACCCGAAGAAGAGCTGCTGGAGAGTAAGAAAACGATAACTGATATTCACACCGAGCCAGAGACGAATGAATTTGAAGCAAAAATCGCTACACCCTCTCAGAAGCGTATAATATTAGCTCCTCCTACCCATAATAGTATATTGATTGCCAAGGCAGGCCCTGGTAGTGGGAAAACTTATACTTTAACTAGTCGAATTGCTCATTTAATACGAAACCATGAATTGGAACCAGATGAGATTCTTGTGCTTTCCATGGCAAACAAATCGGTTCAATCATTAAGGACTTCATTGGAGAATGAATTAGGTTTAGAGTCTGCATCCAGTATACATCTAAGCACATTTCACCTGTTTTGTGCTAAGATAATCGAAAATTATTCTTCATATTATCTTCCTGAAGTTTCTAAAAGCAGATTGGTAGACGATTCTAGCTGGAGATATTTTTCTACGATTTTTCTGGGGAAGTTCTTAAGATTAGATGGCAAGAGAATAGAAGGTTCGTTAACACCAATTAATCTAGAACATCTCGTTACGGCCATTAGGTCAGGAAGAAAGACTATAAATCAAGTATCGAAAGAATATAAGGTCAATGAAGAGTATATCGAATCGTTAATGGAATATTTGCAAAACTCTGGAATTATTAGATATAGCGATTTGGTTACCAATGCTTCTAAAGTTATTAAACAGTCTATTACAAATGCAGATTATATAGACCAATTACATCGGTACAAAGTAGTAGTAGTTGATGAGTTTCAAGATATGTATGATGAACTCTTACAAATCATTGATATAGTAATCAACTATCCTACTGTTGGTTATCCCAAAGAAACTAAGAAACATTTAACTGTAGCTGGTGATCCTAATCAAAGTATTTACGAGTTCTTGGGTTCTAAAGCAGATACTTTAAATAAGCTTCATGTGCATTTCCCCGGGATGGATATCAGAGAAGAAATTATAGAGGAGTCATTTAGATGTACACCAGAAATATTACTGACGGCCATAGCTACCTGTTTGCCAGATGATGAACTTTCACGTAAGTTACACTCTACCAAGCTTTCGGGCCATCAGCCAATTATCAAGGTTCATTCGAGTCCCGATAATGAATATAAATATGTAATATCGGAAATGATTAGACTTATCTGTGAACTGGGTGGGTTACTTGGGCTTTCAGATTTTGCCGTTTTAGGTAGAACAAATAAGGAAATTGATGAGTTTAGCAAAACTCTTGAAGAGACTTATGGGATAGGACACTATAAGCTCTCCTCCAGTTTATCTTGGATTAAAACTAAAGTCCATGTTCTTTTGAGTTTGCTCAATGTTATAGCTCAAGGACCTGGCTCAGAGTTGGCTTTAATTTGTACACTTTTGTATATTGATAATGGATATGGGGGGAGAACAAGAGTTAGTAAATTATTCTCTTTAAGTAATTCTTGGGGAAAGGATCAAAAAATTACACAAGGAGTCTTGTCTGAGTATCTTATAGCTAATTCATTTACTGAAATACCTAAAAAGTATTCTTGGAACAATGTATATAGAAACCATAATGAAAAAATCTTAGGAAAATTTAAACAGCTTATGCAAAGAATAAGTGAAGAACGGACAAGACTTGATCAACATTTTATAAATCAAGATCCAACAATGTTAATGGAAAGTATTTATAGGATAGTTGAAAATCTGGAATTGATTGATTATATTAATGAGCCTCCCAAGAAATCACCAATAACAGATGCCGATACTTTTAAATATGAATATCAAAAGCTGTTAAAACAGGAATTAAGTTCATTTATCAATTGTATGATGAACGTGTATAATAACTACAAAGATAGAGATATAATAAATTCAACATCAGAACTGTTTATTAACTACTTCTTAAAAAGTTATAATGAAGTAGGTGGTGCTAAATCTCAAGACCGGGTTAACACTTCAACCATTCATGCAGCAAAAGGATTAGAGTTTCCTGTTGTGTTCATATTAGGTACAGCTCCATATATATATGATCCTTGGAGTAGTATTTTAACAGGAGAAGAAAATAAATCATCGTCTAAATCTCATCTTCTTTATGTTGCATTAACAAGAGCAAAAGAATTGGTATACCTCGGAACTTCAACTGATATTGGTGATATTAGTGACGAAGTTGTTGACAAATTCACCACTCTATCACCCAAATTCAATCAAACTTATATTAGTCAACTAAGTTTCAATTTGAATAGAAATGTCCCGTCAACTGAAAAACTTAAAAATGGTAAAATGTTATATAAATCATTCACAACCCAGAGATTTTATCATACAGTCCCCAAAAATTTATATATTACATACGCTACCAGAATTCCTTACATAAACAAAGCATTACGATATATACGATAATATATGATGAAAATTAATTTAATTTGGATAAGATATCTAATACAGAAGAGTTTGAATTACCTGAACCAGGGTCATACTCTGCATGTTGGTGTTCATGTTTTAGTTCAACTGCATCTTTATGATGAGCAGTGAATGCACCATTGATATCCTCATCATCATCTTCATCTTCGGCTTCAGTTTGGTCATCATCACTCTTTATTATTTTAATTACCTCAGTTCTGTTATCTCTATCATATTCTTTTATTTCGATATTATCGGAGAATGCTACAGTCTTCTTATGAGCAGGAGTTGAGTTCCCCGATGTGCTTGGTGATCTTTTAATTCTTTTAGGAGGAGGAGGAGCTGCATCTTCCTCTTCATCACTAGCATTTGAGTAAGTAGGTAAGACATCGTCATCATCATCGTCGTCTTCATCATAGCCATTAGTATATTTATTTACATTATCGTTATCATCTGATGGAGGGTCAAAAGCAGGTGACTCGATTTCATCATCCTTGGATATATCCATATTAGACAGGGTTTGAACTTCAGCTTCCTCTTCAGCTTGGTTATCGTCATTTATCATTTCCATAAGCTCATTTCTTGTGGTACTAAGTTTAGATAATTTCTGATTTATAACACTTTTCTTTGTTTCATCAGTTTTTATTCCTTCTTCGATAATTCTTTTCAAGTTTTCTAAGTTCTTTAAAATATTTTGTCTATAGTCTTTAATCTCATCGATATTTTTGTTCAGAGCTTGACATAATCTTTCTAAAATATTTAATTTGGAAACATAAACTGCTGGAGATGGTAAGTTGTCAGAAACAGAAGGATCGCTTGGAAGATATGTTTTAGATTGGATACCTACTTGGTTCAAATTATTTTGACTAATGTCAACTAATTGGTTCATATGAGAAAATAATTCATTCAAATGTTTTAATTCTGGGACAATTCCTACACCAGACGGGGTTTGAGGAGTTGTTTGTTGAACAGGTTTTGGTGTTGTTCCTTTAAGAGCAGCTTTCATTTGTTTTAATTCATCATCGTTAAACACTGCTCTATCTTGCCACACATTAATAACTCTTTCAAATTTGGGTTTTATGGCCGAGGTTAAACTTGGATAAACCACCTTGAAAGTATCGGGCAACACTTTGGCGAATTCTCTATTGAATTCATATTTTCTTTTATGTCTTGCTTGTTGAACAACCTCATTGCATAAATAAAGGAGTGATAATTTCTTTGGCGAATTGGATATTGGGATATTTATAATGAAAGAACTCCAGCACTCCGCCATCTCTGTGACGTGTTTATGGTGAAACAATACCCATTGAGATATCGAAACTATAGAATCTTGTGTATCTTGTAAAGATTCCAATTTCTTTTGGAAACTTTCAATTGAAAATGACATATAAAAAGTTTTCAGGTTGAACGCGAGCGCGCATTATTTTAAAAATAATAAACCTTTTGACATGGTTCAAACCAGAGGAATAGATAGGAAAAAGAGTAGAAAAGCCCTTGAGAGTGTTGAAAATGTCAGTACATCGTCTCCTAAAGCCACTCGTTCAGTAAGTTCATCATCATCCAAAAAAACGCCTACCAAAAAAGCCCCTGCTTCAGCTAACAAAGTAAATAAACAGACACCTGCTAAAGCCAACCTGACACCAATAATAGGTAACAAACTGACAATTGTTACTCCTAGATCATCCCGTAGCACTAATAAAGTATCACTTACAAATATTACAGAAGAAGAGATCCTCAGGGCCCAAGATTCCAATCTGCTTGTAAATATTATCAACCAATTAACTAATACTTCACAAGATGAAATCTTCAATACTTATAAATTAAAAACAAAGATAAAATTGGAACAAGATGAAGAAATAATAAAGAAATTGACCCAAGAAATCGAACAACAAAGGCAAATTATTAAAGATTTATCGAAAAATAGACCATCTGAAAATGATGAATTGCAAAATAATATAACCTTAGAACAACCAACACCAAAAAAGGACTTATTTATATCGCCAATTCGTAAGAAGAAAAACGTAGATGAAGAAGTTATAGAGAGAGAAGATATAACCAAAGAATTAGAAACTGTTGGAATAATCTTGGATATGGTACAACTCTTAACAGGACTTAAAATCGTAAACTATGAAGAAGATGATCAACAGTTTTATTTTGATGTCGAACAACACACCACAAGTGATAAAATAGAGAAATTACTCATAGAATATAGAATAGTCATACTGAAGAAGTTTTCATCTGTTGCTGAGATTAATTATATACCTACATTTTTACAAGGTGATAAGATACAAAAAGAAAAGCTTTTACAAGTTTTACCCGAGTATTTCTGTGATAACTTGACGTTTCCGTATAATACTTTGAGTCAATTTTATACTAAGATGAGTAAAGCTCTTAATAAAGCCGCTAAATAAAGTGTTTAGTACAATCTAAGGTTGGACTATTTAGTTATGTAAAGTAAATGTATTATCTGAATTCATGGTAATTTGAATCTTTTCAAGTAAAGATTTCTTTTCGTCTTTTGAAAGCTTTTTAAGGACTTTTTTAAAGCTGGTAGATTTATTAGGTTTGAGATGAGATTCAAGAATGGAAGAGACGTCTGATTTGGATTCTTTCTTGGATTCTTTTTTGGCATCCTTTTTGGAATCTTTCTTTTCCTTTTTACTTTCTTTCTTGGTTTCCTTCTTTGTTTCTGTCTTTTCTACTTCTTTGACTTCGACCTTAGGCTTTGGTTCTTGTTTCTTCTTTGGTTTGTATAATGCTTTTTCATACTTCTGCGCTTCTGTTATACAGGAAGTGTGGGCATTATGATCGTTGTTGTAAAATGTGACGTTACAATCGATACAAGTGAAATAAGATCCACGACACTGTTGTTTATGTTGGTTTAACTTTTTCTTAACGATGGTATCGTTACAAACTTCACAACTAAATGAAACCATTGTGATGAGATGAGATGCGACTGGAAAATTATTCAGGCTCGGGTATCACCAGATTTTTATTCCCCAGGCTTAAAATTGAAAATGTTACAAAAGAGTTTCTTTGAAAGTGTCACATTGCGTCGTAAATTAAAACACTATATACAATTACCAGACTGGTTCATCTTCTTTCTTTCTTTTAACTCTTATCATCTCATAATCATCGGAAACTTCTGTTTGATGGTCTTTTAATAACCCTTGCAACCTATAATAATCATCTCTCTTATCAACACGACGTTTGTTTTCTATCATATCAAGCATTTCATTTTCATTTAATTGACGGTATTTTTCATCGTAACGTTCCCACTTAACAGAGGTGAATTTTTGAAGATATATGGAACCAGCCACTATTGATAACATAAAAGGAAGACCAAAATACAAGAAATGATTCTTTTTAAGAAGAAGTTGGTACTTTCCAGCAAACGTTTTGTCGTAAGCTTCCTGTGCTTTTTTACCTCTAAAGACTCTGTTGCCTAAATATACCATTGATGAAAAATTCGCGATGTCGTACAAGGTGTCTAATGTGTATCAGAATGGGAAAATGTCGTACCTGATTGAAGAGATTCATAAATTAATTAAATTGTTAATGCCATAAAAAATTGGGGTGAAGCAATATGTGGCCTACAAGTTTTAGAAATTTCTAGGCATAAATGATTTCCCCTAATTACAATTTGTGTCTGGGATTAATATTTTTACAATGATTTTGAACCCATTGGTTAGGGCTCAAACAATCGGCGCAACAATACTCAATATAGTTAGATTCTTACTTTGTTAGGGTCAATGTCATGGGTTTACAGACCATCTAATAGTTATTGTATAGTGTTAATAACAAAGATTTTATAATTTAAATAAAATTGTGCAGTAATTAATGAATTAAACCACAGTCTTTCGAGTGTGGAAGTGGTGATATTTCCCGTAAATATTAGATCACTTTAACCGATAATTGGCGCATAAACACATGTACTATGCAGCAATCCAATTTGTGTCTGGGGGTGTTCAAGGAAGATTTCTTACGGTATCCACGCCTTAGTGTCCCTAGCTATTGTTCTATTGTGCTAGTTATTGTCCTATTGTAATGCCTATTGTTGAGGAGCAATGCCCGTGGTCATATACATTGGTACTCTCATATATTTCAACTATCTATATCAATTTTAAACGTATTTATTTTAATTTTTCTATAGTAATTCTAACTCAGACACAACATTATATTGACGTTACTTTCTATATAGATCAAAATACGTTATCTTATCTAAACGATCTGACGCAGGTTTACCCTCACCAGCAGGGTTTTGCTTTGGACACGTAATATAAATTGCGTAGCCTATTGTTCTCTTATCGGTTAAGAACCCCATTGTCGGCTCGATATAATGCACATACTAGAACATCACTATAGGTAAACAATATGAGCAATAAGTATGTCAAAAAATTATCCAATTTTGAGCAAAAGAACAACATTTGTTAGTGCTAACACATATGAATTTTACAGACATTTTTATTAGATTTTATATATCATTTTATAACAAATACATAAATCATCTCCATATAGATTATCTAACCCCATGGGCTGAATTTCAGGTGTATAGGTGTTCATAAAATGTATGGCATTTTGCAATAATTGAAAGGAGAATATCAATGGGGTGTATTACTTCAAATCTAGACACAATAGGAACAAACGGCAAATTAAAAAACGGTGTCTTTTAGCTGTCAAGCCGAATTCGTCTATAAATACAGGGGAAATATACCTTTAATTCTTTAATAATTTGAAATGAATAAGATTCTTTTAATAATTGCAAACTTTTTAGTATTATCTTTAGCTCTTGATCTCAGTCAAGATTTAACTGCCGATGTTAAGTTACCAAGTAACAAGAAATGTCAACCAGCTCATGTTCTCCAATTTGGTGAACAAGCTAATTTAGACGTTGATGCAAAACTTTTGAAGAGAACTGATTTAATGTTAAGTAAAAGATCTAATTTGGTTCCAAAAGCTGGTCTTACAGTTAGAAACGTTGAAAAGGTAGGTGACTTATTTAATGTCACTCTTGATTTTTCAACTGTTGCTTCATTAGACTTATTTGGTCTTTTAGGTGCAAATGCTGGTGTAGCTACAATTTCTGGATTAGGTGTTGATGGTGCTGATTCCAAAGTTGTCGCTGGTGCCAATGCTAGCTCTGATGATATCTTTAATTGGTCTGTTTCTGTTTTAGTTGACGCTAGTACCGATGGTGATAAAAAGTGTTTACCAAGTGGTTTAAACATTGATCTTCTGATTGATATTGATCTTGATATTCCTATAATTTCAAATTTACTCGATCAATTATTAGGTAAACCAATCAAATATGTTCTTAACAATAATTTGAATAACGGTAAACTTCTTAGTCAAAATTCTAAGAGGGAATTAAAAACTAAGAGACTAAACTTAAATGCTGATTTAAAAAGTGGTCTCAACTTTAAGGTTTTAGGTACTGATTCTAACGTTTTACCAAACTTCTGTTGGAGTGATTGTTTACCAAGTGCTAACGGTACTTATCCTAATGCTACTTTACCACATCTTCCTATTCCAAGTGGTTTCCCAACAGGATTGCCATCTGGTTTCCCAACAAAATTACCAAGTATCAGCTTACCATCTGGTTTCCCAACTGCTTTACCATCTGGTTTCCCAACTGCTTTACCATCTGGTTTCCCAGATATTAGTTTACCTTCTGGTTTCCCAACTGCTTTACCTTCTGGTTTCCCAGATATTAGCTTACCTTCTGGTTTCCCAACTGCTTTACCTTCTGGTTTCCCAGATATTAGCTTACCTTCTGGTTTCCCAACTGCTTTACCATCTGATCTCCCAGATATTAGTTTACCATCTGGTTTCCCAGATATTAGTTTACCTTCAGGTTTCCCAACAGCTTTACCATCTGATCTCCCAGATATTAGTTTACCTTCAGGTTTCCCATCTGAGTTACCATCTGGTCTCCCTGATATCAGCTTACCAAGTATCAGCTTACCAACTGGTTTCCCATCTGAATTACCAAGTATCAGCTTACCAACTGGTTTCCCATCTGAGTTACCTTCTGATCTCCCAGATATCAGCTTACCATCCGGTTTCCCATCTGAATTACCAGAAGAATCAGATCTTCCAATTACTTTACCAGTAATTACCTCTTCACCATCTGAAGAACCAAGTATTATCACTACTGAACCAAGTATTATTACCACTTCACCATCTGATGGACCAATTATTGTTACTACTGAACCTTCAGTATTACCATCAGTTTTACCATCCGAATCTGATGACGGAGATGATTTTACCACCGATTTTCTTCCATCAACTACCCTCGTTCAACGTCGTTAAGTTAAGAAGCTAGCTGAAGACTAGTTTAAAAAAGTGTAGATACGTGGTTATCACACTACCCGTTCAATTCGTTATAAATATTGATTATGGTTTGGTTTAAAAAAGTCACATGATCGACTTTTCCGTAGTTTGTTCAATAAACGACTTTTGTTTTTTAAATAGAGAATGGGCATCTATGTACAGAGAATAACCGCCTCAATTCTATAATTATATTCGTTTATATTTACCTTTTTGTAAGAGTTTTTGAGCCGATGATCATCTCAAGTATACTATTGCCATTTAAAATCACTGTTCATAAACACAATTACTATAAATAAATCAAGATACGGAAATAAAGTCCTTTAACCTAACAACAACACTCCGTTTACCTCCATTAATAATTAAAATAAATAAATCCATGACTATAATCATCATCAGGGATTGTAACTGAAGGATAATCCCTATTATAAGCCCCTCGACCTCATATTCGCTAAGATATTCACTTGTCAATTGCAAAAAACTATTGGTTAAAATAGCCTATGCAGGATGCAATTTGTGGACGGATGGGCGTACATGCAGGACAAAACAACAGGTGGGTTTTAGCAGCGGAATAACAGTATACAGGCTAAAGTTATGTATTGTTACCGTGACATTGCACCCCCAATTGCCTAATTTGGCGAGAATAATTTTTTACACCCCCATTTTACTTTGAAAGAATTACACCCGGAATCCGACCCCTTTGCACCCCCAGTTGCAATACCAGCAATCGTGAACGATACATAACTAACCCATAATTAACAGTAAATAACTTTTTCTTTTGTATTTATACTTAATGTGTTCATCACAAATAATCCTTATAACCGATATTCATTTTATATTTAGTGATTTAAACCGATTTTCTCTCGAAATAAACCTCAAATTGTTTACGGCTCAAATATTCGACTTAGATCTTCAGATAGGTCGTGCGCCACGGTCCAGTTTTTCTGCGAACAAATTTTCATCAACTGTTTTCCAGGGAAAGGTTTAAGGTTTTTTAAACATAAATTGATTACAGTAATAAATCAATTGTTTAAATAATATTTGATGTCTGTTTATACACCCAACTCAGCAGCTGTTGCACAACAACAAGCTCAAGCTCAAGCCCAGGCTCAAGCCCAGGCCCAGGCGCAAGCTCAAGCCCAAGCTCAGGCTCAAGCTCAAGCCCAAGCCCAAGTTCAACAAAGACAACAACATCAACAAAGATTAAATGAATTATTAGATGCTGTTAAACAAGAATTTGATTTTGCTCTTAATGAAGCCACCAGTTTTAAACAAGTTAAAGAAGATTATGATTTAAAATATAATCAACAAACTGCTGAAATGCAACAAATTAGGCAAACCGTTTATGAATTAGAAATGGCTCATAGAAAGATTAAAGAAGCTTATGAAGAAGAAATATTAAGATTGAAAACTGAATTAGAAAATAGAGATAGACAAGCTAAAAATAATGGACAAGCTTATTATCCACAACCACCTCAACCACCTCAACCTCCACAACCACTTCAACCATCAACCACTGGTACCACCGGTACAACTTTACCAACTTTACAACCTCCAGGAGCCAAAAAGGAATTAAAACCTAAAGAAGAACTTCCTATGGAAACTTCAAGTGCTTTAACTGTAATTGATTCTAATCAATATACTGTTAATCCAAGTCAAAAATCTTTACATATTAAAGAAATTCCACCATTTTTAACTGATTTAGATGTTTCTAAAGCTAATAATGATTTTAAAAAACAATTACAAGAATATTATGTTTTATATAATCCAGCATTTAAAAGAGATTTAGATGTTGAATTAGTTCATTCATTAAATCATTCATCCGTTGTTTGTTGTGTTAGATTTTCTAAAAATGGAGAATTTATTGCAACTGGTTGTAATAAAACTACTCAAGTTTTTAATGTTGAAACTGGAGAATTAATTGCAAAATTAATTGATGATAATTCTTCAAATGGTATTAATGATGATTCAAATAAATCTGAAAAAGATGGTAATACAAATAATTCAAATAATTCTTCAAATGGTGATTTGTATATTAGATCTGTTTGTTTTTCACCTGATGGTAAATATTTAGCAACTGGTGCAGAAGATAAATTAATTAGAATTTGGGATTTAACAACCAAAAGAATAATTAAAATTTTAAGAGGTCATGAACAAGATATTTATTCTTTAGATTTTTTCCCTGATGGTAATAGATTAGTTTCTGGATCAGGTGATAGAACCGTTAGAATTTGGGATTTAAGAAGTTCACAATGTTCTTTAACATTATCAATTGAAGATGGAGTTACAACTGTTGCAGTTTCACCAGATGGTCAATTAATTGCCGCTGGTAGTTTAGATAGAACTGTTAGAGTTTGGGATTCAACAACTGGATTTTTGGTTGAAAGATTAGATAGTGGTAATGAACAAGGTAATGGACATGAAGATTCAGTTTATTCTGTTGCATTTTCAACTAATGGTAAACAAATAGCTTCAGGTTCTTTAGATAGAACTGTTAAATTATGGAATTTACAAGGTAAATCTGATTCTTCTAATTCATCAGTTGGTAAAAAATCATCTTGTGATGTAACTTATATTGGACATAAAGATTTTGTCTTATCAGTTTGTTCAACTCCAAATAATGAATATGTTTTATCTGGTTCAAAAGATAGAGGAGTTATATTTTGGGATAGATTATCTGGTAATCCATTATTAATGTTACAAGGTCATAGAAACTCGGTTATTTCTGTTGCTGTATCATTAAATTCAAAAGGTACTGAAGGTATTTTTGCAACTGGATCTGGTGATTGTAAAGCAAGATTATGGAAATGGACAAGAAAGAATTAAACATGAGAGTAACAACCAATTTTTACCTTAAATAAAATAGGTGAAATATATTTAATATTATCTAAATTTATTTAAAAGTGAAAAAAAAAAATTTAAATAAGTATTGGTGAATCAACTCAATATTTGTATGTAGATGTAATAGTATTGAATTTTTTGCAACCTTTGAAGCGTCTCTGAAAAATATTTTATACGATCGTTAACCTCGCGAAATTTAATTAAGCGTCCATTGAAATGATTTTTAGTGCTTCTGCCACTGCACCAGTTAATATTGCTACTTTGAAGTATTGGGGGAAAAGAGATAAAACTCTTAACTTACCTACAAACTCATCTATTTCAGTAACTCTTTCTCAAGATGATTTAAGAACCTTAACTACTGCATCTTGTTCTGAAACTTTTACTCAAGATCAATTATGGCTTAATGGTAAACTTGAAAGTTTAAATAGTGAAAGAACTCAAGCTTGTTTAAAAGATTTAAGAACTTTAAGAAGTGAATTAGAAGCAAAAGATTCTTCATTACCAAAATTATCAACTTTTAAATTACATATTGTTTCTGAAAATAATTTCCCAACTGCTGCTGGTTTAGCTTCATCAGCTGCTGGATTTGCTGCTTTAGTTTATTCAATTTCTCAATTATATGAATTACCACAAGATTTATCAGAAATCTCCAAGATTGCAAGAAAAGGTTCTGGTTCAGCTTGTAGATCATTATTTGGTGGTTATGTTGCATGGGAAATGGGTGATTTAGAAAATGGTGAAGACTCTAAAGCTGTTGAGGTTGCTCCTTTAGATCATTGGCCAAATATGAAAGCAGTTATATTAGTTGTTTCTGATGATAAAAAAGATGTTCCATCAACTTCAGGTATGCAACTGACTGTTGCTACTTCAGATTTATTTCAATATAGAATTAAAGAAGTAGTACCAAAAAGATTTGAAGAAATGAAAGGTTCAATTTTAGATAAAAACTTTAAATTATTTGGTGAATTAACAATGAAAGATTCAAATTCTTTCCATTCTGTTTGTTTAGATACTTATCCACCAATTTTCTATTTAAATGATACTTCTAAAAAAATTATTAAATTAGTTAATAAAATTAATGAAGTCGCTGGTGAAATCATTGTTGCTTATACTTTTGATGCTGGTCCAAATGCTGTTTTATATTATGAAGATGCTAATGAAGATAAGATATTGAGTGCATTATCATATTATTTTAAACAAGTACCTGGATTTAAATCACCAGTCAGTGCTACTGAATATGATTTCAATGGATTTATTAGTGAAATCACTGGTGTTTCAAGAATCATTAATACCAAAGTTGGTACTGGTCCTCAAAGAACCGATGAATCTTTAATTAATGAATTGGGATTACCTAAGAATCAATAAATGGTATATAGGAAAGTCAAAGACCCGAATTGATGATGCATTTGTTAAATGTGCTTACAGTAATTGCTTTCAAGGAGGGATTATAAAATATCTGCTTATAGGTATGCTTATTAGCATACAATCTTAATAGAGTACATAATAATTTAATTGAATTCTTAATGTCGTACTAGAATTATATTTTGGTTGGTATTTCTCTATCTATATGCTCATCTTTACTATGGGCCGCATTGAAAATTTCATCATCATGAGACTTTTGTTAAATACTTATGCATTAAAACCTCAACAAAACCTCTTAAGATCGGTAAAACCGTTGAACCATATACGTTTATTCCGTCCCTGCATCCGAGTATTAAACCAAAAACCTTTAAATCCCCTTCCAGATGTTCCAAAATCAAAAACAGTTGCTCCTAACTTAGGTATAGTTAAAGAGTCAAAAATTATCGATAATATCTACACCATTCCAAATTTCCTTACGATGACAAGAATAGCAACAGCTCCAGTGATTGGTTATTACATTATAAAAGGAGAGTCCAACTTGGCTCTCTCATTATTTACTTATTCATGTGTTACTGATTTCTTGGATGGATTTATTGCCAGAACATTTAATATGAAATCAATCTTGGGAACTATTCTTGATCCAATTGCAGACAAATTACTTATGGGTATCTGTACCATTAGTTTGTCAGTAGTCAATATTATACCAAATTATTTAGCAGCAATTATAATTGGTAAAGACGCAATGTTAGCATTAATGGGAATATACTATAGGTATACGACTTTACCAGCACCCAAAACCTTTCAAAGGTTAATTAATTTAAGTATTCCCACGGTTAAAGTAGAACCAAATCTTTTTTCAAAGATAAACACAGGACTCCAAATGGTTTATATTGGGAATTTGGTTTTTAAATCTCATTTAGAAGCATTATTTGAAGGTGATACTTATCAAACTCTTTTAACTAATTATGAATATTTTATTGCTTTCACAACAATTATAAGCGGACTTTCATATATTTTTTCAAAAAAATCCATCAAAGGATTGATTTAGAACTTGAATTCAAAGTTAATCTTTTGTTGATAGTAAACGATGATTGAATCATTTGTATAATATTTCAATAATCCTAAAAATTTTATATGGGTTTCAATCGATAAATATTTTTGTATATAGGTTACCAAGTCAATATATAAAACAAGAAGATGTGGAAGATATGATACTTCAGCCTTTTTAATGGTGGGAATAACCGCCGATTTGTAGGTTGATGGTTGGATTCGAGATAAGATATATGTACATCTAGATAGTATAAAAGGTTGGATTTCCAACGCAATGAATTCAAAGTGATCTGAATCGAGTTGTTCTACCAAATCGATAATGGATTTCAAAAACTGTTGGTACCATTTAATCATACGCTCTAAATTATCTACCGTAGGTATACCAATGAACAAGGAATCAATGCCATCAAATATACGGAACCATGCGACTTTCCAATTCGATTTGTATAATATCAACCCATTTGCAACGATATTTACCATGAAAGCAAGATATTCGGGGAAACTTGGATGTTTATTGGCGCTTAGCTTTGGTAATAGTCTCAAATACTTAAGAAACTCTAATTTTGAAATATCAGACGGACTTGTCATATCTATGGGAGAGAGATTGTTAGTTCCTATAGTTGATTTGTACCTGAACCATTCTAACGATTCTTCAAGAGAAATATTATTGCCGTTGTTATGTTTGATGAGTGCTAGAGCAGTTGCAAAAGGAAGCATTTGCAGCCAAATCGCGATGTGTATTTGATGTACATACGAACGCTCTACCAAAGCCAGTAACTCCAATAGACGTCGTTTATGCTCTAACGCTCTGGTTCTCTAATTTCTAATGCTAATGCTAATGGTGATTCTAATGCTAATTCTAGTTCGACGCCTACATTAGGCGCTACATTCCCTCCGCCTTCTACGTAACCTAATCCATACCCGTCGTCTAACAAAATTCCCAAAGTAATACTTACCCTTCCAATGTCTGCTGTTGAAAAACATCCTCGAATATATCCAACCTTGATCGTCAACATCATTCAACATCAAAACATACCATGTGGGCCAGTACCACTCCCAATCTAAATCAGGTAATGGGAACTCCGAAAGGTGATTATTGATTAAAGTAAGATTCTTACCGGTGATTAGTTGATAATTCGATGGGTCAATTGGTAATAAACTATTTTTCAGGAAAAGTGGAATTCCAAACAATTTCATTCCTCTTTGGTTTTCAATTACTATATCACATTTGTATTGATAAATCTCTTTATTATCTAACTGATTAAATAGGTTGGTATATAATGGAGATTGGGTAGAATTGATGAAAAACTCGTCAATTTGTGGGAATTTTGAAAACTTATCATAAACTTCTTTATCAACTAACGGATCTCTAACACTATTTAAATTCTCGCTACCAATTGTTAACCCATTATCAGATTTGGTCTCATACATTAATATGAGAAATTCATGTGAGATGAGTAAATTCTAAAGCAATCATCATAATTACTTTAATTTTGCAAAATTTTATCGGAAAAATTAACCTTAAACAAAAGCTTATCAAAGCATAATGTCACATAATAACTACTGGAATTTGTTTCATTAAATTGCCACGAATTAAATAGGTTTAATTAACTTTAGTGGAACTTCCCGTGCTTTGTCGTGTGTGGCTCACATCCCTAATTTATTTTTTTGGTCCCTCATTCCTCTAAAATTCTCAACTTTTCACCACCAAGTGGCTAAACATAATATCACGTAATAAATAGTCACTTGTGAAAAAATCCTACCTTGAAGTAAAGTTTTGTAGTTGAAGTATATTAAAAAAGTGAGACAAAAAAAAACCTCATTTTATAGCCTGCAAGTGGATTACTAATAGAAGGCTAAGTATATCTTTACCCCAACATTATCAAAACTTATCATTAAATAAGGGATTTTGATCGTACCCTGAAGGTATGAATATGGATTATTCAATAAATTTACAAGAACAATCTCCAACGGCGTCCGGATATAATACAACAAATTTTAATCCCAAATTCCAAGAATCAGTTCAAGGTCAAGCACCAGTTCAGGCGGAAGTTAAAGATAAAAGAAAGTCTGATAATATATTATTTAATAATCATTTCGAGTTTAATTCATATCCGATGACCAATCCTCCATTATTTGATCAAAGTATGTTTTTGAATTATAATCAAGAAGGAACTCCGGTATTAAGAAGAAGAATCTCTATATCTAATGGTCAAATTGGCCAGATTATTAATCATGAAGCAATATTTGATGAAAATTATGGTGTAGTTAGTGATGAAACCACTCCAGTAGATTTCATTGACAACTCTAGAGGCATCCAACAAATGACATTACCCTCGGGTCCAATCAGTCTAGACAATAACCTTTCGTCAAACATATCCTCTGGAAATCCGCCACCTCCTAATGTCCCCAACGCCCCCAATGTCCCTAATGGCCCTAATACCCCCGGTATTTCAAATTCACATCATCCAATACCTCAATCAATACCTCCACGAAGTCAACCAACTCAACCAATTAATCCTATTAATCAAATGAGTCAAACTCCCATACAATCATCTTTAATTACCCCAGATAATCTGAACTTAAATGGGCAACCAATTATTAAAACTGAACCAGTAGATCATTCAGAATTCGCCGGAGTTCCTCCTCCAAATCATCAATTAATTTATAATAATGAAGTAATTTATAATCCAAATGATGGGCCTGTACCTGGAACTGCCGCTTGGAAAAAAGATCGATTGTTGGAAAGAAATAGAATTGCTGCTTCAAAATGTAGACAACGTAAAAAGGAAGCTCAAAAACAATTGGCTGAAGAATTAAAAGATAGTAAAATAGAAAATGAAAAATTAAAGATGAAACTAAAAAGTTTTGAAAAACTTTTTAAACTAATGCAAGATTTTTATTCGGAATCATCAAAATTTGAATATGTTGATAATTTTAAACATTTCAAGGTTTTAAATGATGCTTTGAAGTCTAATGATTATGATGAATTACAAAAGATCCTAAAAGACTATAATAATGACTAATATAGGTCTTTTGATTATATATGTTATATAATTTGTGTAGTATATGGATAGTAATTGTGAGTGAGAAATAAGTGAAAAACTTCATCTCGTTCGTCGCCATAAATTTTTGTTCAACGCGAATTTTTTTCAGTCGATTCAATGTCATTAAAGTTACCACAAGCCCCTAATAGTGGGTTGTTTAAACAAGGTTATCAATCACATTCAAGTGCTGATGGTGCTATTATAAGAAATATCGAAGCCGTTAGAGAAATTTCCAAGATTGTCGAGACTTCTATGGGTCCCAGTGGTAGAAATAAAATCATTGTTAATAAATTAGGTAAAACTTTTATTACTAATGATGCTGCTACTATGATTAATGAATTAGAAATCGTTCATCCTGCTGTTAAGATTTTGATTATGGCCTCTAAACAACAAGAATTCGAAATGGGTGATAATACTAATTTAGTTATAATATTAGCAGGAGAATTATTAAATATTGCAGAAAAATTAATTACTTTAGGTTTAAATGTTAGTGAAATTATTCAAGGTTATAATTTAGCTAATAAATTTGTTATGGATAAAATTGAAGATTTAGTTATTAATCAAGTTGAATCATTAACTGATGAAAAAGAATTAATGAAAGTTATTAAAGCAGTTGTTTCTTCAAAGCAAGCAGGTTTAGAAACTGTTATTTCAAAATTAATTATTAAAGCCGTTACCATGGTAATTAATCCAAAAAATCCAACTAGTTTTAATATTGATTCTATTAGAGTTGTTAAAATTATGGGATCAAGTTTATCAAATTCTGAAGTAATTAAAGGAATGGTTTTCCCAAGAGAACCTGAAGGTTCAGTTAAAAATATTAAATCAAAATCTAAAGTTGTTGCATTTTCATGTCCAATTGATATTTCAACTACTGAAACTCAATCAACTGTTTTATTACATAATGCTAAAGAAATGATGGAATTTTCAAAAGATGAAGAAAAACAATTAGATGAAATGTGTAAAGAAATTTATGATTCAGGTGTTAAAGTTATAATAGCAGGTGCATCAGTTGGTGAATTAGCATTACATTATTTTAATAAATATGGAATTTTAGTATTAAAAGTTCCATCTAAATTTGATTTAAGAAGAATTTGTAGAGTTTGTGGTGCTACTCCATTACCAAGATTAGGAGCTCCAATGCCTGATGAAATGGGTGAAATTGATATAATTGAAACTAAAGAAATTGGAGGTGATAGAGTAACAATTTTTAGACAAAATGAAGATTCAATTTCTAGAACTTCAACAATTATATTAAGAGGTGCAACTCAAAGTAATATGGATGATATTGAAAGATGTATTGATGATGGTGTTAATTCAATTAAAGGATTATTAAAAAGTAATAAATTATTACCAGGTGCTGGAAGTGTTGAAATAGAATTAACTAAATTAATAACTAAATATGGTGAAACAACTCCTGGTTTATTACAATTAGCAATTAAACATTATGCAAAAGCTTTTGAAGTAATTCCAAAAATTTTAACTGAAACTTCAGGTTTAGATTCAACTGAAATTTTAAGTAGATTATATTCAATTCATTCATTAAATGATAATTCTGGTTTAAATATTGGAATTGATATTGAAAATAATTCAAATGATGGATTAATTAATGTTGATGATGAATTAATTTATGATTTATTATCTTCAAAAAAATCTGCAATTAATTTAGCAACTGAAGCTGCAAGTACAATTTTATCAATTGATCAAATTATTATGGCTAAAAGAGCTGGTGGTCCAGTTATGCCAAATAAACCAACACCTCAAAATTGGGATCAAGCAGATTAATTTATATAAAGATTTATACCTTGAATATATTTTTAAATATATATTAAATTAATGAATGACTATTTATAAAAAATTATTCAATTTCTCTACCAATTTTAATAAACTTTTCAATTTTTTCAAAATCTTTTTCTCCCCCAGTTTCAACCCCACCACTAACATCAAATCCAACTATATTATCAAATCCTGATAAATTTCCGAGATTACTATCTGTTAGTCCACCTGCTAAAATAAATTTCCCTTGTTGTAATTTATGTAATAAATCCCAATCAATTGGTTTACCTTCACCTCCAAGTTCAGAATCAAGTAATGGTATTAAAAACCCATTACCAAAGTACTTCCCACCAATGAAAACTTCTTCTAATGAAGCATAAATTGATGGTATTTCATTGGGAATAGTATATTTTGGTATAATTCCATATTTCTTATTATAATGATTATTATTGTAATTACAATATTCAATTTTATTCTCTTTACCATGTAATTGAATTATATCAATTCCTATTGATTCAGCTAATGAAAATACTTCAACTAATGGTTGATTTCTGAAAACTCCAACTAAAAATGGACCATTTTCAATTATTAATTTACTAATTTCATTAATTAAATCTTCAACAGATTCAAACTCTAAGGTTTCAACATGGTTTATAATGTCTTTAATCGATTGAAACTTGCAATTTTTTTTCTTTCTGAAATTTTTAATTGTTTGGGCAATTTCTGTGGCTACTTCATGGTTTACTGTTCTGGATCTACCGGGGACTAAAATTGTTCCTATTAAACTGGCTCCATTGTCTATAGCTACTGCAGCTGCATCCAATGTTTTGATCCCGCAAATTTTAATGAGCTTCATTGTTCTTTGCTATTATCAATTTTCGTGCGCATTAAATATAGTTTTTCAAATAGCAATATGTAGATCTATAAGATGTTTCTTTTATTTTCCATGACTATTTAAACTAGGAGGGGAAAAAGAACTTTTTAGCTTTTGTTTTAAGGTTAAAGATTATGCAATGTATATTTAAGTATATTTGATCTAGGTTATTAATGAAATCACAAGATAACTAGTTTTTTCGCAGCCATTCCATATTGAGTCATAAATTATCGTCAATTAATCTTGAGTCAGATTATCTTTACGAAATAATTTACCAAAATTTTTAAAATTTTCATTGAATTTTGTAATATTATTTTCACTATTAATAGCTAATTCTCTTAAATTTTTCTCTAAATTATTAATTTTAAGTTTAGGAGATTTTGATTCTTCTGGTGTATGAATCATTGGAGGTGTCGATTGCTTTTGATCATCTTCAATTACTGATAAAATTGGTGATTCTTCAATTAAATCATCATTAGGTATTGAAAGTTCTACATTAAACTTATCAACATATTTCCGTTGTTCAACAATTGTTAAATTCTTTAAATTTAAAACCTTTTTAAAATTTTTCACTGATTTATCACCAATTAAATTAAAATAATTTTCAATTAAATTTTCGATAGGTAAAGTTGGTGTTAATAATAATTTTAATAATGTTTCAAATTTAAGAAATTGGTTATTAACAAATTTATCATAAAATTTATCATTGAATTTAGTTTCTGATTTTTCATTAAAATTAACATCTGAGTAATTTGGTAAAATTAGTAAGAAATTCTTTAAAATTTTACAGTCATTTAAGATTTGTTCAATATTTAAAATACTCAATGGTTTAATTAATTTTAAATTATTTGAAAAATCTTTTATAATTAAATCAATTAATTTATTTAAAAAATTCTTCGAATAACTTTCTCTGATAATTAAAGGTAAAATAATCTTACAATTTTTTAAAATACAATCTTTAAAATCTATCATATAATTTGAAACCTCGACGATTGAATCCATATTGTTCCAATTATTATTTTCAAATTGTCTCCAACTGAATTTTAAATCAACTGAAATTAAATTAATTAATTTTGAAATTGATTTATTAATTAAATTTAAATAAACAGTTTTTAAATTTTCAAAATTAATTTGGTCTTTGAAATTCTTATGAATTAAATTATTAATTTTATTAAATAAATCATCGATATTATTATTAATATAATCACCGGTATTTAATAACATTGTAAAATATTTGATGGATTCAATTTTATTAATTGAATTAACATCAACTAATAAAATCGGTAATAAAATTCGATTATTATACTCATTCAAGTACTTATTAAATAAATTCGATAAATCGATTAATATTCTACCATTTGAAATTTTCAAAATTTGAATTAAAAGTTTTTGATAAAATTTAAATAATTCAATTGATGAATTACAAATATTTGGTATACTATTGATTTTTAAGATATTTAAAAATTCATTATAATCATTAGTTGATTGAAATTCTTGTGGAATTTTAGAAATTGAATTAAATTCAATTAATTTATTATTAAGTATTTTATCTTGTTCGTTTATCCAAATATTTAAAAATGGTTCAAAAATCTTCAGAATTACTTTTGAAAAATAATCGGTTTTAAAATCTTTATTTAATTTGTTCTCAAATTCAACGGTGGTATTTAAACAATCTAACAATACTTCTGAAGTTAATTTATTATTAAGTTTATTTAGAATATCTTCTTTCGTTAATTCACAAAATAGTTTTGCTAATTCCAAATCGATTAACCAATCTTCAGGAAAAATTGTGATATATTTCAGCTTAACGGTTGAAAGGGTATGATTGAAATAAATAAATCTTCTGTTTAAGTTATCCAAGGACCCAGCTTCATCAAAATTATTGAAGATTGATTTAATCTCTTTTAATTGTAAATTATAAAACCAACTCAACAATTTATCCTTTTGTTTGATGTCAATTAATTCCAAAATCTTACATCCATATTTCAATTCTCTTGTTTCCTTGTGATAAACCAAAGATTCTTCAAAATCCATGAATATTATGTCGATTAATTTAGTCTCAATCTTTGTCATGATTAAATTTAATTTGTTGATTTCTTCAATCGATTTATATGGTTTAAAGAATTGTAATAGATCTTTTACGTTGTTTAAATGATTGAAAATATCTTTATAATCATTTTCAAGAGATTTATTTAGTTGATCAATTGAATAACTCAAGATTTGAAGTCTCTTAAATACATTCATGGTTAATGTTAAATTCTTCTTTAAGTTATCTAGTTGTGATATTTTGCCTGTAATTGAATCGATGGATGTTTGAACAGATTTGGATTTCGACTGTGTTAATTGAATTGACTCGATTAACTTTTGGATATCATTTGCTTGAATTGAAGAATTATTTTGGTTGAATTTGGATATATCTTGATTAATTTGGGAATTTAATTGGGATTTGTGTTTATTTATATATTCCAATATCTGTGGAATCTCCTGTAATGTTTGAGGGGCATCAAAGATCTTTCGTAGATCTTGTTTTGGATTATAGTCGACTGAGTTCATGGTGTATATTTGGAACAAGCGCGATTAATGAGCCAAGAATCAGTAGTGCGAGAGAGGATTAGAATGGTGCGGTAAAAAATAGGTGTGGAACGAGAGCGTAGTACCATGCTGGACCGACATCCGCACTAAGGCGCTTAAGCATAGAAACACCTCACAAGCCGGCTAAATATCAAAGGAAATTTACAGGTCGTGCGCCGAGGTCAGATCATTTAAACCCCACTAAAGACACATATGCTACAATTGTATATGTTGAAAAAATTATAAAACAAGTATACCGCCCCTCTTAACCCCCTGATTCATATTCAACTCGAACAATAACTTTTATCTTAACTTGAGCCCTCATAACTCAATTAAGTTATAAATTTAAACCAGTTGTTGTTTTCATCGCTACCATTGAAAACTCTTTTCCAAATTGAGAAATTCTAGCATTACCTAACTAGGAAGCGACACAATAAATACCTTGGAGTCTGGTGAAAAAAATCTTTTTAGTAATAAAGTGGAGATAATCCTATAAAATATCACCTTTAACTACCTTAATTAGTATTACCTGCTCTAATTAAGTCATTAAATTACTATTAATTTAAAGTCCAGTGCTCGTTTAAAAAAGCTCGAAAAAATCTGGAGGAATATAATAAAATCCTTTTTTTCCTAAAAATACTAAAAAGTTTTATTTACTCAAATCAAGTTCTTTATAAATAAAAATGGCTCGTTTTAAATTCGGTAAGAATAAGAGGAAAGATGATCCAAATGTATCACTAGATGACGATTCAATTCATCTGACAGATGCTCCAATTGATTCAATACCTCCACCTAATCCAAATACTGAGGAATTACCTCAACTGTCAATCTTAAAGAAAGTTACCCCAGCAATAAATGTTGATGCTGATACTACACCATGGACAAGATTTAAATTGAAAAACTCTCCATTCCCAAGGTATAGACACGCTGCATCAACAATTTCTTCTGAAAAAAATGAAATCTTTTTAATGGGTGGATTAAAAGAGGGTTCGGTTTTTGGTGACACCTGGAAGATTTTACCAACTCTCGACTCAACAAATCAAATTATTGGTTACACTGCAGAAAACGTTATTGTTGCAAATGATAATAATCCTCCTGCTAGAGTTGGACATTCATCTGTATTAATTGGTAATGCCTTTATTATTTATGGTGGTGATACTGTTGATACTGATTTTAATGGTTTCCCCGATAATAATTTTTATTTATTTAATATCAATAATAACAAGTATACCATTCCAAGTCATATTTTGAATAAACCAAATGGTAGATATGGTCATACTATTGGTGTGGTATCAATAAGTAATCAATCTTCCAGATTATACCTTTTCGGTGGTCAATTAGAAAATGATGTATTTAATGATTTGTACTATTTTGAATTAAATACTTTTAAAAGTCCAAAGGCAAGATGGGAGGTTGTTGAACCTTTAAATAACTTTAGACCTCCTCCATTAACAAATCATTCTATGAGTATTTATAAAAATAGAATTTACGTGTTTGGAGGTGTCTATAATAATGAAAAAGTATCAAATGATTTATGGTGTTTTGATATTGGTATTTCAAAATGGTCTCAAATTTCAACTTCTGGTAATATTCCTTTACCAGTTAATGAACATGCTGCTTGTATAATTAATGATAAATTATATATTTATGGTGGTAATGATTTTAGTGGAATTATTTATAATTCCCTTTATGTTTTAGATTTACATACTTTAATTTGGTCAAAATTAATTCCAAATGGTGAAGTTAATAGTCCTGGTCCAAGATGTGGTCATACTATGACTTATGTTCCAAATTTAAATAAACTTGTTATTATGGGTGGTGATAAAAATGATTTTGTTTCTGATGATCCAACTGATTTCCAACTTTATGAACAAAAAGTTTCAACTTTCCAAAATGATACAATGGTATTTGAATTAGATTTAGATATTGTTGAGGCTTTCTTATCTTCAAAACAAACTGTTGTTAAATCAACTAAAAAGGCTTTGGCTGGAACTGGTATGACTCCTTTATCTTCTCCATCTCCAATTCCATCTAATAACTATGGTGCTAATACTACTGCCAATGGACCAATCACTGAAGATCCTCAAATCCCTGTTGCTGCTCCTGTACCTTCAAGTACAACTGCTACCAGTGGTATTAATGCTGTTGGTGCAATTGGTGCTGGTGTAGGTGTTGGTGCTGTTGGTGCTTTAGGTGCTAATGCTACTAAAGAAAGCTTCCAACGTCATGCTAGATCATTTTCCGCTGGTCCTGAAGATTTTAGAACTCCTGAAGCTTCACCTGAAAGACCTCATGATGATCAACTGTTTGTTGAAGTACCTTCTGCATCTATGTCAGAAAAGGATATTACTGAAGATGAAATTGATACAAACTTAAATAAACCATTAACTGATAGAAATTATCATAATGGCCATGCTAAACCCGATAATGATAGATTTGAAAATAATTCTACGCCTAATTTATCTAAAAATTCTGAAAATGAAAAAGTTAAACAATTAGTTAATGAATTGACTAATCAATTAACTTCATTAAAGCGTTCAACTAAAGTTGAAATGCAAAATGCAACTGAAAGAATTCAATCTTTAGAACAATCAAATACTGATTATGAAAAACAACTTGGTGAAAGAGATGAACTTATTAAAGAATTGAAACAACAAATAAATCCAAACTCTCTCGATGTTGAAAGTAATGATAAATCAATTAAAGGTGAAGAAAATTTAACTGATTTAACTAAATATAAATTAGAAAGAATTGAATTAAATAATAAATTAGTTTATTTAACTCAAGAAAATAATAAATTATCATCTAAATTAGAAAGTTTTGAACCATTTATGAATAATCAAATTGGACAATTATCAAATTTCCAAAAGATTATTAAAAACCAAGAAGAAAAAATTAAAATGTTAACTCAACAAGTTACAGATCAAGAAAGATTACATAAAGAAATTAATGAATGGAAAACTAAATATAATAATTTAGAATTAGAATATACCAATTATAAATCTATTCATGCTGAAGATGATATAATTAGTGAAGATGAAGAAGCAGATGATATTAATAATGGTGGTGCTGATACAACTAATAAATCTATTATGAGTAGTGGTACTAGAAGATCAAAGAAAGATATTTCATCTCATTTAGAAAACCTCGTTCAAGCTTGGAATTCTAGAAATGCTTTACCTGCTGCTTCTGCCTCTGCTGATTCAACTAGAGATCCAAACACTGTTGATCCAATGGTTAGTGAATTACAAAAACAATTAGATGAATTAATGACAGTCAGTAAGAGTCAAGAAACTGCATCTGCTAAAGAAATTCAAAACTTGAAGTCAGAATTAAATGCTAAACTTCAAAATCTTAAAAGTTTTGAAGAAAATTATAAAGATGCACTTCAAAGTGTCAATAATACTTCTAAAGCATTAAATTTGACACAAGAAGAATTGAATAATCAAAAACAATTGATGGAAAAATTGGTTAAGGAAAATAATGAATTGAAATTATTTAAAAGAGCTAGTAAAAGATCCAGTACTAAAAACCCAATATCAGCGGGAGATAACTTTGATATTTCTTCACCTATTAAAGAGGAAACTGATGAAGATGCCGATGATGTTAGTGCAATTGAAAACGCTCATTATAATATGAAGATTAAAGATTTAGAAGCCGATTTATATATTTTGAAGCAAGAAAGAGACCAATTAAAAGACAATGTTACTTCATTACAAAAACAATTGTATTTAGCTCAATCGAGTCCTTAAGTAGTGTATAATTAGAAAATTAATGTATGTTAAAAAATGTTTTATATATTTCATATATAGTACACTATCATGAGTCGTTAACAGATGAATGATTGTTAGTAGAAGCTTCAACTAATTGATCATCATTAGAAGTTTCATAATTTGGAACATAATCTATTAAAGGTTCTTGGGTTTCCAAATTATTAATGGTTGATGATGAATTGTGCGTAGTGAAAAAACTAAAGGAATATGGTTGTTGAGAATGTGATTGTGATTGGGATTGTGATTGGGATTGTGATTGTTCTTGCGGTTGTTCTTGCTGTTGTTGTTGTGTCTGCTGTGATTGCAGTTGTGAATGGTCATCAGAATTACCATTACGTTCTGAATTTTGTTGATTTGAAAGATCTCCAAATATTTCATTATTACCATCTATTGGACTAACAGAATCTCTTGATTCACTATCATTAAAATCCAAAATTGGTTCTGATGGTAATAAACTTGATTCATGAGCTCTCATTCTTTCTTTCTCTGACATTTGAGGAGCTGTTGGTAATGGCAAAAGAGAGGTACCATTTTGAGTTTGATTAACTGTATTATAATCAGGAACTGTAGGTTCAGCTTCATATTGAGGAATTGGAATTGAATTTTCAGGTAATGCATTCTCAGGAATAATTGAATTAGTAACTGGGTTGAGATGATTTCCATTAGTTTGAGGGAATGAATTATTACTTAACTGTTGCATTTGAGGTAATGCATTATGAGATCCATCAGAAACTGAAGATGATCTTCTTGATGGTGGTGTATTAACATTAATGTCATTATTATGCAGTCTATGGGTTCCTATAATAACTTCTGAAGTTAATTGTAAGAATTTTTTCATTCGTTTATATTTGTCAGTATTAATAAAATGGGAACGTTCTTTTGAATTAATATCTGCGGCGGTTGATAAATATTTAAATTGATGTCTAAAATCATTTAAACTACCATCATGATGATTACTACCATTAATTTCTGAATTTATTTCATCAGAATGATGATGATGATTAGTAGTAGCAGCATTGGTACTCATTGGTGAATTTCTACCGGCATCAGTAGTTTTAGATTGAGTTATATCTTCTAATAAAACGGTTTTACCAGATAAATTAATTAATACTTCAATAAAGTATTGAAATGAAACCAATGGACATCCACTTATAGTTGGAAATGCATCTGCTGGTACTCTAATACTAGTATTAATTTCGGAATTAAAAGTATTGGGGTCCACATATAAAGGAATAATAGCTTGAGCTAAATCTTTTCTATATGAATCATTAACTCCTTCAGGACCATTGTCTAATCTGCAAACTCTTACAAAAGTTACAATTATTCCATTTACATCTTGAATTTTTCTTAAATGATTTATTGATAATTTAATTGGAATCAATTCACCTCTAAGAAATCCTCTTTGTGGTATTGATAATGTAACTTTAATAGTCTCTGGTTTTACTATATCATATGTTAAATTATTACTTTGCAGCATTGAATGTGGAGTCAGTATTTGACCTGTTGAGTTACCATTGGTTAGAGTTTCATCATTAATATTGTTATTAGTGGCGGTGGTCGTTGTAGTTAAACTATTGCCATTATTGGTGGTAGTATTATTATGGGTAGAGCCTACATTAGTACCCGCATTGATAGGATTATTCTCTTCTTCAAAAGGAGTTTGAGGAGCTGAGGTTATCATGTCATTTGAATCCGAATTATTAGATGATAAAGTACTTACTGTCTGATAGGTATTGATGGTTGAATTTGAAGATTGAGTTCTCGATAATTTCTTATTAAATCTTGGATCTTTAATAATTAGTCGTTTTGGTTTAGGTGGAGGTAAAGAATTAACATCTATCGGATTAATCAAATTGATTAGTTTTTCAGAAGTATAATTCGAATTATTAAGAATTTTTAAATTTTTCGTTTTACTTAATAAACCAGGAGAAGAAGATTCACTCCCAGGACTTTGAATATCAGTTAAATCAGAAGCATCACACATTGAAGCTTTTAATAAATAAGTAATGGAACCTTTACCAAAGTCTAAACTTGTAAAGACTCTTTTATTTGGTAGTTTTACAATAAAAGGAAATCGATGTTCACCTTTAAATAACCCATTATTAAAGTCATCCGTTTCAGTCTGAGATTGTTGATCATTACCATAAATTTTTATAGTATGATTAAATAAACTATGCTTAACTGGACGTAATTTCAGGTAAGACGATGCATTTATTCTAACAAACCCAATTAAGGATAACGTTATAGTTATATTAACCAAATTTTTCTTCGATATAAGGATTATTTGACCCGATATTTCATCACCCGGTAACCACGAATTATGAGGGTTGTCCAAACATATATAAAAGTCACTAACGGAATTAAAGTCCATCTTGAACCCGGAATGTTGGTCAGTTAAACCTTTCAGCTTAGGTAGAATCCTTGAAACTGCTTTTCTCATTGATTACCATATAATATTGTAACGAGGCGTATGAAATTTGAGGTTGGAATAAAGCTGATTTAAATGATAATTTGAAATGGTTTTTGAGCTGTGGTTCGAGTATTATGGTAAATACTTTTTGAAATCTCTTAAATAACTAATTTTAGTCTTATTTAATTACTAATATATTAGCTTTACTTATAGGAGAGGATCTAAAGTGACAGTTAGGTGCGGAAATTTTGTTACACAAAAATCCCACGAATAAACTTTAGGGGCTAAGCAGTTGAGAATGTTCAATTCGCCTTGAATTTTAGAGATTATGCTTTACAAAAAAGTTATAGAAATCATTACGTTATTATTTAAGTTGATTTGTGAATCTAAAAACATTAATTAATTTAATCCTTCATTATATTATTTTTATAAGCTTATTTTTATTTCTTGTCGCCGGGGTCGTTTATATTTGACAGGCAACCTGTGCGCATAATTATTTACCCGTCAGAAAAAGTAAAACCCGAGCCGAGTAAAACGAAATTTTTATTACAATGGGCTAAATACTATACATATCAATCGAAAGTTTTCTTTGTACCTTGGAAATTGGAAGATTGTCTTGGAGGTCTTGGTGAATTAGCAGCTGGACTTTGGAATCTTTGTCTTGGACCACCTCTTGGTGTAGAATTTCTTGGAGTTGAATCTCTTGGAGTTGAGAAATCTAATCTACATGCACGACCTTCAATGTATTGACCATTTAATGCTTCTAATGCTTGTTTTGCTTCATCAATAGATGAAAATTGAACGTATCCAAATCCTTTTGGTTGTTGAGTATCTGGATGAGTTGGAATTCTACATGAAATAACTTGACCATATTCACTAAATGCTTCCATAATTTTATCTCTACTAGCATTGAAACTTAAGTTACCAATGAATAAAGTATCTGATGGTGCTGAAACAACATCTCCAAATTGTTTGGCTCTATCAACTCTAGGAGTTTGTGGTTTAGAAGTTGACATATCTAAATTAATTGGTCTTCCATCAATTTCTTTACCTTGAAATTGTTCAATAGCTTTTTCTGCAGATTCTTTACTTTCAAAATCAACATATCCATAACCTCTGGATTTACCAGTGGCTCTTTCCATGATAACTCTAGCACTTATAACTCCACCAATTGGTTCGAATTCTCTTCTTAACCATTCATCATCAATGTTCCATGATAATCTACCAACGAAAATGGTGGCAGGTTCACTGGTTTTTTGTTTCTTTGGAATTGGTTCTTCATCGGCGGTTTTATATTCTTCATCGCTTTCAGCTCTACGTTTTGGAGTTTCCTTGGTTTGAGCTTTTTCTTCTTCAGAGTCGGAGTCGCTTGAGTCGGAGTCACTTGAGTCGGAGTCTGAGTCGCTTGATGAATCTGAATCACTTGATGAAGAATCGTCAGATGAATCTGAATCTGAACTTGAAGAATCGGAGTCCGATGAGCTAGATTCTTTCTTTGCTTTCTTTTCATCTTTCTTTTCTTCTTTAGCATCTTCTGAATCTGAATCGGAGTCGGAGTCTGAGTCTGAGTCTGAGTCTGATGAGTCTGATGAATCTGAATCACTGGATTCACTGTCACTTTCAGAACCAGAGTCACTGTCACTATCGCTAGATGAAGATTCTTGTTTCTTTTCAGCTTTAGTTTCAGTCTTTTTAACAACCTTCTTTTCAGTTTTCTTTTCTACCTTCTTTTCTTCTTTATCACTTTCGTCATCTGAGCTGTCTGATTCACTGTCTGAGCTGTCTGAATCACTTGAAGAATCGCTTGAAGAATCTGATGATGAGCTTTCACTTTCAGATTCACTGGAGCTGGAGTCGCTAGAACTGGAGTCACTGGAACTAGAATCGCTGGAGCTGGAATCGCTTGAACTAGATTCTACTTTTTTAACTTTCTTATCAACTTTTGATGATTTACTTGTAACCTTAGCCATTATGTATAAGAATCTTATCAAATTTTTTTTCTCAAGGGCATCTCGAAAAATTTTTAGTCCTGCAGACAGCCCCACAAATTTAGTGGATGGGATGAGATGCCTATGTGTAGAATACAGGTTAAATGTTAACAGTGATAGTTTATTGGACTGGTCTATTAGAACATATATATGCTTACTTTTGAATTTTGAGTTTTGGAAATGAATATTGAAAGATATTTATACACAATTAAAAAAGATCTAATTCATCATTTTTGCATATATATGCAAGCATCGCGTACAGTAATTCTATAATTGCAACATATAGATTAATCAGTTAACACTTATATCCTGAAATAAACGAAAGAAATTGATTCAGAGGTAAAGCAAGCTATGCTGAATTTAATCCCAAACTGGTTACAACTAAAGTTTCCGATTTTTAAAACGCTCTACTACTATTGAAATTATTCAAGATTTAAAAGAAATGACATTTAGGGAAGAACTATAATCAATACTCAAGTATGCTTTTTTATGGTGATACCATAACTTATTAATATTCAAAACTAACTCTTCACCTCCACTTCAAACTATTTTTTCGTGCTAGAAGCACTTTCAATAATACGAAAGATTTTAAGCGGAACGATTATTTTTTAGTAAGACAGCTTGAACCAAACCACAATCACACCACAATCCCTACTGATCGAAATAATCACGCCCATTCTATAGCTTGTGTCAGTATTATCATTAATGAGTAATAAATTTGCAGCCGTTGGTCCACGAAAGCGGAGTTGTGCCGGCCCGCTTTCGCTCTCCACACAAAAGTGAAAAATTTTATCGCTTATAACTATTATTACATTTTTACTTTCAAGGGTTCAGTAATATGTTCAAGCAAACAAAAACCCTTTTCCAAAGGGCAGCACCAGTTGTCCCAAAATATGTTAATATGTTGAAAGATCCTCTGACTAAATACAAAGCATTTAAAGGAGTTTCCTTACCAGACAGAACATGGCCAAATAAGTCAATCACTAAAGCACCAAGATGGTTATCCACTGATTTAAGAGATGGTAACCAATCTTTACCAGATCCTATGTCTATTCCAGAAAAGAAGGAATATTTCAGAAAATTAATCGACTTAGGTTTTAAAGAAATCGAAGTAAGTTTCCCATCAGCATCCCAAACTGATTTTGATTTCACTAGATACGCGGTTGAAACTGCACCAGAAGATGTTAATATTCAAGTCTTAACCCAATCTAGAGAACATTTGATTAGAAGAACTGTCGAATCTGTTAAAGGGGCTAAGAGAGCTACCATTCACACATATTTAGCTACTTCAGATCTTTTCCGTGATGTTGTTTTCAATATGAGTCAAGAAGACGCTATCGCTAAAGCCATTGAAACTACAAAATTAGTTAGATCTTTAACTAAGGATGACCCAAATATGCAAGATACCATTTGGTCTTTTGAATTTTCACCAGAATGTTTCTCTGACACCCCAACTGAATTTGCTGTTGAAATCTGTGAAGCTGTTAAAGCTGCTTGGGAACCAACTGCTGAAAACCCAATTATTTTCAATTTACCTGCTACTGTTGAAGTTGCTTCACCAAATGTTTACGCCGATCAAATTGAATACTTCTGTAGAAATATTTCTGAAAGAGAAAAAGTTTGTGTTTCTGTTCATCCTCATAATGATAGAGGATGTGGTGTTGCTGCTGCTGAATTAGGTGTAATGGCTGGTGCCGATAGAGTTGAAGGTTGTCTTTTCGGTAATGGTGAACGTACTGGTAATGTTGATTTAGTTACTGTTGCATTAAACTTGTATACTAATGGTGTTGCTCCAAATCTTGATTTTTCTGATATTGAATCCATTATTGATATTTCTGAAAGATGTAATAAAATCCCAGTTCATCCAAGAGCTCCATACGGTGGTTCATTAGTTGTTTGTGCTTTCTCAGGATCTCATCAAGATGCTATTAAGAAAGGTTTCCAAAAGGCTGAACAAAGAAAGTCTCAAGAATGGGCAATTCCATACTTACCATTAGATCCAAAAGATATCGGTAGAACTTACGAAGCCGTTATTAGAGTTAACTCTCAAAGTGGTAAAGGAGGTGCTGCTTGGGTTATCTTGAAATCATTAGGTCTTGATTTACCAAGACACTTACAAGTTGTCTTCTCTAATCGTGTTCAAGAAACTGCTGATTCTTTAAGTAGAGAATTAAAAGCTGAAGAAATTGTTGCTTTATTCAAAAATGAATTTATGTCAAAAGATGATGCTCCATTAAAATTAGTTGATTATGAAATTTCATCAAGTAAAGATAACTCTGAAGCTACTAGAGAATTAAATGCCACCTTAAATATTAATGGTAAATTAATCAATGTTGCTGGTAAAGGTAATGGTCCAATTTCTGCTTTCATTGACGCTATTTCAACCAGATTTGGTACCTTATTTGAAGTTATTAATTATTCAGAACACAGTTTAGGAACTGGTACTCAAGGTAAAGCTGCTACTTACTTAGAATTAAGTTATCTTAATTCAAATGCTGATAAAGTTAATAAATGGGGGGTTGGTGTTAATACTGATGCTGCTGAAGCCTCTATTAAAGCCATTCTTTCTGTTGTTAATGCTTTAATTGAAACAAAGGAAATAAATATTTAAGTTTGATTTATAGGAAACAAAAGTTTAGTAATAGATATTGATTATCATAAATTGATTTATTTTGCAGCCATTTTCCAAATATTTGGGCACGTGATGCTTTACCACTAAGCAAATTGCTTTTTCAAACATAAGTCGCATTTAGGGTTTCTGCCCTCTTCCTAAAGGTTTGGGACTGCGGTCAATTTTGTGTAATTTATTATTTTTTTTTCTAAAATTTTTTCTAGTGGTGCGCTACTATAGCGAATTGAAAAATTATTTCGAAAGGTTAATCAACTTTTTTTAATACTTAAGTTAAAATGTCAAGTTACGAACCAGTTGTTGTTATTGACGGTAAGGGACACTTATTAGGTCGTTTAGCTTCTACTGTTGCTAAACAATTATTAAACGGTCAAAAAATCGTCGTTGTCAGATGTGAAGCTTTAAACATCTCTGGAGAATTCTTCAGAAACAAATTAAAATACCATGACTACTTAAGAAAAGGTACCAGATTCAACAAAACTCACGGTCCATTCCACTTCAGAGCTCCATCAAGAATCTTATACAAAGCTATTAGAGGTATGATTCCTCACAAAACCGCTAGAGGTAAAGCTGCTTTAGAAAGATTAAAGGTTTTCGAAGGTGTTCCACCACCATACGACAAAAAGAAGAGAGTTGTCGTTCCTCAAGCTTTAAGAGTTTTAAGATTAAAACCAGGTAGAAAATACACCACTGTTGGTAAATTATCTGCTTCTGTCGGTTGGAAATACGAATCTGTCGTTGACAAATTAGAAGAAAAGAGAAAATTAAGATCTGCTGAATACTACGCTAAGAAAAAAGCTTTATTAAAGAAAGTTGAATCTGCCAAAGCTTCCGTTGCTGACTCTGAAGCTTCTAAGAAATTAGCTGCTTTAGGTTATTAAATTATATCATAATGGGATTATTGGAATTTCCAGAATAGATCAAACTTCATTGTATATTTTAAATACATAATACTGTAAGAGTTGATGACTTACAAGATTTAATATTTTTCTCTTGAATATCTATTTATCTCTAATTATTATAACTGTTCTATAAAATTTTTGCAGGTTTTTCTCTATCTCATCTCTAATTTAAACAGAATATAATTTTCGCAAGTTTTATCTATTCCAATGTTAACATTAATATGAAATATCTCGTGTGTCCAAATATTAATAGAGCCATTGAACATGTATTAGATTCTATAAATGATACCTCAAGTTCAGTCACATATTTAAATGGTACTCTTCCCAGTAGATTATTTGAAATAGTGAATAAAAATCCATATCAATTCAAATCAGATAGTCAGTTTATGAAGCAATTTAATTACCAAAAAGTTGAAAATTTAAAACATTTACTTGAAGTTATTAAAGAAGTCAAAGGTGTCATAATTGTTGAAGATTTTAACTATTTAACCAAAGCTACCAGCTTACCTTATGAAGAATTGAACCAGGTAGCAGTTGAAGTACTAGCCATATTAAGACAGACTCCAAGTGTAGTTATAGATATGAAATACAACAAGTTTATAGATCTCAATAGTGATGATCTTATAGAGATTTAGGATATTAGGTATTGCAACAAAGAACAGATTGGTGAACATACCTAAGCGATAAGATATTGGGTTATGAGTGCAGGGCGGTGGTTGGCTATGATACAATTATGATACGATTATAATACGGTTACTTGACAACAATAATACCCACCAATTTTAAACATCAACGAGTGTATGAATATATAAAACTATTCATTTATACGTACTATCTAATTACCCAACATATCTCTACCCAGTACCGCTAACGTAGGTCTTACTTCAATAGGCAGTTATGCGAGGCTTCCCCAGGTCGTGCCCATTTCCAGTCTTTGGGGGGAGTGGGGGAATCTTAAAATCGAGATCATTTTTTACTCCTATCTGCAAATATTTTTTACCATCCCACATTCCTTATAACTCGACGTAAAAATCCTTAAAACCGGCCAAAAGTCCAATTTTTTCCCTATTTAATACTTTCAACTGAAACCCTTAATAAATTCTTTTTCTTTGTTAAATGTCAGATCTGGATTATCAACAATACATGGAGGCTTTAAGTCCATGTTCGTCTCGTAACACTATTTGTTCTGATACATATTCAGATAACTTCCCCATCGAATATAATCCCACTGAAGTTAACAAGCTTTTGAACCAAAGAAACAACCTTCTGAAGTCCGGTACACTTACAGATGACAGTAATATTAATAAGGTCGAACAAGTAATACCAATACCAACTATTAGGCTAATAAATGACAACGACACTTCAGAAATCAAATTAACTGTTGTACAAGAGTTTATTGTAAGAAACTCAAAGTTAAAGTCAATATCACAACAAGAAATAACTGTAAATCATCTTATTATTTTTCTCGTAGATAAACTTAATTTAGACTTTAACCAAATTAGTCTTTATCATTTGGGAAAATCTTATCAGGCGTTAACAACAGAAGAGTTAACAAACAAGAAATATTTGTTAACAGACTTAAGAATATTAGACTTTCCATCGGTTCATATAAGAGTATCAAGTCCAACCGCCGAGTCTAGTAAAATTTCAATATCAAAATTAATTGACCACACATTTAAAGATGATTTCCATCCGGTTACATATGCGGATGCAATTGCACATATAAGTAAAGAGAAAGGTCGTAGATTCAGGAGTAAGATGAAGAGCTTGTTGCATATATAATTGTTTATCTATTGTACATTATTGTCCTGTAAAAACGCAACTACCTTCTAATCAATAAAACTTAAAAGTGAAGGTATAGCCATACCAAGGGTTAAAAGTCCCAATTCCTTCCAATTTACATCCAAATCTAAGGAATTTGTCAGTATATATATAAAAGTTCCCGAACTGAACATTAATAAAGTGCCAATTATCACTTCATTTGCCTGAATTATATAAAGTATAACCCATGTTAATAATGAAGCAATTGGACTCATCAAGGAGAATGCTAATATATGATACTTTATTAATGTTGGTTCAAGGTTCTTATTTAGTAATAAACAAGTTAAACTAAAACTAGCAGGTAATTTATGAATTACCACAATTAATGAATAAATTAATGTAACCTCTTCACTATGAAATGCTGACCCTAACGTTATACCGTCAACAATTGAGTGAATTAGCAACCCTAAAGTAGTTGATGTTCTTAATATTGATAATATGATATCTTTAACCTTGGTAGTCTCTGATTCTACAACTCTTATTTTTGAAGTTCCAAAGAGTTCACTTGATTTATCCACATAAATCATTAATAAATATCCAATTATTAAACAAATTCCTAGTCCTTTAGCTGGTGCTTTACTATTAATGTATTCATTAATACTTTCAGGTAATGCTAAGCAGAGGGCTGTCCCAATTAATAACCCACGACTTAAATGAGTAACATGTTTCATTTCATCTTTGATATCCACACTCAATGGTAGCATCCCAACACCATAGGATGATAGTCCCATGAATATACATATTGATAAAATGCCTAACCCCAGGTACATTTGTTTGAGGTGTCAAAATGGTTAGTGCGGATTTGATTATTTTCTACTTTTCAACACTTGCATCATGTTAAGAAGAGCCGCTACAACCATTAAATTAACACCCGAAGATATACTGGAATACGACAAGAGTATAAAAGATAACAGTAATCAACAAAATTACCTTAAAGATGATCAGTTACAAGAGCAAGAACCTGACGTCCTGATTGTTTATAAGAATAGAAATGAGAGAATGGGGATTGATAATTCAAGAAACTAATTCGAAATTAAATGATTTATATTAATGCATAGCTTACTTTTTATTTAATGATTTCCTTTTCAACCACTTATCTCTTGAATTTATAGTCTTTTCAGTCTTTGGTACTCCTTTAATAACTTTTGAAATTTTTACATGGACTGGTCCCTTTTTGATTGATAACTTATTTATTTGTTTTAATCTCATCAACTTTTCTTGTTTGATTTGTTTTTTTAATTCAATATCAAATTCGTCATCTAATCTTTTATGAATTGGTTTTGGTTTATCATCTTCAATATGTGCTGATTTAATTATATCTTCAGGTAATATATCGGGTATTTCCAATTTTTTTTGCAGTTTTTCTTGCTGTTGTTGTTTATTACGGAGATCCAATTGTCTTCTTTTTTCTCTCTCTATTCTATTTTGCTCTTCTTGTATTCTTTGTAAATCTTTCTCTTTTTCTAAAATATTTTGCTTAGTCTTCGAAGTTGATTCTTCTTCTGGTGCCTCATCACTGTCTTCGTCGGAGTCATCAGGGACCACTATTGGTTCAGGTTTTGTGAGTAAAGGTTGGTCATCTGTTTCACCATCATCATCGAAGGTGATTTTCTTATTTTTAGATTGAGTTCTTGTTACTACCATTGCAAAGCTCATCTCTCGCGCTAGCGATCTAATACAATAAAAGTGTACGACATTAATGCGACATTAAAATAAATGTCGTTACAATTAGTAATGTCTATCATTCATTATAATTTTTAAATAGACCATGTATTAGTAATAAAATACTCTTCATCACGTGTATTAGCATTTTAACACTAGTAAACTTTATTTTTTGTATCTGTTATTTTTCGGCGTCATTCTATTTACAAGGTTTTTGCCGTCTCGGAACAAACTAAAGAGCTCGCTTCACGGCCTAATCCCAAAAGGGAAATCTAAACGGTGATGATAATTTCTAATCCAGATGATAATGCGTTTTTGGTAACCACCGAAATAATGTTTGCCCAACAAAAAAACTATAAAAACCCCCTATTATCCTCTAAAATCACTAATGACCACTGCATTTGTTTCTGGATTTACAGGATATATTGGATTATCCGTTACACACGAATTATTAACTAAAGGCTACACTGTCATCGGATCTGTAAGATCCACCGAAAAAGGTGACAAATATTCTAAGTTTATCAACAATGATAAATTTTCATATGTCGTCGTCAAAGATATTAGTGAAGAAGGTGCTTTTGATGAAGTTTTCAAGACTCACCCAGAGATTGAATACGTTTATCATGTAGCATCACCAGTTATCTTTGTAGTTGATAACCCAGAAGAACAAGTTTTAAAACCTGCTATTTCTGGTACTCTTGGTATTTTGAAAACTATTACCAAGTATGGTGCTAATGTTAAAAGGGTTATCACTACTTCTTCTTACTCTGCTCATAATGCACATTATGATCATTATGGTAAAAAAGATAGAATTGTTACTGAAGACCTGTATAGTACTATGACATATGAAATGGGTGTTAAGAATTCAGATGATTCAACCTATTGGTGTTCAAAAGCTTGTGCAGAAAAAGCAGCTTGGGAATATGTTAAAACCAACAATGTTCATTATGATTTAACTACTCTTTCACCTGCTTGGGTCTTCGGTCCACATCCTTACGATGGTGCTGCTGAATCCGGACCAGTTTCAACTTTACACATTATTGGTGATATTTTAAAACTCAAGAGTGCCGATACTTTAGAATCAGCACCTGGTGTATCAATTGATATTAGAGATATTGCTACTGCCCATGTTAAAGCTTTAGAAACTGATAAAACCAAAGGTAAAAGATTAATTTTATCAAACGGTAAATTTGATAACTTCACTATTCTTAAAGTTATCAATGAAAAGTTCCCAGAACTTGGATTACCAAAAGCTGAAACTGGTGAAATTTTATGCCCTACTGTAGATTGCTCAAAATCTTTAGAATATTTAGATATGGAATTGATTCCATTTGAAAAATCTATTGAAGATACTGTTAAACAAATGCTTAGAGTTAAAGCTTAAAACGGTATTTATAGTATAGCTTACTAATATATATACAGTTGTTTATTTACAGTTTTGTTTAAATGCTACACTATACTCTATTCTAATCTAAAATAAAAGAATTAACCCCGTATTGTCTCCATCTAGTTTTTAAATGATCATTTTTAACCTTAACATCAAATCTCCTTTCTAATACTGCTATAGACTCTTTATTTATCAGTATCCCATCTAGGACCAAATTCTTTATAGAAATCCCATGTTGATAAAGATTAAACATACCAGCACCATTAATATTCACGTTAAAGCTTAAATCTAAAGTATCAAGTTTATTTCCACATTCATTTAAATCTTTACCAAAATTAGTCAAGGAAAAATTATCGAGATTCATATCAATCATTGATAATTTTTTCAAGTTGGGTAAATGAATTAAAAAATCTTTTAATGAAATTTTATTAAATCTATCAAAATTATCATTCTTAAATTTCAAGTAATTAGAACTTCCTAATATAAGACATTCTAATTGCTTCAAGTTTTTAATGAACTTAATTAATCCGTTATTTGAAAGACTAATTGAATAAAGATCAAGATAAGTCAAATCTGAAAAATTATTAAAATCATAATTCACAAAATCATTAAGATTGAGAGAAGAATCAATAGAATATTCTCTAAATACAAATTTGGTTAATTTGAATTGTAAATTATAATTGATTATATTTATCAAGAAATCATTGAATGATAAATTTTGGTTATTTTCCAAGATTAGTACTTCTAAATTGTTCATATGAACTAAGCATTGACTGAAGAATTTTTGTTGATAATTTGTGAAATCATAATTAGTTATAATAAGTGATTTGAGGTTGCCATATTCATATTTTAGTAGTGGTTTATGTATGTTCAAAATTGAGTTATTTTTAATATTGTTAATTAGTACCAAAGTACTTAAATTGGTACAATACTTTGTAGCAGATTTCTTTAATACTTGCTGATTAGTTATGCTTTGGAAAGTTTCAGTAGATTTTTCTGATATAAAAATTAATTCTAAATGATTTAAGTTACAGAAGATATTAGGTAAGAAATCAGTATTATTTGAAGTTAAGATCAACTTAAGTTTTTCAACAGCCTTGAAATTAAATTTGAAATTGAATTTATCAAGTTTAATTAAAAACTTATAAAAATCCATTGAATTTGATAATTGAAGTTGTTTATAGTTATAATTTAGTTTAATTAATTTTTCAATAATTTTCCAAAATTCAGTATCTGACGTAGGGTTTAGTTTGATTGAATAATGTTTCCGCTTGTCTAATTTCAAAAAGAATTGCAATGCATAGTTAAATTCTTTTGAAGAGATTTTTGATTTTAAATGCAAATTGGTATACAAATTAGGAAGAATTAAAAGATTTTTATACCATGATCTACAAACCAAATGACATTGTAAGATGGTTCTCGAAGATAAATAACTGAATATTTTTTCAAGTATATTTAAATTGAGATATTCAAAAGGATCAAGGGTTTTCTTTGGTCTCTTTCTTGATTCCGATTGTTTTTGTTGTTTAAGATGAATATTTAGCATTGAATATTCATTTAATAGTTTTTGAAATAAAGGTTTATTAATTGGTTCATTTGGATATTTCTTTATAAAGCTTTTGATCAAATAAATTCCATGTTGACATAGTTTAAAGCATTCAATAGGATCTAATTTCTTCCAATTCTTAATGATTCTTAAGTACGATTTTAAATCTAAAGGGCTTAATTTTGTCATTTTCTTACAATCATCTAGAGATTTATAATGGAAACCCAACTTTTCATGAGTGGCAGCTCTTTGATCAAGAATTGATATTATTTTAGGATGTATTAAAGGACCTATTTTTGGATCAGGTATACTGTATAGTTTTCTTACATTGGTGATATCATTTAAGGAATAACGATCGATTAGTCGTAGAATTTGATTATATGTGGTTAAAGCCTTGTTGTAGTCTTTTGTTTTGAAGTAAAGCTTGGCCAACTCCAACTTTTCACTGATGAGACCCTCATCTAGTGAAGACATGGTACGCGTAGTAGAGCGATGATAGCGCGGTTAGGCCCAGGGCGGTCTTTTGGTAAGCGCGCACAACACAGGAGTGCCAAAGCCATCGCGCCAGGCACAAAATGTCTTGGGCGCACTGGCACCGTATGTGGTACCTTTACCCAACCGATTCCAGTGTCAAGTAAACGCGGAGAGATAAGGGCAGTAAATAAAAATAGGTCCGAGAACCATTGGCCCACATAAAAATAATGTTTAATTATTTTGTGATTCATTTGTTCATATGCGAGTTCCGTTCAATACCGAAGAACAAAATAATATTATTCATGCATTTTTATTCTTTACTATACAAGGTTTACTAAATAGTTTATAATGACTAAATAGTTTATAACGTCTCTAACCAGTCTATATAGTTCCTAAACTCATTATTACAGTTTTTATTATTTTACATTTTTCATAAATATCCCATTAAAGTTCGTTTTCATCATTTTAACAACCCCATTAATCTAAGGGCCTGAAATTATTGCTGATTTTAGTTGGTTCATGGCCTAGATCAGCGCTCGCTCAAGGCGGACCCCAGCAATCATTCGTATTTTACATAAAGGAAATTTTAATTTTTTTCTGCAACCTCGCCTGTAGAATTATAGATGCTAAGGCAATTATGACAAAAGAAATTATTCACCTTGTAAATCTCTCAATCGTAGTTTAGGACAATATGGGCACATCATATGTTTACAACGATTACAATCAAATCTCTTTGGAAAGTCAAGTATATATTGTTCCATCTCTTCAATAAGCCTATCATTATCATTATTCGATGGTTTTGAACTTGTAGAATTGGATTTTGGTCTTAAAATATATTCCAGAGTTTTGGAATTTGACAGGAAGTAGTCTTCTTCATCTGACCTTAGTATAGGACTGAGTAAATTAGTTTCAGGATTTATATTTGATTGAGGACTCAAATGATTATGATATAACACTCTTGAATAGTAACGAACTGTTGATAATATTTCATCTGTATTAATATCATTCATAGATCCATTACTATTTAAAAACTCAATTTCTTTACCTTTATATAGTATATTGCCATAGCTTTGACCACATTCACAACAATACCATTGACAAATTCGTTCACTTGAATTTTTATCTGTATTTAGTTGGATTGAATGTAAAGAAGTCATAAATCATTAAACAACAATTTTTCACTTGGGAAACTTTATTTATATGTATTCTTTGATTTAAGCAATATGCAAACTGAGAGAAAAAATCAAGCGATCTAGAACCATTTGTGCATAAGAGAGAAAAATCTTAATTCGGCCCGGTTAATTAGTGGAAATAATTATTTACTTGGGAAATTATACTGGTAATTATTATTTATGCTTGTATATTGATATTTGTTAGTTACTACTACTTATTGTTGAATTATATTATAATACTTAGCTTGTGTTTATGAGAAATTCTATTTATAGAGAAGGCTCGCTGAAAGGGTTCCAAATCTTTTAGAATTCTCTTACCGTTTAGGTAACCGTCTAGAGGTATTAATGCAAGGTGAAAAAATATCTCAGAGCGTCATATATTGCTGATTATTTGTATTATCTATAAGTGGATGTTATAGCTCGGTTATCAGGTGACATGTCCCCCAGCTTTTTTTTTGTCACTATTTGTCATGAGACCGTTTATTCTTGTATCACGTGATAATTTCATTTTTGGGACGTATGTCTTTAAAGTAATCTTTAGTCAAGACGCCCAGTTTACCCTTGGTTAAGTAGACATTATTCTCACTTCTGTAGAATTCTATTCCTTCTTCAAAGCATTTTGGAACGTCGATATAGATGAGTCTATCGCAGTCTTTTCTTACATAATTTATATCATTAGTTAGGTGAATATGGTTTCGACCCATAGTCTGAAGTCCACCCAGTAGTATCAACGGTATCTTCTTACTATAAGTTCCATGAAAGATTTCTGACGGCATATCATCGACAGCTTCGATTCTAACCAAGTTTTCATCATTTATCTTAATCAGATGTCCTTGATTTGCACAGATATACGTTTCACCGTCTATTTGTTTAAGAGTGAATCTCTTTTTATTATTATTTTCCACCACTATTTCGATATCCTCTATCGTGGTTTTGAAACTCTTGAGTCGTTGGTGATTTAGTATCTCTTGTAACTTTACATCTCCAGATTCTGTTATATTGAGATTTTGTTTAAGAGCATCGTGTCGTAATAACTTAGAAAGGGCTTTAGAGATGCAAGTTCTTCTATGATCCATCGCGCAAATATTTACATGTATGATTTTCTATATATACTAGCTAACAGATGAGTCATTTCAGATTGTGAACAAGATACGAATATCATTTACGAACTTTGTGATCTAATCCAAATACTTCTGAAAAACTTTACCAAATATCTCTCAATAATGAATATCTTCAATATCATTGGCTTATGAACATCTTTTAACAGTTCTACCTTTAGCTCCTGCTAAACTACCCATTTCTTTTTTACCTTGTTTAATAGTTTCATTGTCTCCTAATTCGGTTTTTTCATGAAACTTCAAAAAATATTTACCATCATCTTGTTTTTCTCCTTGTACGATATTACCAATCAAAAACTTACTCACTTCTTCCAATTTTTCAATTTCTACAGCACTTTCTTCTTGAGTTAAAGCCTTATTTTGCAAAATTCCTTCTTTGATTTTTAATCTTGACGCTTGAAGTACAGCTGAATCTCCTTTAAATGCCAATCCAGTAGCTCTTAAAGCATTTCTATATGCTTTTATAGCAGAAATAGTCATGGTGATGAGGTTAGTTTTTAGCGCGGAAATAAAATATATTATGGTATATAATTTTTTCTGTCTATTTAATGCAATTTTTCTACACTGTACTGAGGGACTTTGTTAACATCAACTTTAAAATCATCGATATTATCGATTAATATCTTGTTAGTTGTTTTCATTTCAGTTAATTTAATCTTATAATTAACCAATTTAATTAACTTAGTTAAGAATATATCTGAAAGATTTAAATTTACTAAACCATTCAAGTTAATTAATACTTTAATTAAAATCCAACTTTGTTCATTATCAATTGATATTAATTTTTTTAATAATTCTGCAATATCAATTTTATTAACATTAATTAAATTTTTAAGCCCTTCACTTATAATTTCTAAACTATTCTCTTCGATAATTTTATTAAGAACTATTTTAATTGATGGTGTTTCAATTAATAATTCTAGTAAATCTTCAACTGGTAAATTTTGACAATAAAGTATTGCTTGCTTAATTAATAAATGATTATTTTTAAGTTTATTAATTAATCCAATTTTAAAAGTTGATGGGAATAATTTATGACTTAATAAATAAAACCATAATTTTTCACAGACGATTTCTTCTGATTCATATAATGATTTAGTTATTAATTCAATAGCTTTTGAATCTACTACTTTATCTTCTTCCAATTTGAAGTGGTAAAATTCTTCCTTTTTACTGAAAGCCTTACCTTTAAAATATTTAAGAGCAGCTTGTTCATATTTATCAAAATGGGAACTTTCCCAATTTTTTTGTAAAGTATTAATAATATTATCCTTTTTCACTTTACTTGAGTTTTCATTTATATCTTGAATATCGATTATTGTTGAAGTTGAATTAACATTAAAGCCTTTACCAATATTTTGAATCAAATTATTCAATCCAATATTAATATTAATTAAATTCAATGAAAGTTTATTCTTTTTATTATTAAGTTTTAAGTAAAAACCTTGAGTTACGATTGATTTCAAAGAGTTACCTTTAATTTCTGATATTTCAATAAGATGGTTATCACTATGTTCATCAAATTTTAATGCATCCAATATAGTTGAATATTTTAAATTTATTAATTTCAATTCTTGATTATTTGAAATTAATACTCTATCTTCACTTGGAATTAAAATCGACATATTTTTAGTTATATTAATTGGTAAATCGACTTCATATTCTGTCTTAAATTTTAAATTTAACTTTTTAATTACGTTAGTTTTAATATTATATTTATAAATATAATTTTCATTTAATTTGAAAATGGAATCATCATATGTTTCGTTAAATACTCCAACTTCTTCTCCTTCTTTATTGATTAAAATATATCTGAATAACTTCCCAATTTTAACAATCATTAGAAGTATGTCTTTAGTACATGAAAAATGTTTGAATTCAACTTTAGATTCTTCTTGTTTTATAACTTTAATAGTTTCTAATGTTGTTTTGTTGATTAAATGAATTTCACCATTATTCAATATAATGAATATAGTTTCATCAATGACTTTTAATCCTCTGATTTTACTTGGAAATTTGATTTCTTTTACATCTTGTTCTTCGTCTCTGATTAGAATCATCAATTTATGAGTTATACGTTCGGTAACACCAATATAGTAAGCCTTATGATCTATCACATCCATACATTCAATTAAAGTTGAAGGGGAAATAGGGTATGACCAAATTAATCTTGGTGTAGGTTTGATAATATAGTTACAAATGTTGGATTTTGAAATACCAAGGTCTAATGAAGAGTCATCGGATGATGAGTATCCCAGTAATACAACCTTTTCGTCGAGATTCAAATCTCCCACTCTTGGTAAATTAACTATGGGATAATAATCTATAAAAGACATAGTTAAGAGATGGTCTTGATGAAAATTTTGAGATGAGGTGCGGGTCGTGTGTATACATCATTTAAAATGGGTGCAAAAAAATATAGTGAATGGTTCTCAACGTACTAATAGAAAAGAAATATGGTGCACAAGGGCATTCTTGCAGAGATTACAATAAAAATTAGAGGAACTAAAAGTTTATTTAAAAAAATATATTCGGTATTATGCTTGTATTATCTATAAATTCAAACTCAATCAAATTCTATGGTACATTTAAGCACTTTGTAAGTACTCTTCATTAGCGTAGTGATATTCAGAAACTGAAACTTTAAATTCGTTAGTTTCCTTGTTATAAGATTCAATCTTAAATGATGATAAATCGTCAACAACGATATCGGCACCAGATTTTCTGACCTTTTCTGGATCATAAGTTGAACAAATTCCAACAATCATGGCGCCAGCACCTTTACCAGCAGTTATACCAGCTGGAGCATCTTCGAAGACAACAACTTTGTGATGATTTGGTTCAAATCCTAAAGTATTTCTAGCAGATTGATAACCTTGTGGATGTGGTTTACCTTTGGTGACCTTTTCAGCGGTAATGAAGACATCTGGTTTTTCAATGGTCAATAAGTTTAACCATTTAGTAGCTAATGGTAAAGTACCAGAAGTAACAATGGCCCATCTTTGTTTACCATCTTCAGTTTGTTCTTTTGAAAATTTATCGAACGATTTAACTAATTCAACAGCACCTGGAATTGGTTTGGCGTATTGACCAAATGAATCTGGGATAGCACCTTCCCATTCGGTAACTTGTTCGACGATAGCATCTTCTGGTGACCATTTAGCAATGACATCAAAAGTTCTACATCCATGACTGGTTCTAATAATTTCTTCTGGGTTGACATGTGGTCTGGTTTTACCAAAATCTCTCCAAAATTCAGAGATAGCACCAGTTGAGTTAACTAAAGTACCATCACAATCGAATAAGGCGGCGTTAATGTAGAAAATAGCTGGTTGTTTTTGAACTGTCATATTGATTAAGTTAATTTCTTGATTTAATGAATGAATTAGAACTTTTTTTTAGGAAGGAATCAATCCCCTTTTATACAAATCCCTAAAGTATACCGGCGTTTCGTATCACCAGATGAGCTATAAAGGCTGCGAAAAAAAGAAAGTCTATGTACAGGAATATCCTCGTTATGACGAAGACATTTGGTCCCAAGTTAGGAAGTTTCTTGGAAAAGACTGTATAAACTGCATACAAACCACCATGTGATATGATAGACCAAAAAGATTACGTAGTATAGTAATAAAAAGAAAAGGTGTTCAATTTCTTAGTAGTTGATATCGGAAAATTATCCCCTCCACTAGTGCAGATCACTGCAGAATTTTTCCATGAATCACCAGATTAAAAGCGTTTTTAGTATGGATTTTGATTGGGATTTTCAAACAAGTTTCAACAAATGATGATATTAGATCAAAAGTGTCATTTCCGACATTAAGGATATGAAAACCCAATGTTATTAGATCTTTTTCTCCTAACCTAATTCAATACGTCATTTGTAAATTATTCCGGATGAAATTACGTCATTGCCTCATTGGGAAACTCGGGTCTTAGTGGGATATCCTGTATAGTATGAGCGTTCTAGTTAGTGTTGAGAGTATAATATCAATCAGTTTAACCCTAAATGGCTATTTCGGATAACACAAATGCGTTAAATTTGCGTGTTCCTTTATTATAATTGAATAAATTCCATAATAATTCAATTGTTTTTAAGTTTACTCATTATTAATGTTGGTTATAGTTGACTTGAACTAAAAATCACCCTAACAACTAAAGGCCTAGAACTGGGTGAGATTCAATTTTTTTCCCGTTGCATACTAAACACGGTTTGATCTGACATCATAATTGTACGGGATTTTCAGGGTGATAGATCAATTAGTTTATTGTTAGAATGAAGGCGTTTCATATGACACGGTGGCAGGTGCTTGCCATGTGACTCCGCTCATGTGATTCTGTGCATGTGAGCTTGTGCATGTGATCGTGCGCATGTGACCAGAGGGAAAATTTTTTCTTTCAACAGTGAAAAAGAACGAACACAAAATGGAGCGATGGAAAAAATTTCTTTCCTTTTTTCACTCACGTGACATATTTTATTATTAACGAAGAGTTTATATTAGAATACAAAGATATAATTTTATTTATTATGACTCATTAAACCTTTATACAATTTAAATGTAACCGATTCTGTTAGCAATATCTAAAGCATCGTGGTCAGCAGTTAATCTGATGTAAGCTTTTTTGGTACCGTTTGGTCTAACTAAAGTGTTAACATGGTCGACATCAACTTCGTATAATTCTTTAACAGCTTGTTTGATTTGGTGTTTGTTAGCTTTCATATCAACTTGGAAAACTAAGGTGTTACCATCTTCAACTTTTTTCATAGCAGTTTCAGAAGCGATTGGAGCAACAATGATTTTGTAAGCATCTAATCTAGCGTAGTGTGGAACAGATTTTCTAACGTATTTTGGAGATCTGGCTAATTTTAAAGTTTTTGGTAATCTGAAAGAAGTGCTGGTTCTAACTTTTAAAGATTTTTTAGCATTAGTACCTTTTAAAGCAGCTTTTTTAGCAGCAGTAGCTTTGGTGTCTAAAAATTGTTAGTATAAATAGTTGTAAAGATATTATGTTATTATTATGATTGAAAGTCGTTTATAATTGTATATGGTTGTTGTTCTGAAGGTTTGGTGTATTTATTTGAAGGATATTCAATTAAGTATAATTTCAAAAATTGATATTAAATGGTCTAATCTCATCGATTAAACTTGGTGACGACGTAGTTGTATTCGACTTAACATTGATTATACGGTGGTTCTTGGTGTTCTTGTGATAACATATATGATAATTTAACTCATTCACATTATAATAACATTACTATTCACTTGATATATTACATACTTGGAGCCATCTTTATTATTCAGTTATAATTTTTCAAAATTTTTTTTCCTCACTATTTTGAGGTAACAGAAAAATTTGAGAATAATTTTGTGTAATATTAACCTCATACACGCATAAACCGAAATGTGACTTTGAGGGCGCGAGCCCTAGATCCAAGGCATAGTATAGACAAATGATTTATATTCGATTCTAATTAGTTAAATTATTTATTTTATGCATATATACAAGATTACAAACGACGGAGTTTCTTACCTCTAGTACCACCGAATTTAAGTTTAGTATTATCAGAAATTCTTACAACATGTCCCTTTATATGAGTACCTTCTTTACCTTGAAGAGCACTTAAAAATGCAGGTCTACCTTTACCAAAATTTCTTAAGACAATTTCTACTTTATCAGAAGGACCTAAGTAACCTCTTTCTTCAATCATTTTAAACATTCTAGTACTTACTTGATAACCAGCTTCATATTCAGATCTTTGAGATTTTCTAAAACCTAATTGACCTGCACTAAGATTGATTTTTGGATGATGAGGTAACTGTAAATAATATAAGACTTTATCGGTATATGATAAATGTTCGTTTTTCTTTAAGAAATCAGGATCTTCTACAACTGCTACCATTGTTAACATGGTATTATGTCTATTAAAAGTAGCATAAAGCTTCCATAAAACTACATTTTCAGTCAACTTTTTAGGTTTTGGAGGTTGAGTTCTATATGAGAATTTTAAACCAGCACGGTTAGGTTTTTGAGGAGCCTCTATTTGTGATAATCTTGGGAATGTACTAAAAGTTCTTAATCCATAATTAATAGGAGTTCTGGCTTGGAGGAGCCTTGATTTAATCATCAGAAGACCTAGCATTGGGTAAATTTTTCAAGTGCGAAGCGAGCATACTTAGAGGTAGAGGTATACAATTTTTATCACCAAACAGCTTATTAAATTTAATAGTTGAAATACTTAAAAAGTATTGAATTCATTTTTAAATCAACAAGTAAAGTCTAAATAAACAATAAATGAACTAAAAACCCCCAAAATCCAAAGTCATTCCATATTAAACAGAACCAATTAAAGTCAGTTCTAGTTTTTGAGTACGGTCACGTGCCTGTGGACTGCACATTGCTCTAGCTCGCCCTTGCGAAAATCAACAAAGGGTTATCTATAGTGTGTAAAGACACGAGTTAGTGGGTGTTTTTTTTTCTTTATTTAATTGAATCAGCATTATAATCAATTGATTGGTAAAATTATGCCACAGACGATATCCGATGAATACATTCTAGATGTAGTTGATAATTCGACGTCTACCACCAATAAAATGTTGGTAAAAGAATATAATAAAATTGGGGAGGGAGCATTTGGTACCGTTGTAGAAGCAGTTTTAAAATATCATTATAATCAGAATAATGGTAATAAGATTCCAGAAAATGATTGGATTGGACCATTTGCAATCAAAAGAGTACCAGCACAAACTGAATATAAAAGTAGAGAACTTGAATTATTGAGAGTTGTAAATCATCCAAATATAATTGGATTAAAGTTCTTTTTCGACAGGAAAAATTCTAAAGATGGTAAAATTTATCAAAATTTAGTAATGGAATGTTTACCCTCCAATTTACAAAATGAAATTAAGTATTATAGGCATTCAAAATATACTATACCTTATCCTCATATGAAAGCTTATACTTTCCAATTAGCAAGAGCTATGTTATATTTACATGGGTTTGGGATAAGTCATAGAGATATTAAACCTTCAAATATATTGGTTGATCCATCTCTGGTAACTTTAAAGATTTGTGATTTCGGTAGTGCAAAAAGGTTAGAACCAAATCAACCATCTGTTGCATATATTTGTTCAAGATATTATAGAGCTCCAGAATTGATTATTGGTTGTCAAGTCTATACCACTAAGATAGATATTTGGGGATTAGGTTGTGTAATAGCTGAAATGTTTTTAGGTAAACCAATTTTTCAAGGTCAAAGTCCTGAATTACAATTAAAAGAAATTTCAAAATTATTAGGCCCTCCAACAAATTCATTCTTCTTTAAAAATAATCCTCATTATAGAGGTTCAATGTTTCAAACTAAATTATTTTCTTGTTCAATTCAAGATAGATTTAAAGAAATTTTTTCAAATTCACCACCTGATGCAATTGATTTATTACTTAAAATACTAGTTTATGAACCTGATCTTAGAGCAAGTCCAAGAGACGTTTTAATCCATCCATTTTTCCATGAATTAAAGAAGAAAAATTTCCAAGTTTACCCAAGAGGGTCAAATGAGCCAATAACTTTAAATTTATTTAATTTTAGTAATTATGAACTTGAGTTATTAGGTTCTTATAAGAATGAGCTATTGAATCTTGATGATTAATTGGTGAATGCATGATGATGTTCTTACTGATACATGGTCTTGGTATTTGATATTTGGGTACTGGCTTTTATGGTTTAACTCTATAATAGTTAACTATTATGGTGAGTCCCTATCAATTAATCGAACAATGTTTATAATGAGTAATATTTCAATCGTAAATAGAAATATAGAACGAAATCAGTAAATCTTTATTTATCTTTATAATGCTAAACTATAACTATATTCATCTTCAATATTTTGTGATAACCATAAAATTATACAACTGAGCATAATACATCCATTACAAATTATATTATTAACCCCCATTCCTAACGTTGGAAATGAATATTTCTTTAATAAGAATTTCAAAATAAGAACCATAAATGAACCTGCTAACCCACCTGCTAATAATGAAAATCCTAAGAATAATATCACTCTTGCGGCCCATGCATTTGATTGTCCTCCAGATAAAAATGATGAAGTATTTGGATCGTTGAAAAGATTAGATTTTTCAATTGAATTAACAATTAACATTCCTAAACTTGAACAAATGAATGGAATCCAGTCAACGAATGAAACATGAACATCTGAAGCATTGACAGTTTTGGAATATATAGCGGCATCAATCATCGACCAAAATCCAATTGAATAAAGTGCACCTGCAAGATAAACTCCAAAGGATCTTAACTTTTGCGATTTAGGCAACTTCAACATGGAGCTGTTGAATCTGAATAGATGGTTTCTGTTATCCATGATTAAAGGGTGATTTGAATAAGGTGCGCGGGAATGATAGACTTAACTATAGTATTATCACGTGATCTTTATGATATTAATTATGTTTTAATTAATTAATATTACCAAGTTTATACGTAATTGGTTAAATATAAAACAAGTGGTGGCTTTGGGGTGTTTTTATCTCTTCTTTTCTTGATTCAGATAATTAATTTGTATATTTTCAGATTATTTCATTCCAATCTTCATATTGTAAAACTCACATAAATGGCTGCGAAAATTATTTATTAAATTTCTATAATCTTAACTACATTACCACAACAAACTGCTAATATCCTCTGTTCATTTAAACAATCAACATTAAGCACAGGCTTATCCCCCATATTAATACTATTACAAATTTCTTTTGTTTGGACGTCCCAGAATAATAATTCTCCGTTATCTGTTCCCGATACAACTAATGGATTTTCAGTAAATATTATAAATTTACTTCCACATATATATTTTTCACTTATAGGATGACCATCTCTGCCAGAATAAGTTTTGATGACTTTATTATTCATATAATCCCATAATCGCATGACTCCATCAAGACTTGATGATAAGATAAGTTTACCATTAGGTGAACATTCAACATAAGATATAGGGAAATTTACAACATCATTTGTCGAAGCCGTGGCTGTACCATGACTTGCGCTATTATACACCAAAGTCTTTAAACACTGTCCAGTTTCTGTATCGAAAAGTCTCATTAATCCATCATATGATCCAGATATGATAATTGAATTATCTGGAGTTAAACATATGGACAGAATTGGATCTGAATGTGCTGCTAATGTTTTCAAGTTCTTACCTGAGCTGACATCCCAAATTGTTATGGTTTCATCGGCAGATCCACTTATAAGTATGTTACCCTTTGTTGTAAATTTCACCGTAGTAACATGATAACTATGTTTTTTCAATATTTTGATGCATTTACTTTTCTTTATTGACCATAAACGGATTGTTAAATCATCTGATCCAGATGCAATTATATCAGAATTAATTGGAGAATAATCAATCTCAGAAATACCTGCAGTATGTCCAGTTAATTCGGTTATTAATTCAAAGGATTTCGTATCGAAAACTTTAATAGTTCCCTTAGATGTACAATATGCTAAACTTTCTCCATCTGGTGAGAACTTTACAGAATTGACGGTTGTATTGTCCTCATCTTTTATCTCTTTTCGTATTTGAAAATTCATATACTTTTTAAAAATAAGAAGCGCGGATTTCTACATGTCTCTATATTCATTATATACTGTTCATCTCATCGTACCAAGTTTCAAATAAACTATTTTCTATTTCATCAAAAGGCCCAAGAGATTTGGGAAGCTTAATTGTTTCGTAATCCTTATCCTTTAATTCAGAAGGAATAATTAATTTATTTAAAATTGACCTTGGATTTTCTCCAAATTTTTCATTACTTTTTGATTCAAATGCTTTATCTGAATGATCAACTTTAATTAATTCTTTAATCACATATTTTAGGTATTGACAAATCAATAGCTTAGAACTAACATGGGACTTCGAACCGTAATCTGAAAATGATAATAAATCCATTATATTTTGATTTAAAGATACCAATAAATCGTATTGTTCAGTTGATAAATTAGTTTTAGTCTCTAATTTATGAAATGCTTTATTTAAGATTTTATTTAATTCTGGTTGAACTATTTTTGCAAGATTTTTTTGTTTAGAATCAGGATTTACAAGAGCTCTATAGTTAATTTTGCTCCTATTAAAATCAGACTCAGGAATTGTTGAAACGTTTGGTGGGGAAATCGATGATTCTCTAGTAGATGATTCCCTAGTTGAAGGTTTTGGACTTGGATAGTCTTTAATAGTAGAAATATCAAATTTGATAGTTGGGGCATCTTCATCTTCTTGTTGCCATTTTCTTTGATTTTCTAACATTTCAGTAGGTAAATAAAATTTTTGACTTTTTAAAACATGGTTTTCTTGTTCCCATAAATGTTTTTTTGTTATAAGAGATTTAATTAATTTAATTCTTTCTTGATCTTGAGAAGGACAATTTTTAATTATGAATTTATGCTTTAATAATTTTGATGCAGAAAATCTTTCCTTTGGATCAATAATAAAACATTTATTTAAAAAATCAATTAATGAACTTGATAATTCAAAGTTATCTAACTGTAAAACTTCAATGAAATCTTCAGTTTTTCTACACCTTGAAATATATCTTAATGCTTTCATTGGAGGATATTGAGTCTGTAAAGGTGGTTTCCCATTAAATAACTCATAACAACAACACCCTAAAGACCAAATATCCGCCTTACTATCATGTCCTCCATTATTGTTTAGAATAACCTCAGGAGCCATCCAATATGGAGTTCCCACAGTAGTATTTCTTCGTGAAAAATTAGACGATAATTGGGTCGAAACCCCAAAATCAGTTAATTTAACTTCACCTTTTGAACTTAATAAAATGTTTTGTGATTTCAAATCTCTATGAATTTTACCTTGATTATGTAAATATTCTAATGCAAGCAATATCTCTTTTGCAATAATTGCAATAGTTCTTTCATCTTTAACTGGTCCAGGAGCTAATAATTCGAACAACGAACCACCATTAACAAACTCCATAATAACCCATAACTTATAGTTCTTGACAAAACATCCAAGGTATTTCGTAATTTGGGATAATCTACATTCACTTATAATGGAAATTTCCTTATTGATTTCCATTAAATCGGTTTGATCATTTTCCAAGTCGATTTGTTTGATGGCCACTTCCTCATTGGTTGCTTTGACAAGTCCTCTATAGACAACTCCAAATGCCCCTTTACCAACTTGTTCACAGACTTCTAACTCGTCCGCTGAGAAAATTCGGTTAGGCATTTATTGACGTGACCTTTTATCTAAAATGTAAATACCTCGCGAATCTGGAGAAAATAAAAAGTCTTAAAAGAATGTTTTATCATTTACGACCTTTAATACCGAAGTATTCGAATTATGGGAATGGGATCACAAGGAGTTTGAAGATAAGTCATTTAAGGTTTCATCATAGAAAGTTAACGAGTGACTCCATACGAGATGTTCTTTTAACTAAATCATTAACTCCAACTAAAAATGTAGATGAGTTTATCAAATGTACTATATTTGACTCAAAAGGTGATATAGTATTACAAGGCAAAGACATTAAAAGACTGGATTTCCTTAAATCGCATAATTTAGTTTCTAGAGATCTTCGAGTCATTTCAAAAAATCAAACAAACAATCCATCACATTATATCAAGTTTGGTGTAGTACCATCGATTATAACTCGTTCAAATTGTATATTAGTGAATTTACTTAACATTAGAGGAATGATAAAAAGTGACCAAGTAGTATTATTTGATGGTATGCATGAAGATGGTGGATCCGGATTAAATGCATCTTATTCTTATGGACTTTTAATGAAAGATCTTCATGATAATTTAAGTAAGCCAGGTGAACATCATGAATTACCTTATGAATTCAGAGCTTTAGAAACAATATTACGACATGTTATTAAAGACCTCGAAGCTGAACTGAACATACATCATGCATCATTAACAAGCATATTGAATTCGTTAGAGGAAGAAGTTCAAACAGATAAGTTACGATATTTATTGATACAATCTAAAAAAATGACTCAATTCCATAGGAAGTCTACTTTGGTTCGTGATTCATTAGATGAAGTATTATCTGATGATGATACTTTAAATTCAATGTACTTAAATGAAGTCAGATTAAAAACTAATCATCAAGAAGTTGAGCTTTTACTTGAAAATTATTATGTTATCTGTGATGAAATTGTTCAAAAAGCTACAAATCTTTTGACGCAAACAAGATCAACTAATGAAATCATTAATATCATCTTAGATGCTAATAGAAATGAAATGATGCTTTTAGGGTTGAAGTTTGGCGTTGGTCTTTTATCTTTAGCAGTAGCTCTATATGTGGCTGCTACTTACGGTATGAATTTAGAAAATTTTATTGAAGAAACAGAGTATGGTTTTGCTTTAGTGGTTTCATTAAGTACACTTCTTTTATTTTTATATCTCATTTACAGTGTTGGGAAATTAAGAAAAATCCTGAAGATTACAATGACAGGTAGTAGGGATAGACACTCAAATATGCATTAATAATTTTACATTTTCATGATCAATTATTTCTTTTTTTCAAATTCAATCTCTATACCTGGGGCTAAAAATGAACCACTTGAACTTCTATCTCTATTTGGTGTGCTACGAGAATCTAAAAGTTCTCTTGAAGCATTACGTGGTGATGCAATTGGTGAAGCCACTGGACTGACTTTAGTATGGAAAGGTCTTAATGAGAAACTTTCTGATGTTGGCATTGGACTTTGAGGTATAATTGGTGCATTAGTCTTTCTAGGACTTACTGGTGGATATTTTTTTTGTAAAATAAGATTATTCTTTTCTTGTTCCTTTTTAGTCTTGTAAGTTTTTTCACTTTGGACTAAATTATTGAATAATTCACAACGAACTTCTATGTTCAAAAGATCAGTTAATAAAGAATTATAAACTTTCATAGGAGGTTTTAATCCACCAGCAGCCTTAATTGGGGAAGGTCTTAAAATTAAATGAATAAAAGGAATAGATCCAATTGATGCCATTGAATTTAAGGATTCAACACATTCTTTTAAAGTGTCTTTGTCAATTGGAGATTTCAATTCCAGTGGGAATTCATCAGATATTCCAAAACTTGGAATATGACTTAAAGAAAAGACTACACTTATATGCTCAATAATAAACAAAAGTGTACTAATATTACTTCTTGGAACAGATGATAAACTCTTAATTAATTCAGAAGAAGTAGATGTTAAGCCTTCTTTAGTATAAAGTGTTACTAAAGAATCATAAACCAGACATGGAATTAAAGAATCTCCAATTTCTAATAACCAATATTTAATAAAGTTGATTAATGATGAAGTTGATTCTTCTTTCAAATTATTGATAACCTTCTCAATAATTAATTGTTCAAGTTCAGTTTCTTTTATATTAGTATTATCCACTTGCGCCGTACTAATGGTTTTCAAAAGCATTTCCTTTACTTTCCAATATTCATTGTGATCTAATGGGGCAGTCCAGTATTGTTTCAAGTCTTCATCATCAGGTTTACTTTCAATAATCTTGAAATATTGGTAAAGAAAAAATGGTAATGATGAAAAACTTAATAATTGTATCTCTTTATCAGTTTGAAAAACAGGTAATTGCAAAGGAATATCCTTATAAAGATTGAAGTTATACTTAATGTTTTGGAAATTATTATTAGCTTGACTTGTACTATATTGTTTCTTTAAAAAGTTTTCTGGGGATATGATCGATGGAAAGTAAACTCCTGTACTATAAGTCTGTCTTAATAACTCAAGATCATTGTCATAATTTTCAGGTTTGTTGATTTCCTTTTGTAAGTATTGACTAAATCCTTGTAATCTGTGAGATGATTTTGAAGAATATTTGAAAATATCTTCCAGGAGTTTAGTTAAGGAATTATAAACAAGACTGATCTTGGTCTTTTCAAATTTTTCGAAAAACACAGCTTTGTCATTTACTTCTTGGTCGATCAAATGTTTCAATTCATGTAAATCGTAATATAATTCATTATATTCTGATTCTAAGCTTTTCAACTTTTCATCATAATCTGTATTTAATATAGATATTCTCATTGATTTAAACATATTATTAAATTTCTTAGAAGTAACAGTTGCCATTTCATTTACTTGTTTAGCTGTTAAAGTTTTTGATTTTGCAGGAGTGGACATTGGGGAAGTAATCGGTGTTTTTGCATCGTCAATTTCTGAATTATAAGAAGAGACGTATTCAGCTAACTCTGTCCATTCAAACCAAAGCCCTTCACTTTTGAATTTTCTACTATTCATCAACCCAGCACCAGTAATAAATTTTAAATCTAATAAACCTTGACCTAATCTCTCTAAATTAAGCCTAGTTGGATTAAGCCTAAAAGGTCTACGGTGAACAACAAATTTACAGAACTCTTCACTTGAAAATATATCAGGTTTTCTACCTGGTAATGGGAATGTTCTTTTTGAAGTTTCAACTTTAGAAATTGCATCTCTAAGAAAATTTGAAAGTTCTACTAAAGATTTAATTTTAACTGGACCAACGAATAATGGGAATTCAAAATCTAAATCCAGATCTTCTTTATCACTATCCGAAGCCACAGTAGTAGTGTCATTTGTTTCTGAAGAAGAGGCATTATGTTCTTCAACTGTTATAGAAACATTACTTGTATCAGAATCATCATCAACTGCTTGTTGACGCTTTCTGTTTTCATTATCTGAATATTCTTTTGATCTCTTGCATTCATTATATTCTAGTTTTCTTTTTTCAATTGTTTCATAAGTTGAAGCATAATCGGCCAAAAGTTCATGAAGTCTATCAATAGCTTGACGAACTGGAGCTTCATGAGACTTTATAAATTCATTTATAGGTTCAAGGACATCTCTATCAATAGCAGCTGCCAAATTTGCTTCTGTGTTAGCCTCAGTTGTTAAATCACGAGAATATAATTCCATAATACTACCAGTATTGATAACATCTTTACTAAGATTTAAAAACGTATTCTCATTTGTATCGATGGCTAGTTTATTTAGGTACTGGCTATTGGCATGATAAAAATTCATATAATTAAATACTAATTGACGTAAATCATGGATCTGTTTCAATGACGTGTTTGATTGACTGGTTAGCTTCTCTATCCCAGTAGTATAATCAGACGTCCAATATATGTTTGCAAAGTTAGTTGACATGTCGAGTGAGGTTTTTCTTGATGATCCAGCCGCGAATTTATTAAGACGTGTCGTATGAACCTTGATAAAGATCAATTACTTCGAGAGGTGACAGAACTCGAACAAAATATCGGGATATTACAATCACGAGTGGATTCACAGAAAGAAAATATCAAAGAGAAGACGAAAGAATTGAAAGAATTAGAGCTTAAAATCAAGAGAGAATCACAGTCTGAAAAGAAAAATAAACATAATGAAGATGTGGATGATTGGAACAATCCACCAATAGTGCAACATAAATATTTTGACGAAAGCATTAGTGAATTTTTCAACATCGGGGACTCAGATTATAGACATCTGGTCAAGTATAGAAAGACAGACGACCTAGACTTCGATAAAACTACAAGGTTTAAGAAGATAACCATATTAAAAGAGCATGTTTTATATGAAAATTTGTTTAGAATGTTTGGAATCACTTCATTCCCCGTAGAATTCGACGGAATTAAAGCATTAGGAGTTCGGTTTGATATTTTTTCATCGTATTATCGAAGATTTGTTGATCCCCATTATGTGATTCTAGTAAAAGTTGTAGATGAAAAACAGAGTTTCGATGAAGAGGTTTCAATCTATAAAGTTCATAGAGATACTTTACCAAAGTACGTTGCAATCGACGAACACGCCCAGCTTTTAAAGCAGAAAGATGGGCTTCGTTTATTTGTTGAAGCTATAAGAACAAGACTTCTACAAGTTCAATTTAAAAAGGATATGTTTAATGCCATTCATGCGATGGAAGGTGATATTTATGGACAGAGAATGAAGTATGTGAAAACACTTGAACGGGATCTTTCAGATCTGAAAGTGTCAATAATCTTAAATGGAGGTCAAGATATTAGAATTGATATTGAATTGAACCAAACTGCCATAGAGAATGTTTCAATAACAGCTAATGATACAATTGATAAAGATCTTATTATCGAACAGGAAGTTTATTTAAGATCAAGTTCAATAAATGATTTTGAATCAAGATTTAAAAAAGCAGTAAAGAAGATTTCAAGATTATAACATAGTTTATAGAGTAATGATTAACGAATACAAACATACATTTAATTTTAACATCTAAAAGGCATTACCAAATCCAGAACCAGTTGGTTGGAAACCCATACCAGTACTACCATTAGTAATCATCAAAGGTTGATTAATTGGAGTATCTTCATCTTGTTTTTCAGCGTCTTTTCTCTTTTTAAAATCTGCATACACTTCATTAAGTAATTTTTGATTTTCTGCTGCAATTGTAATTTCATATGGTTTTACAAAATTACTCAAGTTATGTAACCAAGTTAATTCCATAACGTAATCATAATGGATAAAATCATAAGCAGTATACAATAATGCAACAAAACATTCATGATTACCAGTTTCAACAAAATAATCTAAAAGCTCATGGGCTAATTTAGTTGATTTTGAAATTGAAATAGTTTTCAATAAATCTCCCCATAATTTATCATTCTTTAAAATTGAAATGGCTTTGTTGAATTTCTTATTTTTAGTATATAAAGTTGCAGAAATTTGTCTAAAGAAAATTAATTCATGATTTTCTAATCTTTCAGCTAAATCAAGGGAGTTAAATCTATTATAAGCTTCATTGTCAATAGCTTCTTTTAATGATTTATAATCTTCTTCTTCAATTAATAAATCATGATAAGCACTATTAACAATTGAATTATTCTTTTCTAAAACAGAAATTAAAAATGGTTTAATTAATGGTAAATTGTCAGATTTAATAAACATACGAACAACTCTTGGTAAATCTAATTTTGGTGCTAAAACCGATAATAAATCAACTAAAAGAGTTGGATTTTCAGCTAAATAGAAGTTAATTGCTTTATAATAAATTTCCAAGTTTGGAGCTTTAACAATAATTTCTTTAAATGACAAATGGTCAAATGCAACTTCAGATTTTTCAATCATTGTTAAAGCAGCATTATCCCATTCTTCATAATGACAATACAAAAAGATTAATTCAGGATATAAGTGAGCATCTTCACAAGCTGCAATCACTTTTGGAATATTGATTCTTGACCAGAATAATTTCAAATGTTCCATTACTTTATCTGGACTATATTTACAGTATAAAATTGCTAATTCTGTAAACATACCCATATGAGCTCTTTCTAAACTTAAACCATTTTCGAATAATGCAATTAATTCATTGAAATATCCATTCCATTCATAAGTTTTAACTAATTCTGGTAGTTCTTCAGCATCAATAATTAAGTTTAATCCACAAATTTGTGCTAATCTAAATTCTTTATTTTCAATACAAGCACTATTAACTTGTTTCCAAACATTAATATTGGAAGCTTTTCTAGCACATTCAACTGCACCTTGATAATCTTCTAAATATACCAATGTAGTAGCCAATTTAGAATATTTACTGACGTTGGAATATAAAATTTTGGCTCCTTTATAGTTTTTGGCTTCAAATAATTTATCACCAATACTTTCTAAATCAGCAACATTTGAACCGGCAACAAATTTTTCAATTTCACCTAATTTGTTTAATGATGCATAACAATTAATTAATGCTCCATCAATAACCGGTTCTCTTAAAGATTCTCTTGCCATATCTAAGAATGGAATCAATTCTTCTTCTTTACCAGCATGTTCAGCAATTTCAATAACTTGTTCAAAGTTTTCTGGATTCTTAGATTTAACATAAGAATCAATTGCTTCTGGAATTCTTAAACCATTTAATTGAGCAGTACCTAATTGATACCATAATTCAGAAGTATCATATTTTTCAGCATATTGTTCACCTCTATCTAATGACATAATATCTTCAACTAAAACTTTCATAGCATCAGTTCTTAATTCAAATTTGTCATAAATTTCAAAAGCTTCTTCATATAATTGAGCTTCAATACAAAGTGGAGCAATTTCTTGAGGTTCGAATTTATCTAATTTTTCAATATAATTCATAACTCTTGAAGGATCAGCTTTAATAGCAGTTAAAATCAATAAATCTTGTAATGAAGTATTATCATTAAATGGTGAAGGTTCCAAAATAATTTTTTCTAATAATTCAACTAATTCTTGAGGTAAATCATTTTCCATAAATGCTTGAACAGCAATCGAAATAGGTTCAGGATCATCTAATTCAGGAATACCAGTTGAAACAACTTGATCAATTAATTGTCTTCTATGAATATTATCTTCACCAAGAACTTTATTCCATAATTCATTTTGAGATTGAGCTAAAAGATATCTTGCTTGATATTTATACATTTTATTTTCATTGGTAATACTAATTAATTCATCAGCATTATTACCTTTAGAATAACAAATATAAGCAAGATATGGATCTCTCTTTTCACAATATTTACCAACTACTAAAGTATCATAATTGTCATTTTCTTGTAAGAATTTTTCTGGTGAATTATTCAGATCAATATAAATTTTAGCTAAGGTATTATAAACTTCTTGATCAGTAGATCCACCTTGTAAAGTTGATTCCAAAAATGGTAATAAAATTTTTAATCTATTTCTTTTTTCAACTTCAGAAACTAATTCTTTAATTGGAACTCTACCAATAACTGAGTTTAATAAGTTTTTAATGATATTTTCATCACAATCAACATCTAATAATCCAGCAACAACTTGTGGAGTATTTGCTGAATTAACTTGTTGAACATAAACTTCAATAAATTTGAAATATTGATTCTTATATAAATAAAGAATTAAATCATGAATGAAATTAAATCTATCACAAACAATAATTAATGGTAATTGATCTTCTAATTTAAATTCTTTTAAGAAATTTTTAACTTTTTCACCATTATAAACATTATTATCTCTAACAATTCTTTCAATTTCTTTAGTTTGATTCATTTTGGCTGCACATTGAATGTATTTGAATACAACATCAGGTTCTTGAGTTAAATTAACAATTGAACTTAAATAATAGTATTCACCTTCAGTACATTTATAATCTTCAAAAATTTTAATTAAAGTTAATGGACCAATTAAATCGGAATATTTGGTAGCAACTTGAATAATTACTTGTAAATTTTGTTGCATATTATTTGATAATAATTCTTTAATACAAGCAATTGATTGTTCAACATTTAATTGACCAAAATAACTAACTAACCAATCACTTGGTAAAACATTAGTATGAACAATAACTCTTTTAATATCTTTCAAATCATCATAATGTTCTAAAGCTCTTTGGAAAAGTCCTGATTTTTCACATAATTTACCAATACTTGGTTTATCATAATGACTAAACATATTATTACCTAATATAGCATCAGCAACTTGTGGTGCATGTAATAAATTAATTTCCAAGACTTTTGTTTGTAAATGGCCTTCAGCTGGTGAATCATTTTTTAAAGCATCTAATAAAAATGCAGTACCTTGTTGAATATAATTTTGAGAAAAGAATAAATCGGCAACATTTTCAACATTTAAATTAGAATCTTGAGCAGATAATAAACTAACTGCAAATTCACTTGCTTTATCAGGACTAACTCTAATCAAATTTTGAATTAAATTAGTATAATCTGGTGAATAACCAACTTTTTCACAATATGGTATAATTTTATCAAATTGACCTAATTCAGCTAAACAAGAAACTACTTTGATATGAACATTAGCTCTAACATAAACTGCTAAAGCCAATGCAGAATCATTGTAACTTTTAACAATATCACCCAATTCTTCAGATGAAGTTAATTTATCTTCTTTAAGCCATTTTTCAAATAATGGTTTACGATCTTGTTGTAAAACAGGTTTAGCTAATTCAATAGATTCATATTTGTTAAGAGTTCCTCTATCTAATAAAGTTGAAAAATATTGTAAAATTGGAGAAATTGTACCTGGTGCTGGAGTAATATGTTTTAATTTATTAATAGTATCAGGAGTTCTTAATTGTTCAGAAGATGCAGCAACTTTTGCAGCATTTGTATAATCCCCTTGATTTAAATAAGTTTGAAATTGTTGATTGAATAAATTTTCAGCACCAGGGAATCCACCACGAGATGATAAAGATAAAGCCAATGAAACATTTGATAATTTATCTAAAACATAAGGAATAATCTTATCTCTAGAAACTTCTACACATAAAACTTGACCAGCTTTATTAATAGTTATTAAACCAGTACCTTCTTTAAAACTACTAGCGGTGAAAACAGGATCAGCAGTAATTCTATTAACAAAAAGATTTGAACCAGTTTCCATATCATATAAATGAATAAACCCATATTTTGTTAAAACATAAGCAATACCATATTTACTTGAAGTTTGTAAACTTATTGGGAAATCATTAGTTGCATCAGGTGGGAAAAAGATATCAACTGATTTTTTAGAAAATGCTGGATTACCTTCAACATGATCAATTTCAATAATATGTAAATTACCTTGACCTTGAGCATTCTTATTACCAACACAAAATATTTTAGTTGGTTGAATTGCTCCAGATAATTTAACAGTTGAAAATTTTGATACATGACCTTCAATTGCTTGAGAAACATTACGAGATTTTGAATATAATTGAATATGACCAGCAATTCTGCCATCTTCTTGAGAAATACCATTTACGGCAAACCAATTTAAATCAACATCAGCAACAAAATTAATAATTTGATTATTATTTAAACTTTGATGTCTATCAGTCAATTTAACTGGTCCATTATTAGTACCATCAAATATATTCCAATAATAAATTGACAGACCAGTTACTAAACCTAAATATTCATCATTAAGCCATTTCCAAAATATTACCGGTTCATCCATTGTGAATGATTTTAATCTTTGTTTTGAACCTAAATTAAAGATTTGTAAAGTAGTACCATTTGCTCTTAAAGAAATAACAAATTGATTTGGATGCATGATTGCATTGTCGGCAGTCATATTTTTTCTAGTAACTTCATTATTATTTGATAAGTCAACAATAGCCACGGTATTCCCCAGAGGTCCGGATTCTCTAATACAAACATATTTATCGGATTCAAGCGTTGTTGATTTGAAATCCAAAGATTGGGGCTGAATACCAATAGCAGTTAATTGAGCTAACTCAGTAAATTCAATTGGAATATCTGTCATGATCAATTGAATAAATAAATCAAACTAACCTTGTATATATCTTGTTTCAAAAGTAATTTAATACAGATTAATTTTCAAAACTAAAACAATTGAAGTACTTAAGTTTCGATTGATCTTGAATTCTTGTTGATCTGTTTTTCGTCGAATGCGAGGAAAAGGGTGAGGTCCCACCCGGCGTGTGTGTACCAACTTCTAGGCCAAACAATCCATTTTTAGAATTGCGTGGATGAGGCTTAAGCGGAAGCTATGAATTAACTATGTACTATATAGGTGGCCGGACATTCTTTATACTCTCTTCCACCAAGATGTTTGTATAGCCAGTATTACTCGAACTATCTTGACGGGCTTGGTGCGATTCCATGTACTCTTTAACAAACTTCCATTCACTACCGTACCATTCTCCGGCTAACATATTAATAGTGAATTTCCGTTCATCTTCTAAACTATGATTCTGTTCAATTTCACGATTCTTCAAGTCAAAAATACTTCCAGGAACCTCCCAATCGACTAACCAGTAGCCAATCTTACGCATCGACATCTTACAGTACTCGGGTGTAACGTATAAATCATCATTAGACATTCGGTTCTGCCACGCTATTATAGAACGAGCTAGAACTGATACTTTATCAATAACGTTGGTATTTAATCTAGTTTGAATGTACGATATACTTCGTAATCGATGATTCCGTATATGAGTGATAAGAGAATATATATACGATGTGATTTGTGGTGATTCATACACCTCGTTTACGAGTTTACTGGATTTTTCAATAAGATGCTTATAGTTTGGTTCGAGTTCTATGACACTAGATGTCTTACAATAATGAGCAAATAGAAACTTTTCCTTCAAGTTTTTATAAAGTTTGAGCGGTGTATCTTGTAATTGAACTATACTGAAGATGCTATGATGCCGTGGTTTAGTTATCATCTTCCCCATAATTTTCATAGGTGACACCTGACGCGAGCTCTTGCTGTAACCTTCGATCTCATCGAGCATATGCACCAACTCTCTTTGAAGCAGATCGGAGATTTTGTGCATATTCTTCCATAAACATAACTCATATAACCATAATTCATCATTGGATTCGTAATACATGTGTTTAAATATATCATCAGCAGACAGATATTGATGTAGATCGATTACCGACATCCCGAATTCACCATAGGTTTTTCCGATGTCTGCAATCATTTTTGAATCATTTTCAGTGAATATAACAAGACGTTCCCCATTCATCAAGGCCAATGAACAGGCAAACACCAAATCGTCCATATTCACACGCTATTCAATGCCAAACCTTAAGAATTTTCAAGGCGCTTCGAAGTGCCTAGCCCAAAACGCGGTTGAAAAAACAAGGAAAAAAAAAAACTAACAATAAGCTTGACGGACAACAAATAAACAGATTGGGAATTTTATTTTTGTTATTAGTTTTATACATCATAACATTGAAAATTCTTACCGGTGGATACTTCCAAACATTTGTTTATTATTCCAAATTATCCATTAAATAGACCTTGAAATTTAATTTCTTCATCATATAAATCACAGTACTCGTCTATGGAAGGTAAGCTACAATCGATTCCGAAATTTTTAAGGTCTGAGCCCTCTCCAAGGGTACAAGATTCAGCATTTCCTCCTTTTAAAGTCGAACATAAATATCGTGGAGTATATGAAAGAGCTGGGTTTGAGGTGTTTAAAGGTCATAGAGGATCTGGTAGTGATAATGCTTCAAGTAGAAGTATGACACCTAGAGCCAGATCAGGTTCAACTTTTTCGAATCCAACTTCAAATCCTTCACCCACGGACCCTGGTTATGGGAATGGCCATTTTTCCAATGAAAACTATCCAGGAAATTACCCTGCTAATTATCCTAATGGACCTTATAAATCCGGCTATAGATCACAATACTCCAACTCTAGTGTTCCAACATTATCTAAGCCAAACAGTCCTACAATGTATCAAACTCCAAGAAATAAGTCACATGGTGACATTTATCCTTCAACCGATAGAAATAGTGGTGATTACCCTACTGAAGGTATTAAATCAGCTCCTGTATATCCTAAAAATCCATATTCCGCTCGGTCTGCATACCAACAAGGTTCATTAAATGATATTAAATCTAGAAACTATTCAGGAACCACGGCAGTTCCTTCAATCGCCGAACCTCCGATTTTATTAAAACAAGAACGTCAACCTTCTGATAGTACATCTGATTTTAATTTTAGTCCTCAAAGTAATAACCATAAAAATTATATGAATCTTTCATTAGATTTAAAACAAGAAAATGATGGTCTTAGTGATGATGACAGTCATTCCAATCTTTTAGAAGAAACAAATGATACCACTGTTGGTTTTTCAAAGGATCATAGTAGAACTGCAAGCGTTGGAACAGATGAATTATTAGATACTCCAGAGAAGAAACAAACTGGTTTTAATGGATTACCTTCACCACCTAAAACTTCTGATCATTTAATCATGAGAAAACAAAGACTTTCAACTGCTTTAGATGGGTTTAAACATGATGTTGAACAACATAGACAATATGAACCAGCATCCCCAACTAAATATAAATTTAATGGGATCCCACCAGCTATCCAAGTTGATGAACCAGGATCTGATTATAATGATAAATCAACCAATGCCGCTAAAGAGTTTGAATCTTTCCAGCAACGTAATGCTTTAGAAAGTAATAATCTTAATACCGATTATCAAAACTTTTTGAATGGTAATACTAATAAAGATGTTAAGAAAAACCATTTATCAATGGTGAGTTCTATAATATCAAAAGAATCCAAATATTCTGATGAAGGTGATAGTGAAGTAGAAAGAGAACTTGAACGTCAATTAGAAAGTTTGAAAACTGGTGGTGGTAGTTCTGAATTATTAGCAGCAGCTAGTAAATTAACCCCAACATCTGCAGTTTTCCCAACCAATGAATCTGTTGAAAAACTTGAAAATGAAAAAGAATCCCCTGATTCTCCAGATATGAACCAAACCTTACATACTGCATCTGATGAAATGTTTGAAGATGCAAAAGAACAACAACAAACCAACAATCTTGCGTATCCTACTAACTTCCCTGAAGACCTTAGTGATATCGAGGCCAAAACACCTGATTTAGTCAAGAATGAACTTGGAACACCAAATAGTAATGATTCTGAATCTCTTGAACCAATTGAACCATTATCGTTAAGTCATAAACCTAAAGTTAAAGGAATTGAATTACCAGATATCACTCAAAGTCCTATTAAGCCACTTGATAATAACTTAAAAGAAGTAAGATTATCAAGAAGAAGTATTCCACAATTTAAATACCCTTCAGGTTCAGGACCTTGTCGTTCATGTTTACAAGAAATTAGTCCAAATGCAAGTGGATTAATGAAATCAATTTACTCAAAAACAGGTGAATTAACTGGACAGTGGCATAGAAAATGTTTTACATGTTCACATCAAGATTGTAATATTCAATTTAATAAATCAGTCCAATGTTATGTTTTGGATGATGAAGCATATTGTCATCATCATTATCATATATTGAATGGATCTTTATGTGAAAATTGTCAAACAGGTATTGAAGGTGAATGTATTGAAAATGAATTAGGTCAAAAATGGCATTTACATTGTTTAAGATGTATCAAATGTCATAATAATATTAAATCAGATTATTATTTAATCAATGATTCTATCGTTTGTGAAGTAGATGCTTTAGCAATTATATCAGGTGGTGAATCGTTTAATGATTTGAATGGTAATTCAAGAACAGGTCTTACGACAAATGATAAAATTGAAAAACGTAGAACCAGATTGATGCATATAGAATAATTTATTAATTATAATTGCACCTAAAAATTTGGAATTAATCTTAATTAATCCCATTTGTAGATTAGACATTAAAATAAATAAAATATAATAAATTATCACATATATATATATTCTTTGTACATACATTAATAGTCTCTATAACCTGATTTACCCTTGTTATTATCGAAGTCTTCCATATCGTCCATATCCATCAAAGCAGTTGTAGATTCGGCTCTTGTTCTAGCTTCATTGGCGTCTTGCTTGTCTAAATTAGAGGTACTTTGTTTATTAGATTCAGGTGAATTATCAACATCTTCATCTTCAATAATGAAGTTATCTGCATCAAATTCGGCCGAATCAAGTTCTAAATTATTACCAGACTCATCATCATCAAAATGTCCAAATATTATATTATCATCATCAAGATTATTACTACTATGGTATTTTTGTAATCTTTGTTGCATTTTATAATAGATTATATATGTTGTAGTGGCAGATGCTATTGCAGTTATAACAACACTAATTCCGTCTACAACTCTAGTTAAAGTAGAATTTTTTTCATCGCCAATTTCTTTAATTTGATGACCTACAAATACATGAATTAATAATTTAGGAGAAGTAATTACTGAAGCTGTAAAATATATCATTGGAGAGAGTTCAGGAATAGATGCCAAAGCTCCATTGGATAATGAATAAGGTAACGGACATAATCTAATCAATACCAATAAAATTAAACTTGAATCTTGTCTCAAAATATCAGCAAATGCCCTAAATTTTTCACTTGATTTAAGCAAAGTTTCTGCTCTTTCTCTTAATAAGTAACGGAAAACAAGGAATGAACAGAATGAACCCGAAATTGAAGCAGTAGCAAGCAAAAACCATCCACCTGTCATACCATATATCATACCAGATAAGATACTTAAAGTGGAAAACCCTAATAATGGCGGGAATCCTACAAAGAAAACCAAAGCGAACAATAAAGGTTTACCAAACTTCATATCTTTCCAACTTTCAGAGAGAGCTATTAAGAACTTAATAACATAAACATGGAATATAGCAAATAATATAACTAATATCGGTGCTAGGATGGCAAGACCTGCAAGGAGGATTTTCTTTGGGGTGGATTGAAGATTATACCATTCTAAAACCTTTGCCCCTAATTCATTCAACTTTTTTATAAGTTGTCTTATTTGGGAACCACTTTCAGATTCACTGAAATTTTCATTTAAAGGTAGGCCAGGCATAATCTTTTGTGAGAGCTTGCTAAAAGTAAAACCGCGCCCCAATGGACTGAGACCGCGTCCCAGTGGACAGAAACCGCGCCGTAAAAATTCAGGTTAACAGGGTACCAAAACAGACTGCATATGCTGGTATTACGAGATTATTAAAAAGTCAATGAAAAGTCCAAGGTAGTCTGTACCACCTAAAAAATATCATTGAATAAGCTAAAAATAAACCTATATCGGACTTAACAACCCCTCTCTACATTAGCCGAATCTTAACTATACCGAAACTTTAGCACCGACCGAGCCGATTGATGGCCGCAGTGGAACAAAACTTAAACATACTTGGCACCCTAAAAATTTCACCTTGTTATTTGTTATGAAGATCACAACTCTCATAAGCATAATAAGCTGCTTAGGCTATACCTTAGGAAAAAGTCCCTCAGGAGGCTACGCTCCTGCTAACGTTTCTTGTCCAGATAAAACTTTTGTAAGAGTGGCCGATGGACTTTCGTCCGAAGAACTGGACTGGTTAGATGAGAGAAACCCCATCACCAAAAAAAGAATTACCCAATTTTTAAAAGATGCCAACTTAGATGACTTTGAAGTTGATGATTTTATGGATCAAGTCAATGATACCATTAAAATTGGTATTGCATTTAGTGGTGGTGGTTATAGAGCGATGTTAAATGGTGCTGGACAATTATTATCATTAGACGACCGTTATGATCCTTCGAACGAACATGGATTAGGTGGGATCTTACAAGCAGCATCCTACTTGGTTGGTCTTTCTGGTGGTAACTGGCTTGTTGGTTCAGTTGTTTTAAATAATTTCACCTCAGTTGCTGATATTCTTGAAAAGAATGAAATCTGGGATTTAGAAGATTCAATTGTTAATCCTGCGGGCTGGAATTTAATTGAAGCCTACCAATACTATCTGGAAATTTATGATGCTTTAGAAGCCAAAGAAGATGCTGGGTATGATAGATCTCTTACTGATATTTGGGGTAGAGCATTATCTTATCAATTTTTCAGTACTATGGATGAAGGTGGAGCTTCATTACTTTGGTCTGATATTAGAGATTTGCAACCATTTAAAAACCATGAAATGCCATTCCCAATTGTTGTTGCTGATGGTAGAACTCCAGGTCAATATATTATTTCTGGTAATTCAACCGTATTTGAAGTAAATCCTTTTGAATTAGGTAGTTGGGATCCTTCATTATATCAATTTGTGGATGTTAAATATCTTGGTACTTCATTTGATGATGGTAAACCAGTTGGTGATAATTGTGTAGCTGGTTATGATAACGCAGGGTTTATCATGGGTACTTCATCATCATTATTTAATCAATTTATTTTACAATTAGGTACTGCAGATTTACCTTCAATGATTTCCGGTTTAGTTGAAAGGGTTTTACAATCTGTAAGTCAAGATGAAGATGATATTGCAATTTATGCTCCAAATCCTTTTTATAAAACTGATGATGGTAACATTAGATCTATTGCTAAAAATGATACTCTTTATTTAGTCGATGGTGGTGAAGATCTTCAAAATATCCCACTTCAACCTTTAATTCAACCTGATAGAGAATTAGATGTTGTATTTGCATACGATAATTCTGCTGATACTGATCAATCATGGCCAAATGGTACTTCTATGGTTTATACTTATCAACGTCAATTTATTGAGCAAGGTAATGGTACTATCTTCCCTTATGTTCCAGATATGTCTACTTTTAGAAACTTGAATTTAACTGCTAGACCAACTTTCTTTGGTTGTGATGCAAGAAATTTAACTACTTTAAGAGAAAATGTAACTGATGCTGATTATTTACCACCTTTAATTATCTATACTGCCAACAGACCATTTTCTTACTGGTCAAATACTTCAACATTTAAATTAAGTTACTCCGAAGAAGAAAAAACTAGTGTAATTAGAAATGGGTTTGAAGCTGCAACTAGATTAAATTTAACTTTAGATGAAGAATGGCCAGCATGTGTTGCTTGTGCAATAATTAGAAGAACTCAAGAAAGATTAGATCTTGAACAATCAGAACAATGTCAAAAATGTTTTGAAACCTATTGTTGGAATGGTGACATTTCTGATAGTTCAGTACCTGGGGTTAATTTCACTGAAACTGGTACTACTTCTGGTGATGATGCGTATGCTGAATCCACTGCAAGTTCCGATGATGATGGTGACGATGATAAAGAGGATGCAGGTGTTTCAATGCATAATTTGAAACAAGCTGCTTTATATATAGTATATGGTATCTTATTATCAGCTTATTTTGTAGTTTAATAGAATATAGCATGGTTTAAGTTGCGCAACTCGCGGCATTAATGTAATTGTGGCTGCGAGTTGCATCCTAATCGGGTAATGACTTGATATGTAAAAGTTATTTTAATTACATGTAAAGATTCACCTCTGAAATTTAATAATATTTTTGAAACTTTTTCTTTATGGTTAGGTTCATTCAAAGTTCTCCTTATACTGACCCTGATCATTTACTTGATTTAAACACATTATCTTATGAGTATAAATTACTTGCATTAGCGTTAGAAGATTTTAGTTCGCTAAATGAAAATTATGCAGAAGAAACCTATCTGCAGAGTTTCAATATCGAACACGTAATCGACAAATTGTTTACATTAGACCATGACAATAAAATCAATACTTTTGATGCATATGTAATTGCATTCAGATCTATTTTACATAAAGAAGTTCAAGATAGTAAAGAAAAGAGACAAATGCTTTCAACTATCGATAAATATTCTCATGCAGAAGCAAATACTTCTGGAGGATTACTTAAATACTGGTTTGGAGTACCCAATGAAGCTGGGAAAAACTTAGCTACATGTTGGTGGGTAGACAATAAGTTTGCTAAAAGAGGTGGTACCCAAAAATCTCATAAAGAAGGTGTAAATACTGTTAGAAATTGGTATAAATACTGGCAAGTTGAAGAGTATCGCTTAGTTATTAATCAAGATAGAACTTACCAATTTACCAAAATATAGAATAATAAATTATATCACGTGTGAATAGCTCATCCGTAAATCAAATCTCTACACTTAAACTTTCGGTAAATCTCTTACGTATATGTATGTTAAGGTGTAGAAGCCTCTACTGTGGCATATTAAGTAATTATTTTATTAGTGTAAATACCGAAAAGGTACCAAATACGGGTCCCATTAAAGTGCGAGGCTAATTACGTAATCGCTACATAGTCTCTTTATATATGGAGACCAATTCGTCAACTTAAATATTTTTCCTGGTCCTTAAATATGCCTGAAGTAGAACTGGTACCATCTCATAATAAAGATGAAGTAGTTGTCGTAGAAGATCAGGTTTCAACAGACTCACATGTATTATTTGACACTAAAGACTTCGATGCGAATTACTTGAAGAAGACGGCATTGCTTTCGGCAGCAATTGATGAAATTGGTTTTGGTAGATATCAAACGGGTCTTTTCTTTGTTGCTGGATTTGGTTGGTTGGCAGATAATGCCTGGCCAATTGTTACAAGTTTAATATTACCCCAATTAACTGAAGTGAATGGTGTTAGTCCACCTGTAGGAAAGGGTCCATATCTCGTTTTAGCCCAAAATTTGGGGCTTCTTGCAGGTGCTGCCTTTTGGTCTTTAAGTGCAGATATTATTGGACGTAGATGGGCTTTCAACTTGACGTTTTTAATCACCGGTATATGGGCAGTTATTGCTGGTTCTTCTCCAAATTTCGCTGCCTTAGGTATATTTGTTCTGTTTTGGTCTTTTGGAGTTGGTGGGAATCTACCAGTTGATTCGGCTTTATTTTTAGAGGCTCTTCCAAGTAATAAACAATGGCTATTGACGGTTATGTCAGCATGGTGGGCATTGGGTCAACTCATAGCTAACTTGATTTCTTGGGCTTTAATTCCAAATTTTAGCTGTGGTTCCGAGGCTGTTTGCCATAAAGGTGATAATAAAGGTTGGAGGTATTTTTTGTTTACGATGGGTGGTTTGACTTTATTGTTTTTCATTGCTAGATTTCTTTTCCAAGTATTAGAATCTCCTAGGTTCTATGTAGGAAGAGGTGAAGATGAAATGGCTATTATAACTCTTGAAAAAATTGCCAAAATTAATAAGAAAACCATTTCGCTTACATTAGATGATTTAAAACAAGTTGATTTGGATTATCCACCAGCTGGGAAAAATGTTTTAGTTCAAGAAAAATTAAACAAATTCAATTTAGATCATTTAAAGCTGTGCTTTGGATCAAGAAAATTGATTTTATCTTCAACTTTAGTTATATTTACATGGGCAATAATTGGTTTGGCATTTCCTTTGTATAATGCGTTTTTACCGTATTATTTAAGTCAAAGAGGTGCAGCAGAAGATTTAAGTGTTCATATAACTTATCGGAATGCATTAATTATTGCTGTAATTGGAATCCCTGGTGCATTACTTGCCGGTGTTCTTGTTGAGCTTAAAATCGGTAGAAAAGGGACATTAATTATATCATTATTATTTACTGGGGTGTTTTTATTTTGTTCAACAACTGCTAAAAGTAGTAACCAATATCTTGGATGGAATTGTGCTTTTAGTTTTTGTTCGAATATTATGTACGGTGTGCTTTATGCATATACACCCGAAATTTTTCCGACTAAAATCAGAGGTACTGGTGTTGGTTTGGCTGCAAGTGCCAATAGAATCTTGGGAGTCTTTGCACCAATCATCGCAATTTATGCTGATCTTACTACTTCTGCTCCTATTTACGTCAGTGGTGCCTTATTTCTTGCATCGGGTATAATTGTGATATTTTTCCCTTATGAACCTAGAGGTAAAGCTTCACTTTAATTTAATTACACTTTGTATTTATTTAGTTTTAAAAAACGAACACGGAGTCTGGTAAATTCTCCAAGATTTTCACACTGTATTAGCTACATTCATAATTTAGTTAATTCAAGTCTATTTTATTTTAACTATATCCTATTTAATTCTAAATATATCAATACTTAATGCCATTAGCCTTTACAAATAAGCGACTGAAATGCTAGTACTGCATAATGTACCACGTTATCTCCCGCGCGAATTTTCCCTTTCTGGTGTTAATTTCCCGCACCAATATATTAAAGCAATTTGGTGAAACTTCCATTTTATCGTTAACCATGTCTTTTAAAACAGAACAAGAAATTAGTCAATTTGGAGGAAAATTACTCAAATTATCCCATGAGTCAAAGGTGACCAACACAAAAATGGACGTCAATGTTTTCTTCCCAGGATCATCCAAATCAAAATTCCCAGTATTACTTTATCTCTCAGGTTTAACTTGTACTCCAAATAATGCCAGTGAAAAATCCTTTTTACAATACTTTGCTGCTAAATATGGCTTTGCAGTTGTGTTCCCAGACACTTCTCCAAGAGGTGCTAACATTGCTGGTGAAGACGATTCGTGGGATTTTGGTACTGGGGCCGGGTTTTATGTTGATGCTACCCAAGAGCCATGGCTGAAAAATTACAATATGTACTCTTATGTTCATAAAGAATTACAATCCGAATTAGGTAAACAATTCAGTAACTTAGATTTCACTAATATTTCGATCACTGGACATTCAATGGGTGGTTATGGTGCTTTAGCTGGGTTCCTTAAGAATCCTGGTCAATATAAATCAGTTAGTGCATTTGCACCAATTTCAAACCCATCCAATTGTCCATGGGGTGAAAAGAATTTCGGTAATTACCTTGGATCAGATAAATCTAAATGGGAAGAATATGATCCAACTATTTTAATTAAATCTTATACTGGAGAAAACCAACCAGATATTTTAATTCATCAAGGTGGTGCTGATGGGTTCTATGCTAAAGACCATCAATTACAACCAGAAAACTTTGTTAAAGCTGCTAAAGAGTCTTCATATAAAGGAGAGGTTAAGTTAAATGTTGTTGATGGTTATGATCATTCATATTTTTTTATTAGTTCTTTTGTTGAAGAACATGCTAAACACCATGCTAAATACTTGGGGTTATCTGAATAACTATCTGCTAAAATCTAATGAGTGCTATATACTCTAATACATATATTTTTTTTCACTTCCCAAATTGTTCCATTTCTATGCTCCTTTAAATTTAGATTCCCATGAATCACACCATTTAACCTTAGAATCACTTGATTTATTAACTTGTCTTACCATTTCAATGAGCTTGGAACAATTCTTTGTTATTTCTTTTGACAGTTCTTTACAATCATTACCGATTTTAGCATTCATCATTAACTCTACAATCATTCTATCTATATGTTTACTAATGTGTTTCTGACATTGGTAAATATCATTGATAATTTGTCCCAGCGTAACTGATGGTAAAGATTTTGAAACAGATGAAAGTAAAAGTTTAATGAGCTTGAATTTGTTTAACCACTTGGTACTATAATCAATAAGATCTTGTCTGTTTGGAGAAGATAGATCAGAAGGTGGTGATGATTTATCTTCGTCATCTTCGTCTGAATCATCTTCATCACTAAATCCAAATGGATCATCTATTTCTTCAGGGTCTTGTGACCATTCTTCAAAATCATCAAGTCCATCATCTATAAGGCCTATGGTTTGTTTTAATTTACCAGTTAAAATGCCAACTTTACCAAGTTTAAGTACTTTACTTAGTTGTTCACAACTATTCCATATCTTCCCTACAGACACTAATCTACCATTTTCTAATGGGATTTCGACAGCTGCTGCCAGAGCGTTTTCATTATCAATCGAATTCTCTAATAAGAGTAATTGTTTAGCAAGATATTGGTTTGAAAGGAGAATTTCTTTGATTGCTAGTACTATCTCATCATAAAATATAGTTGATAAATCCTTTGGTGATAATTGAGCAACAAGAGAAATCATTAATACAACAGATTCACTTAGTTTTTGCAATGTGTTATAACATGTTTGAAATTCTTTTACCAAAGTTTCCGGTTTAAAAATGATCCCAACTTTAGTAGTATGGGCAGTTATAAGTTTAGATAACTTATTTAATTCATCTAATGGATCATCCACTTTGGCTGCTTTAACCTTTGTTAATTCTTCACTGTTATTAACTACATTTAACCAATAATCTAATGCTTCTTCAAATGATTTTATAAGATCTTTAAGTTCTTGTTGAGATATTGTCGTCATGATGAAGGAGAATTTTTATCGCATCGCGAAATCATCTCAAACCTCACGGTTTTGAACCAATTATTCAGTTGAGGTGTTTCACCTATTCACCAATCACCGTCGTCTTCGTCATCACTTCTTGATACCTTAGCCTTTCTTTGGTCTAATGCACTCTTAAGAGCATCAGCTAAATTTACTGGGGCTCCTGCTGGGGCTCCACCTGTAGCTCCAGTAGCATTAGAAGCAGGAATATCTACAGGTTCACCTCTAGCCTCTTGTAAAATGACATTTGGTCTTTCTAAATTCGATTTATCTGTTTTCTTTAATGCAGCAATACCTCCTGCACCTCTAATTGAGGCGAGTAAAGCATCTCTTCCACCATCAACTGCTGGTAAAGGTGGTGCAGGGCCACTAGAAGCTGATAAATCTGGCATTTGTGGAGGTGGTGGTGGAGGTGGTGGTGCACCTCCTGCTGCTCCGCCAGTAGGTAATGGGGGAGGAGGCGGTGGAGGTGGTGCAGATCCAGATTGTGCTGGAGGGAGAGGTGGTGCAGGTGGGGCAGCGGCAGCATTGGTAGGTAATGGTGGTGGTGGAGGTGGTGCATTCTGGTTGAAGGTGGTAGGAGGTGGTTGAGACACTGGTGGTGAAATTGGTTGTTGTGCTTGTGCTGGTGGTTGTATTGGTGGAGGCACTGGTGGTTGCATTTGTTGTACTGGTGGTTGCACCTGTTGTGCCAGTGGTTGCACTTGTTGTACTGGTGGTATATGTGTAGGCAATTGTGGAGCTGGAGGGGCTTGAGGAGCTGTTTGTTGAGGAACAAATGCACCTGGCGGAGGAAGTCTTTGAGGTGGTGCTTGTGGTTGAGCTCTAGAAGGAGGTGGAGGTGGTACAGGTCCTCTTGATGCTCTTGGTGGAGGTGGAGGTGGTGGACCTCCAGTTCTAGATTGAACTAATGGTGGATTACCAGTAGCATTGTTTCTAACTGGAAGTCCTGGTTGGGCTCTTGGTGGTGGAGGTGGTACCGGACCTCTAGATGGTGGTGGAGGTGGTGCATTACCTCTTGCAGGAGGGGGCGGTGGAATTGGTCTACCAGCAGAACCTCCAGTAGGTGTTGACATTAAATGTGGACCAGCATTTGGTGCTGCATTAGGTGTAGGCGGAAGAACCTTTGAATTGGAGACTGGTGGAGCCACTGCAGTTGATGGAGGAAGACGGAATCTATTTTGAGGTGTAGGCGCAGGACTTGGTGAAGGTGATTCAGCAGGAGTGTTTTCAGAGTCTGAAGATGCCACCAGTGATGATTCAGGCGCTGGAGAAGAGTACTCTGTTGGAGTAGCAGCAGCACCAGGCGGTGGTGGAGGAGGTGCTTTTTTATTCTTACGAGACAGAGTAGATGAAGAAACTGGTGAAGGTGCAGACACCGGAGCTTCTTTCTTTAATGCTTTACGAGGAATTGGAGGCTCTAAACCAACCAAATGGCCCCCTTGTTTAGCAATATAATCTTTTATAAACTCTCTGTTATCAGCAATCATATCTTCAGTAATACCGGCAGCAGCCAATTCACTATACAATTGTCTCCATTCTTCAGGAGGTTCATCATCATAGTAAAGTATACCCTTTGTTCTTCGAGACCTTTGGGCAGTATTCACGTCGACGTATTCACCACGAGGTCCTGGTGCTTGCGGAGCTTTTACTTGTTGTTTCTTTAACTCTACTGCGTTCTTATTGTTAACTGTTTGTTTCAGACCATGCTTATTTCTGGTAGTAACTCTCTTATAAAAGTGGGATGCATCGGTAGTATCTTCAAATAACAATCCAACCAAACATTCTTCCATTTCAAAACTATGAAAAAACTTACGGTCTTGATTATATTCAAAATCAACGTATAATTCTTGGTCCCAGATAACACCTCTATGGCCAACTATATCAACCAATTTAAGGAAAAATGTATGGCCCACCAAGTCGTCTACCAACACAATAGCCCCATAAAGATCGGTGTATGTCCATTTTGTATGATCTGGATAAGCAATGTATAATCTGGCTACGGTAGCATCGATAACCTTATTATTGGCTTTGGGGATAACTCGTTTGATTTTTTCTTTATCCTGATTTGTCAAAACCCCCATTTCTTATCGATTTAGAATATTGTTAATTTAGAAGTTCCAATAGGGTTAAAATCGTTTACTATTCTACTTCCTGTCAATGAATTGATTGTTGGTCGAAGAATAAGTTGCGAAGTGATTTCTCGATCCTGAGATATCGGCCTGAGAAATCTGAAAAATTTCATCGCGCATGTCACAACGTCAAGGAGGAAAAGCAAAGCCATTAAAGGCACCAAAGAAGAAGCAACAAGACTATGATGATGAAGATATTGCCTTCAAGAACAAACAAAAGGCTGATGCTGCTGCTAAAAAAGCCATGGCTGAAAAGGCAAAGAAAGGTGGTCCTTTAGTTGGAGGTGGTATTAAAAAGAGTGGTAAGAAGTGAGTTACTTGGTTTATGTTAGATAGAACTGTACTATAGTAATGTATACTTTAGAGATGTTGAAGATGTGTATGTGATGATGATGAGATGAAGAGAGGAGCGAATAGGAGAGACACCGGGGCAGATGTGGGAGATGAGATGAGATGAGCATGGACATGAACGATGTAACGATGTAATCGTTAAAAACAGACTACTTTCTACAATTATTCTTAAACTGACATGGATGTTCTCTTTGGTCTAGCGACTTCAAACAGAATGGCTTCAATTTTTCTGAATCGTCCATAATTTCTGTTTGGTGATTGAGCAGATATATGCACCATTGTTCTCTTCCGCACAATGGCTGCAACTTCACCTCTTTTTCCTTAAACTCTAAAAAAGTAACTTCAACACACTAATCTTAATTCTACACAACCTAAGCACTGCATTGACTATAAAACACAAACTGCAAAAAAATAGACGACCTCGGTGAGGATCGAACTCACGATCTTGAGATTAACAGTCTCACGCCTTAACCAGCTTGGCCACGAAGTCTTATTTGATTTCAAATGGCCATTTTAAATATCATATTCACACCTACTTACTTATACATATTCCCTTTTTATTACTGGTTCATTAACCATATATCTTTCATCATCCTAATCCCCTTATTAAAAGCTCATTTACAACTTAACATCGCGAATTGTCTCAAAAATTCATAAAAAAATGCAACTACTAACTACACCAAATTGTGCGAAAAATTTTCAGATTTTTTCAGATTTTTCAAACCACTGAACCATGCCTTCACTTCAAAAATTCCATGCTAACGTGGCTCGTCATGTTAAGCTGATGGATAAAAACTTGTGTGCAAATCTCATTCGTCATGAATATATTGTTACCACCAGAGCCAAAGCAAAGAGAGCCCAAAGTAAAATAGAAAGTTTCCTTGCTAAATCATTAAATGAAAATAAATCAATGGCTGATAAACACCTTGAGTTCAAATTACAAAATAATAAATATTTAAGATATTTACAAACAGCAGATTTCAAAGAAGTTGGATCCAAAGTATTGACTGACTTAGTTGAAAGATATCCAAATAGAACCCATGGGTTTACTCGTATAATAAAATTAGAACCAAGATTAGGTGAAGATAAAGCACCAATGTCAGTTTTAGAATTAGTTGATTCCAATTTAGAAATCAAATTTTGGTATTATGCTAAAATAGCTGCGAGATTACAACTTCAAGAATTACCATTAGATGATTTAACTGCTCATGAAATCAAACAATTAACTAAATTACGTCAAGATGGTGAAGCTAAATTTGCTGAAGCTGTTGAAACCGCTAAAGTTGAATTTTTCAGCTACAATCCAGAAACTGGTGAAATTGAAAGTGAAGAAATTAAACAAAATTTAAAGAATTTACCAAGAAATATTGACATTCCTGAACTCAAAAAGGTCACCACTTCAAAGAAATTCAATACAAAACAAAGACCAGCTAAAGAAGTATCAGCTGAACTTCCTAAATCTCCATTCTTAGCTTAATGTACATAGTAAAATAAATATTAGAAATATCTACTCTGGTGAATTTTTCACTCAAAACTGCCCTTCGCACTCTAGTATTAGACGAATGTTTTCAGATAAACTCCCATTAAAAGGCAAATTGGCTATCATTACTGGTGCTTCCCAAGGATTGGGAGCAGAAATAGCACTGAAACTTTATGAAAAAGATTGTTCTGTTATTTTAATTGCCAGAAGAAAAAATAAAATCGAAGAAGTCGCTAAATCGATAATTGAAAAATTTGGTGAGAAAGAATGTACTTTAACTCCAATTTGTACCGATGTCTCCGATTATAATCAATGTGTTGACCTTTGGAAAGATCTCTCTTCACAAGGTAAAGATCCTGATTATTTTTTTTCGTGTGTTGGTGGTGCAACGTGTAAATTGTTTGGAGATTTGACCCAAAATGAGCTTATTGGTGGTGTTAACAGTAATTATTTATCAACATTATATCCAATTCATGCTGGATTTAAACAAATGTTGTTAGACAACAAGTTGAATGACCGGACCCAATTGAAAAAGAGACACATTATTATATTTTCATCTGTTGCAGGGGTATATCCATTGATTGGGTATGGTCAATATGGGCCTTTAAAAGCAGCTCTTTTGGGTCTTTCATTAACTCTCCGTCAGGAACTAAGTGGTTATAATTATAGAGTTTCGTGTGTTTTACCAGGAAACTTCAAAAGTGAAGGCTTTGACGAAGAAGAGAAAACCAAACCTCTGATAACGAAGACTATTGAAGGCTCAAGTGTTCCTATTTCCGTCTCAGATTGTGCAGATATTGTATTATCTAGATTGAATAGAGGTTATGATATTGTGTATACAGATTTGATAGGTTGGGTATTGGGAGCTGCTTCATTGGCCCCACATCCTAGAGTTTTATGGTTCTTTCAATGGATAGTTGGAACCATATTCCTCTTGATTGCTCCTATAGTCAGTATATTCGTCAACAATGATATCAAATCGTTCTTCAATGAAAAAGATAAAAAGAGAAAATGAATTTTACATGAGTTATATTTAAATACTATACTATGACGTTATTTCTTCTCTGAATTTTCAGCGATCTTATCACCAACACTCAAGACTTGTCTCTCTAATTTAAGTCCTATGTCGTACCAGTTGATACTGTAAATCCAGTTGACCATTTTTATGATTTCTTCATTCCAAATATCTTTTGAAGTCTCTAATATTCCCGCATTTATTTGTTTCTTACCAGTGTTTGGTTCGATGTTTGATTTATCAAGATCTCTACCAGCAATTATACCTTCATCAATGATTGTTTTGGAGATTCTCAATTGTCTAGAAACAAATTGTTGATCTTTCTTCACGTATTCTCCAGTGTAATATACAAGGGCTGAGGTGAACAAGGCACCACCTAAAAAACCATGAATTCTACCCATAGAAATTTTCGTCGCGGCCTGGGATTGGTGAAGATATCAAGAGATGTTAGTTCAACAATTTTTCAAATTTGTTTAATTTATTTAAAGATTTATGATTAACTATATACAATTTATACATCTTGTTCTTGTTCTTGTTTCAAATTTTCAAATGCTGATTGTAAGAATGGGAAGATATCAATTTTATCTAATTTTACAACCTCACCAGATTCTCTTAAATCTTGAACTTCTTTAACTGCTTCGTCGACATCACGAACTAAAAATGGTAACTCTTCCATTATTCCGTTTAATGGCAATTCAACTGCATCTGGATGTTCAGCAAGATATCTATTAAGTTTGATCTTGGCAATATAAGAAATACCTTTAACTAAATCTTCATTTATCTCTAAATCTTCAAGTCTTGGTTGCATTCCAAAAATCGCATATTGTAATCTTACAAGTTTGTCATTAAATTCACCAATTTCATTTGCTGAAGCATTAATGTAATTCTTTTCAAATTCATCAAGATATTCTTGAATCTCTTCTGTAAAAGTTTGAGCTCTTTCATAAGCAGTTTGTCTTTCTAATAAGACCTGTTTAATTCTCTTTTGGGTTAAAATTAATTGTTCATCGACATTTTCGTGTCCTCTCATGTTCAGATTACCAATACTATTGAATAATCTTAATTCTCTAGCGACAATATTTCTCTCTTTTAATATAAGATACCATAATTTATGTAAGTCTTCAAACGATTTATTACGCAACTCAGATATGGTCCATGCACGGGAAGTTGAGTCTATTTCGTCTCCAGTACGGTAAGCATATTCAGAAGAGCTTCCATCACTGAAAAATCCCCAAAGTGGATGATCTGGTGAAACATCAAAATTTTTATGTGTTGGTATAATTGGAGGTCTTAATTGGACGGATTTAAGATCTGAAAATTTAAGGTTTTTCCTGGCTAAATTCTTTGCACTTACCAGAAAGGATCTGACAAATGTTGGGTTCATTATTCTTTATTTATTTCCAAATGAAATGAAGTTATTCAAATTTAAAGAATTTTTCAAATTTTTCAAGAAAAAAATTGCGTGCACTTTTCAAGTCGCACTGAGGTTTTTTCACCATTCTCAAAAGTTTTATAACTACAATGTCAACTATAATTGAGGGACAACGTCAAGAAGAACCTCTTGATTTAATACGTTATCAACTCGACGAAACCGTGTTGGTAAAATTAAGAGGGGCCAGAGAAATGATAGGTAAATTACAAGGTTATGATTCTCATTGTAATATGGTTTTAAGTGATGCTAAAGAATATATATATGATGTTGAGTCGCTGTCTGAACCAATAATTAAATCCACTGAAATGGTTTTCATTAGAGGTGATTCCGTTATCCTTATTAGTCCTGTGCTGGAATAAACAGAGATAGAGTATGGTTCCACAAAAGAAATTATGTACATTTAATAATAATCTACACAACTAACTGACATTATCTAACTATCTATATGCATTTCATCATCTTTATTATTAACTAAATCTCTAAACTTATCGATTATTTCGGCATTTTGAACCCATTTTTGTTTGTGGTTAGTGCTTTGAGAGATAAGTTCAAAAATATCATTTTCTAGATTTTCAATTAAATTATCGTATTGTTCAATAGATGCTTGAGCAAGAAATTTATCCTGGTGGGACATTTTAAATATCTTGAAGAGGTATTCATTATCATCGATATTTACAAACTTCTCTTGTGTTTCAAGCTCTTTTTCGATATAATAAGATGATTGAAATGGATGAGTATTCTTATTTAAAGTTTGACCGATATCGTATACAGTGGTTAACTTGGAGAGTTTTTCATCCAAATCTTTGAATAATTCCTGGATTTCATCTTTAGTTATTATTAATGATTTGACACTAGGTTCATTCATTGAAGCCAGATCTAAAGCTTTTTGTATGCCTTTTTTATTGTGATACCTCGTGGTTGTTACTTTGCTTATATTTTTCTCGAACATCTTACTTAAGTCATTCATCTTATTTAAAAGTGGCATTTGAACATCTTTAATGTTTTTAATGGTTTTGGTGATGCTAAGTTTGGTAGTTAAAAGCTTTTGGTATTGTGTACTCAAGTCTTCAACATAATTAGTTTTGGAATGTCTATGGATCTCTAGAATTTGGTGAACATCTTGTAAATGAATGGTATATGATTCCCAGCACATTTCTAGTTCGTAGGATAATTTTTCAATTCCTGCTTTGTCATTCTCATCCAATTGTTTATCTCCCAAATCTCGGGAAAGTTGGAGGATCTGTGACCTTACATTGTTATAAGCATTAAAAGTCTTGTCATACGTAAGAAGGAAACTTTTGATTGAGTTATTAATCAACTCCTGTTGTTTGTTGGTGATAAGAGACATGTAGAAATGGGTGCGAATTTTTTCTTTACTATATTACAACTATATGAACTATTTCTCTGTGCTTATTGTCTTGGGTTTGCACCAATAGCCCAACCAAGTCCAGAAACAAGTAAATTAGATAATTTCTCACTGGCTTGATTAGTAGTGGTGGCAGCATCATTTAAAACTTCAGTAGCAGTAGCAGTTAAATTTTCACTTAAATCTCTAGCTGGTAATTTAGATTTTTGTTGACTAATTTCATCATATCTATCGTACCAATCATTAATTTGTTGGTTAACCAATGACCATTGATCAATTATTATACTACTATTATCAATGCTACCGTCATTTCTTTTAATTTGCAAAAGATATTTCGATAAAATTTCGCTTTGAGTCTCTAAAGCTGAAAGTCTTTTAGGATCTAACTCATCAACCCAATCAGGTGAATGATACTTACCAACTTGATAGAATGTCATCCACATTGAATTAAGACCATCAGTACCCTGGTTAATCAAATCTAAAGCTTTTTGTGAAGCATAATTGAAGTTATTGTCAATTAAAGCGGCTTCAATACAAGCACTCATTAATCTTTCAAGATAATACAGAGACTTGGTACTTTTATCATTTAGAAATAAAAGAAAATCGTTTAATATTTTAAACAATTTTTCAAATGCAAGATATGATTTAGAATTTTGTTCTAAGATAGTAGTAATTAACCCCATTGGTGATATATTTTCAAGTTCAGTTCTTAATTCTTCATTGGTTGGGGTACTTCCAAACCTTTTAAGAACATCTTTAGGTGTTGGTTTAAGACCTCTTTCAAAACTTAATCTAAAATTTTTAATATTTGCAAGAACTTTAAGTAGATGTTTAAGTCTTACAACTTCCTCTTTATCAGCTTCATTTTGAGGTATTTCATCTAGTATTTCAATACATTGAGAAGCTTCGAGTAACCTGTCGGATTTTTCATCTAATGAATTGGCATGATTAAATGAATCCCAAAATTTCTTTAAGACTAATGTATATAAAGAGTTTTCATCAATACCTAATTCACCATTTTGAAATTTCTCTTTAACCAAGTCAAATAAATTATTAAATAAATAACGTTCTACAATGAATTCATCAAGTTCTTCGGATTTGTTACCATCTAAAAAGGTATTTTTAAATAAATCTAAAGCATTAATCATTTGTTTGGCATTATAAGGTTGAATACCGATTAAGAGTCTAGATACTTCTTTTTTAGTCACTTCAATATCATCATCATTGCCATATTTAAGCGATAAAAACTTAGATAAGGTGATTTTATTGAATGGATAAAGTCTTGTACAAGTATCAATCGTTTCTGAAAGTTGTATACAATTGGATTTAGTTAATTCAAATAATGGTTTCAAAGGAGAGTTGGTTTTAAAATCATTGAAACTATCATAATTATTGATCTCTTCGTATGTAATTGCTGATGTCACCGGTTCACTCGATGAAGGAATAATTGGTATTAACGTGACAGAAATTTCTTTAATTAAATCATATAATTTTAACATTTCAATTGACCCGATAGACTTTTCATGTTTAATAGTTTCATAATAACTTGAAACCAAAAAGTTTTGAAAAATTAAAGAGACCTTATTGAAAGGAATTTCCTTTTCTATTAATGCTTCAATGGTCCGTTTCCAAATATTAAATTTATTAGATATCTTCGATTCATAATGAATAAGCCAGTCATTTAAAGGGCTAAAATCATCAGATTTGTAACTCAAAATAGGAACAATGGTGTTCAAGAGTAAATGATGAGTATTGGTGGGCGTTAATCCAGTTATAAACGTATCAAAAATATCTTGACTTGAAGTCATGTTGGAAATATTGAACAATGGAACCGCCTCTTTGGTAATGGAACTATAGTATTGGTATGGTTGATATAAACCTTTATACCAGCGGTTGAATGTTTTATCCTGGCCCAAAGAAGTCAAAATTTCAGACGGGAATTGGATATCATTTAGGTAAATGGATTGTATATGCAATCTTTTCTCAAACACTTCAAACGGTTCATACGACTGTAATTGAAGTCCCAAATCAGCAGACCTATTAACAATGTCGTTTAGGATTTCAGAAGCTCTTTCAATCACAATTGGATCATTGGGGAACACTGAACTGTCGGATATCTTAGAAATGATCCATTCAGCATACTCTTCCACGTCGTTGGCAATCTCTTCATCTAGCTTGCTGCCATGATCTGGACCGACTTCTGCTGGGTTTTTATACAATAAATCAACCCAATCCATCACTTTATCAACGGATACAAGTAATGGAGATGGTAATATAATAAGCAATCTGGCTAAATTCTCCACTGTTGAGTATTTGAACTCTCCACTTTTCCGACTTAAACTAACAAAAGTTTCCAATATAACCTTCAATTCTTCATCTTCATGTTTATCCAAATCACTTAGAATACTGGAAACCCCACAAAATATCCTTGAATCAGCTATCTCAATTGGTGATAGTGTCATTTAAGTGTTCTTTAACCTAGCGCGAATCTGTAACAAATTCAAATTATATACAAAAAAAAACCTACTCACACTATTGATGAAACCATCGTTATAAATATTTTCATGTCGTATAATCTTAAAAGCCCCCAGAAGAAACTAGTGTCGCCATTTTTAAATAGAATAAGATCAATGAAACCTCCAAATAATCCCGTTTTCCTAGATGAAAATTTTGGCTTTTCATCTGATGGTGAAGCGTGTGTTTCACCACCTAAAAAGATATCAACACCGCGTAAAATCGATTCAAATGGCTATAATGGTGAGCGAATCCCCTTAAATGATCGTGCTGATTCCTATAATGTTCGATCCACCCCTCCGGCGGCTAGGTTTCTGTCTTCATTTGAAAAATTCCAGCCTAAAGCTGAAAACAGCAATGAACCACACGATATTTCATTCTCTTCTAGTCCTAGAGCAATGGAAATCCTTCAAAGACTCAAATCTTGTAATCAAAATGTCAAAGAAGAATATCCGGAAACTTTGAAGTCAAGTCCTCCTAGTCAAAAAAGTGTAGATGTATTCAAATCCCCTATAAAACCTGAGGAAATCATAGAGATTGAAGATTCTTTTGAAGAGATACATATATCACCACGAGAGAAAAGCCCTTTCCTACTGCCAACCAAACAGAATTCTTCAAAAATAGACGACAATTTGGATCTCCATCACACAACTGACCACTCTAATACTTTTAAAAGACCCATAGACTTATTTATACCCATACTGCCCGTACAACTCAAGAAATCACCTCCATCATCACCTAAAATTTCTCCATTTTTCCCTCCATCTATACCAGGAGGTTATAAAAGAATAGCATCGCCATCTAAGACAACTTCAGCTGTTAAACGTACCCAACATACAAGACAATTGTCTACTACTACAAATGATTATACGCTATATCTTGCAACCCAAGCACAGGAACCCACTCGAAATATAGGAATGGATAAACCATTATTAAAGAGTGTAAAGCCCTTGATTTTATCATCGGAACAAGAATACATAAAAAATTTAGTACTTCAAGGTACTTCACTTTTTTTCACCGGTTCTGCAGGTACAGGTAAATCGGTTCTTTTAAGAGCTATTATTAAAGCTTTGAAACAAAAGTATGATTCCGGAGACGTGGCTGTTACTGCTTCCACTGGATTAGCTGCATGTAACATCGGGGGTATCACCCTTCACAGTTTTGCAGGTGTTGGTTTGGGAAATGGTACTGTGGATCTGTTACTTAAAAAAGTTCGTAAAAATAAAAAAGCAGTTGCAAGATGGAAACTGGTTAAAGTATTGGTTATTGATGAAATTTCAATGATTGATGGTGAATTTTTCAATAAATTGGATGCAATTGGTAGAAAAATTAGAAGATCTAAAAGACCATTTGGAGGTATTCAAATTGTTATTTGTGGTGATTTTTATCAATTACCACCGGTTTCTAAGAATTCTAATCCTGATGGAACTGATAGAGAAAGAGATGAATCGTTATTTGCATTCGAAAGTGAAGCATGGCATGACGCAATTGAATCTACCTTAGTATTAAAGGAAGTTTTCCGTCAAAAGGGAGATCAAAAGTTCGTTGATATGCTTAATGAAATGAGACGAGGTAAAGTTAGTGATGAAAGTAATGCAGAATTTAAACGATTACTGAAACCATTACCAGCAACAGATGGTATTGAACCAGCTCAACTTTATTGTACAAGATATGAAGTTGAAAATGCTAATAATTCAAGATTAAATCGTTTAAATGGTTCCGCTCAATTATATACTTCTATTGATTCTGGTACTTTACCTCCAGACCAACGACAAAATGCTTTGAATAACTTTTTGGCTCCTCAGAAATTATTTCTTAAAAAGAATGCCCAAGTAATGTGTATTAAGAATATTGATGAAACTCTTGTTAATGGTTCTTTAGGTACTGTTATTGACTTCATGGATCGTGATACTTATATGCATTATCTGATGATCAAAGAAAACCCAGAAGAATCTTTGGATAAACTAGAAACTGCAATTCAATCTAAAAAAAATAAAAGTAAAGAATTAAAAGAAGATATGAATCAAAGTTCTGTTAAACCTGAAGCCCTTGATGATTCAATTTTCTCGTTCCTTGATGATTTAGCTGAAACTAATCATTTTGATGATTCATCAATGGAAGAAAGCTATCAAGAAAATATTAAAAGAAAGAAAGATCTTTTAAAAAATCTCCATGAAAAGTCTTCTCAAATTAAATATCCATTAGTTAGGTTTTTATTACCCGATGGAGTTAATACAAGAGAAGTTTTAGTTGAACCTGAAATTTGGACTGTTGAAGATGAATCAGATAATATTCTTGCCAAAAGAGTTCAATTACCATTGATTTTAGCTTGGGCATTATCAATTCATAAATCACAGGGTCAAACATTACCTAAAGTTAAAGTGGATCTTCGTAAAGTGTTTGAAAATGGACAAGCATACGTTGCGTTATCAAGAGCTGTTTCAAGATCTGGGCTTCAAGTATTAAATTTTGATAGATATAGAGTTAGAGCACATGAAAAGGTGAATCAATTTTATGCTTCATTAAGTTCAGCCGAAGAGGTCAGGAAAGGTGGTCAACAGAAACTTACGTTTGCAAGACGTTAAATTAATGATTATGTTTATGATTTTTATAGATTAAATTTTATATTTACATTAGAAATGAGTATCTATTTACATGAGTTAATGCGTTAATGAGCTAAAATAATGGGGTTGAATTTGGTATTTTTGAATAATTCACAACTGAAGAAACATCATTAAAAAGTATAGCTTCTCTGAGCCTTTTAAGATCCTCTTCTCTATCATCTTCGTGAACTATCATCAAATTCCGTTCATTTGTGTCTTTTCCTAAATCTAATTTAGAAATGTAATAATAAAACAAACTTGTACTTGGTAATTCAATACCTGCAACGTCATTATACAATTTGTCCTGTGTCTCCCTGATCCAAGAACCGGATGCCAATTGAGGAAATAAGACTTGTGATAGTATGATCATATTTTTCACTCCTAAAAGTTCTACTCCAGGAAGATCAGACGAACTTATGAGTAAATTCCTTGGATCACTTTTTCGTTGATCTAAAAAGAACCTTTCAAGAGTTTTTGAAGTAATATTGTTGGTTACGGAAAATTCATCCTCCATTCCATACAAGGTTGGTTCTACATCTTTAATACTTTTGAATTGCTTATAAGCAACGATTTTTTCTTGTTGTTTTGGAAGGTTATTAAACTGATTAGCAAGATATGGCATATTTACAAATGAAGGAACAACAAATAAGACTGGTGAATCGTCGAAAGTCTTTCTAAATTGTTGCAAAGATTTATTTAAGATCTTTGGGAAGTCTTTACTTCTGACTCCATTATTTATCTTTTCAATTTCATACAAAGTTTTATCTTTTAGATATACCTTCATCTTGTTATTTCCTTGAAAATCCATATCTCTACCATACTGAGCGAATACATCAGATAACATATCCTTACTGGGTAAGTTTGTTAAAGCATCGATTCCTTTGAAAACTAACTTATTATCTTCCTTTTTCACTTGTGAAAGAGATAAATTGATTCTCTTACCGAATCCTCCATCTTTATTATAGAAATTATTATAAGAAAACTTGCCTCCAACAACTAACGGTAAAGGTTTACCTTGAATTAAAAGTTCGTCATCAGTTAACCTAACAAGCTTCTCTACCACAGCTACTTGAGGATCGTTTTCTCTAAGCTGTAATTGTTGCTCTTTGACTGCACTTAAATTGGTAGATTCAAGCTGGCCCTGGTTTTCTTTCCCGTTAACCAATTTCAAGTATTGTGCATGAATAGGATGTTGGTGATGGAATAAAAAACAAAATTGAATAGGTACAAAAGGAGGACGTTTGGATTTATCGGCATATTTATCTAAAAACATGTCGAATTGAGAAGCCCTGATTTGTTTTATCGAATTGGCAAGTTTAAGTTGGTACTTTCCCTTTGGCATTTCTTTTGTTATATTACAATTACTAGTAGAAGCAGTTGCAGAGCTTATCAAGAACTCTGCTTCGTCTACACAAATAAACTTTGTGGCAAGAAATTGATGTTTTTTAGGTAATTTCTTTGACTTTTTATCTTCAAAAATAGAATTAAATGCATTTGAATTTATAATAAGAATTTGAGGAACAATGGCTCTATTAGATTTTAAATGAAGATCACTATCGGTTGATAATAATAATTCATGTCTATTTTGATCAATTATCTTGATATTTAATGGTTGTCTAATCACATCAAGATCATTTGTTTTATGTTTAAGTTGAACTGGACAACAATCTTTTTCAATTTCCAGAATTAAACTTTGAGCCCAATCCTTATACTTAAGCAAAAGGCTATTATTTGGAACAATTATAACAGTATTAATCCCTGGTACCGAACTTTTAGGTGGTATTGTCTTGAATTGCTTGTTTATTGCATATAAAAGGGTTGCAAAAGATTTACCTGAACTCAAGTTATCTCTATATATTAAAGAATTGGAATCATTTAAGGTAGATAATATGGATTTTTGAGCAGATGTAGGACTTATATCATGATAATCTGCATGCAATGTTTGATTTATCCTATATTGGACAAATGGAAGAATTTCATAAGGAAGGAAGTTTGTTTTTAAACTTTTAACTGATGTGGAATATCTCTTCGCCAATGCACATCTTATATTTAACCACATAGCTATTTAAATAATTTATTTTCCACCAAACTTTCTTTTTAAAACACGTTTCTAACCTCTTCTATTTGAATATTTTAATCCTTCTAAACCAATAAAGTTATGAATTTTAAAGAAATTTTATTAATGTAAAATATTGAAAAATGTCTAGACTAAATGGTACTGCGTATAGGATTTCACTCATCAAAAATTTTCTGCGAGTGTTTACTAGAGGGTCTTTTTTTTGAATATTGGCCAGGATAAATAAAGGCCACGAGAAGCAATTATAGTTAAACAAGAAAGAAAACCGAAACAATCCATTCTGAATTAAAGTAATGACACCGGCTAAATTACCAAGGGCCACCCTTGAACAGAAAATCCGAATCTTGGATCATTATCATCAATCAAATCGTCCTCAACTGGAAACCGTTGATAGGTTCAAAAATGAATTATCAATTTCTACTTCTTCGTTCAGTGAATGGCTCAAGAATGAAGATGAATTAAGGTATCGATTAAGTCAAGCAGAACTGTCGTTTTCGAAGCAAAGTAGAAGAAAAGTTAAATTTAAATATGAAAAAATCAATAGAGCCATGGATTTGTTAGTTCAACAAAGATTAGAAAGAGGTGAACCGGTGAACGAACCGATTCTCAGAGAACACTGGTCGATTTATGCCCACCAATTTGGTGTTGAAGATCCAAAGAGATTGGTTGGATTTTCTCATGGTTGGCTATCACAGTTTAAAAAAAGACACGGTTTAAATAAAAAGAAAATGAGTGGTGGAAGCCCAAATCCAACCCCTGTTACTTCTAATTCGAATTCTACGGGCTCCAATACTAATGCTCCAATAACTTCAACAACTTCAACGAACAATAATGCTAGTAATAGAGATGAAGTTTATGATACTACTTTCAACGATAACAACGCGTCAGCTGATTCAGAACCAAACTCGAATGAATTCAACCCTGGAACAACTCCTGCAACTACTTATGACTTAATTAACACATCCCAAAACCCTGTACCAAATAATGCCCATTTTAGACAAACTCAAAATTTAAATTTTAATAATCCAGGTCCACATATGAATTTTTCAAATTATTCAATGTATCAACAAAATCTGCCATCTCAACAATCTCATGGATTTGTTAAAGAGAATGGGTCTATACCATCGTTCGATTATAATGATCAATTTAGATCACACTTCCCCAAACAACGTCAACCTCAAAATCAATCGCATCTTCAAGTAGCTCAAGCTCAAGCTCAAGCACATGCTCAAGCTGTTCAAGCTCAGGCTGCTCAAGCTGTTCAACCACAAACAGTTCATGTTCAAGGACAAGCGGTTAATGGAGTACAAGCTGATTCAAAAAATAATTCTACAAATCTGCGTACAAGGTCTAATAATCGAAATGGTACCACTCCAGCTTTAGCGGTATCAGAAGAGATGGGACCAGCTATAAATAGTTCAGATATTGAGAGATTTATCTATATGTTTGCTGATAAGTTCTTTCATGATCATGCATACGAATACCCTCAAACAGTGAAGATATTTCAAGAATTCAAGTCCTCATTTTTCAATGAACGGTTTCAGAATGTCAGATCTGTTCAGCAGCAGCAAGTGCAGCAGCAACAACAACAACAACAAGCTCAACAGGCGCAACAGGCTCAACAACAACAAGCTCAACAAGCCCAACAGGCCCAGCAAGCTCAACAACAACAGATCATTAGCCAAAGAACTCAAACTCAAAATATGTCGGGAATTGACGAATTCTTCCTTCGAAATTCCAACGTACCCCATCCAGCACCATCTCAAGATAGTTCAAGGCTTGCTAATGGCGTCGATAAATGGAAAAAATAGTGTAGAATATGTATTTATAAATGTATAATGAGAGTTTTAACCTGATTTGGAAATACCCGCACCAATTCCGCACTATATAAAGAGCCAGTTATCGCTAACAAATTATTCAAGAAATGGTTAAAGTTTTATCAATTGGACTTGGAGGTGTTGGTACTATTGCTGCTTATGGGCTTCAAGCTTATAATGATGATGTGGAAATAACTGCTATCATTAGATCTGACTATGATACCGTTACAACCCAAGGGTACACTATTACATCTTGCGACTATAAAGACCCAGAAACCAAAGGTGATATTAAAGGTTTTAAACCAACAAATGTAGTTAAATCTCTTGAAGATGCCGTCAAATTTGGACCTTTTGATTATATCGTCATCAGTACAAAAGTTCTTCCAAAAGAATCAAATAATATTTGGGATCAAGTAACTGAAATTAATAAGAAAACTCCATTGGTTAAAGCCGACAAAAAAACTGGTATTGTATTAATTCAAAATGGAATTGATTTAGAATTGTTTTGGAAAGAAATAAAACCACAAGTCACTTTAATCTCTGGTGTTTCATATATCAGTTCCATTAATAGTAAGGGACATGTTACTCAATATGCTAGAGATCTTGTTAGTTTTGGATTATTTGATACCAATGATGATAAGGAAGTTTTCGAAAAATTTATTGAAATTTATTCAAATGAATTTAATAAAGTTGAAATTGATACAAATGCAAGATTCACTAGAATGAAAAAATTATTATATAATGCTTCATATAATACCTTTTGTTGTTTGACAAATGTTGATGTTGGTATTTTATATGATCATCCTCATATAATTGAAAATGTCTTTGAACCATTAATGAAAGAAATTCAATTTGTTGCCAATCAAGATTTAAAATTACATAATCTGGATAAATTAATTGAAGATAAAGATGTTACTTACATGATTGAACTTACCAAAGAAATTGATGCACCAAATAACTATGCACCATCAATGTTGGTTGATTTTAGATCAAATAGAGAAATTGAATTAGAATGTATTTTAGGAAATTTAGTTAGAATTTATCAAAAGCATAACACTGAAGATCCAAAATTAAAAATCCCTTATTTGAACCTTATCTATTTTGGATTACAAATGGTTCAATATAATCTCACTCATCAAAAGTAAATTTATAGATAACATAAGAGCTAAATAGTAATATATATATTATTAAATTTCCTACTTATTATCCCACCAGTGGGGGTATTATGCTCGTTTTCATCTCATTATTCTTTTATTCTTCATTAATGGGCATTAGTAAAATCAACTTCATTCATTTTAAGGTCGTTTAATTTTTCAACTTGTTTATCGATTTCTACCATAAGTCGAGGTTCTACGGGTTGGGATTTTTTATTAGGACAATTTGCACAATTTAAACAGCTTTCTATATCGGTACAATGGTCTTTTTTCGACACATTAATATCTTTCTTTTGTAACATAGATAATGCAAATTCATCATGTGCGTGTTTAGCGTACATATAATTCCTTAAGGCCATTGGTTAATCTTGAACACCGAATTTGTTACCACTGAGAAATTTAAAATTCTTTAATTTTACAATTTTGAATAAAAGTTTTCAAGATTTGGAACCAAATACTTTGACTTTAAAGTTAAATCAAGTCAGAACTACGATTTTACGTATTTGAACCCTTTTAAATAGCTCATTATTTCAAGTGGTCCCACTTTTCTTTTGCGAACAATTCCGATATCGTATGTTTTTCTCATGCGGCTCAGGGCGTAATTTTGCAGCAATTTCACTAGATATTTGGTCTATAATATATTTTTAATACAACAGTATCTAATCTAAACTACATAGCTTTAACCTCATTATCGATGAAACTCAAGTATCTATTTCGTATACAACATAAAAGTAGTGGGTTTAAGGCTGTTAAAATCACTCATTATGTGGGTGATAATGACTAAACCTTACACCTATTATTAATATTCCAATGGCTATTGAAAAAAATTGGTATTTTAATCTATCATCTACACTAGACTCATCAACTTTGGTATTATTAATGCTATGATATCCAGTTAAGAGATATTTAATTTGACTAAGAAGTCCTACTTTATTAACGCTGTCATGAATTACGGTATTACCTTCTTCATCATCTTCATCCTCTTCTTCTTCAGTTATTGACTCTTCTTGTATTATTGAATTTTCATCTTCATCGATTGAAACAAAGGAGCTATCAACTTCGTCCAAATGGAAATTTTGTGATTTATATTTTTTAAGATTTTTCCTTATATCTTCATTTTCAAATTCATAATAATTATTGAGGCCATTTGAAAATATTCTCTTATTAAATTTATCATAAAACTTTAAGAATCCATAATCGTCATCATTACTATCATCAAACAAAACATCAGTATCTTCTTCTTCACTTTCAATTGGTGGTAATAACCCTTTACTAAATATACTAATACCACTAATATTAGCACCTTCAGAAGGTTTTGCCTTTTGGTAATTTTTCGATAAAATCAGATTAATTGAAACTGAACGTAAAACTCGTTTCTTTTGAATAAGTAATTCCCTTGATTTTTCAATTAATTTAGAATCACTATATTCCATTTTACGTAAGTTATTTTGTGAAGATAATTTCTTGATGTTTTTCTTTTGTTTCTGTAATTCAAATCCAATATAGGATAATAATTTTTCATTATGTAATTTTAAAGATTGTAATTCAAATTTTAACTTCATAATTTCTTGTTTGGTTAAGTCATTATTAATTAGATCATTATTTTCACAAATTAAACTTGATCTTTTACTTGAAGAATAAGATGTCCTATTTTGTTTATCAGATATTTCACCACTTAATTTTCTCAAGGTTGATTCTAAATTTGCTTCCTTTTTATCATTAGTTGGGGATTGAGTTTGTTGATTTTGGAAGTTTTCTGGTACAGATGTACTTCTTTTATCTTCAAATTCAACTTTAATTGGTAGTATATCATGGCTGCTATATCTATTATGACTTTGTCTTGTAATGCTATTTCTATTTCTATGATGGGTCTCATCAACAGATGCTAATTTCAATGGTGAAAGAATAAAATTTTCATCAAAATTAACAGGTAATGATTGTCTTTTAATTTTTGAAGTTGGATCTGGTGAGGGAGGGAATTGGAAATTTTCAGTTTGAATTAAAGAAGGAATTCTATTATCCTTTATTACTTGCTCTTTTGGAGTCTTTAAGGGTGATGATTGAGCATTAAAACTACCTTCCTCATTCATACTATAATCGGTACTTCCAGCATAATAATCATCTAATTCATTTATATCATTCAGTTCATAAATTTGATTTACTTCATTTATTTCACGAAATAAATTCAGATCACCCAGTTGTTGTAAATCAACATGGGATCTATAATTATAAGTGATATCTTCTTTATCACTATAATCACTATAATTAGAAGAATTTTCAACCTCTTGTTCAGGATCATTTTCATCATCATTTAATTTTTCAATATGATTTCTTAGTTCATGATTTTGTTGAGTTAAAAATTCAATTTGATCCATTAAAACAATTTTGGCATTTTGTTCTAATTCAAAATTTGATTTTAAAATTTTAAAATCTTTTAAAAGTTTATTATATTTATCATCTTGTTCATTATTAATGAACAGCTCAACTTCAGTAAATTCTAATTTCTTATAATATTCTAATTCATTATTTAATTTTGTAACTTTTAATTGATAATCTTCAAGTTTTTCTTTATAATAAATCAATTCTTTATGAAGAGATTCATTATTATTTGAAAATTCAACTTTAATTTGACCTAAAAACTTTTCATAGTTTGATATTTGTAATAATTGATCATTAATTGTTTTGTTTTTAATGGTCAACTCTTGTTCTAATTGATTAAACCCAACTAATAAATTGTTATGTTTAATTAACAAGTCACTATATTGTCGTTCAACAGCTTTGGAATTCTTTTCTAATTTAATTGCAGGTAATAATGGGGAACTTTTACCACTTTTTAATGAAGAATAGGAGTTCTTGTTGCTTAAAGGCGGTACTTGGTTGTAAATTTGAACTGGTGATTGTGAAAGTACATGAACAGGTGATTGCATTTCATTTTCTTTGTCCATGTTGAGCGTTAAACTTTCGGTTTGCAGTGAGGGATTATTATCAAATGAGATAATTAATTAAATCAGTTAAAGTCGGAAGCGCTTTTGGTAATAAATAAGTATTAAAGGATGGTCGGTTTTTTCTTCAATTAGGAAGATTATTGGCTTTTTAAATTAAGTAAAGGAATGAATAAAGATTGTAAAATTGTTTTGATTTTTAGTGCTCACTTTTTTTTGTTTACATTTCATTGTGTGCAGGAGACGAGCTAGGTGTAGCCAAAGACGTTGAAGAATTAGAGGTTAAAGTCGGGTTTAAAAGTTTATAGGATAAATTAAAGGGTTAAAGGGTTGGTTTATTGATGATCTTCGATGACCCAGTGAAAATTTTTCACTAATAATGTTGTTGGAATGGCAACATGGATTCCCGTCACTTCCTTAACCCCGTGGTGCACTGGTGGCTGCCATTGTAATTGAAAAGTTAGCTGATTAGGCCACCATTGAAGTGGTTACAATGTATAAGAAATGTTTAATGATATATTAAAGATATATTAAAGATATTGGGGGTGTTAGAGTCGGTTCTTATATTTATATCGATTAATTTTCTAAATTTGGCAATTATAGTCTTATCGTTCTCCTATCAGTACATATCTAAAAGATTTCTGCGAATTATATAGTTTATGTTATTATCTTTATGCACCAAGTCATATATTAAAATTATATAAAATCATCAGAAACAAAACCACAATTCAACCTCCATATAATCTCCACAGTTATGGTATCACCGTGCATGCACCGTTTTTGTTTATTGGAGTCAACGAGAGTCAATAGGTGCGGTACGGAAGTCGCCGATAATCTTATCTCGAAATTTTTCAGAAATACTCATGGTTCAAATCGTATCAGAAAAAGAATTCCACGATAAAATTGTTTGTCAGTACACTGATGTCATTGGAGAAAAGTTAGGAGGTAAAGTCCTTAAGTTCTCTGACGAATGGTTTGCCGCTGCAGAAAATTTAATTAAACCAAAGGCTCCAATTAGAGATGCTACTAGATTTACTCACGCTGGTGCTTGGTATGATGGTTGGGAGACCAGAAGACATAACACTGAAGAAGCCGATTATGTTATCTTTAGAATGGGAGTTGCATCTGCTAAACTCATTGGATGTGAAGTTGATACTGCATTCTTCAATGGGAATCATGCCCCACATATTTCTGTTGAAGCCGCAACTTTATCTGATGATTCACAAATTGATTCAGCTCAATGGTCAACTGTTATTGAAAAAACTGAATGTGGACCATCTCAAAAGCATTTCTTTGTTAGAGACGAAATTACTACCGACAGTTTCACTCATGTAAGATTAAGAATGTATCCAGATGGTGGTATTGCTAGATTCAGATTATATGGTACTGTTTTACCAATTTTACCAAAAGATTTATCGACTATTGTTGATACCGCATCTGTTAAAAATGGTGGTGTTGCTATTAAATACTCAGATCAACACTTTGGATCTGCTGATAACTTATTATTACCAGGTAGGGGCCATGATATGTCAGATGGTTGGGAAACTAAAAGATCAAGAGAACCAGGACATGTTGATTGGGTTATTATTAAATTAGGAGCTGCAACTAAAGTTAATGAAATTGTTATTGATACTGCTCATTTCAGAGGTAATTTCCCCCAAAAAATTAATATCAAAGGTTTGGTTGCAAATGATAGTCAACAAGATCCAGATGTTAAAGATCCTGCATGGAAATCATTAGTTCCAGATTCTAAGACTGGTCCTGATAAAGAACATTCTTATAAAATTGAAGATTCTGAAGTATATAGATATATCCTTGTAACTATTATTCCAGATGGTGGTGTTAAAAGAGTAAGGGTATTTGGAACTATTAGTAAATAAACGATCTTACATTTTTATCTCTAGTACCATACTGGCCTAGCTTCGCACCAAAAATTTTCAGTAATGGTCCAATCTATAATTGAATTAATTGACCAAAGAATACCCATAAAGGATATTCCAAAGTTCCAAATAACTTTAGATGAACAAGAGAGATTAATAAAGTTTTTAAAACAAGTTTCCAATAAATATTATGTACAAAAAATTGTTAAAAAACTAATCGATGATCTTGAATCGTCTGATGAGGTCCACGATGAATTATATGAAATATACTGCGAGCCAGAGATTATTCAGGCAAAACCATTAAGTGCAACAGATGCAGATATAATCAAGTATCCTATTGGAAACCAAAAAGTCATCACTAAAGAAACTCCAATGTTAATATCAGGAATGGGGACCACTGGTTTAAGAACCTGGGAAGCGGCTTTATATTTATCACATTTCTTGCAAAATTTCAGTCCAATAGCAAATAAAAAGGTTCTTGAGTTGGGGACCGGTACTGGAGTCGTAGGGATTTCTATTGCATCTTTGGCATCTCATATAACTTTCACCGATGGGGATAGTGGATTATTACAATCTTTACAAGAAACCATACAATTAAACAGTATACCCAAAGAGAAATATACCATTAACCAGTTGATCTGGGGCCGGGATGAATATTTTTCTTACACCGATGTTGATTACGTTGTTGCTGCCGATGTTACATACGATGAAAGTATCTTGAATGAGTTGATCGAAACTATTGAACAGTTTCTTGAAAATGGCTGCAAACAATGTCTAATAGCGGCTACAATTAGGAACCCCAAAACTCTTGAAGCATTTGAAACCAAATTAAATGCCACAAAGCTTCAATGGAATATCATAAGCAAAAACGATTCAACCATTAATTCAAAAATTATATATAGAACTCTTGATCCCCAAATTCAAATTTATAGCATTACATAACTTAATACAGGACTTAAGAAGAACGGGTCGTGTTTTTACCATCGCGAGTTTTCATTGGCTGCTGAGGATTCAAAGTGCGAACGAAAATTTTTGGAATCCGAATTATTCAACATTATAACAAGATGCTTCCAAAATTCTCTACTCCAATGTTAAAACACTTCTGGCCATTCGGTGTTGGTGGTATGTACCAAATATAGAAGTGAAGATGAACTGCGTCTTTTGAAGTGACGAAATCTCGTAGCCCAGTCCCAATTGATACGTCCCATACATTGAGGTGTTTGTCCAATGATGAAAATTATTCGAATTTCTGTTCAAAAAGCGTTTGATTTATAAGAAGCAACAGCTTTAACGCTACGAAGCAGGCTCTAGGTTTGGGTAAGCCAGGTTGAATTTTTTCGTCTGGTTCACCACGGCCTAGGTCTGCTTTCCCAGAAAGACTTCCATGTCTTCCTATAATTGTAACATCCATGATTGTAACATCCAAGATTGTAACACTCGTACACGTATCATTGCAGCACAGTCACCCGATTTCACCTTCAATTGACGTTTTCATCTTCACATCCAACTCATTGAATGAGATTCAAAAGCACTTTATATTTAGTTTGCATCACGTGAACAGTCTGGCGTGCCAGGTCAGGTGACACTGGATGTATGGTGCCTAATCTCGACCCAATGAAAATCAATTCCCACTAGCGCGTTACTAACATTTTTAGCTACCATCACTTACGGTTTAATCTACAAAGCTAGTATTGCATCAATGAACTCTGATGAATTCATTAACGATCCAAGACACCCAAGATTTGCCAACGGTGGTAAATTCATTGAATTAGAAAAATAAGCACTAAATATATATTTAAAGTTATAGTTTTATGTAATGATTAACATAATTTCATCTGTATTTGTTCTCTTAACTCTGTCAAAATGGTATTTGCAGCAATTTTCATTAGCCAATTATTGAAGGAGGCGTAATTGATAAGGTTCCAAAGTGGAACCTATCAAAATCGAGTAATTCTATTGTCCTTGTTCTTAATCAGTCGTGTCCTTATCTATTGCCCTGAAAAATTTGAATTCATACAATTTAATATCTAAATAAATTACAGAAAGTAATCTGACTTAAGCTTAAACTTGCTTAAGAAAAAAGTTCGGGATTTGAAACGTTTTTCCACTAAATAATATTTAACTTCATATGATTCTAATAAAACCTTTTCTCCAGTTCATGGAATTTAGATCGGTTAGCATGTTCATAATTCCATTTATCCTAATTAGGTAACTCGGCCGCCGTGATAACTCAATTGGGTTAAATTCATGGAATCTTAAAAGTATCATAATACTTAGACAATAGAGTGGGATCCCTAGTCCTTTATCTTGAGCGTCATCACATATATATAAAAAATTTGCTTCCCACTTTTTTTTCTTAAAAAAAAATCATTTAGTTACCACTAAAACTCTTTAAAAAAATATCTTATCGGAATTTCTGTTATTGTTAGATAATTAACATACTCAGAAATTATAAACCTAAAACTTTTTGAAAAAATAACTGAAAAATTCAAAGTTTGGAACTTTAATTCAGGCAAAAAAAATTAATATAAGAGTTGAAGTGTTTGGAATATGGATATCAAAACTAGTGATCCACAAGCACAAATGAGTCCGTATCATTCAGGATCCGAATCTTATTTGAGTAACCAAAGTCAGAGTATATCTCCTATATCGACGGTTGAATCCGAATATGAACCAAATCCTGTAAAAAGATTTGTTAATTCCTTTAAACCTTTTGATTATTCCAAAATAGATTTCCTTTTCTACAATAATAATGATATAGAAGCTGGTAATAAATCAGAAGCTAAACAAATTCATCCCCAATTTGATTATTCAAGATTAACCGAATTAGAAAGAGCTGCCGTGGTCACTTCAACATCTCCATTATCTAGAACATTAAAATCAAGACATTTACAAATGATTGCTCTTGGTGGTGCCATTGGTACTGGTCTTTTCGTTGGGATGGGTTCAGCTTTAGCAGCTGCAGGTCCTTTTGGGTTATTAATTGTATGGTGTTTAATCGGTAGTTCAATTTTTGTGACAGCCAGTGCCCTTTCAGAATTGGCAGTGGCATTTCCAATTTCGGGTGCTTTCGTGACGTTTAATACATTATTTATTGATAGTTCATGGGGGTTTGCAATGGCATGGAATTATGCTTTACAATGGTTAGTTACATTACCATTGGAGTTGGTTGCAGCTTCAATCACCATTAACTACTGGAACGCTAACGTACCACCAGAAGCTTTTGTAGCTATATTCTGGGTAGTTATTTGTGTAATTAATATGTTTGGAGTCAAAGGTTATGGTGAAGCTGAATGTGTTTTTGCAGTCATTAAAATTGTTGCAATTTTAGGATTTTTAATTCTTTCAGTTATTATTGTTTCAGGTGGAGCACCACCAAATCATGATTTCATTGGTGGTAAAAATTGGCATAAACCACAGGGTGGTATGTTTAATGAAATTGAACCATTTAAGAATATGTGTTCAGTTATTTTTACTGCTGCCTTTTCATTTGCAGGGGTTGAATTATTTGGTTTAGCAGCTGCTGAATCTGCCAATCCTAAGAAATCAATTCCAAAAGCTAGAAAACAAGTTTTCTGGAGATTATTATTCTTTTATATTGCTTCAGTTATTATGATTGGATTATTAGTCTCTTACAAAAATCCTGCTTTATTAGGACAAACTGATACCAATGCAGTGGTTCAAGAAAAAGGTATCGATGTAAATACTTCACCTTTTGTTATTGCTGTTAAGCAAGCACAGATCCCTGCAGTTCCTTCAATTCTTAATGCTGTTATTATTATCACTGTTTTATCAGTTGGTAATTCATCAGTTTATGGATCATCTCGTACTTTAGCTGCCTTAGGAGCTTTAAAACAAGGACCAGGAATTTTAAATTATATTGATAGAAATGGTAGACCAATGGTTGCATTATGTGTCCAATTTGCAATTGGTTTATTAAGTTTCTTGGTTGCTTTACCTGGTGATAAAACAACTCAAGTATTCGACTGGTTATTAGCTATATCTGGATTATGTTCCTTATTTACTTGGTGGTCTATTTGTTTATGTCACATCAGATTTAGATCAGCCTTAAAACATCAAAATAGAGTTGCAGAAGAAGAATTAGTCTTTACCACATCTGTTTGGGGTTCTTATTATGGATGTATTTTCTTAACTATAATTTTAGGATTGCAATTTTGGGCTGCTTTATTCCCACCAGGATTAGGTAAAGCTGATGTTGAAGGATTCTTCAAAATTTACCTAGGTGGTGCAATTGTTGTTGTATGCTATGTAGGGCATAAGATTTATGCTTATTTCTATATGGATATTCCTCTCACTAAATTTTATTTGAAATCTAGTGAGATCGATGTAGATACAGGTAGAAGACAAGTAGATATGGAAGCATTGAAGCAAGAAATCGCAGAAGAAAGACAACTTTATCTGCAAAGATCATTCTTGTTTAAATTATATAATGTCTTCTGTTAAATTGGGTAATATAAGGTATTTTGTGTGATGTTAATTTAATGTAATTATTTTTAAAATATAAGTTAGTACGATTAAATCTTGTTTATGTTTGATACCGAAATGGGTTAACGGTCAATTTCTGTCAGTTTAAATAATTTACACCCCCATTATATTGGCGTCTCGATTAGTACTAAATGAGGTATGCAACCACTATTGAGCACGGAAAATACCATTGATCTCTTTGATTTGAATCATATAATATTACCAGCGGCTACCCAACCTTTGAAATTCACTTTAACTCTAATTTAACCGAGTCTACCAAACATTCACAACCCATAACAACTAATTTACCATCGCTCTACCATAACCAAAAATTTACTTTGATCCAAAAACAGTAACTAAATTGGGTCGTGCGCACATCAATCCCTATTCCAGTTTTAGCGATTTTGGTGTGAACAAATTGAAAAATAACAACCTACTATGGATCTTCTTAAAGACGCTGCTAAAAACATCAATTTATATGATGTTAAGGCTTATGTTCGTAAAGCCCAAAATGGTATGTTTCATAATTCATCATATTTGATTCAAAGAAATTTCTAAAAAAGCCCCGGTTACTCCAATTAGCAAATTAATTTTCATCACGTTCAAAATTACTAACTACTTCTAGTTGCCATGAATTTAACTGAAATGGAAGCAAAAGTTCGGGAAGCCACCAACAATGAACCATGGGGGGCACCAAGTACTTTAATGCAACAGATTGCCTCTGGAACTTATAATTACAGAGAAAGAGAAGAAATTATTTCATTTATATTTAGAAGATTCACTGAAAAAGCAGCAAATGAATGGAGACAAATTTATAAAGCATTACAATTATTAGAATATCTTATAAGAAATGGATCCGAAAGATTAATCGATGATGTAAGAGCCAATTTATCATTAATTCAGATGTTAAAATCTTTCCATTATATTGATTCAAAAGGTAGAGATCAAGGGATTAATGTTAGAAATAGAGCAAAGAATTTAATCGGTTTATTAAATGATGATAACGCTATTCGTACTGAACGTAAAAAGGCAAGAGCAAATGCCAAAAAATTTGGAGGAGTTTCATCGGCCGCTTTTGGTGGAGCATCTTCAATTACAACCGGTCCTGGTTTAGATGATGGAGACTTTGGTAGTAGAGTTTTCGGTGATGGTGGTGTTTATGGTGCAAGATATGGTGATTCTGCTGAAGAATATAATAAACAAGCCTCTAGTAATGGTAGTTCTGCCGATCAATTTGAAGAATATAATGTTGAACCAACTGGTTCAAGTCGTAAAAAGACTTCACAACCAACCACTGGTTCCTCATCAGTTAATGCTACTTCTAAATCTAAGCCTCAACCAAAAGCACCTGAACCAGATTTAATTGGTGATTTAATGGATTTTGGATCATCTCAACTGAATGCTGCACCTCAACAAACATCTACTGTAGATGATGATGATGATGATGAATTTGATGATTTCCAATCAGCTCCAACAAATGGTGCTGCAAATGGATCCAATTTAAACAATTTAAACAATTTATATCAAGCTCAACCAACTTCACAACCAGCTTTTTCCCAATCCTTTACTCAACCACAACAAACTCAAGCTCCATCGTTCAATCAAACTGCAAATAAAGTATCATCTAAACCTAATAATGATGCCTTTGCTTCATTATTTTCATCTGCAAAAACCAAAGTTGGTAGTAGAACTCCATCTGGAACCACTGGTACCACTGGTACCAGTCAACCATCAAATTTTACTTCTAAAACAACTCTAGATGATGATTTTGGAGATTTTAGTTCCAATTCCACAACTACGAACACCAACACAAATAATACTTCGCAACCAAACAAACCATCTAATGGGAATGATATTGATTTATTAAGTTTTTAAAGTATGTAAGAATAGATATGAAATTTTTGTTGATTAAAAGAGCGTATAAAGGGTATAGAGTGAAATCTTTATTGATTAAAAGAGCGTATAAAGAGTAATGTTTAATAGAGTGAAATCTAATACGAATATCTATTCATTATGCTAATTTTTTTACAAAGTTGGCTTTTTTGTTACATCAGCTAATTTGGCATAATCACCACCTAAGATTCTGGCAACAACTAAATCATCTCTGTCTCTTATTTCTCTTTCAGATTTACCTTCATTACTCAAGAATTCTCTTGCCTTTTCGGTGTCACCGTGGAAATATTGTTCCATAGCTCTTAATCTTAATTCTTTTTCTGCCCATTCTGGACCTTCTAATTCTCTTCTCTTCATTTGAGCAGTGTATTTAGCATACATGTAATATCCAAGGAAAGGAAGAACAATATAAAAGAATGGGAATTCCCAACCTTCAGCTTTAGCAGTTTCTCTGATCACTTTCCATTTTAATTCACCGGTGGTTTCGTCTTTGTATGGAATTTTATCAATGATTTTACCCGAATCTTTAGTGACAAATTGGAAATTTTTTAAATCTTGAGTATTATCTTCATATAAGTTTAAATCTGCAGATGGGATTCCTGGTAATATGTAATTCCAACTTGAATGATTTCTTGAATAATATAAAGTTTGTAATTCAGCTATGGTTTTGAATTCTTCATCGCTTGGTACTCTTGGAGTTCCATCAGGATTAGTGTAGATTTTAGTTACTGAAGGTAAAGAATCTAATTTACTTCTGATTTGGTGTTCTAAGTTTACATCGAATTTAGTAGGTTTATATTTAAATAAACCAGCTAATGGTAATTTAAAGGTAAACTTCATTCCTAGTGTAATTATTTTGAAGAAGTTTTTATTGGATGAAAAATGCGATTTTTCAATCCTGGTACACGACTTTTCTATTTTCTTCATTGGGTTTGAGAATGAAAATAGAAGAGTAGGAGGATGAGGGTAGAGGGAGGAAAAGGTATAACCAAGAGAGGAACAAAGGTGTAGATGTTGGTCAATTGAAATAGATAAGTGGTTAGCTATTACGTTCTGGTATCTAGACCGTACACTGATAATATACATTTACTTCAAGATATTTACTAGGCAAACTTTGAAAACCCCATAACCTTTGAAATCTCCAGCTGTTCTTCTGTAACTTCTGCAACTTCGGCGTCCTTCTTCTTTTGTCGTTTGGCTCGTTTCTTCTCTGCTTGGGAGTCTTCTAATGATTTTCTAGCTGAGACCTTTTCTTTCATACTCATGGTATTTTTCGCAGCCAATTTCTGGGAGATAAGAAAGTCCAAAGTTCTCTTTACTTGATCTGGTGTGGCATGTCGTATTCCTCCTTCTAATAATTCTTCTTCGTCATCATCGTTTTCGTCTTTATCCAACACTTTGGAAGCAATTTTTTCGATATGTTGCGGAGAATTGAAATGGTCAATAAGGGCCATGTTATCTCTATAGGTCAAATTACATACTGGACAAGTAAATCCAAATCGTTTGGCATTTGGGTTGACCAAGGTATGTTTCTTTATCGTATTGACCAGTTCGGATATCATTTTCTGTCTATGTAGCATATGGGCAGAAGATTTATCACCCGCTATTTCTTCATGATTATTATGATCATCGACGTTTTTCTTTTTGGATTTTGCTCTTTTGGCATATTCATCCACATCCCATGTTTTTCGACCGTATTGGTCTGTAGATTGTGACATTATTGGTGGTACTGGAATTGAGATGAGATAAAGGTATAGTGCTGCGGAAATTTCTGTCGCGTACATGAAGCCAAAAGATATAACATCATTATTACGTACTCGGGTTAAGCCCTTAAAAACGTCGTCCGATACTCAAACTGTCAGTTCGACCATCGTCAAGAATCGAAGTTCAAAGTTTGAAAATAATTGGAGAATTTATGGTACACATATCATATGTAATGTTCCAGACTTTAAAGAACCAGAACAAGTTAAAATCGCAGCCTTTGATCTTGATGGAACTCTTGTAGATACGCAATCTGGAATGAAATTTGCTCGTGGTGCTTCTGATTGGAAGTTCTGGCAAGGTAAGAATGATTCCAAATCGTTGGTTATACATAAATTTGAACAATTGGTTAAAAATGATTACCTTATAGTTATCTTTACAAACCAAGGTGGAGTTTCAATAGCAGACCCTAATTCGAAATCTTATTCTAATTTCAAAGGACGAGTGAATCAGGTGGTTACAGAAATACAGAAAAGTGTGTCAGATTTCCAGCCTTTGGTGTTTGCATCACCAAAGAAACCTAGTGGGAAAAAAGCTAAAGTATCCTCTGAAGAACAGCATCTCTATATGAGAAAACCACAGATTGGGATGTGGAATGAAATGAAGAAATATATAAAAGGTGAAATTGACCTTGAAAAATCATTTTACGTTGGTGATGCTGCCGGTAGATCGAAAGATTTCCTGGACAGTGATAAAGTGTTTGCTGAAAATATCAAGATTCCCTTCCAAACACCAGAAGAATATTTCGTATAATTTGCTATTTACATATGTACAGTCTATAGGGAAAACTAATCAACATCAGAATTCATCAGCAGATGAAAGAATTCTTGATTTTCCAACAGTTTCAAAATAAGAAACAACATTGGTAACTTTTCTGGAATCTTCAGGTGAAAGTTCATTAGTGATCTTTTCATTGATATCGTCTTTTATAACAACTACCTGTTCAAGATAAGCAATATCATTTTCAAATTTAGATGCTTCATCGGTATTTCTTGGATAGTTTTTAAGAATGAAATTTGTGTCATAAATACCCTGAGAAGTATTGATATAGAAAGATACTTCATTCTTGATTAAAGCAGTTATTAATCCTTTTGGAATTGGTTTATTGGAAGCCTTTAAATCTTGAAGGAGGTAACTATATCTTCTTGAATTATCATTCAATTCACGATCTAAAAGCTCTTGTGGATCAATTATCTTAATTTTAGCATCTCCCAACTTCTTTTGGGCACTTTCAAGTAAGCTTTCATCAGAAAAATATGGGAATGCATAGAATTTATATTTATTAGAATTTTCACCACTAATAACTTTAGTACGTCTTTTGATACCAGTTACTTGTTCATACTCGTCTAATTCTTTTTCACTGTTGAAACTTGATCTTGTTCTCTTCTTTTCAACTTTTTGTCCTCCAAAGTACATTACTACACTTGAAAGCAAGAATGTATAGAAGAGATATCTGATTCTTGGTTCTTTCTTAGGACCTGGACGAGGGCCTGGACGAGATCCTGGTTTGGTTGGTGGATTTGGTTTAGCTGAGTTTCTTAAACCATTCTGGATGGTGAATGATCTGGTAAATGATTTGCTTGATAAAATTGGTCTGGATTTAAGTATTCCTTGTCTAAACATTCTTCAAAATGATGGTGCTATAAAAATTCTCTCGCAATAGACTGCATAAAATATTTGAAATAGTTGCGACTGCATATAACCCCAAGGTGTATGAGAAGTGAAAAATTTAATGCGAATCTTTGAGTTAAATTTTTCAAATCCATCATGTCGTTTGTACATTTAGCTAACTTCACTACTCAGTTAAGAAACTGTTCGAAGCTGAACTTATCTATCACATCAGTTCCATTCACACGTATGCATCTTCAACTTTCATTTTTGTTATATAAAGAAGGATTTATATCATCAGTTCAAAGAGGTTCAACAACCGGTCCAGATAAGACTCCAGTGGAAGTTACTCCAGATAATATTTCAAGTCGTAGATTATGGATTGGATTAAAGTACCGTAACAATTCCCCTGTCATAAGAAATATCCAGATGGTACTGACGCCTAATAGAAAAGTTAATTTTGATCCTGTTGAAGTCAAAGCTTTAGCCTCAGGTTTACCAGTTAAAATTGTTCAACCTTTACAACCAGCCGAAAGTATTTTCATTAAAACTCATAATCAAGAATTAATGGAAATTCAAGAAGCTGCAAAGAAGAATTTAGGGGGTACTATTTTATGTAGAGTCAATTAAAATCCATGTATATAGAAAGTATTTAAAATATATTAAAGTATTACTTTTTCTGTTTGATAAGTACTATTCCATAAGGACATATCAACTTGCCATCCTTTCCAAACCATTAATTTTTCTCTAAAATCATCATTACGTACAAATTGACTGAAATCTTGTTGTGAAGTAGCCGCATATTCATTCTTGGTGAATACCGGTTTAGCAGGTTCAATTTTCTTTATTGGTGCAGCAGCTTGTGGTGGTGCTCCCGACTTTAATTGAGCTATAGTCGCTTCAAGTTCATGTATTTTATCTTTCAAGTCCATTTTGGAAAGCTTAAGATCGGTGTTTTCATCTCTTAACTTCTTAATGGTTCTTTCTTGCTGGGATATGGTTTCTTTGAGTGCTTGGATGTCTTCTGATGATGATGTGGTAGTGGTTAAACTTTGATCTTTTGAAGGCTCATCTGAAGGTGTTTCTTTGGTTGGTTCTGCAATTTGGGGCTCTTCAACTTGTTCTTCCTTGGGTTCTTCCTTGGGTTCTTCCTTAGGTTCTTCTTTCAGTTCCTCTTTCAATTCTTCTTTCAATTCCTCTTCTTTGGACTCATCCTTCAATTCTTCTTTCGAATCGTCTTCATTTATTTCATCTTCAGCTTCAACTTCGTCATTGTTTTCCTCTTTAACATCACTTGATTCAACTTCTGGAGTACCTTCGGTATCTTCTACAGCTTCACTTTCCTCAGTTGTGGCCTTCTTCTTTTTCTTTCCCTTCTTCTTCTTCTTTTTCAATTCCTCATACTTTTTTCTGGCGGCCTCGAGCTTTTCTTCTTTCGTAGGCTCTGACATGTTAACTCAGTAAGAAAAATCGCGGTTGGATTTGGATCATATGGTCCAGGTCACATGACCTTAGAATACTGCAAAACTTATAGATGTGTTTAATAAGGTTAAGACTCTTAAATTCCGGGTAAAGTAAATGAAGAAGCTCAAATTTGGACTTACTGCCTACTTTTATGGGTTGAAACTATTTTTCTGAAAATTTGAAGGTCTGCCACTATTTTGAGGTATATGTACTATTTAGACAGACTTAGTCAGAAACACGGATGTTCATATAAGTAGCCTATTATTTGTATGGTTATGTCTAAAGTATATAGAAACATATATATAAATCTATAAGGTGTATTTACATGGGCGGCGCCTCGTACTTCACTTCCTTTTTGTCATCGTATGACTAGTTTGTAGTTAAATAGAGTAATTATGAGCCTGGCAGCCACTAGGTTACATTTTTCACCCGTATATGGCGTCATCTAGTCTTATGATGTTACTGACAAATATGCCCTCTTACTCCCTACTGCTGTCTTTTTTTTAAAAAAAACCTAAACAGTGTTACATTTTTAAACTAAAAGAGCTGGTTAAGCCAGGTAAATCGGGAACCAGGTCTACCAGCGTAGATTTAAAGATGCAGTTATATATTGTGATCATAAAACTCAAAATCCGGTAATACCTACAAGGTTATGCAACCCATTGGGTTTCATAAAGCCGCTTAAGAAGTGGTTATACTTAAATTTGATATTCAGGCGCCGGAACCGCTTTAAAATACTGAGACAATTTGTAAACCACTTCGGTACCATCATACAAGTCTCTTATTAAGACAATATTCATGTCCGCTAGCCTTTTCACACCCTTGAGTGTTGGTTTGGTGTTATTTAACCATATGCATATATTTTATTATACAAACATCGCTAAAACTGTCAAAAATACGAATAAAAAGCTATCAATAATATAACCTTATAATAAGTCAAGCGGCATTTAACCCTACGGCATTTTTATGATTCAAATACAAAATAATTTCAAAACTATAGTAGTTATGTCTACCAGATTTAGTTAGTTCAAATGCCATGGGCACATAACCTGCGAAGAAATTACTATGGGAATTTTTGACATATAGCATACATTACCAAGAAATTCATACCAAGAAAACTGATTTTTAGTCACAATTAAGCCGATTGACAGTAGTAGAAAGCAATTTGACACCTATTCAAATACGTCAAACAATACTCTCAACGACCCCATTTTAGTGACGACGTATCTGCATGAGAGAAAAAAAGGAAAAAAAACCTTGGAAGTTATCGCGGGCCCATATATAAGAACTCATCTCCTGGTGTTGAAAAATAGATACAGATAAAATGGATTTTGTTGCTGACTTAACCAAGAGAGATACTTGTGAAACATCCAATGAATATGATGGTGCTAAAATGGGAGCCAGAATCTCAGCTATTTTTGTTATTTGGGTAATGTCATCATTTGGTGCATTATTACCAGTCTTAGGTTCAAAATATTCAGTAATAAGATTACCATCTTGGTTATTCTTTGGTGTTAAATATTTTGGTACCGGTGTCATTGTTGCTACTGCATTCATTCATTTATTAGAACCAGCTGCTGACAGTTTGGGTGAAGAATGTTTAGGAGGTACTTTTGCAGAATATCCATGGGCATTTGGTATTGCATTAATGTCTCTTTTTGCTTTATTCTTTTTTGAATTATTAGCATTCAACTATGTTGATAAGAAGGTACAAGGATCACACAGCCATTCTCATTTCGGTGAAGAAGAAATGTACGTCAAAAAGGAAGAAGAAGAAGATGATGAAAATTCTGCCAAAGGAAATTCAAACACCAATACTGTAAGTTACCCAGACCATTATGCACATGCTAAAGAACATCAAGATCCTGAAGCTTTAAACACCCCAACTCAACAATTACATAAAGAAAAATATTATGGACAATTAGTCAGTACCTTTGTCTTAGAATTTGGTATTATTTTCCATAGTATTTTCATTGGTTTATCATTGGCTGTTTCTGGTGACGAATTTAAAGTTCTTTACATTGTTCTTGTATTTCATCAAACTTTTGAAGGTTTAGGTTTAGGTACTAGAATTTCTTCAACTAGCTGGCCATCAAATAAAAGATGGATACCATATGTATTAGGTCTTGCTTATGGTATTAGTACTCCAATTGCAATTGCTATTGGTTTAGGTGTCAGACATAGTTATGTTCCAGGATCCCGTAAAGCTTTAATTACCAACGGTGTTTTCGATTCTATTTCTGCAGGTATTCTTATATATACCGGTATTGTTGAATTAATGGCACATGAATTCTTATATTCTGGACAATTTAAAGGTGAAGGTGGTACCAAGAGAATGTTATTGGCCTACGTTGCAACCTGTTTTGGTGCTGGTTTAATGGCATTATTAGGTAAATGGGCTTAAGATCTTTAGTTAAAACACCCCCAAAAAAGATTATTTATTTATAGAGAATTTTAAGTGTTTTTTAGCACTACTTAATATACACATTTCGTTAATCATTAAAAATCAGCAAACATTTAAACTCCAACCAAATTGATGACAGATATCTGCCCAATCAATAATCAAATCCCCATTAGGATTTAGCTCTCTAGCTTTTAAAATTATAATCCATGATTTTTTATTATTTAAAACTGGACTTGCTTTACTAGCCCCTTCGATTTTCTCTTTTAAAAGTTTCTTATCAAATTCATTATAACAACACATTCCACACATTAATAACGGTAAACATAAGATGACACTAAATTTAGTTGAAATTAAGTCATCGGTATATTCAAAAACTTTTTGAACCAAATATTGAATTTCTAACGATTTTGGATTCATTCGTTTAACATAAAGACTTATATAAAGTTTAACAGTAAACCAATAAAGATAAAACAGATTTTGATAATCATCATAATCTTTTGAAGCTCTATTTATTAAGTTCAAAAGTCTATAGTTTGGAGTAACCGCTTCTAATTTGTTTAATAAATAATAAACTTCAGTTGTTTGAATGGTTAAAAGTTCATCTTTCAATGAAAAATAAGTTATTTCGTCATCACAATCTTCTAACTGTTCAATCAAATTTTTCACCTTCACCTTTAAATTAATCGCTTCACCAAATATTAAATAAACATCTTGATGAATCCCTTGTACAGTATCAATTCCATATGATAGCTCTTTGTCTTTAAACTCTTTACTATGGAAAACTTCAACATAGTCTTCCATAGAAAATTTAGTACCAAATTTATGAGAATCTGATGACATTATGTCCATATATTGAAAATTAGATAAAAGAAATCTAATTTCATTGGAATAATGATAATATTTACAGATTTGATTCAACCCCCCATACTCTCTTATTAAATCACAACATTCGTCATGAAATTGTTTCCATTTTGAAGTTTCACCTAAACAAGCAAAAAATCCAAATGCTATTGTATAAAAACTTAATTTGAAATATAAATCACTAATACTATTTGAACAAAAGTTCTTCTTAAATAGTCTCAATGCCTCATTCATATACTTATTAACATCTTCAGTACCACCATTATAAAGAGCCCCCCATGAGGTAATGGCGTGTAAGAAAGTTTCTTCGTTTGAAGCTAATGGTACATAAAATTTATAGAAATAGTTACTTGAATCTTCTCCAATTGCTAAGATCCTTGACACTTTTTTATCAAAATAGTCAAGATGTGCAAGCCCTTCTTCATCAAGATATAGGCTTTGGAATGACCTTGGTTGATTAATTAAAGGACTAGGCCATTTTATTTCTTCAATTATTGGCAACCCTGCTGATTTTGGAGTCGAATTCGGTATTATTACTAATTCTTGATTAAGAGGATCAATACAGTTTATTATATCATCAATGATTTCTTCTTCATCTTGCAGCTTGGTAGTTTTGTTATCTTTCACGGGTGATTGAAGAGCATTTTGGTATAAGAAACTGAATTCTTTGGGGGTGCTGGGTTTGTTAAGATATTGGCTTCTGTTGAACTGTTCAAGCTTATCTATAGCACCTAATTCAGTGGTTTTTTCGGGTTCCTCAACTTTGCCTATCTCTTCGATCTTTTCCAACATTTCTAAATCTTTATCTGATTTCGCTTTAACTAAATTACTTGAATCTCCAGTTGGTGGATCATAGGTGGGGTTGAAGTATAGGGCATCTTGAGGCTTAGTTGGAAATGAAGAACTGAGGTTATAAAGCTGGTCTGATTGCATAATCGTAGGTTTTATAGACAGTTGAGTTGAGGTTCCTTCATTAGACTCCTTTTTGAAGGGTTTGGTTTTTATTTGGTCGTCTTCATAAGAACAATGAGATCCTTTAATTTCACAGTTATCACACTTAGGATGGGTTTCGTCGCATTTAATCTTCTTCTTCCGGCAATTAGTACAACCAGTTCTTGATCTGAATTTGCTTCCCTTTATATACCGAACATCAGAAGAACCTTTTCTCTTGTTTTTATTTTTGGACAACTTTTGGTCCTGTATTATCATGAACATAGTATCTGATAAATTTTCAAGTTGACGTCCCTCGCTACTGATAACAAAGGTTACACAAAACACTAAAAAGCCTAATAAGGCAAAAAACTGCAAGGGGCATGTTTTAGTGTTGTGGATATATGACAATGAATGGCAAAGTCTGGGGTTAATGTAAAAATCCAGCTTTGGTGTGAGTAAGCAAATTTAAATACTAGAATGGGTAAAATACAACCAAAACTAGAAAAAAAATAATGAAGGAAGCGAGGTTCGAACTCGCGCGGACAACTGTCCAACAGATCTTAAGTCTGCCGCCTTAGACCACTCGGCCATCCCTCCAATTTATGGGAAAAAAAGGCCAAAGCCACTGCTGTTGTCCATGCCGGAACACGACGGTTATTATATCCAATAAACGTTCCTACAAACCTACTTTAAAGCCTATTTTAAATCCTAACAACCAATTGATAATTAGATTAGTTCCGAGTCATTTATTTACTCGCGTTAAGTGGGATTTACCAACCCCAGAATCAAATCCGAGTGTCTCGGAACCTTTTGACGGGTAGGAACAATCGTACATGAAATGTTGTGCCGTGAGATATTTTGAGTAATTAAAAATAAAACTAAGACACCATCGTGGCATGATTTGATTCGTTTATTTTAAAAGTAAATATTTACCATATATACATACACCCCATCTCTACTATATACCCACTACTAATACAATAACAAAAATAACCTCTACCCCATAGTCTCCAGATTCTGGATGTTCGGATGAATAATTCCAGGGGACTGATTGGATTTTTACACCCGAGTTTGACCGCTCGGATTTAAAGGTGAAAATTTTTTATAAAAGCCAGGGATCTGTTGAGGAAAAAAACAAGAGCATTAAACTCTTGAAACAATAAGAAACATATTATGAGATAATGACGGACCTTGAAATCTTACATGATATACAAGAAATTAATCATGAAAATAATCAATTAAAGATTAAATTATTAAAATTAATTAACGAATATAAAATGTTGAAACAATGTGTTATAAATAATGATTATAATAACAGCAAAAAACGGTCAATTGATGAAGTTTTAGCAGACGAAAAACCAGACGTTGAATTATCAAGACAATTACAAGAAATCGATCAATTAAAGTCCATTTTACCTGCCACCACCACCACAAATCAAAAGCTAGACGATGAAATACTTGAATTAATCGATGAAGATATCGACGATGATATGGACAGTCCTTTATTATCAAGAACATCCTCTCCATTAGATGATGATAACTCGTTGATGTTATCATTAACAAGATCAACCACAGTATCATCAACAAATAATTCATTTATAGAGAAACCATTAAGATTTTTCGAATTACCAAAATTTAATTCTACACAGCAATTTAAACCAAATTTGAATTTTGAAATTTTACAACAAGATAAATATAATTTAGTAAATGATTTCCTTGAAGAAAAGTTGATTGATAATGATTTATATTATTATGAAAATTTAAATAACCAAGATTAACGAATGTACGACTATTTATTCTGAGACACTCTTCTCTGTGCGTTAGTGGGGGATGATGGGGGGTTACATAATGAATTGAGAATATACGTGGGATGTGTTATAGGTTAAAGAGGAAGGGTTTAAGATGGGGTAGGGGGTTAAAGGTGGTTGGTGTTGTTTACTGGTTCAGGTTTGGGAGATGAAATTTGTCGAAGTGAATCTGCAAGTGCATATGAAGCCATCGCAAATGCCGACGATTTTGGCCGACTTCTGGCGACTCATCAGCGACTCACCGAAAAATAACGTTAGCCGCTTACCGACCCATTGACGCTCCGACCCATAATATCCGACTCAGTAACTCCGATCCATTAACCGTACGCCGGCCCACTGGTCGGCAGCACCGGTTCCCACTTCCACCCCAGTACCCGCAACTTTCGCGACACCACCGTATTCGGCAGGGGGCAGGGGCTGCTGCGACGCGACACTACCACTTTCTAATTAGAGCTTTTTTTGCAGCCAAAATTTAGTTTGTTTATACTAACACAGTTTAGAGGCGTGTGACCAGTTTACAACGCTGTAAGTCTACTGCCCAACTCCAGTTTTTCTGCTCTAACTTACTACCTCTTCGCAGCTCCACCCTATTCTCTACTTACCAGTTACGCTTATTCAAATACCTCTACTAACCTCACTCTTACCTAATCATCGTCAATCTCATTCAGTTTATACACATATCACCCAAAAACAATTCAGCAAAGAATGTTCCATATCAACATGAGTATTTAAGCTTCGTCGGCTTGGTATCACGCAAAAATTTCTTAGACCTAGCCCCTGGTTTTAGTGTAGAATTACGCGTACAACGGCTCATTTTTTATTGAAACGTACTTTATTTTTTATGTATATATACTTGACCAAATCACCTCTGTTATGATCTAATTAAACTAATTCACTTTTATATATCATTATTATTTGCGTATCTAATCGCGTCCATTCCTTTCCTATAAAATGAAATTATTAGCTGTTTTAACTTTATTACCATTGACTTTAGCTGTCCCATTTAAAAGATATCAAAATTCAACTACTGCTGATTTTGATCCTTCAAGTTATGATACCACATCAACTGTCACTCTTGTTGATTACACCACCATTACTTTACCATCCACCACTTTAGTTGTACCAACTTCTGCTACTTCACAATTATCAATCTTATCATCATGGATGGAAGAAGAAGGTATTACAACTTTAACATCAACTGTTACGACTTTTATGACTTTAACATCGGATGATTCTACTTATACCACCCCAGTTACTTTAACTTCAGAATATGTCACTGAAGCAATTTCAACTCCTGATGCTGTTTCAACTTATGAAGGTGAAGATGATGATGGTTGTGAACCTGTCACCGTTACCGTTACCGAAACCGAAACTGAAACTGAAACTGAAACCGTTACCCCAAACAATTCCGATTCGACAATCTATTTGACGTCAACTATAACCAGTTCTGTTCCGGTTACGGCTGAATTAACTTATGAAGATTTAACTACTACTTTAACTACCTTTGTTGAAATTACTAGTACTCAAACCATTGCTACTACTACATCTCAACCTTCATTTAATAATAGTTTAGGTTATAACTCTACTAACTATAGATTTATGTTTTAAGAGGTATTTAATTAATTCAGAGTCAATTAATTAATTAGTTAATTAAATCTCGATTGTCTATTTTTCCGTTTTAAATTGTTGGCTAAGTCCAAGAATTCAGTTTTGTTTTTCTTATTTCGTGTACTTTGGTGTTTTCTAAAGTGGCTTAAATAGTTTTTGAATAAATATTAAAACAAATCGATTCTATTCGTTAAATTAAGGGGGAATTTCAATGATAAAAACCGTTTTTTGCAGTTTTTATCAATCGTGCATCAATGAGATTCTGTGCTGGAGTTGCCCGCAATTTCCATGAATTGTTTGTAGAACCAGTGACGATATAACAATTGCATTACATAATAGATTTATTTTTTTATATTTTATTTATTCTACATAATTACTTTTTTGACTTTCTTAATTTTGAAAAAATCAGTTTTTTACTAGTATACAGTTTTTGGGTATCAGTTGAATTGATCGAAAAGTTTGCGGATAATGGGGTTGGTAATTCATGTTCTGGGTATCTTGGAGTTGGAGGTTCTATTACGAATCCACTTCTTTTGTAATTAATATCCGTTTCTTCTTCTTTAATAACAGTAATTGGTGAAGTACTTTTTAAATTAATAGTTAAATTTTTAGCATTTTTTCTAACTGGATTTGGTCCAATAACATTAATTGAGCTACTACTACCATTACTTATAATACTTGGACTATGACAATCAGTAGTAACAGACACTGGTTGATCCATAATGCTGGTATTATTAGAATTGAAAGTATTTAAAGAATTTATTGAGCCGGCTCTATCAAGATTTGGTTCAGGTAAATCATCAACAATACTAAGATCATTGTGATTACCATAATTTTTGATTAATAATTCATTAAGTAAATATTTTAAAAATTCTTTCCAAAGATTTAAAACTTCTGGAACAAAATCTTTAATTGAAGTTTTAACATTGTCAATAATTGTATCAATTAATTTATTAATTAATTGTTTATGAATTGCAAAATTGGATTCATGTAAAAGTGAAAGACTTGAATTAATCATAATTTGATTATTAAATAATTTATAATGTAAATTACTCATAATCTTAAACCATTCAAAATTAAAATCCTTTAAGTAAAAGAAATTATAATTTGATAATTGTTTAGTTTCTTCTTCACTTAAATTATTTAAATGACATGATAAATGGTTAATGTTCATCAAAAAATATTCAACAATTTCTCTATAGAATGTGAATAATTGATTTAAATTTGGAATTAAATCAATATAACTAATATTATTACTTAATTCCATAAGGTTGAATTTTAAATCTTGATAAATATTATTCCAAAATTGATTTGATTTAATCAATTGTTTTAAACTTATTGTCTTTTTATTATAATCAGAATAATGATTATATAAATTATCAAAGTCATCAATTAAATCATTTATCTCATTATTGTTATCATCACTTTCATTAATCTCATCATGTTCCATTGAGTCTTGGTTATTTAATGTTAAATCCTCGTTAGATAAACTTGGAAGTCCATTAACAGTACCCTTTTCACGATTTTTAATTTCGTGTAGTTTTCTCATGTACTTCAATTTATATTGACCATTCTTTTTAGTTCTCATCTCACGAATAATCTCATCATAATCATCAGTAAACTTTTTGAAAAAAGTGTACCTCAAGATATTTAAATTTTTTTCGGTAAATAATAAATCACCATTATTAATATGATAACGATTTAAATTTTCATTTACTTCATGAAATTTACATTCTTTTACTAATTGTTCATATTTTTGTTCATATTTTGTCAATCTTCTTTCAAATGGAGAAACTGGAACATATGTACTAGTGTTCATATCAAATTTCATTTTTGCTTTTGACTTAGTTCCATCGGAACTAATTGACGATCTTGATGACTTTGTAGATTTAGTTGAAATTGATTTTAAGTCATCATTCTTATTGTTTTTACGATTACCATTCTTTCTATGATATGCATTGGTAGGTGGAGGGCCATTCTGATGGGCGACTAAGAATAAATACGCTGACATTATTCAATTGGTTTGCATCAATTAAAAAATATATTTTGTCTGACGGTAAAAAAAAAAGTTATTTCTAGAATATGGAGAAACTAATTAATTTAAATATGAAATGCTAAATAAGAAAAAATATTCACGAAAGCTTAATTGAAAGGCCAGTTTAACCAAAATAGGACTGGACGTTTTGTGTACATATGTAATAACGTTAAAGTTAAACGCAAACGTAATATGCAAATAAAGTATCTCATAATTTAGACGTTGACCGTTCGGAATGTATTGTTCCTGTATAATGGTAAGGCTCGGGCAGTCCCAATTTGAACAATGCATCGACTCAGTGTTCAAACATTGATTACTGGGTATTTACAAATATTTTCATTTTTTGATGATAAAATCGATAACGTGGTTTAAGTTTAAATTAGAGTTTTTATCCCATCATGAAACTATGATCGACACCCTTCAAATTATATTCTTCTAAGTTGAAATTTATGGGAACTTTAATTTCCGAAAGGAGTGAATTTTATCCGTATTAATGAACGGTGACAAAATCTCCATTACACGACCCCACTCTTATGCAAAAAAAATTTTAACAATAGGATGAAACACAAAGTTGTAAATACAATGGTAATAACGGTTCTCCGACTTATTTTTAAGATTTTAACCTAGTATATATTTTAGTTTTTCATTTATAATATAAAATCAAATGCTAATTTTAGCAATTTTAACCTATTTAGTTTATTTTTCCGTTCCCTGATAGCTTAATAATAAGAGGAAGTTTGCTAAAGATTTTGAAATTCTTGTGCAAAATAAAAGCCGTTTAACAAACTGCAAGGTATAATGCGCGTTATACTGATACGGCGTTGTTTCCAGAAAAGAAATAAGGGGGATAAAAACAAGCCCAAAAAAAATGATTTCCGATACCGGGAGTCGAACCCGGGTTTGCTGCGTGAAAGGCAACCGTGCTAGCCGTTACACTATATCGGATTTTCTTATTAAAAAAGGCTCACACTTGTATATACGGACAATTTGGGTGATCTCCTAAGTAACTGAGGTGTTGAGTTGCATGATTAATTGCATATCAAACGGTTGCTTCGTGAAAACAAGCTTGTTAGGTATTAGCGCAATTTATTGCCTTATTTGAGTTCATTAGTGATGGGGTTTGGGGCGACAATCAGAAATCAATTTTTATGATTTGGATTTGAAGCTCTTCGAAAGGGCATTTAATAGCGAATCAGAGTAAGAATTATTCAAGAAATTTTAACCACTAGTATTCGAGATTAATTTGATAATCGAGATTAATTCAATGGGCTCCAAATTTATGGTTAATAAATTTTGGGCTCTAATGTAACAAATAATCAAACCATAATATTTTTTATGCAAATGGTGCATTTTGTTTCAACGTTTAATATGATGTAGAATCTAATTTAAGTGTTAAACTATCTAGACTAGACCAGATTTCAGAAGAAAATGTATCAGCAGGGTTTTTACGATGACCAGGCAAAAACTTCCACTTTTTAAATTTTTTGTAAATTTTTGGGAGAATACGAGTGTAACTTTAAGTACAAACAAAAATGCTGGCTTCAAACATCAAATGATAAATGATAAATGTACACACCAGGCAACATAGTACAGTGTTGCTGTTAACCTATGACGACTTGAACGAGAAAAATTACGTAGAGGTTGCAATTGAGCTGAGAGTTTCTAACCTTCATGTAACATAGATATGCAATTATAAGGCACCGTATCAGTAACTGCCTCAAATCATAAGGCTAAAGTAACCAAGAACTAGAGAATGCTCCTATTTACACATTTTAACATGAGCACAGAACGTTTCTAGGTCATTTCAAACAATATCACACCATTGGGCGGTTCTAATTTTCTCATCTGCATGCACCCGTATGTGCAGTTAAAAAAATTAACAAGAAATGTTAAAATAGACGAGTTTAATTTTATGTGATGTATTGTATGTTTGAAACCATTCAGGCACCGCCCCAGTTTAATTTCTGGGCCCATAATTTGGTAAAATGAAACATATATTTTTAAATAAAACATTTAACTAACATCCCCATTTCTAACACCTGAATCTATCTACAACCGTAACACCGTAATCTCATAATAAAGTAAAAAATTATCTAATTTTAGGCAAATTAGAAGTCGTGTGAACGCAAGGCTCCACTTTGGTCATCGAGGCACCAATCCTGCACTAACTTGATACCGGATTAATTTTTCCAGTTTTGACATCATAAACATATCCGGTCACGGGAACATCTAAAACCAATGGATCATCTTTAATAATCTTGATATCATCCAAAACACTTTTCTCTACATCACTGAATGGTAAGAAACTAATATGATCAGCAGTATGATTGGTTTCTGCTTTTAATTGGTTTCTTAAATCTTCATCTTTAAATGTTAACATTCCACAATCGGTATGATGAATAACTATAATTTCTCTTGTACCTAATAATCTTTGAGAAATCAAAATACTTCTTAAACCATCAATTGCCCTGCCACCAGCATTCCTAACCACATGGACATCACCTTCATTAAAGCCCAATGCCTTGGCAGGATCAATTCTCGCATCCATACATACTAATACTAACGCTTTTTTCTTGGGTGGTAATGCTAAATCACCGGATTTAAATTGGTTAACATAATTAACATTATTGGTTTCGAATTCTTGGGCTACAGACATTTTAAATATTTATTGATAATAAATTAAACTAAAACGTTTTATGCTTTATATATAATAAAAAAATAACTGTGGCTTTATCTATACAATGAGACTCCACAATTTAAATCTTATTCTTATTCCCATTGCAATTTAACTTATAGATTCCTAATATATAGGCAATTCTTGTGACAACTAGATCAATAGCCATTGTAATTGAATCTCTTGCTAAATCAACTTTTGAACCATCAATTTCTTGCCAATTAACAGGAATTTCTTTCATTTTCATTTGCTGTAAACTTGCAATTAATAAGATTTCAACATCAAAAATCCATCTTTCAGTATGCATATGTGGGAAAATGTTCTTTATAGCTTTATGATTAAACATTTTAAACCCACATTGAGTGTCTTGAATTTGTCTAATACCAAATATATAAACTAAAGTATGTAATCCATACATTAAAAAGTTTCTTATAAATGATCTTTTAACAACAGCATCAGTATTTACCATATGAGATCTTGAACCAATTGCAATCCCAGCTTCTGCATCCTTTAAAGATTTCAAATATTCAAGTAAATTTTTCATATCAGAAAACTGGGTAGCACCATCCGCATCTGCAAATAAAACATATTTCCCTTCTGAATGTAACATCCCATGGGTAACAGCCCCACCTTTACCTCTATTACGTTCCAATTGAATCACTTTCAACGTATGGGGTTTCAAATCAAATTTTTTACCCAACTTAATTGCAAATTCACTAGTATTATCACTACTTTTATCATCAACTATAATGATTTCAAACTCATACCGATGGTTTTCGATTAAATATTCATAACATTCAACAAACATCTTTTCTAATCTTTGGGTTTCATTAAAACATGGTATAACAACACTTATTTCTATACCTTTATCTATAAATGAAGATTTTGGATCGATTCTATTAGATAAATCATATAATTCTTGCTCATAGTCATTAGTTCTATACTTTAATTCGCTTGGTAATGGTAGTCTAGGTTCATGGGAGAATATATATACTCCTACGTATATTGTAACTATTGCTATAATCACTAAACTTGTTAGTATAATTATAACATTCATTCCCACCACACGTTGAATTTTGTCGACAGAAGCGCGGCTATAAATACACGTTAAAAACTTCATTTATAGTACAAGTACATATATTCTACATATAATTTATTTAGCTAATTTAGTCACTCTATTGTTTAAAACACGGGCATTGTTTACAAATATTTCAACCAATTCTTCAAATCTGGTTAAATTGGTACCATTTTTGAATGAATCAAACCCACTGAATAATTCAGGTATATCAATTTCTAATTCAACCTCTTGAGTTTCTTGTTTTTCGACTACTTTTTTACGAGTTTGGGTGTTTTTCAGTTCGATTGGGGTGGTTACTTTTGTTAAATCAAATCGAGTGATTGTTGGTTTATGATTATAAGAGTTTCTCTTTTTAATTCGGATAACATCAGGCTTTGATCTTTTCATTATTGGTTCAATCTCTTCTTCTGGGAACGGTAGTTCTAGTGATAATGAAAGCCTCAAATCATACATCGATGAAGGATTATGGATATATAAATCGGATATTCTTTGTTTATTTATGGCAGTATATCTTGGTGTTGGCAATAAATTGTCAGCGCTGATTCTAACTGATTTTGGAGCTTCGTTTCTATTTCTAATATAGTAAATTGAATCGGTTACATCTGTTTCTAATAAATTGAATTTTCTCCTTGGTTTGCTTGGATTTGAAGATGCTTCTTCTTGATACTTTCTCTCTAATTCTTCTAAAAACTTATTGATTTCATTCCATCCAACTTCATGGATTCCAGCATCAAAAGTTACACTTGAAGGATCGGTAAATATACATTCTGTTGAAACTGGCAAGCTTATTCGATTATTCAGTCTTTTATCAATAATGGTTCCAAACTTCAATTCTAATTCGATATATTGACGATTTTCTTGGGTTATTTCGACAAAATTGGCATATATCCATTCTGCAATTCTTCTAGTGACACTTTGTGGTGGAATAACCCCGGTTATTGAACATTCTAAATCTACACTTAAAGTTGAATTATAATTCAATATGGATTTATCAGATATAGTACTTTCGACTGTTGGTGCAATTGCAGAGGGGACTTCGTTAGCGATTTTCTTACCTAGTTTAGGGATCCATTCTTGTGCCCATATAGGAGGAGTTTGGTATCTTGTTGGTTTTGTACCTTGCTTTAATTTGTTTAATCTAGACAATTCGTCAATTGGCTCTTCTTCGCTCTTGACATCTTTGGTCTTAGACTCGGCCGATGAGGGTGTTTTCGTCTCTGGTTGGTTTTGTTGTGGTGCCTGGTTATCTTCGGTGTTTTTGGTACTGGATGGTTTACTCTGTTCAGTGTTTAAATTCTCTTGTCCGGTCTCTTTCTTTGGTTCTGGTGTAGCACTTTTATCATCATTCAATAAACTAACAATTGAATTCCTTTGATGATTAGATGACTCTTGTACTTGTGAAAATTGGGGGTTTGTTGGAGTTTCGTCATCACTTGGTGGTGTATCATTATTTAATATTGAACCAACATTCATTTTAATGTAGATTTTTCGCAAGGATTTTTCTCAGAGATTTTTCATCGCAAATTTTTTTAGAATAAATAAATTTATATTTCATAACATTATTTAGCTAAATTTTTGTTCAATCTTGCTTGAACAGCATCAATGAATTCTTCGGTGGTGACATAAGAAGATCTATCGGTTTTACCTTGAGTTAAAGCTAAATCTTTGGTCATAATATTGTCAAGGGCAACAGTGTCAATAACAGCTTTTTCTAAAGCTTCACCAAATTCAACAACTTCTGGAGTACCATCAACTTTACCTCTTTGAATTAAACCTCTAGTCCAAGCAAAGATAGAAGCAATGGAATTAGTAGAAGTTTCTTTACCTTGTTGATGTTGTCTATAATGTCTAGTAACGGTACCATGAGCAGCTTCACTTTCAAATGCTTTACCATCTGGAGTCATTAAAACTGAAGTCATTAAACCTAAAGATCCAAACCCTTGGGCAACAATATCACTTTGAACATCTCCATCATAATTTTTCATTGCAATAACGTAACCACCTTTAGATTTTAACATTTGAGCAACCATATCATCAATTAATCTATGTTCATACCAAATACCATTTTTTTCAAATTCTGCTTTATATTTGGTTTCATATAAGTTTTCAAAAATATCTTTAAATTTACCATCGTATTTCTTTAAAATTGTGTTTTTAGTAGAAGAAAATAAGTTTAATTTTCTATCTAAAGCAAATTTAAATGAAGATTCAGCAAAATCAGTAATTGATTTATCAGTATTATACATACATAAAGCAACACCAGCATCTTTATAATCATAAACTGGAATAGTTTGAGTTTCACTACCATCTGCTGGTTTGAAAACAATTGATAATTCACCAGGTCTGTCTAAAACTACATCAGTAGCTTTATATTGATCACCAAATGCATGTCTACCAATAATAATTGGTTTTTCCCAGGTTGGAACAATTCTTGGAATATTATCAATGACAATTGGTTCTCTAAAAACAGTACCACCTAAAATATTTCTTAAAGTACCATTTGGAGATAACCACATTTTTTTCAAGCCAAATTCTTCAACTCTTTGTTCATCTGGGGTAATAGTTGCACACTTAACTCCGACTCCGTATTTTAAAATCGCTTCAGCGGCATCAGTTGTGACTTTATCATCGGTTTGATCTCTATATTCAATTCCTAAATCGTAGTATTTTAAATCAATATCTAAATATGGTAAAATCAATTTATCTTTAATAAATTGCCAAATAATTCTGGTCATCTCATCACCATCCATTTCAACAATGGGATTTTTAACTGCAATCTTACTAACCATCCTGGAATTAAACTATAATTTCTTAAAATAATAAAAAAGGACTAAAGGAATTTTCAAAAAAAAATTCTTAATTGGATAAAATGGGAGTATTTATAGTTTTTTTCATTCTACCCGAAGGTGCAAAACTGGGGTAATCTCCGGGACATATTCTAATTAAAGCTGTGGTTTTTTGATGAAAAAATAATGGTTTGAAATCAAATAAACAATGACTAGACGATTTGGACCGTTTAATTCTCATATATCTATTTTCAACTTGATAATTGGTGTAGTTATTGGTGTATACGTTGATGTTATCGTTGAAAAATTTCACACTCCTTCTGGGGTAATCCCTAACTTTTCCGAGGCTATTACATTAGCGCGATCCGCCATAGGTCGGCAGAATATTACACCTTTATCTACCGTGTGTCAAAGTTTATAAATCCGTTAGCACCCGGATGTTATCAATTAAGGTTTTGTGAATTATTCGATTCTTGTGATTTACTTAGACGTGTACTACTACCTGCCGTTAATTATTGTTCATAATTCTCGGAACCGAAACCGCTGTCTAATCGTCGCCTGATAATATGCAGGTTTCTCTCAAATTGATTCAGTTACGTACTTTAAGACCGGTAGATAAAGAATATATTTTGAATGTGCTGGCATTGATTGATTAATAATCTGTGGATTGATTTGCAATATACTTTAGGCGATACCCACCAGTGGGGTACTTCCCGCCATTGTCGTGCTTTCCGCCATTGGTTAGTTTATGCATTGGCAACTTAAAATAATCTCTTAGTTTAACTCTATATACGCTTAATCTACTTAGTTCTTTATCTTGTGCTTTCCATAAAGATTGTTGGGTAAATTGAAGCCGGTAAATATGCGCTTTTGCAGTAGCTCAATGTGCCCCAATTAAGGTGTAATAGAGATTGGATAATCACAATGTGCTGTAAATGAACAGTTTCCTACTATTTCTCGAGTGTTAGACCCCCATCTTTAGAGCACTTTTTGTCTATCCTCTATCGACTAAAATAGACAATATGCGCTTTATTGGTGCCAGCAGTCGGCAATAACTTCAAGATGCGTTTAAATGTTTCTAATGGTTTATAACATTGAAGAATATTCGGCGATAAGTACTTATAACTATACACTACTATAAATGCTGACAAATTCTAGTTATTGAGTATAATTGATTATTCAAATATAGTTTTTTCTATTACTCCTCTTTTCGTATTTTCTTTATTGGTTTAAACTGATTTAACAACCAGCTTACTTTATGATTTCTGAGGTTTTAACAGTGCCATATAAATCCGAGATAGTTCTAATAGAATGCTACCCAAGTCCATTCTAACACCAAAGAATATCAATTCTGATAAATGCTCAAATTCTCATAACGCACATACAAAATGATTTAAACCCATACAGATTGGCCGTTAATTGGTTCTTATATGTGTAATAAAAAAGTCCCTACATACCGGACCAAATCAACTAGTACATTCATAACGCATGCATTTTCTGACTATTCCTGTTAACTCATATACAAGGATTTAAATACCAGAAATCCGTGATAGTTTAGTGGCTAGAATTACCGCTTGTCGCGTGGTAGACCGGGGTTCAATTCCCCGTCGCGGAGCTTTCTTTTTTCAATTTTTTATATCACGTTATGATATATAGTGATTCAGTATGATGAAGGAAACTTTTGGGGATATAGAATGTACATACGGGGCTGCATGATTATGCAGTATACCCCATTTTAAGTGAATTGACCTGCATATTTATTACTTGCTTTCTGGGGAAATGATTAGGGCACTTCCAATAAGTTTTGATTAAATAGGCCCCACAGCTATATTAGAGGCATTATTACTAATATTTTACATAAGCTATATTTTCATTATACTATACAAAATAACTCTTTAACAGAACCCCTTCTAAGTCTTGAATTTGAGACTCATTAAATACTAAGCTATCAATATGCCAGGTATCTTGTCTAGTTTTCTTAAATTTACTTAAAGAATTCTTTGCAGTTTTACCTATAATTCCTGGTAAACCAGAAGTTTCATTAACTAAAATACTTAAAAGTTCTGGAACCCATTTTGGTGGTGGTGATAATAAAGAAAATGCATGAATTAATGCGTCTAAACCAAGAGTTGAACCATGTAAAATGGCAACTTCTTCATTGGTTAAATTTTTAAAATTAGTCTTCCTATTTTTTCTCCTAATTTTTGAAATATCGTTTTGATATTTTAATTTTAAAGTTTGCATAATCTTTTCAACTTGATTTGGTGGTGATACATGGATAAGACCTGCTAAAGTGTTCGAAGCACTTTCTCTAACTGCTACTTGTTTATGATATAATAAACTATCAGTAAACTCAATTATAATCAATCTTTGGTCATCTGAAAGTTTTAATAAATTCTTAAAATAAAAAGTTTCGGTAAACTCACCAAGTAAAACTGATTGAACAACGTTAAGATTTTCATTTGAATAATTTTTTAACATTTCAATACATTGTTGAATAATTTCATCTTTAAATGGAATTTGTGATGTTAATTTAAGTGCTTTAGTTGGGTTGATACCACCTAATTGACAAACTTCTTTCATTTCAAATAATTTTATAATAAATGGAACAATATATGTTGGTACAAATTTTTGATAAAGCATTGTAAAACTAGTTCCTAATGAATCTTCAAACCAATTTAAAACAGTTCTTGAAGCATAAATATAGTTTGACATTAAAATTTCTTGTGGTGATTGATCTTTTACTTCAACCCTCCATTGCTCTATTTGTTCGAATAATTTTGGAATTATGTCATTATATGGATTTGAAATTGAACTTTGGACTTCAGATGAAGAGCACATTTCAATAAAAGTTTGCATATCTTTAACTGAATCTCCAAAATAGCAATAGGTTAACATTGATAATAATTCACCAATTTCGTATCTAATAGCCTCGTAATGGTGATTAATATTTTCAATACATAATTCAAGAATATTTTCAGTATCAGGTTTTTTCCAAGTAACACTAACTATAAATGATTTAATAAATGATAATTTAATTGCATCTTTAATTGCAAAATTAGAATTTTTATCTAATTGAAAATTAGTTAATAATCTACTTATCTTTGGAACTCTTCTATCATCAATTCTTGATGGGAACCACCATGAAAATAATGACCAAATTCCATTAACTGAAGGTGATAAATCATTTTCGAATATATTATTAAGAAATTTTACTAAAAATTCATCACTTTTTTCTATCATTGAAGGACTAAGATATTTAGTACTCATTAAAATCCCAACAGTTATTTCACAGGAAACTATATGTGTACTTCTATCATCCTTATCATAAATTTCAGTTATGATATCAAAAATGTCTTCAAATTTAAGGTCTTTAATAAATCCATTACAAATTAATAATACAATATATTCAATGAGTTTGATTTCAACTGATTGAAAAACTATATTGACTTCATTTGAAGCAACCCAATTCTTAACAATTGTTAATAACCAATCTTTTGATATTTGGCTACCAAAGGCTGTTAATAATGCCTTGTCTTCGTCATTTAAACGTAATGAATAATCATAATTACTGGATAAGACTTCATATTCTTTTGGCCAGAAAAACCATCCAACATCTGCTTTATTATCAATGAAATAATTTGGATTTTCGGTGTTGGCCATTTCTTGTTTCCAAGTATCGTAGAATCCATTTGGTGTATCAACATTAGTATTAATAACTTTAAAATCTTCCCCTCTGTAATAATGATCAAATTTTTTAGCAAAATTATAATTAACAGATTGTAAAACATTAATTTTTTGGAGGATACGATGAATTCCAGAAACTGCTAAATTAGAAACTGATGGCAAATCTGATACGGCATGTTTGATTAATAAGTCCAAAGCTTTTAAGTTCGTTGGAAGTTCAAAACAAACTTGCATTTCAATTAAAAATGATAGATTAATAAGTGTCTGTTTCCAAAATTTTGATGACGACACATTTTCAATCATATTTGTCTCGATTTCTTTTAGCTTATTAAAATATATTTGCTTTTTACGATCTTTTGCAAGTATGACTGCCTTAATTTCTAACTCAATGAACTCATCTGGTGGTTTAATACAATCAATCAGATTCATATCGATTAAACAAACTTCACTTGGTGGGGTGATATCTTCATGGAATTTAAACAATTGTTCAGCAATACTATTGATTGATACTGAATCAATTGTAAGACATTTTTGGAGCAATGAAAGGAATTTATTTAAATTAAAAAAGTCGTTTTGCATTCTAGACTTGATTCTCTTTAAATTGAATAAACGAAGACCACTTTCAATTTTTTTATCATTGTTTTCTTCAATTGCATTAGCAAGAGATTTTAATGAATTTTGAACAATTATATTGTAAGATCCGTTTAATAACTTCATACAATTGGTTAAAGTTGATTGAGCAGGGCTTGCAACTGAAGAATACGTAGAAAATGAAAGGTTAACTAAATCCTCTACTAAAAGTTTATCTAAATCAGTTTGAATTCTGGAAGTTGAATGTAATGCAACTCTTAACAGATGGTATGTCTCAATTCTAGCACCAAATGCCATTCTTGTAAGTGGTTTTTTAATTCTGTTGATAGATTGAACAGTTTTGTAGAATGCATAATCTGTTTTGGCTTGATTTTCTCCTAAAACTCTTCTTCTACCAACATCTGATAACCAAATATTTAAAGTATGTGAAAAAACTTTGAACAATCTAGTATTATCGTGGAAATTATTCATCAAAAATTTGCAAATAACATGTAAACTTCTTCCAATCAGATATCTATATCTATGTAATTTAACATATTGTTCATTGGATTTTCTTACTTCAATTTCATCACCGAAGAAGTATTTAGAGGTATAAAGCTTTCTTTCTCTAAAAGTTATTGCAGGATTCATTTGTGAAACCACGACTCCTTCAACTCCCGGTGAAGCTCTTGAAACATCTGAAGTAGATTCTGATTCTGATTTTTCAAGATCAAAAAATGGTTTTTTGGCTACATCAAGATTTTCAACAATTTTTGAAGTTAAGTTTTCATTAGTTTCTTCGATTTTATTAATGAAACTTTGGTCTTTTTCGACTTCCATATTTGTTGGTATTTCCTCATTCATATCATCTACAATTTTTTGTAAGTTTTCATGTAAATTATTAATCCCCCATTCATCATTTGCATCAGAAATAGTACTAGATTTTTCATCTTTTATGGCTCTTATTTGTTTTAACAATAATAACCTTTGATGGAGGGTTTCATTTTGATGAAGGTTGATATTAGGAATATCCTCTTCAAAGGAAGGGTCTAATAACATTGCAATACCGCTAATACAGTAACCCAAATACAATAAATAATCTTTTAAATCATCTGCTAATTGCATAGTCTTTGAAGTATCTTGCTTTACATGAACATATTTTTTCATTAAAATCAGAATATCTTTCAAAATTTTGGAAGTAATCTCTGTAAAAAATTCAGTTACGAAAGTAACTTCCTTTTCTGTTGGAATATACCAACCAAATTTCAAGTTTTCTTCTGAAAACCTACTTTCATCAAATTGGAAGGCACCCCAACATTTTTCGGTAATACCATTTTTTTTAACATATTGAGGCAGAATTAATCTAGATTCTTGAAGTTTGATCTTGGTTGGTGATTGTAATAATTGATTTAATAAAAAGGACAGAGGGAAAACACCTGGTCCTTTAACATTAGCCATTAAATAATAAGCAAAATCTTTAATTTCATCGGCAACTTTAAGAATATAATCATTGGCATTACCAGTACATTCACAAAGAATTGTCAAATTCCAAACCAAAGGTTTATCTTTAGGTAAAATATCAGATATGTCAGTTCTCACTTTCCCTGCACCATTTTCTTCGATATCTTCTTTAATTCTACTAACTAATATATTGAAATAAAATGGATAAACAGAAGGATCTCTTTTAATCAATGCCCCACAAATTCCTGCAACTATTTCAGATACCCCATCAACAGTGTTATTGAAGACAAAGTCGAAAAATGAATCCCTGAATGCGGCAAATATATCGTCTGAAAAAGATTCTAATAAAATTTGAATCACTTTTGGCAATGACATTCCAATAGATTTTTCCATTTTACCACTTTCATTTGGATCTGGTAAGTTCTCTAATAATGTATAAATTCTTTGAGCAAAATCTTTAACTAATGTTTTAAATACAGTTGATGAAGATTTTAATGCTTCGATTTCCAATTCTTCAGTTATTTCAAAGTTTGTAAATTCTTGATTAACATTGAAAATTTTTTCTTGTAAATACTGCAAATGTTGAGTTGTGAATTGAATTGCTAAATTGGAATCACCCTCGCCATTAGTTAAGTCTTCAAAAGGAACAAAAGAAGCAACAGTACTAAAGACATTTAAAGTAATTAAAGACTTTTTCAAATCGTTTGAATCAATACCAGGTAACACTAACAGTAATAATCTGGTTAAATGTACTCTCAAGTTTTTGGTATAAGAAAAATATCTTACAGTGCATTCTAAACATTGGATGGCAGACATAACTCTATGAGTTGAAATTACCCCTTCTAAAGATTCATATAAATCAACAAGAATTCCTTCTAATACAATTTCGGGATTTAAATAAGCAAGTAAATCTAAAGAAATCAAATAATTATTAAATGAAGACGTTTTCTTAGATTGTAATCCAATTCTAACTAATGGCAATAATGTTGAAATGAATTCATTTATAACATCTTTATTTAATTTAATGTTATTTGGTAAATTATAAAGAATACCATATGGTTGGGATTCAGTATTAAATCTTTTGTGGAACTGATAAATTAAACTATAAATGAACTTTGAAATTGGATCTGACCATTCACCACTATTAGTTGGATGAACATAACTTTTAATTGCATTGCATAATATACGAATCTTATCAATTATTGCTTCATAGCTTGATCCATTTATTGAATAAACAATGGTAGCTGAAAATCCATGGAAAAAACTGCAATTTTGTGAATGATATTTTTTGGACAGAATGTTTAAACTGTTTAATAAAGTATTAAATAAATGTGATAATTGATCTGGTGTAAAAATTCCATGGTCATCAAATTTAATTGATTTATTATAATAACTTATCTCACTTAATGTAGCCATAGAAATTGTACCTAATCTTGAAGTTATATGAGAACCAAGATCAGGACTATTACGTAATTTTTTCCAGATATAGAAATATGATGGAATATAATAACGAATATCAAATTCATTAATCTCATTATTATCATTAAAATGCATTGGTAATAAAGTTAAATAGCTCATACATAAAGATGAATTTGTTAAATATATATGGCTTCCGATTTTTTCAAAAATTTCTGGCATTGAAGCTGGATCAAAGAAATTTGAAGCTCTTTCAGCAAGTTTTATAAGATATTTTTCTTCTTTAACTTCAATCTTTCCGAATGATGCATCAACAGTAGGAAAACAATAACAAAATTCTTGTAATAAATCTCTCCATTCTAATTTTAATCCTTCTTTTCTGAGTAAATGAATATCTTTTGATAATAATTGAAATACTTCAACGTAAATCTTTAAATTAATTGATTGTCCTCTAAAAAGACAAATGGCATAATATACTTTAATTAAAGCCATTCTTAAACTTAAAGGCATGTCATATTTCATTTTAAGCCAAACAAGTAATTCATTAGTCCAAATTCTAACACTTACAACTGCTGCAGATTTAGGTGATCTTTTATGATGCACGGCAGTATCATTACGATCTTTATCATCACCTTCATAAAAATGATAATCATCACCAGCAAGACCGTTGGCATCTTCACCATCTTCATAATCTTCTTCATCGTCTTCATCTTCAAATTCATCCTCATCTTCATCGTCTTCATCGTGGAATTGATCGTCTGCAAATTCGCCAGTTTGATCGGCAAAATCTTGTTCACCATCTTCTTCCATGTAATCACTTGGAAGAGGATCATTATTTAATTCAAATAAATTTGTTTCTAAAGCTATATCTAAATCAGATAATCCACAATCATTTCTAATGGTTGCTAAATCTTTAGCATTAATTGAAAGAGATCCTTGGATATCTAAGGATTTGATAGCTATATAAAGATGGGAAACAATATGACTTAAAAATTTTGCTTGATCTTTTGGAGATTCAGTTTCATATGGTAAAAGATTGGGTAAGTTCAATGTTCTTGGTTTATCTCTTGCATAAAATCTTGACTTGGAATCTAATTGGAGTTTTTCAAGCTCATTTACATCGTCTGGGTAATCCAAATTATAATGTGATTCTCTAGAGACTTCGATACTGTTGTAGGATGGTCTTCTTTGTCTCACTCTAGTTGATGTATTTGGTGTTAAAGATCTCATTACCTGATCATCTCTTGTGGGATCAATTGACGATGATGATGATGGTCTGTCTATGCTGGGACAATGTCTTACTTTCAATGGAGTAGGTGCAATTAACCTATCTGTTTCTTCTTTGTTTAATCCTCTCTTCCCCATGACTCGTAAATATTAAACACTTATGATGGTATAGAAAAAACACTTTTTTGCCACAAATGCGACTATTTATAATTATAATATACGAGTTTTTGCCATTATACGTAATAAGTGATTTGCCACTGAGGGTATGAATTCGGTTCATAAACAAAGATGATTTGGTGGCTTTAGAGAAATAACGTGTAACTGTTGTAGGTGTTTTTTTTTTGAAGAGCAAACGATGAGCAGGTCATATAATTCGGACTTCAAATAGATTGATTTTCTCCGATATGTAAACAGTTTATTTGGAGATTTATACTTCATCCGCTTGTTTGGGTTGGCCTAAAAGCAGTTGACTGTCCGGTTAGGTGTATAGTATTGAATACAGTTTATTGGATACATTTGACGCTTTGATACAGTTGACGCATTGATTCGGTTCACACTTACTATATAAGAGCTATATAATTGGCGGGAGGATATTCAAGAACAATTAGACTAAACTAAAAGATACATATAATACTTTGCTATACCATAACCTCTCTAATTACCCCATAAATAAGCTAAATATATAAATACCAGTTGTCAACCCAACTAGTCTATTCAATCCATCGCATTATGTCATACTCCACCGCATTTTTAGTGAAAAAAAAAACTGTCACGTGACTGACCTCAAATTTTTTTTTCATCCTCATCGAAATTTCTTGAATTTATTAAAGCATAATTTTGATTTTTCATTAACGTTTAATATTTACAGAAAATGTCATCCGTTTCCGCTTCAAAACAAAAGAGAGAGCAAAAGCGTTTAGAAAGAGAAGCCAAGAAAGCTGCAGAAGGTAAATCAACCAAGAAGACCAAGAAACAAGCTGCAAAAGATGCTGAAGAAAAAGATGTCGATGATGCAGCTGCTCAAATTGCCAAATTAAAATTACAAACTGACAATGATGGTATTTCTGACAGAGTCACAACTGGTGTTTTAGACTCCTTAGGTACCTCTAGAGATATTAAAATTTCTTCTTTATCCTTATTATTCCATGGTAAAGTCTTAATTCAAGATTCAACTTTAGAATTGAATTATGGTCGTCGTTATGGTTTATTAGGTGAAAATGGTTGTGGTAAATCTACATTATTAAAATCAATTGCTGCCAGAGAATTCCCTATTCCAGAACACATTGATATTTATTTATTAAATGAACCAGCTGAAGCAACTGAATATTCTGCTTTAGAATATGTTGTCAGAGAAGCTGAAGCTGAAATGAAAAGATTAGAAGATTTAGTTGAAGATATTATTGTTAAAGATGGTCCAGAAAATCCAGCATTGGAAGGATTATATGAAAAGATCGATGAAATGGATCCATCTACTTTTGAAGCAAGAGCTGCAGTTATCCTTACCGGTTTAGGTTTCAATTCAGTCACTATTAAAAAACACACTAAAGATATGTCTGGGGGTTGGAGAATGCGTGTTGCTTTGGCTAAAGCTTTATTCGTCAAACCAACTTTATTATTATTAGATGATCCAACTGCTCATTTAGATTTAGCTGCCTGTGTTTGGTTAGAAGAATATTTGAAGAGATTTGACAGAACTTTGATCTTAGTTTCTCATTCTCAAGATTTCTTAAATGGTGTTTGTACTAACATGATTGATATGAGATTAAAGAAATTACAATTATATGGTGGTAATTATGATTCTTATGTTAAAACCAGAAAAGAATTGGAAACCAATCAAATGAAACAATACAATAAACAACAAGAAGAAATTGCTCATATTAAGAAATTCATTGCTTCAGCTGGTACTTATGCTAATTTGGTTAAACAAGCTAAATCAAGACAAAAAATTCTTGATAAAATGGAAGCTGATGGTTTAATAGAGCCTGTTGTTCCTGATAAAGTATTCTCCTTTAGATTCCCAGAAGTTGAAAAATTACCTCCTCCAGTTTTAGCTTTTGATGGTATGTCATTCTCTTATTCTGGTAAGGAAGAAGATAATTTATACGAAAACTTAGATATTGGTATCGATATGGATTCCAGAGTTGCTTTAGTCGGTCCAAATGGGGTTGGTAAATCTACTTTATTAAAATTATTCCAAGGTCAATTACAACCACAAAAGGGTAGAGTTATTCAACATACACACATTAAATTAGGAGTTTATTCACAACATTCAGCTGATCAATTAGATTTAACTAAAACTCCTCTTGAATTTGTACGTGATAAATTCTCCCATATTTCTCAAGATTTCCAATACTGGAGACAACAATTGGGTCGTTATGGTTTAACTGGTGAAGGTCAAACTTCTCAAATGGCTACCTTATCTGAAGGTCAAAGATCTCGTGTTGTTTTCGCTTTATTAGCTTTAGAAGGTCCAAATTTAATTTTATTAGATGAACCTACTAATGGTTTAGATTTAGGTACTATTGATTCTTTAGCTGAAGCTATTAATTCTTTTAATGGAGGTGTTGTTGTTGTTTCTCACGATTTCAGATTGTTAGATAAGGTTGCTAAGGACATTTTTGTTATTGAAAACAAAACTGCTACAAGATGGGAAGGTTCTATCTTAGATTACAAAAAGAAATTGGCTGCTCAAGTTGTTCTTTAATCTATCCTTCTTTTAGTGTATTTTATATAATTAGTTAATTTCATATATAAATTATTTAATAACTTCATATCAGCTAATAGTTTTTTTATGAACTCTATACACTCTTCTTTTTAAGTGATTAAAGCCTTCGTGATTTAAAAATAGCAAATGTTAAGTTCAGGAAAAGGCTTATAATTATCACTCTTGTAGATACCTATCTAAAACTAGAGAGCACAAATGATATTTAATTAGATAATCGATTAAACTACAAAAACATTTATTAAAACATTAGCACGAAAATATCAAATCTAAACAATTATCTGGTTTGCTTAAACAGTCTAAGAAAAAATTGGGATAACTGCAGCAATCAATTGCTCTTTTCTAATTGCAGCTTCACACTCATCATGTACCCGACCTGATGTTTGCTTACTGGTAAGTAAAGGAAATCAAAAAAAAAAGAAATGGACGAGTCCGGAGTCGAACCGGAGACCTTTCCCATGCTAAGGGAACGCGCTACCAACTACGCCACACGCCCTGTTCTTGTATGAATATGGATGTGAGTTTCTAAAGTGATTCAGTTTATAGTAACATATCATAGTAACTTGTGTAGACACATTTTAAAAAACCAATTGTTGGTTATCTGATTTTTAACTAAGGTTTGAGACATAAATTTTTCTCAAAAAGTTTTATAAACTATCATTTAGCTTCCCTATTCAGTGTTCGATATTTTCAATAAATAATATAAATAAGTATATAATAATGTAACACATATGGTAACTATAAAAAGACTATTTATTGATGAATATATATTTTAATAGATCTAAATTTATGCGGAGGATTTGTAATAAGATTCTTTTTAAACCACTGTTTTGTGAATTTCACCCATTCCTTTAATTTGCAATTTATTTACTAAAGATTAATGTTAAAAAAAAATAATAAAAATAAATTTGTGGCTTCTTCATTGCCAATAAGCTTACTAGTATATTTTCATCGAAAATAACACTCAGAGTACTTAATATAAATAGAACTAACATCACTGACTAGCATGTTCATAAGTTATTATGAAAGGTAGTGTGCTTTACAAATAAATCTATGTGAGAAGTTTTTCCCAATCAAAAAGTTAGGGTATCTTAAAAAATTAAAACCTTTAAAAGGCAAAAAAAAGAATGGTCCCTAGCAGGATCGAACTGCTGATCTTGGCGTTATTAGCACCACGCCTTAACCAACTGGGCCAAGGGACCTTTTCTTGTTTGTTTTTGACATGCTTTTCAATATGTGAATGTATTAGAATGTTTAACCATATCCCCAAATGTGCACCCCTACATCAGTTTTTTAGATTTTTGGCAATAGCGGGCGTAAGAAATCCGTCTCAAATGTTGTAACAATAAATTGGGATCTCCAAAAACGAGTTAAGCGCAACCAGTAAATTTTATATTACTAAAGTCAATAGAATCAGTAGAGCAGAAAAGTGTAGAAGGGCTCAGAAGGAAATAACAAATATCCGAAGAAGATTTAGGTTAGTAGCAATAACTTAGGGCTGTTTTTATAATACAAGTGATATGCTGTTAATATTCTACAGCTACTATGTAGATTAGATTACGATAAAATTTTTTTTCGCAGCCAAAATGAAAATTCTGTACCATATGAGTAAATCTGAGACCGAACTAATTTGAAAAAAAAAAGTAGTGCGTGAATTAAACTGAAAATTTTTGAGAATAAGTGAAAAATTAAAAGAAAAAAAATTTTCATTACACTTTAATTTAAAGATGCCTTTCCAAAAAGTCGAAAAGTCCTCTGCTTACCACTCCAGATTCCAAACTCCTTTCAGAAGAAGACATGAAGGTAAAACTGATTACTACCAAAGAAAGAGATTAATCACCCAACACAAAGCTAAATACAACACTCCAAAATACAGATTAGTTGTTAGATTCACCAACAAAGATATCATTGCCCAAATTGTCTCTTCTCAAATTACTGGTGATATTGTTTTAACTGCTGCTTACTCTCATGAATTACCAAGATACGGTATTAACCACGGTTTAACTAACTGGTCTGCTGCTTACGCTACTGGTTTATTAGTTGCCAGAAGAGCTTTACAAAAATTAGGTTTAGACGAAACTTACACTGGTGTCGAAGAAGTTGAAGGTGAATTCGAATTAACTGAAGCCGTCGAAGATGGTCCAAGACCTTTCAAAGTCTTCTTAGATATCGGTTTACAAAGAACCACCACTGGTGCTAGAGTTTTCGGTGTCTTAAAAGGTGCTTCCGATGGTGGATTATACGTTCCACACTCTCCAAACAGATTCCCAGGTTGGGATATGGAAGCCGAAGAATTAGATGCTGAATTATTAAGAAAATACATCTTCGGTGGTCATGTTGCTGAATACATGGAAGAATTATTAGATGATGATGAAGAAAAATACAGAACTTTATTCAAATCTTACTTAGATGATGAAATTGAAGCTGAAGATATTGAAGACATCTACACTGAAGCTCACGAAAAAATCAGAGCTGACCCATCTTTCAAACCAACTGAAAAGAAATTCACCAAAGAACAATACGCTGCTGAATCTAAGAAATACAGACAAGTTAAATTAACTAAAGCTGAAAGAGCTGAAAAAATTGCTAAGAAAATTGCTGCTTTCCAAGCTGAAAACTAGATATATATAAATATTAATATATTTACTTATCTAAAATGTACCTCTCACGTATTCATTATTTCGTAATATTGATACTATGCAATTATTATTAACTACTTATTTGATCTCACTCTTTGTGCATCATTTAATAATTTATCATAAACTTCATCAACTACAGCATTTACATCTCCATTAGGTTCATTATCAAACGAATCAATGGAGGCATTATCAGATTCAAGATTACTTTCTTTAGATTCTTTAGATTTTTCTTCATCTAATTTTAATTTATTTAACTGTTTCATTAACTCTTTTTCATCTTTATTTGAAACATCATAAATTTTATCCAAACTGACTCTATTATTATTAATTTTATCAATTAAATCAGTTATAGATTCAATACCTTTTGCTTCAATAATTGCATCTCTTAATTCATTTCCTGATGGTAACACATTTAATTTTGGTAATTCGTTCAATTTTGGAATATTCGGTGAAGATACCGATGAGGTATTAGTATCTTGATTCTTTAAATCAGTTGAACTATTATTTCTTTGCTGTATGAAATACCCCCATCTATGAAATTCACCTTCTTCTAATTCTTGTTCTTTTGCATGAGTTGATGTTTGAGAAATTGATCTCATTAATACCGGTCTCCCAGTTAAATAATCAATTGGAATATTTTTACCATCCGATGATGACTCAACAACCACTTGATGTGGTTCAAAAGTTTGTTGATCAGTTGCAAAATATCCCAATTTATTTAAAGTTTCTGTATTTCTTGGTGATAAAATTGGACCACTAGTAATATATTCATTGGATCCTTGATGCAATAATTCTTTATCGCTAAAGTTAATTATTGGGTGAGGTTTAGATTTATATTTAGATTTTTTATCATCAGATTTTGGAGCATTGGAAGTTGAACCGATTGAAATATTCGAAGTAGAGTTTGTAGGTTGGGCCTTCAATTTTTCATTGGAGTCTTTCGAAAACTCAATCGATGGTGATGGACTCATTGCAATTGCACTATTCTTCTTAGCTTGTTCTTCAAAAAGATGAACTAATTTTTCTAATGAAGCATCTAATAAACAAAATCTAAGTAAGCTTTCTTTACCTTCTAATGATAAAGTACCTGAACTTTTCTTCTCGAACAATAAATCAATAGTTTTATGAATATTTTCTCTTAATTCTCTAGTTCTTTCAATTAATGCATTATTAATCATTTTTTGTAATTTAATATCTTCAACTTTATTGACTTTATCTTCATCTTGAATTAACATTTTTTCTGCAGCTTCCATTAATAAGGAACCGTCAAACATCAATTCTTCTTCTTCTGGTTCTCCATTAGTTTTGGTAGATTTTCTTTCAACTCTTTCATCCGATGAAAGTATGTTATCCATATTTCTCATTAAATAAAATGCTAATCTTTGATTTAATTTATCATCAATTAAATCATAATCATAATCTAATGTAAATATAGATTTTGATTTTTTAATCGATGCGTAAAGCGAAGCAGCAACTGAATGAGTTAAGTTTCTATTACCCAAAAATGAAACATGTAATAATCCATCTAATTTAGGTAGAACTTCACTTAATCCAATGTAAGCTTGAGGAGTTAATTCATTCAAATCAAAATGAATTCTTTTTAAATTTTCAAACCTTGGTAGATAATTATTTAATTTGGAAATTATTCCAGGGAATAATTTTGGTAATGATGATAAATCTAAAAATCTTAAAGTTTTAACTTTTGTTAAAGATTTTAAAAGTTCACCCATTTCATCAATATCCGAGAGATTGGTTTGATATAATGAAAAAAATATTAATTTGACGTTACCAGAATTAAAACAATCAATAAAATATTTTAATTGTCCATTACTTAAATCATTAAATGCAACGTCAACTCCCACACATTTTGAGTCTGGTTGTTTTAACCAAGTACAAATAAGTTCAGTTTTAAAATTATTTAAATCACAATTTGCAATTCCTAATCTGTAAGTAGAAGTTGAAACTGTTGAGTCAATTAATTTTTTAAATATTGAATCAGTTAATTTACAACCGTTAATGACCAATTCTTCCATACCACCTCTTAAAACTAATGAGTTTATAAACAAATCCCAATTCATTGAAGATCTAATGACACAATTTTTTGTATCAGGTTTGATTCTTTGTTGACTGATATCGAGTTTTTTAACTGAATGGTTTCTTGATAAAAACTTACAAAGGTATTTCCAACCCAATTCGTCAATTGAAACGTTTCTTAAAGATAACTTTTCAAGAGATTTATTATAAGTTAAAGATGCTAATAAGTTTTTTAACATTTCAGTTGTCATAGTAACATTATCAAATATAATTGTGGTTATGGGAACAATCGCAATAAAATCACTAAATGACAAAACATCAATCAATGTTGGTTTAGGATTTAATAATTTGAGAACTGATAATGGTTTTGATTTATTTTTCAATTGCTTAACAGTAGCAGGAATTGGCAAGATTTCTCTTAAATGACAACATCTGGTATAAATTTGTTCCAATGTTAAATTTGATAAATCGTGCTCTATTGTATCATCATCAAAATGATGTTCATGTAAATGCAACGGCTTGTCAATTTCGATACCTTTCATGGAAGATGGATTCCCATTTTTATCCAAATCCATTGTCGGCATTATATTATCATTTTCTTCAGCTTCTTCATTGATTACATTAGCTTTATTTTTAAATTTATACTGACTCACTTCGTAAGCAATTCTTTTAGCTGACATATGGGCCTCTTGTGCATGTTTTTCAGCTTCAACCAAAGCTCTCTTCTGTGCTTCTTTTGCAAGGTTAATTTCCTTTTCACTATATTTAAATTGTTCTTGTTTTGTTGAACCGTCATTCAAAGAAATTCCTTGAGAAAGTCTAGGAGGTGGTGCCGTTAAATCTTCAGGTATTAAAACATTTCCCTTTTTTGGCCTTCTTGAAGGGATTTGTTGTTGTGGATCATAAATTAATTTATCAATTGCAAAATTAACCCTTTTTAATTTAATAGTTTGTAATTCTTTAAATGGTAAAGGGGAGGGTTTATTAGGATTCTTATTTAATATCACTCTACTATTACAAACTATAGATTGTTGAGATGAAGTTGATGCATTTGAAGGTCTTCTTTTAAAAAATGAATTAAAAGAACTTGCAGATGATGATAGTTTATTGTCATAAGAACTTCCTAAATTAGAATCTTGAATAGAATTTTTTCTTTTAATTGGAAGCCCATTTAATTCAGCTGGAGGTTTTGAATAAGCAGCAGACCAATCAATATCCTTTTCTTTTGGTCCACTCATGCCCGTTAAAAGGTTAGGTGCTTTGGATTTTTCTTCAGAAGATGCAGACACATGAGGTGATATATTAGGACTACTACTTGTACTAGGAGTTGTAGACTTGAATTTTGAAGAGAGTGAACTGAAAATTGATTTCTTTTCTTTATTTGAAGTCTGTGAAGAATTTGAGCCTACTGAACTAGATCTCGATCTTTGTTTTAGGATATTTGTACTTGTAGGACTCGTACCTGGATCAACAGCATTCACCAAACTCATATTACTTGTTTGATCTAAATAATTATGCTCAAAGTTTTGGTTATAAAGTGCAGATCCATCAACAGTTCCAGTATAGTTTAACAAGTTATTTATACTACTTCTTCTTTTTTCAGGTTTTGATTGTGACAGCGAACGTGGTCTGAAAAGCCTATCTAATTTTGAAGATTTTTCGTCTGATCTTGTATCTGTTGTAGATGTATTAGAATCTGACAGAGTGTCTTTTGGGGACTTTGGGGACTTTGGAGACTTTGGAGATTTTTGATCAGTTCTTGAGTCGTTTGAAGATTTTTGATCATTGATTGACGTTTCTATTGACGATAATGTAGGAGTTTTCGGGGATTTAGGGGACTTTGGAGATTTATCTTTTGCAGAATCATTATGCTTTGACTCAGCAGAATTATCAATATTCGAGTTACTAGAATTTGGACTCGATTTTTTAGGATCTTGAACAGAAGATTCTTCATTAGATTTTCTTCTATCATCTAATCTATCATCCTTTGTATCAGTCTCTTTATTTTGGTTCATCTTTTTAGTCAACTTCTTTGATTTTCCTCTGAATAGCCAATCAACATCACCATTAGTTACTCCTGAATCGTAATATTCATTTGTATTGACATTAGGATTGGGTGAAGATGATGGTAACTTTTCGTTGGACATTGTTAAAAGTATCTTAACAAAAGTCCAAATTTAAATACTTAAATCGAAAATGATGTGGAATGAAACTTAATTTTATAATTAGTTGTTTATTTGACTTAATTCAATTGTATTAGGTATCAAAGTAATGGATTTTGCCAGTATAGTGAACGCTCGTAGCTTACGACATATTGATCATCCTAAGCCGAATGTCTCCATAAATTATAATGCGACATTCGGTACATATATCATACGATAATGGTTATAAACTATATAAACTATTAAGGTTCCTTGGAAAATAAAATAAATTAAGATAAGTTTATTAGTTTATTGACTTGTTTTCATTTTTTTCCAGCTTACACTAAGGTTAGCACAGATATGAATTAAATAGTCTGATAGGCTTATCAGCTGAATAATCATCCAGTTCTAGACGTCATACAGTTAAACGAAAAATAAAGTCCAGAGTAAGAGGGTTACAAATAAGGCTTTAACATTTACTAAGTTTATATCTAAAAAGAGGTACAATAGTCGAATTATTACATAATTTTGGCCATTAATTTAAAACCGCAATTATCCATAATCTTATTTGCCAGAATATTGGTGATTAAAGGCCTTTACACTCAGAAGCTTCTCCAACGGTATTAACACGACCTTGGCCCCATCCACGCATTTTATCAGATATTTTTTTGCGAAGGGGAAATATAAAAGTGAGAAATTCGTCATAAAATTTTTACGATTGTCATTAAAAGTATAAGAAATGTTTAGAACTATTTTAACAAGGAATACATCATTAATCACTAAGACTGTTCCAAGAACTATGATGAGAGCACCGGTTGCTTCTAATATCACTCCATTCCAAATAACCAAAAGATTATATCATGAAAATGTTATTGATCATTATAGTAATCCAAGAAACGTCGGTACTTTAAATAAGAATGACGTTGATGTTGGTACCGGGTTAGTTGGTGCACCAGCTTGTGGTGATGTTATGAGATTACAAATCAAGGTTAATGAAGAAACCGGAGTCATTGAAGATGTCAAATTTAAAACCTTTGGATGTGGTTCAGCTATTGCTTCCTCATCTTATGTTACTGAATTAGTTAAAGGTAAGACATTAGACGAAGCATTAACCATCAAAAACACTGCAATTGCTAAAGAATTAAGTTTACCACCGGTTAAATTACATTGTTCTATGTTAGCAGAAGATGCTATTAAATCTGCTGTTAAAGATTACAGAAGTAAAAGAGTAGGTAAGAACACTTTAGCACCAGAAGTTGAAATTGCTTCAACTTAGGGGAGTTTATGTATATATGAGATGTAATTATGATTTGTAGTTTATATTGAATGAACGCAGTGATATTTGAGTTTAAGTCTGATTCTGATTCATATTCTAAGTATGAGTCTGAGGTTATAGAGTATTATTAAAGCCATAAAAGTATTAGGGTATTTGTATTAATAATCACCATAAATAAGTGAAATAGGGGTAGGGCATGTATGTGCATGGCATCTGTCTATTAAATCTGAAAAATTCAGGACCCGGATGCGGACCCGGATCGGGACCCGCGATTAGAAATTCTGTCATTTTGGTTGCAATTTGTTAAACATGACGTATGACCTAGATCCTCATGTATTGAATGTAATTAATGAACTTCAGGGCAAAATAACTGTCAACCTCTATACGTTTAAATCTCATAAGACTAATCATCCCTAACCACCCAAATAAATTTATTATGAAGTATCCCATTCTCTTATGCCAAACTTTGTATTTATGATTAAACTTCAAAAATCCAGCCGTCACGTGATAACTGGATATCCAAATTAGTAGGGTTAATAGTGAAAAATTTATTGAATTACCAAATTTAATTGGTGATTTGTTAAGAATTTGACTAATGTATTGTAAATTAACCAATAAATTGTCATCATCAACAATTGAAGGAACAATTCGAAATTTCACTATATGATAAAGAAATACAGGAATTAAGCAATAGCCACTAAATGTTAATGGTGTTAGGTTAATATTTAAATTAGAAATAATTGATCTTCTATATCCCAAACCTATTAAACTGGTTATACCTCCCAAGCCAATGTCATCATTACTTTCATCTTTGAAAAGAAGTGTATTAGGTTTAGCAGTCTTTTTATATTTAGATTTTGGTCTAAGAACTCGAAGAGCTACCCCAGATATTATATGGGCACCAGCTGACAGCAATATTAAACCTTCTATAGGAGTTTGTAAATAGACCAGTCTACAGGCTTCAAATATTTCTTGACAGTAGTTAATTGGTATTTGAAAGCCTGGTGATAAGATAACTGAAGTAGCGTGTAGTCCTAGAAATGATAAGAACCCATAAGCGCTATATTTTTGAACTTTATGAAGGATTTTTTGGAGAGTTTTAATAAATGAGTATCTATTGTAATGGCTTGGGTCATCCTTTAAATCATCTATAACCACCGGTTCTGGTTTCACTGGTGATAACTGTTTATAATCCATAATTTTACTGGGAAGTAATCGTTATTGAAGAAATTATTATTGGTTCATCGAATGCGGTTTGAGATGTCGCGATGGCCTGATGAGGAAGATACTGAAAAGTACCAATAATTTAAGAGAATTATGAATCTTTCAAAGGAATTCTTATCATCATTCAACCAATAACATCAATTAAAAGAACTTCATATACTGAAACTACAGTTTATAGTCCCAAACGTACGAAATCTTAGGCCATCACGACATCACACAGCCGCGACATTCTCAAAAAGAACACCGCGAACGCAACTTCCTCTGATCATTAATTTCAAAATACACCTTCATGTCTACATTTTCACAAATAAGAAACCAATGCTTGAGCTTGGAGAAACAAACTGACCAATTACTCTCCAAATGGTCCGGCTATGAAAGAAATTTATCTACAACAGAAGACCCAGAACAAGAGAAATCAATTCAAGATTCAATCAATGAAGTATTCGATAAAAGAGATGAATTAATAACAAAACTTAATAGATTAAATGAATTCGAAAGCTTACTGACTTCAAAACTTCAACAATTAACGCGCCATAAAGAAAACTTATATAACCACAAACAAACATTTAGAAGAATCACCAATTCCATTAATGATATTAAAAATAGAAATAACTTACTCTTTTCAATTAGATCCGATTTAGATGATCATAAACAAAGATCTTCTCAACAGCAAACACAAGATCAAAACGATTACATTCTTGATGAGTCTGTTAGAGTTAATGATTTCAATTCATTCGCCGATAGACTCTTACAATCAGCATATCAAACAAGGGATGAATTAATGAACCAAAGAGCTTATCTTAACAATGCCCAGATGAGTTTAAGTGGAACCATACAAAGAATTCCTGGAATTAACGTTTTAATACTGAAAATTAACACCAGAAGGAAAAGAGATACCTTGATATTAGCATTTGTTATAGCATTATGTATCTTGTTTTTATTCTTTGTATGATGGCACGATGTGTAGCGGTGGAGTACGGGGAGTAGATGCAATTGTAAATGGAGAAAAGAGTGGTATGTAATTGCTTTGGTATCTACTCCGGGTCGTGGAGATATGAGTGTGAACTCTATGATAGCATGAATAATATGAGTATGAATGTATAGTATGAATATAAATACAAGTTCATGGAAACCATTAACAATATGATGGGTGAAGCCCCTTTCAAACTTCTTTATTTATGCCCCCCTGCCGTATGTACCATTATCAAATTCGGTAATATTATATACAAGGAGAGTAGATCGCACTTTTCAAAAAAGTACCACATTTTGAACACCCATGAACCAAGAGGTCAAAACAAAGATTCTTCAAGTCAAACTCCAAAGAATACAAGAGTTTAACTTGAAGTTAAAAGAAAGTTTACTTAAAGAAAGAATTCCTGCTTCACAGGCTTCATTATCGTAAGTATTAAATTAAATTATTTTCATTTATTCACTTATTAACAAAAAAAGAATTATAAATTATGTTTTAGATACTCCTGATTACTTAATTCCATCATTATCGAAGATTTCTCCCGAAAATAACAAGTATTTGAAATACCAACTTCATAAAAATGACAGTAAATTAAAGATAAATCAAAAAGATGGATGTTGTGTAATAGTATAATATAAGAAATCTAACCACCTAATTGCTCTTCTTCTTCTTCGATTTCAACCTTTTTTAAATCCTTAATACTTTTGCTTCCTAAAGTGATATCTACTTCTTGTTCATCACTACCACATCCACAATCATAATCTTCTAAAATGGTGGTACAGTCATAAATTTCTTTACCTAATCTGTCATTTACTTTATTATGAATATGACAACCCCATAATGCTGCTGTCTTTCTTGAATTGGTTTGTGGTGGATATTTCTTTAATAACCCTTGAAAGTGTCTAGCACAATCTCCACATGGATATACTTGAGCAAATAAGTAAATATATTGTTCAAGAGTACTTTGCTCTTCTTTAGTTGGCTTATCTGGATATCTGGCCAAAATGGTATGAAATAATCTCCAAGCAGCATTACCGAGTTGAGCTTTTAAAGTTTCGTTGGCCATCTTTGGCATAAATGGGGTATCGGTTATTGCAAAACCTGATGATTGTTTGATTTCAGGGAATTCATCTGGTTGTTCTTGATTATTATTTGCAGAATCATATTCATTTTCGTTGGAGTTTTCGGTTTCAACTTGGGCAGATGCATCAAATTCATTGGTTGTGTCATCATCATCGGCTGAAAATTCATCCATCAAACCTTGTTCAACATTTACAGGTACTTGTGGTTGTTGATATTGGGTGGTTTTTTTATCTAAATTGATTGGAGCTGCACCTTGTAAATCATTATTATTACCGGAGATGGTATAAATCAATGCTATAACCCCCAATAGGATTAAAGTAGACACGATAGGTTTCCTTACTTGTTTAATCATGAGATCGCGGATTGAAGATGTGTTCCGTTTAGATTTAACGCGGAGAGGGGTCGTGCGAGGCCTCCAATTTGCAGCCATTTATAAGGTGATTTTTTTATGGACTTGTTGATGAATTGCTTGAATAGTTATATATTTGTATCAATTGTTGATTAATCGCATCGAATAGTTAAATATTCTTTTCAATTGTTAATTAATTTCTTAAATAGTTATATCAATTGTAACGTATATTTTAATATCTATGATTTTACACTAGCTTCTAATACACCAGGTAAAGGTTCGTTACCCATGCTTACCAATAATTTAATACCACCAGCAAATAAAGCCAATAAAGTTACGGTAGACCATAATAATAAATTGGCGGTGGTACTAACATCTTTTTTAGAACAATCAAATCCAGCCCATCTGGTAGTACTTGAAGTAGTCTTATTAACTGTAGCAGAACAACTACAAGCCCAACAATTCTTGGATAATTCATTACAAAGTCCATGACTATTACAGTTAGAAGTACCCACTTGACATTCTTCTTCAGATTTGAAGCAAGATGAAGTACTTTTCTTCTTGGAATTTAATGATGCTTCATCTCTTTTAGAAACTCTTTGTTTAATATTATGTTCATATCCAATGATTATAACATTAAAATTAGATAAATTACCAAGGTAATTCTTTAATATTGTTTCAGATGCTTGGTAAATCTTAGAATTAACACCAAATCTTCTTGAAATTGAATCAAGGGCATGGAAGTTAACTGAGATAACATCATTTGAATCAAATTCAAAATTAATTAAGTGAATTAATTGAGAAATTTCATTCATAAATACTTCATCGTTAGTTAATTTATATTGATTTCCAAATACAATCTCTTCATCTGAGTCTTGTTGAATATGTTTTGACCAAATACTCTTTAAATTATGTTTAGTGATATCAAAATGACGAACTAATTCATCTAATTTACCTTCTTCTTCACATCTTACTTGAATTTCAGGACTTACTTGTTTGAAATTTTGATATTTGAAAGTGTTTGACAATAATTTGTTAAAATCAACCTTTTGATGGTGTTTAATCTTAAAACTTGGATCTTGTTGAAGGAATTTTTGTCCAGCTCCAGTAACTGATACTATAAGAGTTGGGTTTTTTTCATTATATTGGAAGGTTTTATATTGTTCATTGATAAAATCAATTGTTTCATCTTTGTTGTCTAAAAGGTTTAAGTTTACTCCTGGTAAATTTAATCTATCACTAAAGTAAGCTAAAGCCTCAACATCTTTTATAGATTTGACTTCATGATTGGATGAATCAATTTTGTTGACATTCTCATAAACAAAAGGTTCACTAGGTAAAGCCAATCCAATAGATGCTAAAGAGCCAATAGTTAACAAGCTAGTTAATTTCATTACCCTCCTAATTCTCCTTTAAGATTTTTTGTCCAACTGCGAGGGTTTCGTCTTGAAGGTGGTTCGGGCACGTCCGAGATTCAAAGGAAAAAACTAGACACCATATTTTATATTGTATATTAATAAATAATTTAGTTATCTGGATCATCTACGGTTATAGTAGGACTTGGGATTGAATCTTCATTCCCCTTTAAGTTAGAATTGATTTTTAAGTCGGGTTTGAAAATGGTCCTAGAATTGGACCTTTTCAAATTGGTAGGCTCATGTTCAAAAGCATCGTAACCTAATTTTTTCAAATCTTCAAGTCCAAATTGTTTAGCTTCTGGTTCTTCATAATTATAAGATGAATTGTTTTTACTTTTAAATTGTTTTAGTTTATTAATTGTTAAACCTTCATTATTTTCATCAATGGAATCAAAGCTTCTAGACCTGCTTAACAAATTTTCTTGTAATGTGATTTTACAATGACTTAAACCAAGATTTGAAGCTTCAGAAAGTAAATATGCATATAACTCTTCACTAACCAGTTCATCTTTTAACATTATAATAATCCTACTAAGAAATGGTAAATTGGACCAATGTGTAATTCTATTTAAATAATAATCTTCATCTTCATTTTTATCTATATTAAGGATATTTAATTTAAGTCTATCAGCCAATGATAATTTTTCACCATTGTTTCTAATGAAATCATTTTTTTGTAAATTTGAAATAATTATTGAAGTATTCATGGTGGAGATAAGGAATGAGATTGCGATTGAGAAGAGATGGTCAGATTTATGATAATCGCATTATGCCTTAAATTTAATTCAAACTATTTTTATTATTAAGAAATGTATATTATTAAAAAACTTATAAAATTACCACACATAACGGAACCACTTCTTTTTTTCAATATCTGTTAAATCTAAAGCATCCATTTCTAAATCAACATTTTCTTCTCCTGGCCCATATTGAGCGTCTCTCTTTTTATTTTCAAGATAACATCCAATACCATAAACTACTATACTGAGTAAAGAACAACTGGTAAACCCTAAAATGGCATGATAACCTGTTGGGTATTCTGGTTCTTCACTAGCGATGAAAAATTGCGGGGCAATGATATTAGAAATACAATAAGAAATGAAGTTTGTAGCATTGACAATTGTTTTTTTAGTATGACCTGCAGTATTTGCATAACAAATTGAAGTCATACAAACATATGGCCCCCAGTAGAAATAGAAAAAGTAATAAGCAACCAATAAACTAATTTTGCCGGTAATCTTCATCATTAAAACACAACAAATCAATGGTACCATACAAATTATTGCTGCACTTACAGTTCTATATTTCTTTGGATAGAAAAAAGTTGGTAAAGCAATTAACCATGATGATGTAGTCATGAAAATACCAGTAGGAATACCCATTATAGTAGTTTTCAATGGTGAATACCCTAAACCTGATACAATTTGTCCAGCAAATGTAACTAATGCACCATTTGAAATATTATTACATAAAGCAAAAATTGCAATATTCCAAGTCTTCCAGTCTTTCATAGCTTCAATGAATTGATATTTTTTGAAGACTGTGTTTTGAACACCAGTTCTATTTTCTGAAACTCTGTGAATTGCAATATACTTTTCTCTTTCAGATAACCATTTACATTTCATTGGTGAATCAGGTATAACGTACCACATAAATGCAGTGAAAAATAATGTTATACACCCGAAAGAAATAAATAATAATCTCCAATTTTCAACTTTTGAATGGGCATGTCCAATAGCGTAAGATAAAGTACCAGTTATAACAGAAGAAAACCCCGAAAACCAAATAGCGGTTCTAAATGGTTGTTCTGATTTCTTATAAAACATCGATGTAATAATACTTGAGGCTGGGAATAAAAAGGTTTCTCCCATACCTAATAAAAATCTCATAGCAGCCATTTGGGAAAATGTGTTTGCTGCTCCCATACACATTAAAATACCATTCCAAACAAGAAATGAAGTGAACAATGTTTTGCCAACCGGTAATTTTTGAAGTAGATAGTTAGCAGGCCCTTCAGCAACTAAATAACCAAAATAAAATATACTACCTAACCATGAATACTGAGACCCTACTAAACCAAGAGCTTCTCTCATACCATAAACTGCAGCATTTGAAATGACAATTTTATCAGCAGCAGCTAAAGTGATCAATATAGTCATCAATGGCATTAACATTAAATCAATTTTCCATAATACTTTTCTGGCTTCAGCTGGGGTATAGTCTGCATGTTCTGGGTGGTCTATTAAAAATTGAGCACCAGCATCGATATCAGATTCTTTTGCATTTTCAATAGATGTAACAGTTATTTTAGTCACTGCTTTTTCATCTCCAGATGAAGTGGTAGAGTTCATTTTTACCGTTAAATTTTCAACATTAGGAATATACAACTACTCTTAAATCTCCATAGTCGGGAAAAGTTACCAATTTTAGATAGGAAATTTTATACGCGGATATGCGATAAGAGAATTCCGAGAGGGAAACGTTATACGCCTTGTACCTACCATAGTTAAGAATTATTATTATTAGCGAACGATATAAATCTTGTTTATGCATTCAAGAAAAAAAAATTAAAATCATGACGAAATCAATTTTAATTGTTGGATGTGGGGTTTTGGGATTATCTACTGCGTTAGAGTTAGCTAATAAAGGTTATAAAGTGACTGCAATCGATGCATATCCAGTTCCTTCGCCATGGTCTGCTGCTTGTGATTACAATAAAGTGATTAGAACGGAATATAGTGATTTAATGTATACCAAAATGGCAGTTGAAGCATTGGAGATGTGGAGGTCAGACCCAGTTTATAAGAATGCTTATAATGAATGTGGTAGGATTTTAATTACTCCTGAACTGCACCAAGGACGTAGAAAATTTGAAGAAATTGGAATTGCAAATTTGAAAAAATTAGGTTACGGTAAAGGAATTGAATATATTAAAGGTGGAAAGGAATTAGCTAAAAAATTCGATTTCTTGAAATTTAATACTGTAGACGAAAAGACTGAATTAAAATGGAATCCAGAATGTGCATTAGGCCATGCCGCTAATTCATTAAAAAATGTTTATCTTGCCGCTAGTTCCAAAGGAGTTAAGTTCATTTTTGGTTCGGGTGGTAAAGCGATTGATATCAAGACAAAAAATAATATCGATTACGTAGTTACAGAAGATGGTTCGGAATATACTGCTGATAAGATCATTATTGCATCTGGTGCTTCAACAGGAAATATTATTGATTTGAAGCAACAACAATCTGCAACTGGACTTTTTGTTACCCATATTCGTTTAACTGAAGAAGAGTACGCAAAATATAAAGATATTCCTATAGTATTTGATTCTGATATGGGTTATTTCTTTCCTCCAGATCCCGAAACCAATATTTTAAAGATCTGCTTAGCAGGTTCTGGGGCTCAAAATTTCGTTAAATCAAGGTTTAGTAATGATAAGAGATCTTTACCTAGATACCAGAATGAAAATCCAAAAGATACTATGCCGATTGAAGGGATTGCAGAAGCCAAAAGATTATTGGCAAAATATGTGCCAGAATTAGCTTATCATAGTTTATTCAATCACAAAGTATGCTGGATAGGTGATACTTCCGATTCTCACTTTATAATCGATAAAGTTCCTTATCTTAATAACGTTTTTGCAGCCACCGGTGATAGTGGTCATGCATTTAAATTATTACCTAATATTGGTAAATACATTGTTGCCTTTTTAGAAGGTACACTTGATCCCCAAATAAGTAAGCTTTGGAAATGGAGAGAAGATATTCAAGAATTTAACCCCAAAGAGTTAGCTTGGAGGGTTGCTACTGAAAATGTAAGTTTTGATCAAATCAATTGGGTTCCAACGAAATCTAATGATACCAAGGCTAAACTTTAAATAAAGTAAATAGAAATATAGAGTTTTATGACTTACCCTTAAAGCTATAGATTAATACAAATTTATTATAATATAGTCATTTTCTTTATCCGTATTGAGTTGCCTATTATATCCAAACACTCGGAATTGGATTACGGAAATTTTATACAAATAATTCCGGATCTGGGAATTTAATAGATAGACGCCGCACACGACTGGCGTATAGGATTACCATTTTGAATTTCCTCTTTAATTCGAAATATAAGTGGATACGAGAATCCATTTTATTTCAGCCAAACAAATCATTCAATGACTATAGAAAAGAGAATTTGTATATCTATAGACAGAGGTGGAACCTTTACCGATGTCTTAGCTATAATCCCTGGTCAAGATGATTATATGTTTAAGCTTTTGTCAGTCGATCCAAATAATTATAAAGATGCCAATATTGAAGGGATCAGAAGAGTATTGGAACATGTACACGGAATTAAAATTGAAAGAGGAACTGAATTAGATCTCTCTTCAATTGAAAGTTTGAAATTGGGTACTACTGTTGCTACCAATGCTTTGTTAGAAAGAAAAGGTGTGCCAACTGCTTTAGTTACAACCGAAGGTTTTAAAGATATATTACATATCGGTAACCAAGCTCGTCCAGATTTATTCGCTCTTAACATTGTTAAGCCAGAAGTCTTATATAAAAGAGTTATTGAGGTCGAAGAGAGAGTCACATTACCTGCTTATACAGAAGACGCTAAAGGATATGATGCAATGGATTTAGTCGATAATGAAACTTATGTGTTAGGAAATACCAAAGAGGTTGTGCAAATAGTGAAACCGTTGAATAAAGCTAAAACTAAACAACAATTATTAGAGTTAAAAGCCCAAGGAATTGAATCCATAGCCGTCGTTTTAATTCATGGTTATAATTATCAAGAACATGAAAAAGAGATTGGGAAAATTGCTAAAGAAATTGGATTTACTAATGTAACATTATCTCATGAAGTATTACCAATGATAAAAGCAGTAAATAGAGGTCAGTCTGCATGTGTAGATGCGTATCTTACACCAATTATTCAAGAATACATCAAAGGTTTAATCAGTGGATTCGCTGAAGGGTTCGAAAAACATACTAGAGTTGAATTTATGATGTCTGATGGTGGATTATGTGATTATAAGAAATTCACCGGTTTGAAATCATTATTATCAGGTCCGGCAGGTGGTGTTGTAGGTCAAGCTAGAACCTCATATGATGAAGAAGATGGCACTCCAACTATTGGGTTTGATATGGGTGGTACCTCAACTGATGTGAGTAGATACTCTGGAACTTCTTTTGAGCATGTTTTTGAAACCACAACCGCAGGAATCAAATTAGCTGCTCCACAACTTGATATTAATACTGTTGCGGCAGGTGGTAGTTCTATATTATCTTACAAAAATGGTCTCTATTTAGTTGGTCCTGAGAGTGCCAGTGCACATCCCGGCCCTGTTTGTTATCGTAAGAATGGTCCAAACTTGACTATTACCGATGCTAATTTAATGTGTGGAAGAATTTTACCTGAGTTTTTCCCTAAGATTTTTGGTGAAACTGAAGATCAGCCATTAGACAGAGATGCAGTTGTTAAAAGGTTTACTGAGTTAGCTGAAGAAATTAATTCCGATAACCCAAATATGAAGCCCAAAACTGCTTATGAGGTTGCTTTAGGGTTTTTAGAAGTTGCAAATGTGGCGATGGCCAAACCAATTAGACAATTAACAGAAAACAAAGGTTATGATGTTACTAAACACAATCTTGCTTCATTTGGGGGAGCTGGAGGACAACATGCAACCGCAATTGCCAGAACTTTAAAGATGAAAAGAGTTATCATTCATAAATATTCTTCAATCTTATCAGCTTATGGTATTGCGTTATCTGATGTTGTTCATGAAGCACAAGAACCAGCTTTAATCCCATATACTAAAGAAACCAAAGAAGAAATATTAAAAAAGACCGTTAAATTAAAAGAAAAAGTGACAAAAGAGCTAAATGAACAAGGTATCAAAGATATTGACTTCCAAGTTTATTTGAATATGGGCTATAAAGGATCAGATTCTAAATTAATGATTATGGAATCATCAAAAGACTTTTTGGATTCGTTTTACGAAACTCACCAAAGAGAATTTTCGTTTAATGATAAAAAGAGACAAGTTTTGGTTAGCGATGTAAGAGTTCGTGGTAGTGGCTCAAATAACAAAATACAAGAAAGATCTGCATTTAAGGATTTGAATAGTGTTAAGAAATTGACTGTTCCAGAGTCTTCCGTTAAAAAGATCAGTAAAGTGTTCTTTGATGGTAAATTTATGGATACGAAAGTATTCATTTTGAACGATTTACCAATTGGTGCCGTAGTAAAAGGACCAAGTTTAGTATTAGATGCAACACAAACCTTAATTGTTGAACCAAATTCAACATTAACTGTATTACCAAGACACGTTATTATAGATTTAGATTATAATACTGCTTCTAATCAAGATTTATCTACAAACGTTGTAGACCCTGTTCAATTGTCAGTATTTTCACATAGATTCATGTCAATTGCTGAATCTATGTGTACAACCTTACAGAAAATTTCTGTTAGTGCTAATATCAAAGAAAGAATGGATTTCAGTTGTGCTTTATTTGATGAAGAAGGTAACTTAGTTGCAAATGCCCCTGCAGTACCAGTGCATTTAAGTGCCATGTCGTTTGCAGTTAAATACCAAATTAAGCACTGGGGAGACGATATTAAGCCTGGTGATATTTTAGCTACTAACCACCCCAAAGCTATGGGTACACATTTACCAGATATTACCATTATTTCCCCTGTTTTTATTGATAATCGTATTAGATTCTACGTGGGGTCCAGAGCTCATCATGCTGAAATTGGAGGAACAGTTGCTGGGTCTATGGACTCTTCTGCAACTAGTCTTGACGAAGAAGGAGCTAAATTTATGGCCTGGAAAGTTGTTCAAAATGGAGTTTTTGATGACGCTGGTGTTCAAAAATACTTTGTTGATGACTTGAAAAGCATCCCAGGAGTTTCCCCTTCTAGAAAAGTTACTGATAACGTCTCAGACATTAAAGCCGCCATTGCTGCTAACCAAAAAGGTATTAACTTATTAACGGATGTGTTCAACGAATATGATACTGAATATGTCTTATTCTACATGAAAGGTATCAAAGACACTTCTGAAGCTGCTGTAAGAACATTTTTAAAGAAATTAGCCAAAGAAAGGAATGGTGAACCTTTGACTTCAATTGATTATATGGATGATGGTGCTCAGATGAAATTAAGAATTGATATTGATCAAACTGATGGCAGTGCTGTGTTTGACTTTACTGGAACGGCAGAAGAAACATTTAATTGTTTCAATGCACCATCTTCAATTACTCATGCTTGTATTACTTATTGTTTAAGATGTCACATCACCGATGGTGATTTACCGTTGAATGAAGGTGTTTTAGCCCCAATTAAGGTAATTATACCGGAGGGAACTGTTCTTAATCCCAGCGTGACTGCTGCCGTTTCCGGTGGTAATGGAGTTACTTCTCAAAAGATCACTGATGTTATCATGAAAGCATTTGGAACAGTGGCTGCATCTTATGGTTGTATGAATTGTTTATGTTTTGGTCAAGGTGGTCTTGATAAAGAGACCGGAAAAATGATTCAAGGATTTGGATTCTGTGAAACAATTGGAGGTGGTTCAGGTGCAGGTAAAGGATTCCATGGATTTAGCGGAACTCAATGTAATATGACCAATACTCTTATGACAGATCCAGAGGTTTTAGAACAAAGATATCCTGTATTGTTAAAACAGTTCTCCGTCAGAACAGATAGTGCCGGTAAAGGTAAATGGAACGGAGGAGAAGGTTTAATCAGAGAATTACAATTTACTTCACCTTGCCATGCTTCTATTTTAACTCAAAGAAGAGTCTTTAGACCTTACGGAATGGCTGGAGGTGGTGAGGGAGGTAGAGGTGAAAATAGATTAGGAAGAATTAGAGAAGATGGAAAAACAATTGATTGGAAATATCTAGGACCAACAGCAGAAATCGACTTGAATATTGGGGACATCATTAAAATCTCTACCCCAGGTGGTGGTGGTTACGGTGCTCAAGATGATGAAGATGTTCTTATAGAAAGTAAAAAAACTCATGTTCCAAAAGCTGGGGGAAGTTTCTCACAATATCAAGAAGCTTTAAAGAGTGCCCAATAGTTAAATAGTACATACTTATCGGTTAATATAAGATAATATGAATTAGTCTCGTGACTTTATACAATTTCGCCATGACCATTTTGATCAAATTTTTTTTGCAGTAATTAATAGATAAGGCTCGCGATAACTAAAAAAAACCCAATGGCTCGTATCAGGAAAGTAAAAGGGCGTACAAGACATGGATGTATTACTTGTAAGCAAAGGAAAAAGAAATGTGATGAAACTAAACCAATCTGTATGGCATGTAAAAGACTTGGAAGGACATGCAGTTATTCTGCAAAAATATATTGGAACGAAAGTAACCAAATGGTGAAAAATCACTTCACTATCAAAATAACTCCCACTAATTTTATGTTAATAACAACACCAACTGAATTCGAACTTTGTGAATATTTAAATGGAGACCATGGGATCAATTTAAACAGATCAGAACTAATAGGGAAGAGCCCCAAATCTCCCAATGGTGCTATTTTACCCTCGATACTTACCGATCCAGATCCGGAGCTCGAGAACGATCTTTTTGATTATTATGTCAAAGAAATTAGTAAGAGAAAAGTCTTTTCAGATAATCAAATTAATGAATTTCGATCAGTTATTATCCCCAATAGCATTGTATCACCAGCGCTATTTAAATCAATTATTGCAATTGCAGCCAGTGATTTAATTAAGAAATATCCTAATGAAGGAGAGTATTTTAATCAAGTTTCAAGTAAATATAAAAATGACGCTATAAGTTCAATGTACCAACTATTAGATAACCCCAGTGATGAAAATATTAATGAGATTGTGATCAGTATATTAATGCTATGTTCTCTAGAAATAGGCCAAAGAGATGCTGGGTGGATTAACTATTTAAAACAAAGCTGCTTGATTTTTCAAGCCATTACTGAAGAAAAAATATTAAACTCTAAAGTACTCTTTTTCTGCTATAGATATTTTATATTAAGATATATTTTATTATTAACCACATTTGATAATGCTGAGTACTTGAAATTTGTAAATGTGTTCCCCATGATTTTAATTAAAAAGTTCTTCCAACAGACAGAAGTTGATTATATGCTAGGATGCTCCCCTAAACTTGTTTCAAATATCCATGAGATAGCATATTTGAAGAATATGGAATATGATGATAGTAAGCTTATTGAAGTGTATAATACATTAAATGACTTAAAAGAGTTCGCTGAGGATGAAACATTAAGCAGATGTTCCCAGCTTTATTTAAATGCTGCAAAACTATATTTAGAACGTTCATTTAGAAGTAAATTAAGTTCATTAAGTCTATCGTTTGATATTTCAAATATCATCAACAATTTACTTATAAATTTTACCATGATCTTGAATTCTAATAATTTACAAACATTATTCCCGACATGGACATTATTTATATTAGCTACATATGATAAAAGTTGTAATAATGAAAAAATACGAGTTGAATTATTACAATTTATCAAGACATTAGAATATCATTGGCCGGGATCATCTGTGAGTTTAATGAAACATGCAATAGAGAAGATATGGATAGTTAATGATTTGGATCAAAGTGCAGAATGGACAAATGTTCTTAGTACCATTGGGTTGAAATTGGCATTGACGTAGGTTTGACGTAGGCAAGCCTCTGCATAGTGCAAGCTGGCAGTTTTTGAAACGGGCCCATTGGAACTGAAACGGCTAGGCTGGCAGTATGCGGTAAGCTGAAACGGCTAGGCTGGCACCAGCAGATGCCACCTAATCACACGAGTTGATTGTTATTGTGGGACTAGGTAACTGAGTAGACACTACTTGATAGGTTTCAATCTTTAAACTTGGTTTCCTGCTTAATTTATTTTCATAGTTAAAGTCTATCTTTGAGTCTACTGATAACGATCTCGATAACAGTTTATGATCTGAATAATTTTCTTTTAAGGACACCTTATTATTGGTAATTCCTAAGGCATTTTGTTCAGTTAGAAGGAATTCATATAGATTTTGAGCATCGGTTTCATTATGGGTTACTATTATGATTCTATTTAATGAAGGTAAGTTGGACCATGACTGAATTTTATTCTCATCTAATGCATTTCTAAGTTGTTGGGATTTTAAATGGAATTCGTTTTTGGAAAAATCAGAAATAATTAAGAGAGTTTTCATAATGAATAAATAAATATTAACAAATAAAAATCTCTGCAAACAGCCCCCTTTTTAATCTTATTAAGCCGCAGAGTGTATTAGATTTTAACCCACACCGCTGTGGGCTTAGAGCTAAGAAAATTTGGTGCGAGGTGCGCCGGGGTCTCACCTGGTGGCTGGGCTCAGCCTACTGTTACTGAATTAGGACAATTTATGATCATATGGCACTGCTAAATGTAACATTGTATTGTTTCATTTAACATATTTCAAATGAAACGTTTACTTTGAAACATGTAACCTGTCATGTTGATGACTTGGGCGTTTGTTTACCTTTGTTCACGTCATGTTGAAATAAAGATCATAGTGTAACAGACACTTAGGATTAAATGCTCCGCCACAGTTGATGCAAATGTTTCCTTTATATTCATCGAATTTTAGTTGTTTCTTACAATCACCGCACAAAATGACTTTTTCTTGTTGAAGCTCTTTGGTGTTCCACTTCTCTACTTGATGGTCGAGGTTTTCATTATGACATTGGTAGCATGGGTAGTATACTTTACAGCACTTAAACTTAATGGCGATGATGTCGAGTTCCGTATGATAATGTGAACACCTGGTATGATTATCGACGATACTTCCTCTTAAATCTATGTCTTTTCCTTCGAAGTCTTTTACTATCATTGGCGCTCTGTTTTGGCTGGTGTATTTTGGTTGGTGTATTTTGGATGGTGCACTTGCCCGGTCAGTCACTTCGGTTGAGTCACTTCAGTTGAGTCAAATCGGTTGAGTCACTTGAAATGGCTGCGAAATTGTTGGTGGTGCCAACAACAAGAGAAATAAAAACTAAACTGTCTATTAAGGCAAAATAACTATTGGTAATCTAAACCTAAACTCTGTCCCTGGATTCTCATCTCTGTAAGCTTCAATAAAGTCATAAGATTCTTCGTCAACCTTTAAATTTTGCAATGAAAAATTGTTTTCAACCTCTTCTTCTATGGAACCAAAGTTTATTAAATTGAATTTAAACACTGCATAATATTTTAGGTCCATTAGCTGTGAACTTTGAAATTGTTGACATAAATAATTTGGTATATTTATAGAAGCATTAAGTTGAGATGGCTCGATTTTATCTTGGTCTATTTGACTATTAATTAATGCATTTGCAAAAGAGTTGATTTTAACGTGCTGACTAACTCGGTAAACGTTTGTATAACTCTTTGTATCTCTTGTATGGAAAACTTCATGAGCTTCTAAATGCGCCGTCAATCCTACTATTTTTGGACATGTTTTACCCTTGGAATTCATATCTATTGTAAATAGCATATCATCACCTACATGGAAATATGCTTTAGAAATACTTACAAGACAGAGTTGATTAGTATTAACAAGAATTTGGTATTGTTTTTTCAAATGTGGAGGTAATTGAGGTACTAAACCTGGTTGTATTTCTTCAGGTTCATGCACACTTCCTATACTCTTTTTTCTTTCGCTAGTAGATACTTTGGGTATATTATATAAATCAGAGTCGATTAAATTATCTAGATCTTGAAGGAATGCTTTTCTTTGTTCTTTAGGATCGTCATTATTTATTGGTGTATCATCTTTACTATGCCCATTTTTTTCATTCTGTTCATCACATAATGTAAATTTCCAAGATTTATCAATTATAATACTTTGAAGATAATCTGGTTGAAGCCATCTTTCATGTTGTCCTTTCCTTTCACCTATTCTACGATAAGGAAAATATATACTCAAAGGATTAAGAGATCCATCATTATATAATTTCAGAAGACCAACTATCAACAGGTATTTAATACTTATAAGACCTTGATCACCAGTGATACCCGTCAGATTAGCATTATAAGTTGGAGGCAAGTCATTATGATTAGAGAATTTAAAATGGAACGATTTTGAAGAATGTGGAGGTAATGAAATATTACTAAATAATAAGGATTGGCTAGTTGAATAAAATGGTAGTATTGAATCGGTCAATTCTTTTAAAGCAATTGTTCCTGAAGTATCATCTTGGGATGAATTTGGGAAGGTGTTGAAGTTGAAAACCAAATCATTTAAACAATATCGATTATTTATATCAATTTTTAAATCTGCTTTCAGTTCATCTTGAACAACTAAATCATTAACACCTCCTACTTTACCTCCGATAATCATTTGGGAATCATTTATGAAAGGAACTGTATTTAATTGAACGTTTCTGTCGATAATTTCATCATCTCCATCGAAATATGTTTGAAGGTACTCTTTGTTAAGCCACCAACCCGAATTCTGGGGTGCTTTATCCAGTAAAGATAATCGGTTAGTATCATCAAGACCAAACTGATAGTTTAATACAACATAACCAAGTAATTGGATATAACCGAGGAATAAATGAATGGTTGAATCATCTGGCTTTTCTGGTGTTGAATTATCTTTCCAAAAACCTAACCAACCTTCTGAAGGTTCGGGCTTGGATTTGTTGATGACGATATTTTTCTCCAGTTTACTGGTGAAAGTTAAAATACATTCTGTTTCATCAGTGGTTTGTGATATATATGTCAATTCAATTGACAAATCGTCGAATGATTTATGATGTTTGTTGTTCTCTTTTGACATCAAGACACCTAAACGATAAATCAGCGCGGGCCTCTTTTAAGAACCACCGAGAGAACTAACAAAAAATACAAGAGCACTAATAGTGTAGATTAAGACTTAATTATACAAAGAGACATTTTTATATTCATAACCATTCATCCTTTTAATCATTCAACTTTTTGTTGAGACTGAGATTGCATTGGTGCTTGAATACCATCATGTTGAATTTGAGCAATATCAGCTTGTGGAATTGGACCATTACTACCACTTATTTGATGGAAATCTAAGATTTCACTATACATCATTACTCTCCAAGTATCAACAGGTAAATCTGCATCATTAAAACTCCAATCAAATTTACTATCACAAACTGGTTCATCAGTTGGATCATGATAAGCTTTCATATATGGATGTCCTAAAGCATCTGCAGCACTAATTCTCTTTTTTGGATCAAATACTAATAATTTAGCTAATAAGTCAATGGCTTCTTGTTCAATATGATTACAGTGTGCAAATCTTTCGTTAAATGGAATTGGATCTCTATGTGGTAAAGATTGAACAAATCTTAAGGTGTTTTCAGAACAAATTGTATCAATAACATCTGGTGGTGGACTTCCTAATAATTCGGTAATGATAGAAAATTGATGAACATGATCTTTACCTGGGAATAATGGTTTACCTTCAATCATTTCTGATAAAACACAACCAACGGACCATAAATCAACTTCAGTATCATATTTTTGCCATGTTAACATGATTTCTGGTGCTCTATAATATCTTGTTGATACATAACCTGTCATTTGAGGATCTTGAATTCTTGCTAAACCAAAATCACAAATCTTTAAATCACAATTTTCATTAATTAAAATATTTGATGGTTTTAAATCTCTATGAATAACTCCTGCTGAATGAACATATTTTAATCCTCTTAATATTTGATATGTGAAATATTGGATAAATTGTTTTTCTAATGGTCTTGAGCTTAATAATCGATGTAAATCTGTACCTTGTAATTCAGTAACAAAGTAAATGTCCTCTAATGGTGATAAGAAAATATCTGCCAAAGTGATTAAATTTTCATGTCTTAAGTGTTTTAACAACTTTAACTCTCTGTACGTTCTTTTAGCTAAAACTGAAGTCAGAAATGGTTTCATAATTTTTTTAACGGCGACATTTTGTCCAGTTAACTTGTCAATTGCTGAACAAACTAAACCAAAAGCACCCATTCCAACGGGATTTAAGTCGGTATACCGGTTGGTGATTTCAAAAATGGTACCAAAGATTTGTGTTCTTGTAAATTCTCCATCAGTAGACATATTAACTAGGACTAATTTAGTTTAAAAGCGATGGTTGATTAATATGATTATTTTTAAACCCTTGGTTAAATGTGAGAAGTGAGCGAAAGCTGAAAATAGCAGTCGGTATGCACACGTCCCGAAAGCCCGCAACTTGCAAATATTTACCCTCATAGCCATTTCAGATTTAGAGCACTAAGAACATTGTTTGATTACTTTTAAAATTTAATTAATTTAAAGCATTTATTAGTAAATTATTTAATTATTCTCTCACTTATAAAACTATTTAGCATTTGACAATTATAAAATTGCTCAATTTAAAACTATTTAATTGCATGATTTTGTACACTATATACTTGCATATTTTTGCAGCCATATTTAACTAATTACAAAATTTAACGTAAATTCATTAATTTTTTAATTCTATTTTCATCATTTAAATCAACATTATCATCATTGATTGAATCTTTCTTATTATTTTTAATCATATCAAAAATTGACCAGAATTTTAAATTTTCATCTCCAGCAACCGTTGCAAGAGTTAAATTATCTGGACTTAAACATCCACTTAAAATTCTTGAATCATGAGCTTGTAAAATTTCACCAGTTTTTTGTAAAGTTGGATAATTAAATAATGAAATATTATTATTTGGGAACCCATGAGTTGCAACAATTTCAACTCCTGTACCAGATGAATAACCCCAATTTAATGATGAAATTTGTGATTCAGTTTCAATTGAACTAATTTTATTACCAGTTGATGTATTCCAAAAAATAATTGATTTATCTGAGGAACCACCTCCAGTTGCTAATAAATTATTTTGATAAGGACAAAACAGTAATGCTTTAACGGCGGCAGTATGATTAGTTTTGGTAAATAAAGGTTGTTGCTGTTGATGTAGTTGATTTGAATTATTATTATTTGAATTATTATTTGACAGTCTAACATCCCAAATACAAACTAAATTATCATTACCACCAGTTACAAACTGTTGTCCATCTTGTTTATATTCAATACCACAAACTTCTGCCAGGTGAACATTTTCAAACTTATTTGAAAATTGTTGTGGGATTCTAACATCTGAATGATATAAATTACCAATTCTTGAACCACTAGTTAATATATGTTGATTCCAAGATTGAGCGGCAACTCTTGTTAAATGATTATCACAATTTAAAGTTCTTAATTTTGAATTAGTTTCAATATCCCAAATTTCAATAAATCCATCATCTTTACCAATTGAAATATATGAACCATCTTCTGACCATTTTAATGAAGTTACATTAGTTTTGTTTGGTAATTCACATAATAATCCAACAGAACCAGTTGAAGCATTCCAAACATAAACAGTATCTTCTAATCCAATTGCTAATAAATTAGTTGAAGACCAACTTAATAAATTTAAGTAAAAATCATCAATTAAACCTGGAGCATCTAAAACTCTTTCAGGAGCAGTTGGAACTTTTTTAATTCTGGCAAATGCAATAGAAGGGCTTAATGTTGTTCTATTATTATTACCAATTATATTACTAAAAATATTAATTGGTTTTTTCCTTTCAGGTGGTAAAGGTTGGAATTGTAAAATTCTTGAATTCATTTTTAAACCACATGCTTCAGCAACTTGCTTTTGATAAATCTTTGAAGTTTGTGATTTAATATGAGTTTGTGGGGATGCATTTGGATGAGGTTTTTCATTATTAATTTCGAGTTTACCAGTAACCGAATTATGTCTTGAGGGGATGAACCTATCCGTTTGATTTTGATTTTGATTGATTGCATTATCATTAAATGAATTAGTTCTACGTAATGATAACTTGGATGGAGATAATGTTAAGGTTGGTCTTTTGGAAATGATTGTACTTTGGGATCTTTTGTTGGAAATTGATTTCTTTAAAATTGGACGTTTAATTTCTTCTTTTGGAGTATTGAAATTTAAATAAATAGTTTTCTTTGTAACATTTGGACTCATATTTCTTAAATGAAGTCGTTTATTCGGTGATAAACTCGACTTTTCATTTGGAGAAGTTGTAATTCTTTTTTTACTATTTTTTATAACATCATTTTGATCATTATTATTAATTTGATCAACTTTCAAATCAACTTTGAAGTCTTGCTTCAGTTGACTTGATGAAGGTGTATCAAAATATAATGAAGACATGCAATGCAATCTAGTTCTATAAATGCTATTAAATGACTTGAATTAAAAATTAATTTAATTTAATTTAATTAAGAAATGAATTGGGTGAAGGATTTTCTTTGATTGTGATCCTTTCGAGTAATATTTTTTTTCGTGTAACGGCTTTTTTCCGGGATTTGCGATGGACGTAATGGACGAAATGGGAAGCTTTTTGCTATTAATTTGCTAAATTGGGTTCAATTTGTAAACTGTTTTAAAACTTTCTTGTTACAGTGAAAATTAAATATGTTTACAAGTATTCCATTTGCGGTAATATAATGAGTGAGATTTGTAGTCTGAAATTGTAAATAAGATTGTCGTGCGGTGCTGCAAATAAGTAGTGCGCTGGAGAAAAATATGGCTGCAAATTATTAGTTGAAGTTGGGGCTAGTAGCGATAATTTTATGGTAGAAGATATACTAGATGGATGAATTTTTGGTGGAAGTAATAAGTGACGAGTTAGAGATTGTTTAAGGAAAGAGTTGAAAGATACAAATATCGCTGTCATGATAAGTTTTTATATTTGGTGTAAATAAGTGACCCTTCGGCAGCTTAATTAGATACTACGATAGGACTATAAGTAATAAATATTTAGTTTCTGAAATCACAATTAAAGAAATACTTTTATTTCGTCATTGATTATTTTAGTTCATAGAGAATCAAGAATTACTGGAACTTATTGTGTTATGCACCATTACAGCAATATTTATTTTATGGCTTCTAATGAATATAGCGAAATATTTGCAACCGCTGCTAAAAAAGGTTAGTAATTGAAGCATCAACATGATTCCATAAATAATAGATCCTGATGCATTATATTCTAAATCTAACTCTTTCTCATGGATCATATAGGATAGAAATTAATCTTGTATCAAATGTTCTACTTCATTATTCTATGCTTCACTTTATCTCCTTCTGATACTGTAGCAGACCTAGCACCATAGATAACATTTCTCGCACCAGCTCGCACCTTTTAGCACCAGTTTCCCTGCCCGCACCACAATTATCGTGTGCAATTTTTTCTCGTTTCATTGCGCAATATCAGAGGGAGTATCAAACTATCATGGGTCAACAACCGTCCACTCCAAAGATAACTGCTCAAGATAGAGCCATCTACCAAATGAAACAACAAAGAGATAAACTTAAACAATACCAAAAAAGACTTAATTTGGTTATTATTAGACAAACCAATCTAGCCAGAGAAGCAGTAACTAAAGGTAATAAAGACTTAGCTAAATTTTATCTTCGATCAAAGAAACACCAAGAAAGTATAATTTCCAAGACGTATGAACAATTAGACAACCTAGAGCAACTTATAGGGACCATAGAGTTTAAATTGATAGAAAAAGACGTTTTATATGGATTGAATGAAGGTAATAAGGTGTTAACCAAGTTAAATAATGAAATGAATGTTGAAAAAATTGATAAGATTCTTGATGATTTAGAGGATGAAAAATTGAAAGTTGATGAAGTTTCGAACTTGTTAGGTAATAGTTTAAGTAATGGAGAAGAATTAGAAGTAGATGAAGAATTTGAGAAATTAGATAGAGAAGTTAATGGCACTAAGATCGAGTTACCAGATGCACCAAAAGAACAACCCGAACAAGCACAAGAATTACCTGAAGCACCAAAGAGCGAATTGTCAGAATCAAAACCCGAACCCGAACAAGAATCAACACCTCAACCACTTCCAGCATAAATATAAATTTTTTAACTACTTACAAGAATTATTTCAGTTGAATTTATTGGTCTAACCATTCCAAAAAGTCAGGTGTAAAATAAGAGATAATTAATCTAGCACCAGCTCTAACCAAACCTTGATGACTTTCAAAAGCAATGGATTTAAGATCAACTATACCCTTTTCAGCTGCTGCATGTAACATCGCATATTCACCACTAACATGATAAGCACAAATTGGATAATCTTTACAAATATCTGCTGCTTCTTTAATAATATCTAAATAGAAAGTAGATGGTTTAACAATGATTGCATCTGTTCCTTCTTCCATGTCTCTTCTTAAAGCTCTACGAGCCAATCCACTACCACCTGGTGGTAATTGATAAGCTTTACGGTCTCCATGACTTGGTTGACTTCCAACAGTATCTCTAAATGGGCCATATAATGCACCAGAAAATTTGGCTGCATAAGACATTAATAAACATTTATTAGCAAGTCCTGCATCGATTAATCCTCTTTTAATAACTTTAATTCTACCATCAATCATATCTGATGGTGCAACACAGTTAGCACCTGCTTTAGCATAATTAACTGCAACTTGTCCTAATCTTGCAGCCGATTTTTGGGTGTTTAACCTACCATCTTCATAAAGAACACCACAATGTCCATGTGAAGTATATTCACAAATACAAACATCACACATTATAAATAAATCAGGAAATTCTTTCCTTAATAATTTAGTGGCTTTAATAACTGGACCTTCAGGATCATCAGCGGCAGTTCCATAAATATCTTTTGATTCATTTTTAATAACTCCAAATAAAATTACTGAACGAAGACCTTTTTCAACCAAAGTTTTAACATAAGGTACGATTTTATTGGTACCAAATCTTGTCATTTTTGGTAATGATTCCATGAGAGTTTCTTCATCTGGCTCATCTGAAATGAATAATGGGAAAATAAACATATTTTTTGTAAGTTGACGTTCTTGTTGCCATTCTCTTGACAAAGGATGATTATAACCACCTTGTAATACCGAACTTATTGGTGTGGATTCTACTGGTAAGTATTCTGCTTGATGAACCATTTGAAAAATTGATTTTCCCGCGAGATTAATCGGGGTTTATATACTAAATTCTAAGGTGATAGGCGGCTAAATTTAGATGTCGTAAAAAATGAAAACAGAAGTAAATTCAATAAAAAGGTTGGTATATTAAATACTATACATCAAGTATAATTATATTGAAGAAGAAAGCTGGCGAGGGGGTGAAATTCATTGGTTAAAATGAGTGTGAAAATTTTGGTGACGGCTATTTCCTAATTAGTCTAGTTTTTTCAATCTCTCTTCTTCTTCTCTTTCAGCTTTACCATACACATAACATTGACCTGCCAAAATAGAATGAAGAACAAACGATGTGGTGTATCCTGCTAATAACACATAATCATTACCCAATTCTTTGAAATTCAGAACCGTGGTGAAGACCCTGGATAATGAACCTAAGACACCAGCACCAACAGTTACATTAGATAAGTGTTTTGTGGATTGAAGTTCTTGATTCTTCAAGATTTGTGGTAGTTTAGAGACAATTGAGATAGGAATGTTTATCACTTGTAACCCGTTAATAAGAGATTTTGGTGCTACTTTACCTAATCCAAAAATGAATATAGCCATAATTCCTGCTGGTTTAATTAAACCTTTTAATGAAACAATGATTTTTTCTTTCTCATCTAAGTCAAACACTTCAAGATCACGTCTAGATTTATAATATTCAATCAATAATATTATAAAGATATTTTGTATTCCAAGTAACATAGATTCCCCATAACTGATAAAACTATTATCATTTTGACGATTATAAAGCACATGGATTAACTGGTTAAATGATTCTAAGCTAAGTCCTGGTAATGATAATCCACTGGAAACATTTATTCTTTGTTCTAATAATTTTGGATTGATTATCTTCTTAATTTGGGGGATTTTTATAATGCTTGATACTCCAACTATACCTGCACCGAGTAAAATTGACAAAACTTTTGCAAATCCAATTGCACTTATTTGCTTATAAGCAAGTTGAAGAATCATTTTCTTGGAGATATTTGGATCAAACAAGAGCTTAACGAGTTGAAGAATTGGAGGTCCCATGGTTAACTAAATTGAAATATTTTTTTGGGAATTTAACCGCGATTTTATGGGGAATCTTTCTCACATGATTTTATAAAGTTTTGGGTGCAAAATACTTTTTACTCCAACTGAACTTTAATCTTAAGATTACCTAAAAAAGTTATATATTACTACAAATATTAAAATCTATTCTTTTTAGCATTTTCAATTTTTTGAAGTTTTTCTTTTAATGTTTCTTCAGATTTTTCAATGTATTTTAAATTTTCAAGATGTAAATTCAATAATTTAAGAATTTCTTCTACTGAATTTTCATCTTTATCTTTAGATTTTGGATCTTTAAAATCTTTTAATAAATTTCTATTAAAGATATCACTGACTGAATTTATTTCATTAATTAATAAACTTAAATTTTCACCCATATCATCTAATCTTTCATCTAATAATTCTGCATTATGATAAGCCTTTTCCCTTAATTTATCAGTAACACTAAGTCCATTTGGATTATTTGAAGTAGATGAACTTATTAGTATATTTTCGTTTTTAAAATTGGTATTTTCAATATTATTTAATAAATTATCTGCTTGTTGTTCATAATTATCTAATAATTTTTCTAATTCATCTTGCTGGCTTTCAACAAATACTAAATTTTGATCAATTTTATTTTGTAAATTTTCTGCTTCTAAAGTTTCTTGATGTAATTTAGAAATCTCATCTCCACTTTGTACTAATTCTTGATCCCATTGTTTTACTTTTGAAGTATATGAATCAAATATCTTAGATGTGGTACTTAATTGTTTTGACCATTTATTAATAAGATCATCCATAGTTTTGTTGTCTATAGAGATCTCTAATGGTTCGACCTTTGTTGGTTTTATGCTAGTATCAGATGATCCACCAATGGGTTTAGATGTAGTACCTGTTGCAGTAGTAGCGGTGGTGGTAATGGTAGAGGAAGCAGCTGCAGTATCTTTCTTTTCGTCGGGTTTACTGCCAAATGAAAGACCTGTGCTTGGTTTGTCATCTTTCTTCTCTTCGGGTTTAGCCCCGAATGAGAACCCAGAAGGTTTATCGTCTTTCTTTTCTGCTGGTTTAGCACCAAGTGTAAATCCAGAAGCTGGTTTATCACTTTTCTCTTCTGGTTTAGATCCGAGTGAAAAGCCCGTACTTGGTTTATCATCTTTTTTAGCACCAAAACTGAAGCCAGTAGATGGTTTATCATCTTTCTTTTCGCCTGATAAGCCACCAAAGCTCAAGGCTGGTTTAGTAGACTTTTCTTCAGGTTTATTACCAAATAATGAGCCAGTGGCTGGTTTATTATCTGATTTAGGGGCACCGAAAGAGAATGAAGGAGCAGCAGTAGTGGTAGCAGAAGCAGCAGGAGCAGCAGATTCTTTCTTTTCTTCAGGCTTGGCCCCAAATGAAAATCCAGTTGGTTTATCATCTTTCTTTTCTTCAGGTTTAGATCCAAATAACCCACCAGTTGGAGCAGACGATGTTGTATTTGAAGTTGCAGCCCCACCAAAGGAAAATGCAGGTTTATCATTACTTGAAGTTGCTGCTGATGAACCAAATAATCCACCAGTTGGAGGATTTTTCTTTTCTTCAGGTTTATTACCACCAAACAAACCACCAGTTGGGGCAGATGAGGCTGGAGCAGTAGCATTATTAGTTTGTTCAGCTGGTTTAGCACCAAATAAACCACCACCAGTGCTTGAAGCAGGTTTGGAGCCGAATAAACCACCAGATGTTGAGGTGTTTTCAGCTGGTTTAGCATTGGCACCACCAAATAAACCACCAGATGTAGTGGTAGAGGCATTATTGTTTGAACCAAATAAACCACCACCAGAACTAGAAGCATTATTATTTGAACCAAACAAACCACCAGAACTAGAAGAGGTTTCAGCAGGTTTAGCCCCAAATAACCCTCCAGAAGATGAGGTATTTGCATTACTACCTAAGGAGAAGGCAGGTGCATCTTTCTTTTCAGTTGAGGCAGCACCAAAACCAGTTGATGGAGCAGCACTTGAACCACCAAATGAAAAAGCAGGTTTATCATTAGAAGCAGGTTGACTACCTCCGAATACATTATTACTAGCAGCAGGTTTGGAACCAAATAAACCACCAGACGAACCCGTGTTGGAAGTGTTATTATTACCAAATAATCCGCCAGTATTATTGGAAGAACCGGTGGAAGTTGAATTGTTATTTCCAAACAACCCACCAGATTGTGATTGTTGACCAGATTGGTTATTTGTCAGCGACCCAAAGCCACTAGATGCTCCAAATTGAAATCCAGACATGTTGTTTTGAGAAATTTTCAGTGCGATCGCGAGCTAGAGAATTTTCATAGAGACCAATGGTGAAAAAAAAAACGTCTACATTTATTTAATTAAATTATTTCTTTGAACCTTGGGCGGCGACGGCAGCAGCACCAGCGGCAGCAGCTTCAGGGTCTAAGTAATAAGCAGGTTTGGTTGGATGTAATTTTTCATCTAATTCATAAACCAATGGGATACCAGTTGGGATATTTAAACCAGCGATTTCATCATCAGAAATACCATCTAAATGTTTAACTAAAGCTCTTAAAGAGTTACCGTGGGCAGCAATCAAGACGGTTTTACCTTCTAATAAGTCTTTAGCAATTTCATCTTGCCAGTAAGGTAATAATCTGTCGATAACTAATTTTAAAGATTCGGTTTTTGGTAAGACAGCTGGGTCAATGTCTCTATATCTGATGTCACCAGCTTGAGAGAATTCAGAGTCATCAGCAATGGTTGGAGGTGGAACATCAAAAGATCTTCTCCAGGTTTGGAATTGTTCTTTACCGTATTGTTCTAAAGTTTGAGCTTTATCTTTACCTTGTAAATCACCATAATGTCTTTCATTTAATCTCCATGATCTTTTAACTGGAACATATAATTGGTCAGCAGAACTTAAAGCAATGTTGGCGGTTTGAATAGCTCTTGATAATTTGGAGGTATATAAGATATCAACATTTAAATTGGCTTCTTTGATTAATTCACCAGCTCTTTTAGCTTCTTTTTCACCAACTTCTGATAAACGACAATCTACCCAACCGGTGAATAAATTCTTTTCATTCCATTCGGATTGTCCGTGTCTAACTAAGATTAATTTAACCATTTTCTAATGCAATTTTTTTGGGCGAGCAAGGTGGTTCCTTAAATATTCTCACCTCGACAACTGGTGATTCGGTTGTTCGGACCTTTGTGGGCCTTCACATGAGACATGAGGTCCGGGGTTAAAATAATTATTGATTTGGATTTAATTATGATCAATATATATTTACTTATATAAAATTGACAGAGAAATGCATCTTTTGGTTATAAAACCTTTTATTTCACTGGAGTTATCAATGGCCATTGACACATCCATTTCCACAGTTTTCGCAGCCAATAAATTTCACTCTGCCAATGCGTAGGTGGTAGTCTCTAATTTATGATCTGCTGGATTAGCTGCCAGTTCATAGACGGTTATAACCGGATCTTTCGAATACTCAGTAAACTCTCCTCTAAGCTCTAAACTGTGTAAATGACTTTCATCTTCTTCATCATTATTGTAGATATCCTCAATGAATAAAGTCAATTGGTGGACCCCGGTGAAAATATGTCTGGGGAGGTAATGCTCCACGAAATCCGCTTCATCTTCAAGAATTTCCGGTACTTCGTCATCGTTATACATCACACCGGTGTGTGGGTGTTGTAATGTGAAAGTTGGTTTTTTATTAGCTACATTATCAAAGTCTATTGATTTATCATTTTTCCATAGTTTGATGGTCTTGGGACAGTACTTATCACCGTTGGTTCTGAGGATTATAGAAAACAATTTGACAGATCCGTTTGTAAATGGGATGTTGATGATCAATTGAGAATCACAATCGGATTTTATGGTTGGTTTTAGCTTGTACTTATCTTCTGAACTCTTGAATAGTTTTTGGATATCATCGCTGGGGTTGGCTAAGTTTAAAGCGGTAACGTGGGGGATATCAATTTTGCTGAAAAGATTTTGAGAATCATTTGTTGGCATTGGAGCTACGTGCAGATGGTCGTCGTGTCCAGAGCCATGACTATGCCCGTGGCCATGGTGATGGTGTTCGTCTTCACAAGGCATAATTAATGAAAATTAAGATGCGCATAGTCACGAGATGTGGGGTGTGGTGTAGACACTTTAGTAGACGGTAGTAGCGGTTATGGGCGGTAATATGGATACTATGGGTGGAAAATAGTTTAGTTGCTACCAGTACGATTGTTCGAATTAAGCTTTAATGGGGGGTAGTTTATAGTACTTAGGAATGGCTGCAAATAAGCTCAATTAGGCTGCAATTAGACTAAATGGGCCTAAATAGGCGTTAGCGAAGAAGCGATGAGATCTTCTTGTCCAGAGTGTTCAGTGGAGACTTGAGTCCATTGACTCAACTAGATGCAGTATGCATGCAGGTAAACCTTTGAGCCCTTAAATCACTTCTTTTCGTCTATTTTACCCTGTTTAATCGGCTTAGAATATAGTCGGGCAGGACACGCCGTTTATATAAGCCCTAGATTTCGTATAAACATCATTGAATTGTCCATTGAGCCTTATAAATACTCAAGTATCCTTCGAAACCAATATCCAATACATAATCATCTTCAATTCTAAACTTCCAGACCCAATCTCAAACACCTCCATCTCCTATACTCTAACTTGTGCGTGTCTCAAATTTTCAAAATGGAAGAGATAAAGCACCAACTTATACATGGGTATACCACCAAAATACTCTTGAAAATCAATGGTAAATTAGCTCAGTCAAAACAGAATCTCCAAAGACTTGGTCCAAGAGATAGGCAACTTATCCATGCATTTCAATCCCTTTTAAACGTCACAAATCAATATTCTGTTAATGCTAACTTAGATATTGCACTTGATTCAATTGATTTGGGTAAAATTTACATGAATATAGACCAAAACGATAACAAAGAGCTTGGATATGAAGATAAAATCGTTGTGGAGCTATTAAAATATTTCAAAAATGATTTTTTCAAATGGGTTAATAAACCTGAATGCCCAGTTTGTCAACGGGATCAGGATAATGTAATTGCCACGGGAGTTTCTGGACCTCCAGCTAACAACCCTCAACAAGTAACAAGAATTGAAATGTATCGTTGTAATTCATGTAAGGTTGACATTGAATTCCCCAGAATTAACAATCCATTGTCGTTACTTCGAGTTAGAAAAGGTCGTTGCGGTGAATGGGTTAATTGCTTCATGTTAATTTTAAAGGCTGTTCTTGGAGCAGATGCTAAAATACGTTATGTTTGGAACAAAGAAGACCATGTTTGGTGTGAATATTATAGTAATCATTTAAAAAGATGGATACATTTGGATCCATGTGAAGCTGCTTTTGATCAACCAAACTTGTACTCTGAAAATTGGGGGAAGAAGATGAGCTGGGTGGTAGCGTTTGGAGATTCTTATATAATCGATGTTACTGATAAATACAACACCAATAAGAACAATGTGATACCCAAATCAGAGACGGTTGATAATGTGAAAAAAGTGAATAATGGGATTAAATCACTTTCATTTGTCAAAATGTTACAATACTTTCAGAAACTCCAAATATTAGACCCATCACCAGAGTGTTACCAGAAGTTCTATTATGACTGTTTAGTTCTATATAACCAAGAAATTCAAGGTGCTACACCTACTACTATCGAGACCACTGCTCAAAAGGTAACTACAAAAGGTAGACAAACAGGAAGCGCTGAATGGACAAGTCAAAGAGGTGAAGATGGTAAGTAGTTATAGCAAAGTTTTTTTAATACATAGAAGTTCATTTATCGTATATTAATGTACAGTTATATATGCATTTTTCATATCTCATTATTGGTACAGGTGTATTGGGCCTTAGAGTGGAACAACTTGAGATCTACTGGCCCTTGGAGTGCCGGAACAACTTGAGACCACACCACGATATAATACACCACCACCAGATCACCACATAAATCGCCCAAAACCGTAACACATATTTATCCCAAATGGCTAGCCAGTATGCCAAATTATCATACAATTGACTATTGGACTTTAATGGACTTATAAGGTACTCCCATGTATTGAACAAAGTGTTTATGGAGATCATGAAAATTATCCAGCTTAAACCCAAGATCGAATAGCCATAAAGTGCAAGAGAATCGCTCGAACTCTCATCCTTGGGAGCTTTATCCCACGGTATCAATGGCATTGGATCATCGCTGTTCATGTTAAATTTCGCGCTAATCTCATCAGGTGTATGAATATATAAATCGTATATAATGCTAATCTTTAATGCTAATTTTGTTCCCTAAAATATGAGGGGCCACTTCTTGTAACCACGAAAGTTCAATGGCAGTACAATTTCTGGCATATCCTTTTGCGGTGAAAACGTATTCTATATACATAATTGCATCTACTGATTTCCCAAATAGGTTAGATGATGGGTGGATACTAATTAATTGTCCATTGACGCATGTTCTGTAAGACCTATCGGGCATTCCAATAGCAGTATTGGTAATATACCCTTTTAAGAAAGACTTGAGGATATTAGGAATATCCAATGGCTGACTTGTAATGTCTTTGTCTTCATCCATCTGTAATTGCAACCTTAAGTTTCTGAGCTGTTTTTCCCGTTCATTAGAGTTTAAAGTATCGTCTTGTTTGATAGTGGTTATCATATAGTCTTTAAGTTGTTGCCTAACTCTTAAAACATTTTTGAACCCTTTATAACTAAAATGTAATTCTTTACACCATTCTCTTAATTCTTCAAAATTGCCTGCATTATTTAACTCTTCAAAATAATTAAAGTACTCTTTAAATGCAATCAAATCTCCATGAGTAATCCCCAAAGGACAATAATTTCTTCTTTTGAAATTAACTTCATCTCTTTGCTCTCCATTTCCAGTAATATTTAATATAAGATTATCAACTGATAAACAAGATACAATATCTATGACATCTTTTAACACATTAGATTCAAATGCGCTAATTAAAACTACAGATAATTGTGGTGGTAATGGTAAAACCGACATTTTGATTCCTAGTTTGGTAATTTCTCCATTATCATTTAATGCTCCTAATGAATATAATGTATTCAAAGCACTTAAAATGGATTCATCACCTGGATGTTCAAGCCATGGCCAGTTTAATAAATCATCAACCCCAATTTTTTTCAAAGTTAAAATTGGTAATATAATATCATTTCTAGTAATTTCTGATTCTTGTTCAGGTGGTAACTTTTCATTGAAAACTTTTTCCAGATACAATCTATAAACTTTACCAGCAGCTTCTCTACCAGCTCTACCAGCTCTTTGTTTAGCTGATGCTTGTGATATTGATGTGGTTAATAATGTAGATAATCCTAATTCATGTTTCCATACTTTAACTTTCCTTAACCCCGAATCAATAACATATCTTACACCACTAACCGTAATAGAAGTTTCAGCAATATTAGTAGCTAAAATAACTTTACGTTTATTATCACCTAATTTTTCAAACACTTTCAGTTGTTGACTAGGTGATAAAGCAGCATAAAGCGGCAAAGGAACAATCCATGGAGCTTCTTTTGGAAGATCTGGTGCTAATGTATTTAACGTACTAACTGCAGTATCAATTTCTTCTTGTCCCGGCAAAAAACATAAAATATCTCCTTTAACTTCAGACATGTTTACTTGAACAATCGATCTGATCATAGTATCAACAATATCTTCGGATGAATCATTTAAATAAAATTTAGATACTGGGTAGGTTCTTCCTTCAATATACAAGATTGGTGCATTGAAAAAAGAACTGAATAATTCTGCATTTAAAGTAGCAGACATAACAATCACCTTCAAATCTTTCCTTTTACCAGAATCAAGTAATTGTTTTAAGAAACCTAAAATCATATCTGTTAAAATGGTTCTTTCATGAGCTTCATCAATAACAATTGTAGTGTATTTAGTCAAATTACTATCGATCATGATTTCTCTTAAAAGCATACCATCAGTTAAGTACTTTAGTTTAGTCTTTTTATAATCAGTTATATTAGCAAATCTGACTTGATAACCAACTTCTTCTCCAAGTTTACATCCATATTCTTCACTAACTCTTTGAGCTAAAGATGCAGCTGCAACTCTTCTAGGTTGAGTAACTGCAATTTGTTTTTTGTTAATTGGCATAAGAAACTGTGGGATTTGTGTAGATTTACCAGAACCAGTTTCACCAATAACAACTACAACTTGGTTATTTTTAACATAATCAAGAATCTCATCTTTATGTTGGTAAATGGGTAATGATTGTCTGGTTACTAATAATTCTGCACTTTTATCAGCAAGTTGTGTACGACTTAAAGATGTTTGTTTATGATAGCCTTCCTCTTCATCTTCTGAATTATCGAAAAAACTTACTTGCTTTGGCTTTTTCACTTTTTTATTTGCAAATTTGGATGCTTTAGGTCCATTGTTAATTGATTTCGGTATAGGTTTATTAGAATCTTCTTCATTCACTGGCTCGGGAATCGGAGTATCTTCCTTAACATCAGAGCTTATTTCAATTTCTTCTGTGGTAAGATCAATTATTTCTTGCGGAACTGCAGCTTCGGTCTTTGGCTCATCATGATCTTCAAATACAATTTTTTTACCTTTACCTTTAACTACTTCCAGTTGTACATTGTTTGAAGTACCATTGGATTTAGCGTTGGAATTCTTATTTCTTTTCCTCTTCCTCTTCTTAGGTGATGTAGTATTGGCTTTTAGATTGGTAGGCGATGTGGAGTCTGACATTTATCGATTGCAAAAAATTCGATGCGATGGGAGAAATCGGTGAGATTTCTTCAATTTCTCAGCTAACTAAAACGAATGATTGCAAGGTGTTTGAGAAATCCTAAAGTTTTCCCTAGATTTCTGGGAACAATTCGGTTCCAATCTACTATAACAGAGGATAATAAGCCTGTGAAAGTAGAAGAGTTACCAGAAACAGTTACTATCGTACCAAAACTCGAAGAGTTAACCACCACTGAAGCACACCAACCAGATTTTGATGTTTCTTTAATTGGTCATTTACAATCCAGAAACCTTGTGGAGTCGATAACCAGTGATGATTTATATAATATGACAAATAAGGATTCCAAAGCAAAGTTCAAAATGTATTGTGGAGCTGATCCAACTGCAAAATCGTTACATTTAGGTAATCTTTTACCATTAATGATTCTATTACATTTCAATTTAAGAGGCCATGATGTGGTAACTCTTGTTGGTGGAGCAACAGGTGCTGTTGGAGATCCAAGTGGTAGAGATACCGAAAGGCAACAGATGGAAGCTAAGGAAAGAGAAGACAATGTTACCAGGATTGAAAACCAAATGAAAAGATTTATTGAAAGAGGTATTGAATATGCAAAATCCAGAAATTTCCCAATTAAACAAATTGGAAATCATGAAAACTTAAACAATGCCAGTTGGTGGAGTTCCATCAAGATGTTAGATTTCTTAGCTACTTATGGGAAACATATTCGTATATCAGCTATGTTGGGAAGAGATTCAATCCAATCAAGATTACAATCTCAAAGTGGAATAGGGTTTAATGAATTCACTTATCAAATTCTTCAAGCTTTTGACTTTTGGCACTTGTTTAAAAACCATGGTGTTAATATGCAAATAGGAGGTAATGATCAATGGGGGAATATTACTGCTGGAGTTGATTTGATTTCAAGGTTACAAAAGCACTTCAAATCTAATCCTAAAGACAAAGACCTCCCATCTTTTGGAGTCACTGTTCCATTGTTAACAACTCCTTCAGGTGCCAAATTTGGTAAATCAGCGGGTAATGCTGTTTTCATTAGTGAGGAATTAACAAGTCCTTACCAATTATACCAATACTTTATAAACGTTCCAGATGAAATGGTTGGAAAACTCTTAAGTTGTTTCACTTTATTACCATTATCAACTATAAATGATGTAATTATGGTTAAACACAACGAAGACCCTGCTTATAGAATTGCTCAAAGAGTTCTTGCTCGTGAAGTTACCGATTTAGTTCATGGTGTTGGTGTAGGTGATAAGATGGCTTATATCACCAGTTTCTTATTCCCAACTCCAGACCAACCTTTCAACGAAGAACTTTCTGCAGATAGACTTTTACATGCGTTTAGAAAGTCTGGTATTTTGGTTCAACTCAAGAAAAGTGATGTAGATTATGATGATTTGAAATTAAGTACTTTACTTGCTAAGGTCATGAAGAAATCAAAAACAGAAACTAAGAACTTAATCAAAGCAGGCGGTATTTATATTGGTATTGAAAGAGATCAAATTGATGATCCCGATGATTTAATATTGTTTGATAGAGAAAATCATTTATTAGACGATAAGTTGCTTCTTGTAAGATCTGGAAAACAAAACTATTATGTAGTTGAGTTTACTGATTAAATAATTCTTGTAAATATATTTTTAAACAATATCTAAACTAGTAATGCATCAAGTAGTTATACTTTGACGAACCCTTTTTAGTTTGATTCAAGAGTTTGTATTTGTCTCTTTTTAATGCTTGATTTTCTGGGATATACCTAGTTTGTAATAAGTATATTTTTCTCTCGATTAAGTCTTCAAGAGTGAAACCATTTTTCATGGTTAAGTTACTAATTTTTAAATCAAGAAGACAAATCAAAAAACTTAATTCTAAATGTAAATTTGTATCTTTGAATTCGAGAGCAGCAATAGCATCTTCGTTTGTTTCATAAACCCATCCCCATTGATGATACCAATCCCTCTGACAAGGATCATTTTCAGGAATAGAGGTTTGATGAAAGCTTTTATCAGATTTCATTAGCCCATTGTTAATGATAGACACAAATTCCAGCATATCGAAATATTCAAACTTATGCTTTATGGAACAATCAAGTGGGTTGCTTCCTTGACCTGTTGCATCTGATGGGAATTGGACACCATATATAGTCTTCATTACTTGTGTTTTATCATTTTCAAAGAATAAAGAATAGAATTCTCTTTTCAAATTATTGGTGACATTACCAAAACTATAAAAGAATTCAGGAGCACTTTGGCGTCTGACTATTGAAGGTTCCAATTCGTTAGCTTCTTTCAAATCAAAAGCCACCTTTAACCACATGTAGTTTTCAACTTCTGGGGATTCACAAAATAACATTGGAAGGTTCTCTAAAACAGTATGCAAAAACTTAGTTTGATAACAATGTCTCTGCAAGCTTATCTTTTTCAAAGCTCTTTTATTCTTCTTATCAGAAATGAAATGTTGTGATTTTTGAACCATAGTCTTACAACACTTACAACAAGCAGCATAAAAATCTTGTTCGTAAGTAGTCGAACATTTAGGTGGTTGATACGATAATGATTTAGGATTATAAGCTAAAGAAGTAGTCATGTTATTTAAAGAATTACCCCAGATCTCATGTTTATTTATATAGACGTATTATAATATGCTGATCTAATGCAACTCTAGATCGAGCATATATCGATCCCGATTGAGGAAATTTTTGCAACCATTTTTAATTTTTCGCAGCCAAAGATAACTTAGTTCAATACCTTTTTGACAGAGTCAATTACCTTATCAAAAATGGCATCGTTAGCAGCAATGACACCTTGCGATTCTAAATATCTTCCTTTACCAAAATTTAATGGAGTACCTTCAACATCTCCAACTCTACCACCACTTTCATAAATTAATACATTACCAGCAGCATGATCCCAAATCTTTTCTCTATAACTAGAACTTATTGGTAATCTAAGATAAATATCGGCTACACCTTTAGCTAAAACACAGTATTTTACTTGAGAGTCAAGGTTTATAGTTTGTTGACTTACAGTTTCATCATCAAAACCTAATAAAGACTTAATTTGAGATTGAGTAGAATGAGAAGAGTGTCCCTTTTCAACACCTTCGACAACCTTTAACTTTTGAGGAGAGGTTTCAGTAGACATTTTAATCCTTTGTTGTTCTGAAAGTGGAATAAAGTCATCACTGTCAAATAAAGGAGAATAATAAGAACCAACACCTTTAATAGCTGAAAATAATCCACCAATTGGACCACTCATGTTCTCATTACTTTCAATGGTTTCTGGAAGTTGAGGACATCCAATGACACCAAGAACAACCTCACCATCTTCAATTAAAGCAAGACAAACAGCAAATTGACCACCACGTAAGAAACCTTTTGTTCCATCAATTGGATCTAAAGCCCAAAATCTACCTTTTGAACCACCTTCAGAATTACCTAAATCAATAGCTTTGTAGATGGATTCAAGATCTTTAAGTTCCCCTAACTCTTTCGAAATTTCTGCAGTTGAAGAAGATTGAGCTTCTTGAATAATTTGCAAAATCTTGGAACTAAGCTTGGTTGCTTCTTCATCATCAGATCTTAATGATTCAGAGTCTTCTTCTCCAACAATTTCGTCATTTGGGAAGTTCAATTTTAAAGCATTGTTAACAATTGCTTGTGCTGCATAATCTCCAACGGTAACAGGCGATTTATCATCTTTAATTTGTGTATCTAATTGTCTGATATTATCACTTAAAGCTTTTGTTAATTTGGAGGCTCTTTTAACAGCTAAGGTAGCAATCTTTAATTCATTTTCATATTTATGGGAAGATGTGGACATGGTTCTTGTTATAGATTTCAACAGTGGTTGCTTGAAAAAACTGTGTTTTATTATAAATGATGAAAATAAACCTATAATAATTGAAATAACTATTCTCTTATTAAAGAGCATTATCAATGAGAATTTCAATGAGCTCAGATCATGTGACAAAAAGGTCATGTGACACACCAAAGAAAGTTCACCAAAAAAAGTTCACTCTGAAAATCAGCCCCACTAACTGCGAAATATAATCAATTCAATCAATCTAGATGTCCAAGAGTCTTTTAATAGTGATTGCTCTATGTCTGATAAGTTTGGTCCTCCAGTTGCTTGTGGTGCTCACAGTTCCACTAACAGGGAAAGGTATCGGATATAACCTTTATCTCGGCAAACACCACGATATAGTGTTTGGTGTATTTGGAATGTGTGACTTTAAAACCAATCAATGTACCAGTCCTAGAATAGGTTACGTAATCGAAGAAGACGTTATTAGTGATGGAGGTTTAGGAGGTGTGGAATTACCTTCAAAAGCTCGATATAGTATTCTGAAATTGCTAGTGGTTCATGTGGTAGGGTTTGCATTAACGAGTGTATTAGTAGTGGTTTCTTTAATTTATGTATTTGTTAGTTTTTCCAACGAAAGAAAGATAAAGGCTTACAATCAACAAAATCATCCAGAAAGCGAAACATCACGATCAAAACACGAACAATCGACCGATTTATCACCATATTTGAACTTCCAATTGACGTTTTCATTGCTTTCATGTTTAATGGCATTGCTTGGATTATTATCGGATGTATTGCTCTTTATTCCTCATATGAGCTATCTTGGATGGCTTCAAATCATACCGGTTGTATTTTTGGCATTTGTAGCTACTTTTGTATGTTTTATGAGAAGAACATTATCATCAAAAAAGTATTTAGGTGATGATTACTTTTATGCTAATGACGAAATGAGAACCAGAAAAAATGTTAATACTCTAACTTTAAGTGATACGGCTAGTGATGACGGGTTTTATGTGTATACTAATGGGTTTTATAGTAATTATGCCGAACGAGATCAGAATAATCAATCTGCTCAAAGTAATACTAATAGTTGGAGAAGACATTTACCTTATAATGAAGCAGAGGCAGAGTCCATTGATTCGAGTGAATTGAATGAAAGAGTTAATCGAGATATGATACATATGAGAGATTTAAGTAGAAATTCTTAATGAAGTAACGACCCATTTTATATACATTGATATTTTATAGACTAATGATAATGATTTAATTTACGTTTAATTTCTTCAGTAACGGTGAAATTTTCTTCATTCAAACGTCTTATAAGTTGACTCATTAAAACTTTTTGAGTTAATTCATCAGCTGTAGTTTCATGAATGATTTGATCGTATTTCTCTATAATTTCTAAACCTAAATCATTTATGAATTTACTTGGAACCAAATTTATGAAATGCTCCATTTCATAACTATGACGTATTCCTTTTAGTAAGAGGGTTTTATAGCAATCTATAGTTAATTCAGTACTAAAAATCACTGGCTTTAAGAAAGAAACTGTTCTAATAAACTCTACTGAATCATTAGTATCAATTAATTTTAAGAATGCTTCAATTGGCTCAACATTAGGAACAACTTTCCCATCATTTACCAACACTTCTAATAATACTTTACAGCCATCAATATCACCAGATTGGGCACAAATGTATGCTAAATTACTTAATAAATGTGGGTGTAAGTGACTTAACATTGCCAAATGATATGGAACTATTTCTGTTTTAATAAAGTCCCAGGCTTTCCTTGCAACATTTATATTATTAGAGGAAGTAAGTTGGTAAGTTAAAGTCTCTATTATTCTTCTTAACCCTTCAACAGTGAATAGAGAAACGTTTTCTCTAATAAAATCAATTATTACTCCATATTCAAATTCTTGAGAGGGGGAATAATGATTCAATAAGTATATACAAAAGTTTTCTGTGGTTATTAAACTGTTAAAAGTCAAAGGATCTGCTTCACCGGATGCAACAAGCCTTGTATTTTTGAAGAATCCGTGTTCATCACTCAAGGTATTTAATGATTCAGATGTTAAATTTGAAACTTTGGAAATTAATTCTTCAAGTGTTTTTTCCATATTAACATTTATAGTTGGAATCAAAGGTTCACCTTCTGTTTTTTTCAATGAACTTATTTGTTGGTTAAAAGCTTGACAATAATTTTTGGATATATTTGTAAAGAGTAATTCAACAGTTTGAGGTGATAAAGACGGATCTTTGGGTATAACCTTGTACAGTTTATCTCCGGAAAATGGAGAATCCAAAGCTAAACTGGTGAAAAATACATCATTGAAATTGGGCTTTATTACCAAATCTGCAATATATTCTGGACTAAGCATATCTTTATGGATATGATTAACATTGTCAAAAGTAGGTTTCTTGGGGATGGCGGCTTTATTTTGTTCCAAAGTTAACGTTTCTTCTTCAAATATGTATTGGTTTTCATTTGGAATAAACAGTATTATAGGCTTTGTACTATTGTATCGTATAAGCCTAGGGATTACTCTAAAGACCTTGGCCATTTTTGGTGAAAATTTTATTCCGCGACTGGCTGCAAAAAATATGATTCATTTGTTTCAGATTGTTTCAGATATGGTTGTGAATCTTTAGTCTTTCTGCGAATATAAATGGGAAATGGTATGTGCATTTAATGTGAATATATGTTGTTACTAGTACTTTTATTTTTTTCTCTAACAAGTTTTTGTTTGGACTCGATTAATGAGGCTTCTCAGTATGAATATAGCCTTGAAGAACTTCTGAGTTACGAGTTTCTTACACAGGATTCAGAATGTTTGAACTCGGCGTTAGAAGTGATTATGCAAGCATGTACAAGTGATGGTCTTCAAAGCCTTGAGCAAATATTAAGAAAAAAGACAACCTTGAAACTCACATTATGTGAATTGGAGAATTTAGGTGTGGATATCCCAAGAGCTTGTCTTAGTATCCAATCAGATGAATCTATTCAAGAGTGCATCAAAGCAATTGAAATGGTTCCCCAGTATTGGGTAACATTCAATGGTAATTATAGAGAAATGAATAAACTATGTTACCAGTACTCTTTGCCTTATGAAAAAGAACAAATTGTAAAATTATATTCTAATATCACGAGAATTTTTTATAATTTACATAAAAAAGTAGCCATATCACAAGATTTATCAGATGAAGCTCAAAACAGAATGCAAGAGAAAATAGATAATTTGTTTATAGTAATTAATGAGTTATCCACTAAACTTTATGATAGACAAAAACAGGCTGCTGAAGACCTTAAAGAGTCCTCACAGAGTATTTTGGATATTTTAGCTGATAGCATAAACATGTTAGACGTTCTTAGTAATGACATCAATGGCCAAGTCCAGGAAATGGCAGTTAACGTTAACTTTGTATCTAGACAGTTATATGATATCAATGATTTTTTACAGGACGTAGATATTCCTTCACAATTGAAAGATCTTAAAGATAATCTAAAAACAGAATACGAAGGGATTCTAGAAAACTTTGAAACATTTGCCGAATCCGTAAACACGAAACTAGCAACTTTTAATACTTTCTTGGAAGATCAAGAATCAAAAGAAGCCGATTTAAACAATCTTCTACAACAAAATAATAAATTAGCGGCCAACTTGAATTCTATATTGGGAAATGTTGAAGTGAACGCCCTAAAACAACAAGAAATTTCAGATGAAAAACAACATATCTGGAATTTTTTCAAAGAAATAATCGAAGGTTTGGATACCTCGTTTATGCATCTCGAAGATAAGATTATACAGAGAATGGATAAGATGGAAGATGAGATTACAGATACTTTAGATAATATAAATCGTGTTAAAGACGATATAGATTCATTCTTACATTCTATAAGACTGGTTACAAATATACCTTTCAATATTTATACTAGAGTTAAGGCGTATCCATATTTAAGGTTTTTAAACTTTTTAGAAAATCACTTTTATTTTTTGCTCAGGCGAGTTCAAGCCCTATATGAGTTGACGACTTTGTGGGGTAGGATAATTATTTTCAGCGCCGTGACACTATTTATTGCAGCTAGATTATCGGTCAGTGGGAGTCGGAATACGAATTTTATTGATATAAAGTCTTTTGGAGTCTTAATTATTTTCATTTTGGTAATTCTTTTAAGTTTATTGCTGATTGTTCTTACCTTCACCGCTCTTACAGATAACAAATTTTGGGTGCAAAAATATTCTCATCTCGCGATAAGGAGCTCTACCTAAGTTTAACATGAGGTTCCATGATTGGTTTGCATACATATGGCTTGTAAGGCTAACCTTTTGCCTTCAGATCCCTATTTTGAAGCCGGAAGTACCAGCATCCCAAGTTCCTTTAGATAATGAGGTATACAGTAATATGTTTACGTATGCTCATTTAATCGATATTTCATACTGCATTTCCTCAGTCACAAGCATAAAAGAACCATTTAGTTGCGATTTACATTGTGAAGAAAGGTTCCCTAACGTTACTTTGGTGTATCAGTGGTACTTTGACGACTCTGTATGTGGGTATATTGCCGTTACAACGTCGAATATTTTCAACTACACCACCGAAGAGGACACGACTAAGAAGACGATCATAGTATCATTAAGAGGAACTCGGTCAATTTATGATTCTTACACCGACATCAAGATAGATATGGTGAATTATCATAATTTAGGCCAAGACACAAGAAAATGTGGACCTGAATGTAAGGTTCATCGAGGGTTTTATGCTTATTATTTAGCTACATTGGCAAATATTGATACCATACTACGCCAGGAACTCGATTCGGATGAAGATTATGAATTATTGATAGTAGGACATTCTTTAGGAGGTGCTGTGGCATTATTATTGGGTCTTAATTACCTCGATTTGGGATACGATAAGATGACTTTGGTAACTATGGGACAACCACTACTAGGAAACGATGCATTTGTAGATTGGGTTGATGACGTTATGGGTAGCTCTGAACCTGTTGTTCACAATAGTTTTGCCAGAAAGTTTTTCAGAGTCATCCATAAAAATGATATAGTTACCACTGTTCCTAGTAATAGAGGATTGGGAGACAATTATTCTCAATTCAATAATCAAATCTACCTCAATTGTTCCATATCTAATACCATTCCCAGAAACGATCAAGTAGTTGATTGTTTAACTGGAACCAACCCTAATTGTATTGAAGGGGATTTTAATACTCCTCTTGATATTTCATCTTACGATTATTTACGAAGCCATACTACATATTTCAGATCTATGGGATTATGTGGTATTAAAATCTAAATAGCTATGTACTTTTAAATGCAAATCTCGGCATGTCATCCAAGGTATCATCGTATGCATCATCATCATCATCATTATCATCATTATCATTATTGCTATAACCAGAAATACTCTTTGAATTTGTAGCTCTTTTTGTAGTGTTTCTCGCTTTAGTTTGGGGTTTAGACTTGATAGAAGTTGTCTGTGGTAGAGTTTCGAGGTCAGTCTGCGATTCATTAGACACAAACAATTCATTAGGTGGGATGGCTGGTGCATAATCTGCTATATCATCAGTATATGGATTATAACCAGAGATATCATCAGTAGCACCTTCAAAATCTCGGGAAATAATTTCTTCCACATTAAAAGCATTAGCTTCGAATTCATTGCTAATTTTAGGTTCAGAAGGCTTTTCTGCTAAATCAATAAATGTTCTAGTAACAATTGATTTAACTTTTATGTTCTTATTAAATTTCTTAAAGTTTTTCCGATCTTTATACGATTCAGAAGTATTGGCGGTTTGCGGTTTATCTTTACGAAGTAAATCTACTGGTTTAATATTCAAGTTAGCAAATTGACTATCTATATCTGTATTCAATGATTCTTCAAGGTCCAATCCTAATTCATCTCTGGTTTGTTTGTCAATGGTTTCTTTTGTTTTTTTAATAGCGTTATATAAAGTTAAACTATCTTTGTTATCTTCTTTTTTGATATCACTAAAGCTTTCTTCTGGATTTATCTCGACATCTTCGGCTGCTACAATTTCATTGAAAGATAACTTTTGTCTTTTTGATTGCGGAACAGCATCTTCTCCTAAACGCTTTTTAGTTTTAGTGGAAATTTCATCGTCTTCATCGCTAAACTCAGTTCCAGCCCTTTCGAATTGGCCTTTGCGTGCTTCTTCTTGAATATTCAAGTCTCTAGCTCCAGAACCTTCAACTTGAGTCTCTTTATTATTTTCAATCTGAGTTTCTGACGTTTCTGGAGAAACATTTAACTCGTTTTGTAGGACTCTTTGAGAACCTGGCTTTTCTGGCAGCACATTCAATTGACTTGAAGGCACTTGTAAATCCAGTTTAAGAGGACTCAACAGTTCTAACTGACTACTTTTAACAGGACTAGAAAGGTTGAAATTGGATACTTGAGAAGAAATATCTAATTTTGGTTTCATAAATGTAGACATAAATGCTAGACTATCTGATTTTTTAGGTTTCTTTCTTCTTCTCCATTGAGATGATGCTGGTTCTGACCCTTCTGTATCTTGAGTTTCTGCAGGCCTTTTCTTTTCAACTAAAGGTTTAAGAATACTTATATCATTCGAATTTATAATTTGATAAAGGCTTTGTGCGTTAAGAACCATACTGGAGAATTTAGAAGCAAAATCCTGTACTTTATTTGAAGGAGCATCACTATAGAGAATAATATGTTCATCAGATTGCAGTTTCAACCTTTCATTATAAAACCCTTGTTCGTCAAAAACACCCTCCTCCAAAAGCTGATAGCTAATTGGCTTCAATTTTCCCTTTTGGTTTTCAATTATTCTTTGCAAGCCCGAGCTTATATCATCAGAATAGAAAACATATCCCGATAACAAATCGGTTATCTTATCAGCAAAATTGTCCCTGAATAAATATTTTTTGGTGAAATCGAAAGAAAATAAATCATGGTTGACTTTTAAGCTTTCATCAAGCCAATCAGTTGTCACTAAAGGTAAATTATTGATCATTCCAATGGAACCTAAATGAGGATCTACTGGGTCTTTAACTAGCACAGCAGTTGCAATTTTAGGATCTTCTACAACCTTCAAATCCAATCCCTTATTATAACTTCGTTCGAGGATATTGGGGTCACCTATGATGTTTAATGGGTTCCATTTAACTAGAATTCTTTCGTCATTTTTAAAAGTTATTTCCAAATCAGTAGTGAATGTTTTCAAATACGGTTGTTCATTAGGTAATAACTTATATTTCTGACCATTAATAGTGGAACTTGCCCTGGTTTTAATGGTTATTTGAAGTGGAGATTTATCTATTCCACTGGAACTTAATGCCTTGATAACTAGTTGACTTTTGGATATATATCTCTTATCAATTCGTATAAAATAATCACTTTCCACCAAATCTCTTCCTATTTCATATTCCGTATCCAACTTTAGGTTCTTCCGTATCCGAGTAGGCCCATCTTCATAAACTAATACCCACATAAAGATGAAAGATTTAGAGCGCGATGTAACAAAAATTTTCTATTACTATACATATAAAACTAATTAGATTCTTGTTTAAGTTTTTGAGATAATTTCTTACCAACAACTTTAGTAACATCTTCAACGGAACCAATTTCCAATAAACCTTTTTCAAAGCTGGAAAGAACTTTTTCTTTCTTAGTTTTAATTTGTTCTTTAGATTTAATATCATCTTTATTATAAATTGATTTGGCATAATATAATGGTAATGCAGGTGAATTTGAAGTTTTTAACATGATTGATCTTAATGAATCTTGGTCAAAAGATTTAACAACATCTTGTAAATTTTCAACCAATTCATCAATCAGCCATTTATTTATTATACCAAATTTAATTAAAATATTAACACCCATTGGTGGTAAGAAAAAAGTACTAGATAAACATTTTTCTAATTGATTTTTAAAGGTAACAGTTGAAAATTGTTTAGGGTTTGAATTAGAAGTAACTCTAATTGGTAATGGGATTTTTGAATTTGATTCATAAAATGTTTTACCTAAAGAGGAATGCATAATGTTTAATAATGCTTCATCAAATAAAAATAAGTCATAATCATTGTATAATTGTCTTCTTTTTTCATATGGTTTGAATTCAGTTTTAATATCTTTTATGGTTAAAATTTTTGATAAAGTATTAATATTTTCTGATTCAATAGATTCAACTTGTTCATCACTGGTAATTAAGTCGTCTCTTACAATTAAACAAGTTTTGAATTCGGATAAATCGTTAATTTTATTTGATAATTTAATAATTTTTGGTTTAAAATCTGGTTTTTGACTATAAAATTTTTTAGTTGTAATTTGTAAATAAGCAGCTTCACCATCTTCATCATCGAATAATTGCAGTTTGGATTCTTTTTCATTCTTTTTAATATATTTTTTCAATTCCAGAATTGCTCCTTTAGCAACTTTTGTTGGAATAATCTCATCTTTAGTTACCTCATCGGCACTTGATTTAGTTTTTTTAGAAGGCTTTTCAACTCTACCATTCTTAACTTTTCTAAGACTTGGAGAATCTTCAGCTTTCTTGTTGGTTTTAATTTTCTTTATTTTATCAGAAAGTGGTGTTTTAGGAGAAATAGGTCCTTTTGATCTTGTTTTAGCCATTTGGTCTGCAGTGATTTTTTTTTTCCCATCCCATCTCATCTAATCCGCGTTAATGTCTCGGGCCGCGACATTAAATGTCGTCGTCATCATCATTATAATGGAGGCATTGCTGTTTTATGAACTGGTTTATTATCACTTGGTTGTATATCATCTGATTTATCTAACATTATAACAGGTACTCCATTCGTAACATCTTCAAAAAGTACTTGGGGCTCGATATTTAAATCTCTTTTCTTATCTTTTTGCTGGAACTTTTGCACTTGAGTACTATCAATTCCACCTAATCTTTCCCATAAAAGGTGGGAAAGCTCTTCTGGCTTATAAACAGGATCCAGATGTGGTCTATCTTCAACTTTATCCCAATGATCCCATTCTGGAGGCGGTGACAATGGTGGTGATATAAGAAATCTCTTACTATTAGCTTCTGAAGGGAGCTCTAGATAGTCTATTTCCTTATCAACTTGGAACTCGGCAGTAAACTCGTTATCTTGAATGCTAAAACTGATGGAGAGGTCTTTCCAATCATTGGAACCTTTAAGTAGTTGTAATATTTCTCTTGAGGTGACATTTGATTCACAAATCAATAATATTCTTCCGAATCTTGGTAGACAAACCAATTCACAATTCTTATGATGAGATGAAAGAAATAAAACTAATTTGTCGGGATTTTCTAATAATGAATCAGATACTTTTGTTAAAATAAGGGTATTCGTAGGAGAACGCATGATATAGTATCTTCAAATCGCACACCTTTGATTGCAAATTCCCAGAAATAAAAAAAAAATGGCGACAACTGCAGGATTCGAACCTGCGCGGGCAAAGCCCAAAAGATTTCTAATCTTTCTCCTTAACCACTCGGACAAGTTGCCGATTTAGCATTAAAAAAGCCAGAAGCTGTTGATGTGGAGTTGGTCTTATACGTTGTTTTTCAAGTTATTTAAGTCCTTGGTACACGAATATATTTTAGGTAAAAGAATACGGCACTCTTTTAATCCCATATCTATTTAACTAACCCAAAAACTTCAAAGCCAAACTAAACGTGATCTCTACACGGCCTCTCTCCATCAAAATTTGCATCCAATTCGAATCGCACTGGAAAAACACTTACCAACATGGCTAAAAAGAAGACCAATACTAAACCCAGAGCCTCCAATTATAACCCCCATAAACAAAGTAGCTTTGTTGATGCTCCAATATTTAGTTTGTTCCACAACTTCCAAAAAGCACCCGATCAATGGGCTGCAAGATATATCCTCATATTGACAGCCATCATAATTAGAAGTGCAATAGGTTTAGGTTCATACCTGGGGTTTCAACAAAAACCAATTAATGGTGATTTTGAAGCACAAAGACATTGGATGGAAATCACTCAACATTTGCCAATTAATCAATGGTATTTTTATGATCTTGAATACTGGGGATTGGATTACCCTCCATTAACAGCATTCCATCTGTTGATATTTGGTAAATTGGGTTCGTGTATTAATTATAAATGGTTTGAATTAGATAAATCTAGAGGTTTGGAAGATATTGACTTGAAAACTTACATGAGATTTACCAGTTTAATTAGTGAATTAGTCATTTATATACCGGCATTATTGGGCGTAATTACATTTTTAGGTAAAAAATTAAATATTGGTAGATTAGATCAAATTATTTTAAGTTGTATAATAATGTGCCAACCAAGTTTGATATTAATTGATCATGGTCACTTTCAATTTAATTCTGTAATGTTGGGATTTTTCTTATTTTCATTATTAGATTGCTTAAAGGGTAATTATATATTAAGTTCTATTTGGTTTATTAGTGCTATTTTATTTAAACAAATGGCTTTATATTATGCTCCATTTATATTTTTCTTTATTTTATCAAAATTATTTAACAATTATTATGATTTCCCTAACAGAAGTTATTTCAATTTAATTTCCAAATTTAATTTTAGTAAATTAATATCTGTTAGTTTAACAATTTTAACTGTTATAGTAGTTATGGTTTCACCATTTATAATTGGTAATTTCCAAGATATAAAAGTTAATTTGTTGCAAATTTTAATTAGAGTTTTCCCATTTAACAGAGGTTTATTTGAAGATAAAGTAGCTAATTTTTGGTGTACAACTAATTTAATTATAAAGTATAAACAAATTTTCACCAATGATCAACTAACTAAAATTTCATTATTATTGACATTATTATCAATTTTCCCACCTTGTTTATTGATTTTTTTCAAACAAGTTTTTAATTCAAAATTCTCAAAAACTTCAAATAATAATTCAAAATATTTATCTTTAGTTTATGGATTTGCAGCTTGTTCATGGGGATTTTTTCTTTTCTCATTTCAAGTTCATGAAAAAACAGTATTAGTACCTTTAATTCCAAGTACTTTGTTGTATATGTTAAATGATTCTTATTATATATCAATAACTCAATGGATAAATAATATGGCTACTTTTAGTTTATTTCCATTATTAAAAAAAGACGGATTGGTATTACAATATGTGGTGTTATTATTAATGATTAATTGGTTAATTGGAGGGTTGAAAATTAAAAATAATCTTTTATTTCAAAAGAAATCAATATTTTGGAATTTTATTTTTGGATCTTCTTATTTTGCCGTTTTATTTTTCCATATTATTGATTATACATTAGCACCACCAATGAAATATCCTGATTTATGGGTTATCGTTAATACAACTATTTCATTTGGTTGTTTTGGATTTTATTATTTATGGTTATTATATGAGATTTATAAATTATAAGTTTTTAAAGTATATATTTTTATTTAAAGGCATTGAGGAAATTTAATACCAGTTTTCATTTTCTTATCGGAAGTGAAAATCCCCCATTCAGTTTCCCATTTATGATCCTTTTCATAAAAGATTTTTTTCCAAGGTTCATCGAATGCTTCAAAATAATACCAATCATAATTATATTTTGAAGATTCACAAATCCAATTATTCAAAAACTCTTGAAATGAATCAGCATCAGCCGTTGATTGCTTGTACTTACCACCCGCATATGGCCAACCAACTTCAGTAATCACCAATTTAGTATTATATTTTTCATTTAATGGTTCTAATTGATATTTCAAAAAATCGAAGGTCCAATTAGTTGCTTGTGAAACATTAACTCCACCAAAGAATGGATGAATATTTGCACCAATTACATCGCATTCCTTCAATAATGGCTCGTTTATTAATGAGCCAATTTCTGATGTTCCAATGGGTAAATTCATATATCCAATTTTTTGAATAAAATTTTTAACCAGTTTAATAATATATATCAAATCATTAGATGATTTATCTTCTCTAAATAAAACCTCGTTACCAATCATAATGCTTTCAAAATATTTTCTTGGATATTTAGTAAGTACATGTTTCATGATTTCTAATTGATTTTGATTAACAGTATCATTTGATCCGATCCAAACACCCATACTTAATGTCATATTAAGATTATTTTTTTTAATACTTTCTAATATGAATTCGCTTTGATTACATTGCATGCCATAATTTTTAATTTTAGTAGTATATCTAGATAAATGTTTCATATCTTCTTCGATCTCTTCGTATGTTGTATTACAATGAGGTTCGAATGAATTGGCTGGGGAGTAGCTTATACCATTAAAAATAGGAGTTAAATCAATTGAAATGTTTTCTAAATTTGAGTTATTCTTTAATTTCAAATGGAAATCATATTTATCTACTAGATCATCAAGCAAACCATTTCTTACATCCACATTAACTCTTTCAAAGTATCTTATAACTGTATCTTTAGTCCCTTGAAGGGCCAATACTAATGTAGAAATGAAACCTCCAAGGAATACAGCAGCCAAAACTGAAAGTACAATTATTGCTGTAATGTACCATTTATTGCCTTTTCTAGTTTGGTGAATTGAATTCGTAGAGTTGGATGTTTTATCTTCAAAATTAACAGGTGATATAGATCCTGTAACGTATTCGACTGCAAGGGAAGGAGAACCTAAACTTTCCCTGAACATCGAATTGGATCTTCTCAAATCACTACCTCTAATAGGATCGAGTATGCTTGTACCTGTAACTGGTCCAGTAGCTGGTACAGAAGGTAATTCGGTAGGGTCTTCAGTATATTTATCTTTTTCAAATATTGGTTCTTCTGGTGTTATAACGCCAACTTTTTTAAAACTTTCAATTAACTGTCCCATAAATTCACTTTTGGAACTATTTTGAACAGTTGAATCTGAAACTGGTGAAATTTTATTCAATTGATATTCATTCACTTCAATAGCATCATCATCTTCTGGTTTGGGGTTTATGATTACTGTTGATATTCTATTTTGTCCGGGTGAAGATGACAGAATCAATGTTTCATTGAAAACACTATCAGATTGTGGAGATGCAACATCATTTTGACCTTCATCTTTTGTACTAGACTCAGGCTCTGTTCTAAACTTTGCAAATGCTGAAACACTTCTAGTGATTTTGTAAGTGGGTACGGCGGTGAATTCTTTTTTGAACTTTTCATCATCTTCGGGATTCAATGATGGGAGCCCATTAACTGTGACAGAGCGACCAATTCTAGGTTTAGTCATTCTATGATTGAAATATATTTGGCTGCAAAAAATTGATTGTGCGATTCTTACAAAATTGGTACCAAAAATTGTGTATTAAAATGAGAAATTTATATAGAAAATTATACCCATCGATATAACTCTAAATATATACTAGTTCAGGTCAAAGAATAGAACCTCGTCATGAAAGAATAATATAATGAGCCATAAATGCAATGTTAATGAATAAGACTTACTTACATCTGCAACAACTAAATAAAAGATTACCCAAGAATACAGCAACAGTTGTAACACAACCATCACCATCAGATGGACAGCAGTCATCAAGTAAACCGAAACATGAACAGAAATCGAGACAAAATTCTGAACATTCATTAGTATCTCTATCATAACCACTTCCAACTTCACTTACAGTATAACTTGAAGTTGCGTGAAGATGAGATCCAGACTCTGATCTCGAGTCGCTTGAAGAATCGTTGTTTGGACGTGAAGCTCCAAAGTTCATATCAGGGAATGGCTTTGGTTCGGAAGTTATTCCTGCAATAGAAGATTCCTCTTTATTAGAGTTCCCTTCCATAGTCGCTTCTTCATCCGCAATAAAGTTATTTTTCTCAACGTTTGGAGTTGGTTGCGTTATTTCAACGGAAGGATTACCTGGATCCAAAGTTCCTGACATGATACTGAATGCAATCTATTAATATTATGGGTATTAAAGTATCAAAAACCTGAGATTTCTTTCAAAAATTTGGATAAAATTTTTTTAGAGATTCTTTTCTCAAGGTTAGGAACCATGGCCCATTACTGTTAAATTATTGCTATGAATAATACCTTTATGATACAAAGATCCAAATTAAGGTAAAAAGTCCAAAAAATAAATCGTCAATCAATTTATAAACCAGGGGTAACTTTTACCTGAGAATCTACGACTATTTGGTTGGGTTTAATGTGTCTATAAGATGATTTCTGACGGTATTATATTTAACCAGATCGGGTCGGGATCCTGCATATGATCACATTCTGTATTACTATTTAAGGGAATATACTTTACTTGGTGATTTGTCATTTGAAACAATAAATGGAAATGTGAAACGGCGATGCTAAATATCAAACGGGTATGTTTAAGCTTTTTAATGATCGTGTATTTGGTCGACATATTATCAACTGATAAGGTTTTACTAATGCAAATTATTGCTTTTAGTGTCAAAAAAAAAAAAAATAATCTTCATTGGTTAATAGCAAATACTTCAACAATCCAAGGGGGAATTGTCTGTAACTTGAGCCCTTTGATTCACATTGAAGGAGATCTGAACTTACCCTTCATTACTCTTTTGGTACGGGCGCGATTTCTATAAAAAAGTTGTTACGCGTATGAGAACTATAGATGAGAAAGTAGAAATTCTAGGGCATGAATACAACATCGGCAGCTTATCTCGAGATACTTTAAGGTCTTTATTGGAAGTATATGATGGTTCCTTAAAGAAAACGCGTTTGGTGTTAGATGAACAGTTTGATAGGAAAAGTTCCAATATCGTGTATCAGAGCAATATAGACCAGGTATTCAAACCAAAAGACACTAGACCAGCTAAGAAACTTAAAGTCAATCCTATCGACTCCAAAGCAAAAGAAGCAACAAGAATTTTCATTCATGATCAAGAAGGTATCAAAAAACATCTCCATCCATATGTTTCTTTACATACCAATTTCCTCCCATATAAATTATCTAATGAGATTTTGAAATACTTGCTTGAGAATAAGCATATTTGTAAAACCAAATACTTTAGATTATTTGAAAACGACTGTGTTTCTAATCATAAGCTGGCTTTCTTATACAGTCCGGGTGATTTCAATAAGGACAGCGCTTATTATAATGGTATTAAGTCCTCGATTCATAAATTTAATGACGATATAGATCTGGCTGCAAAAAAAATTGAAACTTTTATTCAAGATGATATTATCCCAAAATACGATAAATTACCATTTCAACAACCTTCTTATAAAGCATCGGGATGTGTGGTGAACATGTATGCTAATGTTTCAGAAAATCTTGATTGGCATAGTGATAGACTTCAAGATATTGGTCCGCATAATTTCGTGGTTTCGTTATCTTTAGGGTCCACCAGAGAGTTTCGGTTAAAAAGACACTCAAATCCTAAAGTTGAATATTGTATAGATCTACCACACAATTGCCTTTTAATAATGCATCCAGGCTGTCAAGAACTATTTAAACATTGTGTCGTACCTCTAAAAGTGCCTAAGTTATTAAATCCCATTTCTGGCTCTGTTAGGTTTAATTTGACTTTTAGATATTTTCCGGAAAATTTTACTAAAAACTCTCCAAAGTGCAAATGTAAGATTCCAATGATTTTACGGCGTTCATACAAGACTCCAGATGGTGAAAACTTTGGTAAATATCATTGGACTTGTCAAAATGTTTATCAGAATAGAGACTGCAAAACATTTTATTGGGCCAATTTTGATAAATTGGACGATAATATGATTGCAGAAAGTGCTGAAGATGCATCACGGTGGCCAGTTAAATAAACACAATACTCTGTACATACTAATATAAGCCCTTAACGTTTAAATTGTATTCTTCAAAATGAAAAAAAAATGGCGACAACTGCAGGATTCGAACCTGCGCGGGCAAAGCCCAAAAGATTTCTAATCTTTCTCCTTAACCACTCGGACAAGTTGCCGTCAATCTGAAGAGTTTTATCATTCAGAAAAGATTAGCAGGATGTAGAACTCAAGTGTGGCCAATATGATAAAACCATTTATATAGTCTAAAGTCTTATAAATCTTACTTTATAATAATAAAAGTGAGTGATAAAGCAAGAAAGTTTCTATCCCTCTAGCGCGGGCTGCATTATATATACTTTTGCTACTAATACCTTTATTACTTGAAAGAGCACTTTCCTTAACAATTTATTGATTATTTTGTGTAAGAAGTCATATATGTAGAAGACTTGTAGTGTTTTATTAACAAATGTTACAGCAAATAAGTCTAGAGAACAGTCTTTATAAAAGCGATAATTGGTATATATTAATGCATTATCCGTAGATATCATACACGTATTCAGTTGTAGATTCTAGTCACTCGAGAAAGTGAGTCAAAATTGCCGCCAAAAAGCCTCTTTGTTACTTTAATATCAAGTTTTAACTAATATACTCGAATTGAAGGAGGTAGGATTATAATGCACTTCATGTTAAATATAATTATAGATCAGTATTGAAAGGTGAAGTAACTTCAGGATACTACTAGAAATATCTTCCTTTGTATATATGATCCCCTAATTTTGGTCCGTATTTCATTATTATACCAATATTTTCTTAAATAGAAGACCTAAAAGCAAACAATTGTATGTTCTAATATTATTTCTATATGACCAACCACTAGACGATTTAGCCTTAGTATAACCAAACTTCCTAAAAAGAGGCAACTTGTCCGAGTGGTTAAGGAGAAAGACTTGAAATCTTTTGGGCTTTGCCCGCGCAGGTTCGAGTCCTGCAGTTGTCGCCATTTCTTTTTTAATTTTTTTCGGTTCGAGACTAACTAAATTGCAAAAGATACTGTTTCAGCCTCACCAAGATTAATAAAAACTATCGTATATTACATTACTTTACATTATTCCATTCTTTCAACAAAATCCTCAAACCCGCTTAGATCTTGTTCAGGTTTGACTCCTGATTGTTGCCTGTCACGTGGATTTAATGCCAGTTGAGAGTTCATAAGTATATAATTATTAATTGAGTTAGTCGACCCAGTTCGTGAATTTATCGGATAATTAAATTCACCTTCATTAAATTCATATTTAAAAGTTTGATTTGGAGGTTGTGAAAGAACTTGAGAGGAGTAATCTTCATTACTCATTCTGACACTTAAAGCCTGAGCATTAGAACTTGATGGACTTATATCTTCTGATAAAATATCTTCAGATTCAAACTCAAACTCATCTTTATCTTCCTCTTTAAAAGTCTTTTTTCTTGATCTTTTTCTTGGTTTCTTTGCTGCTTCAATTTGTTCATGTTCTCTATATTTTGCAAGATAAATCTTTAAAGTTTCAGAATAATTTTCAAAACCTAAAGTATACATTGACCATAAAATATCTTCACCATTTAAAGTCTTTCTTTTTTCGATTGTACACCTATCTACCGCTTGACTTGTTATGAATGAAATGAATTCACTAACACATTCTTGTACACATACTTTTGATTCTTTTGATAACTTCCCATGAGGTGGTAATGCCTGTTTCATAACTCTACCGACTTAATTATTAGTACTCACTTTTATTAAAATATTTTTAAATTTTTTACATACCATTGGCAATAGGAAGAAACCGATCTTGCTCTTTTATTTCGTAGTCTTCATTAGACCAATTTGCATCTACTGGTTTCTCCATTCTTAAAAAATTAATAAGGCTGAACTCGAGTATAAAAATTTCATAAATTGTGCAGCTTTTAATGCGAGATCGGAGAGATAATTTTTTACCGGAAAAATTAAAATTCTATATTAGTCTAATCTAAATGTTTTAAACATTTCTTTATAAAATCGGAATAAATTTCACAATCTGAACTTTCAGCTTTCCAATAATCATAAACTAATAAACTATGTTCAAAAGTTGAAGTAATCATTGATTTTGGTAAAAAAGTCTCTAATAAATCATTGATTTTACCAACTGAATTTAAAATTGGAATCTGACTGATTATTGAACTAATTTCACCAGATGCTATCTTTTTAGTTATAAGATTGGTAATTTTTTTATATAAAAGAAATAAATAGAAATTACCAGTTAATAAATTTCTTAAATAATACCATTGTCCTGGATGTCTATGGGCTCCTAAATCTGGTAAATTTAATTTGGGCATAATTCTTAAATGTATAATAAATAATTTAATGATTTTTTTCCTTGCTAATGGTAACATGTTCATTTTAAAATATGAAGTATCATTCTTATTTTCACTATCAAAAAATTCAGTAAAATCTTCATCTGAATTTTTACGTTGATAATACAATGGAGCTTCTAAAATTTTATCATAATCAAGGGCAATATCATGTTCAGATGATGAAGGAGAAGAAGATTTAAACATACCAGATCCAGCTGGAATATCAATTTCATTTTTTGTAAGTTCATCTTGATATGTTGCAATACTTGCTTCTAATAACTCTTCAAATGAAATTTTATCATGTAAAATTAAATAAATTAAAGGTCTAAATATTAATAATTTTGAAGTTAAAATTCTTGTTTTAATATACATAATTGATTCTGATTGTGATTGAATTAAGATGTCATCTTTTACTAAAAAATCGTTCAAATTTTCTGAAATATCTTCATTAGCAAAGCTTTCAGATTTTCTTCTTTCACGAGCATTTGAAATCGATTTAAAGATTTGTGATATATCGGTTTCCTTTAAGACAAAATTCCTAATTCTTGGACTTAATGAATTAATTATACCATTATATTGATTAATATATTTAATAAATGATATCCAAAAAGTTTCTTCAGAGAATTTTTGACTATCCCAAAGTTTTAATTGAGTAGCTTCAGAAGAATATAATTCATCAAATAATTCATTATCCACTTTTCGAACTGCAATTTCTGTTAAGAAATAATACCAAGTATATTGATCATCATAATTACTTGCAATTTTAAAACATTCTTTACTATGTGCTTTTAAATCAATTATTGGTTCTGGAATTGTTGGAAAATCACAAGGTGGTTCAATTAATGTTATACCAGAATGAGGTAATTTTGGTGAAAGTTCAACTCTCATTTCACATTCTAATTTTAAGCAAATCCAAAATAATCTTTCAATGGACCTCTTTTTATTTTCTGATTCATAATCAGTTTTATGTTGTTGTATAAAATACATAATATTTTGACAAGCAATATTAATATTTCTATAAGCAGCAGCAGGTTGCATCGTGTATAAATTGAACTGACTTGAAACTAAATAATAAAGAATACAATTTTCTGAAAATTGGGTATAAAGTCCAGGCCAAAAATCTATTAATATTTTAGAATAAGTTACAAATCCTGCAGCCAAGGATAATCTATCCTTTGGATAATCTTCTGGTAAACTTGATAAACTTTCAATACTAACACAACTTGTTGATAAATCTGCAATTTCTTCCATTGAATTCTTATATTTTGCAAAATTATTTAATTGAATTGGTGATGATAAGATTCCTAATCCGCACATCAATAGAATTAATGGTGCCTTTTTAATTAATTCACTATAAGCCGTTCTTCTATATGGTAAATCTTCAATTTTATGAAATTCAATTGTTTTTAAATAAATTTCACTTATTTCTGTGCCCGGTTTAATATAATCATCAACTGCATCGAATAATGAAAAATCAGGTATTGCTTTATGAATCAATTGATAAATTTCAAAAATTTCAAGGATTTCTAAAACATCAAAAACTGGAATCTTTGTATAACAATTAATAAAAAATGAATTCACACATTGTGATAAATTATGTTTTAATATTGACTCAAGAGATTTTAGATTTTTAATTTTATCTTCAAAACTAACATGATGATAACCACCCAAAGTTTCATTAGTGAATGCAGTTAATAATTTAGCTTCAATAATTGGGAAATCTTCTAATAAATCAGGCACTTGATCATTAAAATAATCCCATTTTAAAATTGAAGTGAATGACATATCCCATTGCCCTGAAATTGGTTTTGTTTTCGAATTTTTCTTATTACTTAATTGTTTCAGCTGTGGTTTAATGTCTTTAATTTCATTTAAAATAACATCTAATTTTTCAAGAATTGTATTTGAAACTGAACTATAATTAGTAAGTTCTTTAACTTGATCTTCATTATTATAATCACAATTTTCAATATCATTTTTAACACATGTCCCACATCTTGGTCTAACATTATCACATTTAACTTTTTTCAAACGACATGAATTACAAGCTGTTAAAGCTCTTCTCCTCGGTTCTTTTAAAGGTCGTTTTGTCTGAGGTTTCCGTCTTTGATTTTCAACGGGGAAAGTTGTTTCTTGACTAATAGGAGTTATGTTTTGTTGAAATGGAGGATAATTTGGAATTGAATTGGGTTGAGGTGCTATTGGCATTTGATTTACTGATTGCGGAGGTTGGGGCATTAATTTTTCTGGTGTCATATTCATATTCATCAATGGTCGTTGATTTGGATTGTTTGGTGGCACATGACCAGGACCAGCACCAGGGATATGGCCAGGACCAGGACCAGATCCAGGACTTGTTGGCTGAGGGTACGAATTTTCAGGCATTGGTGAAGGGAACATGGGTTGATTATAATAAGGAACATAATATGGATGATAATTTACATTTTGTTGTTGTCCCATAGAATTTGTGCCTGAAGATGTATCAGAAGATGAATTATTGCCATTAGATCTATTCATGTCTGATATCCTCCATCTATCTCGGGACATGATGCTATAAAAGAGATTTTAAAGCGCGACAACTGGCGACAATTCTATTTCATGCACTGTTCTTTATTTATGCATTATAAAATATTGCGCTTTAGGAAGAAATGACTTGTTTAATAAAATAGAATAGAACTATTATTAGAAAAATAAGTATTTAGTACCAAATATGAAATACGAATTGCGAGGAAGTTTGTGGTGTAATAGAAAGCCTAGAATAGATGAATTTTTTAGCTTATTATCCCAGATACCCTAGTTACTCAAAATGCAAATAACCTCAAACTTAATCCAGGTTTACTAGGCAAATTTTACCGGCTGAGTATTTTATTATATTTCGATGTCGTATTCCATTGTGCAAATAATATTTTCATATTATCATATGACATGAAATATACACTTGAGAGACATGACTAAAAATTATTCCATAAAATTCTGGTCAAAATTTCAGTAATAATTGCGTGGTGCATATAGTTATACAAAATAATAGGAATATTTTTTTTAGAAAATGACCTAATCGATCACGCCAGAGATGCAGAGAACATTGTAACCGGGTGGGTTAGATTGTACATATAGGGTTTACCTTTGCTTTGTTTCGCTAGATTATGAGCGTACCAGTTCCAATTAACGGCATCTGTTGTACAAGTGAAATTTTTTAAACAGACTTTTTTCTTTCAATTATTATTATTTATCAACGAACGATCTGATTACGATCCCACCAACCAATAGTTTCTCGGGAATTATGGCGAAAATGTATAAATAATATCGGTGCTTCGAAGTTATTCAAATTGGAAAATGTCGTATAATAGGATCTAACTCGCGCAACCTTAATTAGAATTTATTAGACTATAGAACAAACTATATTTATACAAGAATAAATCTCACTAACCTGGAGGTAGTTGACTAGCATCGATAATTTCTGAAGCATCGGCAATATCTTCATCAGCGGCAACATTATCTAAAGGAGTTCTTGGTAATGCCATCATACCAGATCTAGCAATTTCTAAAATACCAAATGGGTGTAATAATTGAATAAATGATGAAATTCTTGATGGTTTAGCACTTAATTCAACAACAACATTTCTATCGGAAATATCGACAATTTTACCTCCGAATTTTTCGGTTATGGTACTAATATGATCTAAATGAACATGCTTTTGTCTTAAAGCTTCAGAAGGTGGTAAATTATTTGGATGGAAAATTGATTCAGCAGCTTCTAAATCTGGAATTGCTGATCCATCATTAATATGTGAATTATGACTAGCAATTAACTCTTGGAAATATTCAGGTCCTAAAATTGAAACTCTTGCTAATAATAATTCTCTTTTAATAATTTCTGCATTAGTATAATCTAAAACAGCATAAACTGGGACCAAATCTTCAATTTGTCTTCTTGCTTGTTCAATAACGGCGTCTTGACCTGCTAAAACAATTGTCATTCTAGATAAATCTTTAACTTCAGTGTTACATACAACTAAAGAATCAATATTAAATCCTCTACCAGCTAAAGTACCAGAAACTGAACTTAAAACACCAGGTTCATTTTGAACCAAACAGTTTAATACATGTTGCTTTCTTGGAGCTCTTGAAGGAACAGGGTTTTCATATAAAATTGATGAAACTGCTGCATCTGCTGACCAGTTTGGAGTATCTAAAGTTGGTAATGGAGGTCTTTTTTGATTACGGTGTAATGTTTTGTAAGCTAAAGCAGATGTTGAACTAGATGTTTTAGTTCTAAAACTACTTCTAGATAAATTACGTCCAATATTTGAACGTAAATTACTTGAAAGCATTGTTAATTTTTATTTCGTGGAGTGAAAATTTATGATTCATCGATTTTTTTTTTCAACGTCGCGGGGCGAGACAATGTCGCGGTAAAACTGAACGGTCGAACGGGAAAGGTGTAAAATTGCAAAAATGTCTCTTAATCTATATACATATATATGTTTATGGATATTGATCTTGTCTTAAACCAAAGTAGCCATCAGGTGCAGACTTAGGATCTAACCAATTTAATGGAACTTTTTCTCCTTCTACTCCTCGGTCAAATACATTATTCCCCCACCAATTAAGTTCAAATGAATCATATTTTACTGTGAAAAATATCATTAATGTACTGAACGCTACACCTGCTGACAATGCACTGGTTAAGATATAATTGTACTTTTCCCACCAAAGTAAATAGTTTTTCTTAATATAATACATAAAAATATAAGATAAATATAACCCCCCTGTATAATACAGTAAATTATATGGTGCAAATAATGTAAATCCACCCATTATAATTGTAGGATTGTAATATCTGGTATACTTTTTAGGACCATAATATTTAAAGATCAAGCAAGGGAATACAAGTAGAAACCCTAATAAAAAGCACCATTTTAAAACGGGGTATACTCCTGAAAATACTTTACTTGGCCCAATTACACCATATTGAACACTTGAATAAAAATAAGTATTAGCTCCAGGACAAACCAATTTATTCTTTTGATGTCTTTCACAAAGATTTTCAACATTATTTAACTGCCAATTTGCAATCGTCAATGACATTATAATACTTAAAAGTGTACTCATCATTTGCCCTTTAAATATAGCCCTAGGTGGGATTTTTGCATAATGTGCCAACTTCTGATCAGTAATATAATTTGCTGCTTGATGATCTATATTGGTACCAAAACTTTTTAATGTAATAAGAGCTAAACCAGAATTTGGAATTGCATAACCAACAATTAATTCAACTAATACATTTAAACCAAATGAAAACCCTGTAACAGATGCAATGGCGGTGATTGGAATTAAAAAAATGAAATTAATTATGATGGTGAAAAAAATCCCCCAAACTGGAGTTTCTGTAGGATAGAATAACACACAAATAATCCCAAGAGTTGTACTAAAGATTAAAATCAATGCAAACCATAAATCTGGTACCTCTTCATAAACTGACATCATTTTACAATGTGGGTCTTTTATGAATTTCCCATAAACACTAGAAGATTTACTAGTGAAGGATTCATATAAGGTTTCTCCTACATTTTTGAAACTTGTCTTCATCGAGTCCCATTCACTGAAAACATGATAAAAGATGGCAAATGGATATAATGCAAAATAAGCACCGTAAACGATAAGATTAGCGGCCGTGAAATATGGGGGACCGATTTTTTCATATTTTTTATGATCAAAGTGATTTTTATCATTAAGGATATCACGAACTTTATAAACTTCACCTTTATTATTGAAAAGTTCATTTGAGTTAATAGGTAAGTAACCAGTCCATTTATTATTGGTATAATAAATTAAAACAATAGTCAAAAACCCTAAAAATGAACCAATATATTGGTTAATATATGTATAAAATGGAACTGTTAAACAGCCAGCTGCATCTAAAATGTTCCAATCAAAGGATGGTAAAGGATTTAAGCCTAATCCAATTTGAGTTCCAGTTATATTTGCCAAGTGTAACAGGTTTGGATTAAACCAAGTTGGCCAGTTAAATGTTGATAAGGCTTTAAAAAAGAATGAAGGAATCCAATTATAGAAAAAGCTAACAATGAAAACTATAAAAAAAAATGCATACCTTGAAATATACCAGCCATGAATAGACTGATGAGTGGTTTCTTCATTAATTAATGCTTTATTTAACGCAATTGTTGGTAATATAGTTGGCCATAACGATTTTACAGGATAAATACAAACTTTCCTCATAATCCCAGCAAATCCAAACCCTAAAAATTGGGTTGAAAGCACTAAAAGAACTTGAAAAGTTAGACTAACCCATTTCAATCCATAGAATTTATCTAATTTCATAACAATAATATTATAGATTGCATACGGTGTACCATCAGAACACAGATAAATAATCGATGATAACATCATTTCCTTATAATTCCAGGGCCCTGGGTTTAAATTCACTTTTTTTCCAAAGATAGAAATGATTTTGTTATGTTCAAATGATTTTTCCCATAGCTTCCCACAAGGTAATAAAAGTAATTGAATTGTATGGCCTCCAAGCTTTATTGAAGGCATCCTATGAACAAAAAAATTATTTACAATAGATCCAAGAAATGTCCAAAAGAGACCAATAACATAAGCTCTGAAGGTGTCTACTGGTATTGTAGGATCATCGTATGGATCGGTAATGGCTCTGATTTCTGGGTAAGGTGAATGAAAGGCAATCAACGAGGCTTCTAAACGGACCTGAAGTTCCCAATCAATGATATTTAAATAAGTTTTGTTTTTAAATTTCGAATAATCGATGGGGTCTTCTTCGTAATATTTATCGTTATCTTTAGGTTCATTATTTTCTTCAATCTCACCGACATTTAAATCATTTGGGGCTGCATGGATTAATCTTTCTATCAAAACATAATCTTCGTGAAGGAAATTGACATCTCCTTTGTGCACAGCCAAAGTGTCTCTTAATATAGTCATGGCATTTTCAATGGAAAGTGACAGGATTTTTTCAATCATATAATTTGCACTAAACGGAATTTCAACATCATCTAATGGAACTTTTGCTCGGAAACTTTCATCACTTATTACACCAAGACGAAGAAGAGTGAATCGTACTTCGTTATCATTCAATTGATAAGACTTCGCCGTAGGTTCTTCACCGAACGTAGAGAGCTCAATGTAACCAGACATTTGTTCAGAAAATATGTGGAGGTCGCGTTAACATATATTGGGCTTGATTGACTATAAATTGGATTTCAAAATCTTAACCACTTCAGCAGATTCGGTGCTACTTTCAATTGAAGGGTTAACTATACCGTTTACGAACACTGTAGGAGTTACATGCACACCAACAGTTCTTTGGTATCTTGTAAAATATTTAACATCTACTGTAACAGCATTGCCAGAATTACTATAATCGTCTTCTTTATCGACTTGAGAAATAACCAAATTTTCTAATACTTGATCTTTTGAAAATGGGATTTCCGTATCTTTTGAAACTACGTCATACAATTGTTGATAAATTTGATTACGGGACTTCTCAGAATTAGCGTTATCATAGAGTTGTTTAATATTTCTAAATAATGAATCGGAAACTTTCCAGAAAAGATTAGGATTCTCACCTGATTCTCTGATTAATTTTGAAATAGATAATGCAAACTCGTGCATATAAATTGAGTTTGGATGCCATGGTTGAATAACATTGGCGATTACAAATTGGAAAGACCCTGGGGTTGATTTTTCAATTGAAGGAATAATTGAGTTATAGAAATGGTCGAAGATTTTGGCACTAAAAGGACAATTGTAATCTAAGAATAGGGTGACAGTGTGAGGAACTTGCTTGAAGTTAGTCAATGGGTAGTAATAATTGGAAAGATATTTAGGAGAAACCATTATGAAAGTTTGATAAAAGTGAGAACTTCTCCAGCCACATTTAGCAATTTTCGCAGCCAAATTTGCGGCTCTTAGGGAAGATATGTGAATGCATTTTTTACTGTATATGGTCTTTTATTCCTTATTTACTATACAATTGAATTTAAATACACACTTTACTACTATATACTGATCTATATTTGGTATGGGGTAACTATTTATGCATCTCTGTAATTTAAACGGGTTAAGATCCGATTTTCAAGATTTTGCTTTCGTCTTATACTTCTGGTAGGAGATGAAACGGGGTTGGAGGTTTCATTCTCCATTCCTAGAAACTCTAAAGGTTCGATTTTGTTGAAAAGAATAAAATCAAGCGAATTTGATGCGTCTGTTGTACCTGCATTTGCAGTTTCAGTTTTGTTTCCATTTGAGGTTTCTACTTTATGCTCATTTGGTGATAGAACTGATGATTCGGCTTGATTTTTCAGTCCTTCTTGGACTGTGGTGGATGATTTGTTGTTTAATAACTGATCTGACTTCTCAAGAACAAAAAATATTGGTGGTTTTGGAGACAATTGTGCGTTTACTGTTATATCCGTAACCACAGATGAGTTAACATTAATTCCGTTTGCAGCAGACAGGGTGGCATTAGCATCATTTGCAGTTGATGTAGTACTTCCAGTAGTGGTGTCTATGACAGGAGGTAGATTACGAGTTCTTGGCCTTCCTCTTTTACGGGGAACACCGTTAGCATCGGTAGTTTTATGAGCTACAGCCTTACCACCAGCTTTTGGGGGTCTACCAACAGGTCTCTTACGTGGTCTACCAACAGGTCTTTTACGTGGTATCGTTGGCTCAGCAGATTGTTTCTCAGCTACTACCTGTTGAGGAACCTCTTGTTCAGTTAATCCTTTATCAGTATGTTCTTTATCAATTGCTTCTTGACTCTCCTTAGTACTTGCGTTTTCATTACCTGCTTCTTTCTGATTGTCTTTTATTTCAGTAGCTTCTTTTTCAACATCTCCTCTACCAGCGACTTCCTCAGAAGATAATTTATCTGTAACATCAACTTCATCATGGACGCTTTCACTACTAGCAGTAACATTTGAGGCCTCTTGAGTATTCATCTGCTCATGATGATTGCCATTTACGTTTTCACCGTCACCGTCATTGTCATTGTCATTACCATTGTCATTACCATTGTGATCATCATGGACATTTTTATTATCATGGACATTATCATGGACATTATCATGGACATTATCATTATCGTCTTCTTCATCTGTAATAACCTCGATAACTTCAACCATTGACTCAGCAGGTTTTTCATCAGTTTCACCAGTTTCACCAGTTTCACCAGTTTCACCAGTTTCACCAGTTTCAGTACCGTTCTCTTTGCTGGATGTTTCTTTGTCAGACAGTTCATCGTTTGGAATCGATGCCCTCAATTCAACCTCCTCACTTTCGTCTATATATTCCAAAACAGGCTCTTGAAGACCAACAGGAAACTCTTGAGATTCGTCGTCTGAGGATGCAGTTTCACTTACAAATAAGGGAAACTCAGCAGATGCCTCATCCTGTACACTAGTATCTATATTACGTGAAGATACGTTCTTAATTTGCAGTGCAGTTTGTTCTGCATTAGATGTCTGGTCAATTTGAGATTTATTTTGAACTTGACTTCTATCTTCAGAAAATTCCTCATTATCTGGGTGATCCTCAGGTTCTGAACTATCGATAATTATTATTGAATCTGTTTCATCATAAGAATCATTAGGCACATTGGAACGATCTATAGCACGTAATTCTTCTTCAATCTCTTCAGATATAATTTGTTCTTCAATTTCAGAATCATCAGTATGTGGAATTATTGGAAGTGTCCCTTTATTAATATATGAAGTCTCTTTTATATTATTTTCAATTTCTTCTGAAGTATCGTTTGATTGTACTTCTTTAATATTAGGAATAGCTTCTTCTATATCTGAAGTTTCCGAATTAGAATTTTCATAAGTACTCTCACCGGAGCTAGGGTTTATACTTATTGATTTAGTACCTGTTCTTAAATTTCTAATTACTCTACCAGACCCTTTTAAGTTTCTTTTGATAGCCAAATCTTTACTACGTTTACGTCTTCTAGATGCATATTTGTTAGCTGAAGAGTCATTTGGTGCGATAGAGTCATCATCTGAGTGCAAAGATGCATCGAATTTGGTCTTTCTGGTAGAAGTTGGTCGTGATGCTTCGTTATCATGTACTTGTGCTTGATGTGCCATTGGGTCGTCAGAGAGAATAAGAATATCTTCAGATTCAGCTCTGACATTATTGTCATTTTGAGACCCATCATCCTTCGAATTTGCTTCAAAAGGTTGTGATTGGGTTGGTGTTGCTTGAACTTGTACCTGGGATCTTGTAGTACGTCTTGGTGAAACAGTTGTAAAATGATCTGGGGTATCGTCTGTTCGCTTAGTAGAACTTTTACGTCTTTGGGAAGCAGTGGATGTTGTAGAAGGTAAATTTGAAAAATCATTAGAGGTTTTAGTGGTTTTTGGTCTCGGGTCTGGTTTTCTAAAACCGCTAGATTTGTCATCAGTAGACGATATGGAGAGTGGTGATGCTGTTGATGGATAGTGAATTGAACGGGATTCAATGTTTTTTTTGGAAAATTCTTCAGGTCGTATCTTACCTTTATTAGTTATAAAGCTCAATGGAGAAATCAGCAGCATAGAGATAGGCTCAATTGATGGCTCTTTACTATGTAAACGCATTAACAACTTTGAAGGACTAGGTTCTCTTATGGTTACCGGAACAGAACCCTCGTTAGGTTTGGTATTATTTGTAGTTTCGGATGTGGTTTGTGTGATGGTTGCAGTAGGCCCTCCAGCACCTTGAGGTACAACATTAACTTGTTCCTTCAGAATCGTCTTCACCGACAAGGTTTGAATTTCATCATCGTCAGAATCAATTGCAGATTCCTTAGTAGTTACCGACTTATCTTGGGAGGACAACGACTGTTTCTTCGTCGTATGGCTTGTTTTGGAGGGTATTGGTGATTCGATATCAGATAACGAATTATCATGATTTTTCCTACTCAGTTTTTTCGAACTTGACCTACTCTTTTTCTTTTTGTCCTTTTTCTTCTTCAATGGAGTTAAATTAGGTTTAGGGATTATTGTGGGTACTATTTGATTAGAAACGGGTAATTGGTTTGAAACATCGATTTTACGCCGTTTAGACGGTCTTGAAGTTGCTTCTTGCAGTTCACGAACTGAATTATTGTCTTCTTTAGTTATCCAGCTAGTCCATAACCTAGATAAGCCTCCAAAAAGACCATTCAGCCAGATCCGATTGTTAGACATCAACTGAATCAAGAGATATATGCGCGCAGAATTTTTATTTACGTTTACTTGAGAATAGACAATGCATGTAACAATTTAACCGGGATATAGAGAGGAATTACAAGATTAATAGGAAGCTTTTCTATTATAATACAAAATCCTACACATTCAGTGATCTCAAGTTAAGATACATAATTTACACTTATCATATAAAACTTCATGAAACTTATCATCATCGTCAACTTCAAATTGTTTCAATTGAGATTTTTGAGTTTCATTGAAATTTTGATCTAATATACCTTGCTCTTCTTGAAAATCGTCAAGATCATTTTTTAAATATAATTTAATCAAATTAGGAGCAAATTCCGATTTTAAACTTTCATTAAGATCTAATCTTTTAAATAATTTAGATTTAAGATCAATTAATCTTAGATTTACTGGTAAAAGTAAAACAAAGATATCATCTTGATAATAGAATTTTACTTTAATTTTTGTACCCGAAGGTTTTGAAGGTTGGACTTGAGATTGTCCTTGAGGTTGAACTTGAGCTTGAGATGAGGGATCTTGTAAATTATTAAATAAATTACCAGATGATTGAGATAATCTATTAAGATTTGATTCAGATGATGTTGGGGTAGTTGATGATCTACCTTGTTGATGTAAATTGGAATATTGTGATAATCTATCTTGTTGATAATTTGATTTTTGGCTTATTGGTTTCAGTTGTCTTTGCTTAAAATTATTATCAACGACTTCTTTATCGAATCCATTTTCAACAATATCGAAAAGTCGTAACACTTCTTCCGATTTTGAAATATGAGGTGGTAAACTAATTAAGTTTCTTAAATAATAATCTAATTTTTCTCTTCTTAATTTAGAAATACTATCATTAACATTAATTAAAGGACCGGGAATTGAAGGAATAATTCTTTTTGAATTTTCAATTTTACCAGCTTCAAATGGATATAATTCTAATAATTTAACTTGTAAATCATAAAAATCTTGATAGTAACGATATAAATATCTAATTTTGCCGTTACTTAATTTTGCTATTATTAAATATTGATATCTACCATGATCTAATTGATAAGAATCAACACTTGCTTCAATGATAGTAGTATTTGTTGAACTTAATGATGATCTATTAGATATTGATGGATTTTTAGGGAAATATTGACTATTAGAGGATATTGGAGGAGTTTGGTTCGATATAGATCCCAATGGAATGGTCGATGCTTGATATTTGGCAGTTTGTTCTTTCCATTGTTCAACAGTTGGAATTTTAAAAGTTTCAATTAATTTTGCCAATTCTTTTTCATCATTGCTTATAATATTATTTGGATTTATTAAATCAATTATCTTGACATAACTTACAGGTACTAAACCTGGACCACCTAATCTATTAATTGGTTTGGCAATAAACCATTCATAATCATGATGGGCACAAATAATTAAATTTTCACCTGGCTGGATATCTAATTCATCTTCTCTTTCAGCTTTAAATCCATATAAAACCACCGCATATAAGGTTTGACTCGAGTTTCTCGAAGAATTTGATTTAGTTCTTTGATTATCTAAATTTTGATCACCTGCTGTATCAGTCTTTGGCCTTGATCTATTGAAAACTTCAAAATAACTCATAGGGACCATACCTTTTTGATTTGTCATAGGATTTGTGGCTTCATACCAACCGTTGGCTTCACTTTCATCTAATTCATTCATTACATGAAAGAAATCACCTTTTGAAAAACTTAATTCATCGGGTCCTTGCGGTTGATAATCATATAATGCTTTAATAACGATTTTAGGAGTTTGTAAGATTGATGCATCATTTAATTGTACTCCAGAGCCTACACGTGATATTATATGTTTGCTATTTTCTGATGAACTTGACAGTCTTTTATTCCTTCTAAAGGATTTAATCATAATGGTCTAATTAATTTTTTTTTCTCAAGTTGTATCGTAAACTTTTTGCGGGTCGTTATAAGTTTTTAATTGATTCGGCTAGTTAACTTGAATGATTTGATTTTTGAGCTGTAAATCTTTTAATTAAAAGCTTGGATGATTTCAATAAAAAATAACAATGTAACCTTCAAAATTTATAGCTATTGTTAATTTAATTGTAATTAATATAAGATTTTTTGATCTATTAATATACTTTAGGACTGAGGAAAAAATTTCAGGTCGTGTCGGAGATGAAATTATGTTACCAGTTTCTGGATGGAATTTTTTTTTATTTTAAAATCTGTGGGTTGAACTAGATTTATTAATTAAAATCAATTGAGAAATTGTGTTACAAAAATTGATGTTACAAAGTATTTTAATATATTATTAAAAATTCTATAATAAATAAATTAATCCTATTTAAATAGTTGTGAAAAATTTCACACCTCCTTTTTATACGCGATCTGCTTCATTACCGTTTTAGTAATTAAAGGTAGTAGTTGAATTTATTAAATTCTTTTGATTTAAGCTGGTTAAATATTCATTCCATAACTTATCATTGACCAATGTTTTATAATCTCCGATTAAAATCAAACCAAATTTAGCTCTTGTTAATGCAACGTTTAATCTTCTTTCATCATTTAAGAATCCAATTTTTTTATCACTATTTGATCTAACGCAAGAGAAAATAATAAAATCTTTTTCCCTACCTTGGAATGCGTCAATTGAAGCAATCATTATTTGAGAAACAATATGAATTGTAACTGGATTTGAATCATTATCGATATCTTCTCTATCAACATCGATTTTAATTTCATTTCTTTCCGGATTAATCAAATCATTTTTAGATAAAATATCAGAAATTGCGTTACGTTGACCTCCATAAGGTGTTATAATACCAATTTTATCTTTAGGAATCTTTTTAACATGAATTAAATCGGTTAAAACTTGAAGTATATAATCAATTTCTTTCATATTTCTATAAGTATAACCACTATCTTCTCTAAACCAAGTTTTAACTCTTGATTCGGGTGCATTTCCGTTAGTATCCCAAAATTGTACAGGTTTAGCAATTTCTTCGATAAATCTGTCCTTTTCACTAATACCATCTTTTAATAACCCATTGTAAAATTTATTACGAGGGAATTCACTAATCATTGGATGCATTCTATATTGGGTATCCAACATATGTGGAGTTTTGTAAGTACCATTTAATAAAACCCTTTCAAACAATGATAATGATAAGCTTGGGATTTGTGAAAAACTACTCAATTGTTTTTGATCTCCAACAAATACAAATTTTTTGACACCTTTCATTGATAATGGAATTAAAGTAATTGGTTCAGAAGATTGTGTGGCTTCATCCATGATAACAATTGGGAATTTATCCATAGATTTAAATTGTGCACCACCAGCCGAAACACTTGTTGTAAAGATAACTCTAGCTTGAGCAACCAAAGTAGTTGATAATTCAAATTGCATCTGCTTTAACTTTTTCATTTGATTCTGACTAACCTCTTTGGCTCTAGGACTTCTTAATTTATCAACGGTTTCTTTCATAGCTAATGGTAACATATCATATAATTTATGATGGAGACAAATATCTTTCAAATGGTGATTTTTGTTATAATCTGATTCCTTTGAAATCGATACAATTCTTAAAATTGATTTACCATGAGTTGAAATCAATTTCTCTGCAATATTATCAATTGCAATATTTGATGCTGCAACAACTAATATTGGATAAGTATTAAAAGTATTTAATAATTGCAAAATAATTTCATGAATTGTAGATGTTTTACCGGTACCTGGTGGACCTTGTAATACAGTGATTGAATTATTTAATACAGATTGAAGGGCAACCTTTTGAGATTCATTGAAGTTTCTTCCTTCTGATAATTTAACGTAATTATTAAAAACAATTTGTTTAATTGGCTCTTTCCCTAACAACATTTTAATAAAACTTGGGTTATCGATTTTGGTCATAGCCATGAAAACTCTTGATACTGGTACAGTGGCTGGTAATAAATTTAAATATTTTACATTAATTTGAGTAGGTAATTTATTAATATTCCATGGGAATAATTCTACAATAATATCCAACTTAGTACTCTTTTTATCAGCTTCTGCTAAAACAATCTTACCGAACCACGGAATCGTTTGATTCAAGGTTAAGAATATAGTTTGGTCGACAAAAAAAGGCACTTTATTTACAATTTGGCTTCTCTCTGACATGAATTTATTTTTCAAAGATTGGGTCAATTTAATTTCAGCTTTGAAGTATTTGGACTTTTTATCATTATCCTCAAACCAAGAGAGAACCATTTCATCAGGATTAATGAATGCATTATGGTTCAGAGATAAACTTGCTTTCTCTTCTAAGAAAAGATTATGACTTAATTCGATATAGTATTGTTCCATGGTATCATAAGTCAAACGAGCTTGTTTACTTGGTTCATAGATTGTGATACCTGAAGGAATCTTGAAAGTATTTGGTTCAACGGTTTCTGAAGGTGGAGGTACCAATGGTTCTCTCTTTGTACTTTTTGATTCTTGGGTTTTCGAATTCTTCAGTTTATTAGAGAGTTCATTCTTTGCCGACTGACCTTTTATTGGTTTCTTTGACTTTGGTTCAATTGAATTAGTAGCACTCGATTTACCTTTTGTTTGCTTTGATTTGTCTTGCTTACCATTATCTTTCTTTGGCTTATCTTGCCTTTCATTGGCTTGTTTGGTCTTATCTTGCTTGGTCTTATCTTGTTTAGTCTTATCTTGCTTGGTCTTATCTGATCTACCAGGTTTATCTTGCTTTCCTTTATCAGATCTTTTGACTTGTTTGTCATTTTCTTTACCAGCAATAGGTTTTTGACTTTTACCTTTATCTGCCCCATTTTGAGAGCCATTGTTAATAGACAATTTGTTCAACTCAGCACTAATTTTTAAAGGCGTTGGTGAGTTGGTACGAGATTGTCTAGCACTTGGAACCGCAGAATTGTTTTTAGAACTGCCTCTGGAGTTGGCACCTGAACCAGCTTTGGAATTCGTTTTTGACCCTGTCTTAGAATTAGCACCTGAACCAGCATTAGAACCAGGCTTCGACAGTGGTTTAGAAGATTTACCACCTTTAGATTTAAAGCTAGGTGTTGGTTTGGAAGGTTTTGTTGAGGATTTCCCATTAGGAGCTTCACTACCAATAGCTTTGACAGTAGAACCCGATTTCATTAGTTTAGATTCTGCTAACTTGGAAAAATAATATTCTCTTCTTTCAGCAGCTTCTTTTTCCTTTTCAGGACTGATTTTCTTTCTTTTACCACCTTTTTTAGGTCTTCTAGATTTACCTTTACCTTTTCTTGGTTTATTCTTAGGTACAAATTCTGTCAACCCAAGTAATTCAGATAAGAAATAATCATCATCCTCACTGACAAACTTGACATTTGGGTATTGCTCTTGATAAGTTGGTAAACAATTTCTGCAAATGATTACTTGTTCATTCCCATTCTTACCAACAGATAACCTGGAGTCATTATTACATATAAAACAGGAAATATCTCTGAACTTAAAGTATTGTTCGAGCTTCTTAAAAAACGAACCATTGCTTAAGGAATATTGAACAGAAGGCTTGTCTTCTTTTGATAAACAAGTTTGACATAACATATTCATATCATTAAGACCAAATCTGAGTATACTTAATTGTAAGATATTAGTATCATCACATTCTTCACATTCTATTACTTCGTCTAAAGGATCATATTTCGCCAGTTTGTGTCTGGTGGTTGTGAAATGCTTTGATATATCATCTAAAGAGTAGGTTCCTTTACAGGTACCACAAGTAATTGTAGATGACATTTATAAAATTCTCGGTGCGCAGACTTGATATGATAGCGATGAGATGGGGCTTGATCAGACCAAAAATGCAGCTGGGATTAGATCGGAACAAGAATATAAGTGCTGAAGTATAGATATGAGAGATATTTAAGTTTCAGTGATACCATATACCTTTTGAACACTTGTTCAAGTACCACACATCAACACTTTTGAGCAATTTGAAACAAATTAAACTAATAACTGGAGGGATGGCCGAGTGGTCTAAGGCGGCAGACTTAAGATCTGTTGGACAGTTGTCCGCGCGAGTTCGAACCTCGCTTCCTTCACTATTTTTTTTTCCCTGCTCCTTTTTTACCCTATATGCCTAACTCACTTTAACTAATGCGTACAAAAGTAGTTCGCTAGGAGTAATTTACGCCCAAGTATTCGACGATTACTGCGGATAAACGCCTTGTAGAAAAATTAACTAATTGAAATTTAACTTTAATATCCTAAAGTTAAATTAATTAATTGTAAATCCCCTGAACATGAATATTTCCATATATAGAATCGTTGTAATATCAAAGTCATTATCTCTTAATTATCTCTTAGTTACTATTGTAGAACAATAGAATTTGTTACATATAAGAACGCGGGCTTACATAAGATAAAACTCTGAGCTGACGCGTTATACAGGAAAAAAAAGTAGCGTAAAAAAATCAAATTTGGTGATCTTCAAAGGAATAATTTTTTAACTACCAAGATTATTTTTTTAAATTTGTTTAGAAAGAAGGAGTTTAATAAAGATTAAAGAATTTGTTTTAATAATTTATATTAGATGTTTCAAGGTTCGAATTCAGTAAATGCCAGTCATTTCAGTGCATCTTCATCAGTTTATTCTCAATATGATTCCAATGTAGAATTTAAGAATAACCAAGAAATAATAGAGGAAGTCGATGAAAGTTCTTTATCTTCATACCATGATGTGGATAGTCATTTGAATAGTAATCCAAGTTTTACGTCCATTAATAATTCCCTTTTAAAGAATAAAAGTAATGATCTGTTAAATTCTGGCCTGTTAGGTAATGAAAATTCTTATGATGATGATATGACTCCCAAATTGCCAACTGTTAGTAGTTATAATAATGATCACATCGATGAGAATACTCCAGTTTTGGAAAACAGTAATGGAATTTTCCCTTCAAGTCAATCAAATAATAACTTAGATGTTAATTATTTCCCCCAGCAAAACCTTCATCAAAAATTTAAAAGATTATCCGTGAAATTACAATCGAATAATATGAATGCTTCTGATGATTCTTATAAATTCATGAATAAATTTAATAATAATATTCGTTCGAGTTATAATACTGATTCTCCAAAAGATGGTAGAACTAGTCTGTATTATCAAAAGATCAATGAGTCCATTCCAACCAGTGAAGATGAAGAACATGATGATGATGCAAGAGAGATTGTAAGAGAAAACTCTGTTATCAGACCAGATGATTCTGATGTAAGCACCATAAGTAATCGTTCAAGCATTAGTGATGATGGATTCCATTCAAGACAAGGGTCACAAGACAGTAGTGGAACTAACTCCCAATTTTATTTTAATAATTCTAATAATAATACTACTGGCCAATTAAATTCATATGGTGCCAATGTTTCTAAACCACATGCTTTAAAAGTCATTAAAAATCAATCTATCCCTCTTGGTATTGACGAAGTTCCACCAAGAAAAGATCTTGCAGAAAAGTTCAAACAAAACCATAAGAGAAATAAATACCAAGTAGTGAACAAATCTGAAGATTTGAGTTCCAAATATGCAAATGGTCTAAATATTTCTTATGCCGATTCAGGTTTGGACCCAAAAAGTTCAAATGATCAAGAAGTTAGTCAATTAAGTGATCATTTAGATACTTCTTTAACTACTTCTGAAGATTCAACTAATAAAGAAGTTATTAAAGTTGAACCTGAAGAAGATGATCTTTCAACATTATTTGTTAGAGCTTTACACCCATTTGATTCTTCAACTTTACAATCAGAAGCCGATGCCTCGATTTGCTTAGCATTTGAAAAAGATGATGTAGCCGTTGTCCATTCAATAGATGAATCAGGTTGGGGTGAAGTTACATTAATTGAATCCTTACAAAGAGGTTGGGTGCCCATGAATTATTTCAAGTTTGCAGTTGATGAAAATGAAGAAGATGATAGTTTTGATGAAGACGACGAAGAGGATGAAGGGAAAATTCCAAATAGTATATTCTTAAAACCATTATTCCACAGTTGTGGTAGATTTTTAATTAATCCATTATCACATAAAAATCGTAAAGGAAAATATTCATTTTCCATTAGAATTATTAATTCTATAAGAGATGGTGTTAGAGTATTATTACAAGAAACTGATTGTTTATCAAGATCAAACGAAATTGTTACCAAAAGACCAGTAGTTAGAAAAACTAGAAAAGTTTTATTAGCAGATTGGTATAATTTAATGATAAAAGCAAATGAATTTAAAGGAACTTCAAATTATAATAAAATTGAAATTTTAACTTTAATGGTTTATCAAGTTGTAAGAAGAGCAGTTTCATTCTTACAAGTTTGGTCCATCGAAAGCAAGCAAATCATTAAAAAGGAAAATGAAAAGAAATTGCAAAATGATATGAATAATTATCCATTACTTGAGACTCCACCATTAGCCAAGCAAAGAGTAACAGAAATTAATGGAATTCTTTATTCTTATTTAGGATTAATAATTGGAAGATTAGATTTGATTGAACATAATTCTGTTGGTTGTGATTTATTAGAAACTTTAACTCATCATATAATTCTTTTATTAAGAGAATTATTATTTATTTCTAAAACTGGTTCAGATTATTCATCTGAAAAGCCTTCTGACTTAGATAGTTCATTAGATACTTTATTATCTTTAGTAAGTGATTTAGTCACTGCAGTTAAAAGCCTAGTGGTTAAAACTTTAAATGAAAATGCTGATGATCAAAAATATAAGGTACCTGACTATAATAAGCCAGAAGATTCTACTGGTATTAAGAACTATTATTACACAGAAGAAGGTGGTGAATTAATTCAAATTTCTTCTAAAATGATTAAATCAATTGGTCATACTGTTAGTTCAATTCGTAAATTACTTGAAATTACTGGTAATTTTAAATTGAATGCTCAAAGATCTTATCCAGATTATGGTAAAATGAGAATTGAACCAGGTGAATTTATTAGAAAATGTAGTTTAGGAATTGCAAAATCTAGTACTTTAAAACACCGTGAATTGAAAAATATTAAACCTACAAACAGAAATATCTCTAATAGATTTTCAATGATGAGATCCGGTAAAACTGGTGAATTATCATTAACCACAAGTGGTGCAGGATTATTACACGATGTTTTATTAACTGATATCGATGGATCTTTTAGTAAGGATAAAGATTTTGCAAAATATACTACCAATTCTTCCTCAAATAATACCGATTCTTTGCCTGATGATATTAATCCTGATAATGAACTCTTGGTAGATTCAAAAGGTAATTTATTGGGTGGGTCATTTAAAGGATTAGTTTACACTTTGACTAATGAAAATACACCACCGGAATATTTCTTTGTTTCGACTTTTTTCATTTGTTTCAAAAGTTTTGCAACTGGTATGGATTTAGTCGAAGAATTAATTACTAGATTTGATTTAAGTAACAGTTTATTATCTAAGGCTTCCAATCAAGATAAAATTAACTTGGAACTTAAAATAAAAAATAGAAGAAGATTGATTACCAAAATGTTTCAATTATGGATGGAATCTTATTGGAATATTGAACAAGATTCTCCACTTTTACCCACTTTAATTAATTTTTTCAATGAAGGTGTTTCACATTATTTACCTTTAGATTCAATGAAGTTATTAGAAGTTGCAGCTAGATTATCATCCAAACCTTTAACTGAAGGTTACAAAACTACCAGAAAACATAAAGCTAGTAAACAATTAATTTCCAGAAGCATCACTGTGACAAGGTTAAATAGAAAACATTCCATGGCTGCTCCATTAAATGATTCCAATTTAACTAAGAGATATTCTATGGTAGATGGATATGAATTAAGTAAAATTAATACCAATTCCTCAACTGCTAGTTCAATTAAATCAATGACTTTACCATTGCCATTGGGTATTGGGAATCAAACATCTTCAGCAAGCACTTTATTATCTAAAAGTAATATTTCAACTATTGAAAAATTAATTTTAACTTATAGAGCTATTATTGGAAATGGATGGTGCCCAAATAATTATATTAACCCTAAAAGTTATATACCATTAGACTTAACAATGTTGTTACCAAATTGGTATAATGTTTGTGATCAAAGTTGGGTATTATCAAATTATAGACCAAACTTATTAGATTTTAATGGATTAGAAATTGCAAAACAATTAACAATCATTGAATCAACCATTTTTTGTAACATTAAACCTGATGAATTATTAAATGACAATTATACTACTAAAAGGGCTCATCTTAAATTGGCTCCAAATGTTAGACAATCTTTATTATTTACAAATTGTTTAAGTGGATATGTTATTGAATCAGTTTTACAACCAAAAATTACTAATAAAATGAGATTAAATATAATTAAAACTTGGTTAAAAGTTGCTATTTCATGTCTTTATTTAAGAAATTTCAATTCATTAGCTGCAATTATAACTTCTTTGCAATCTCATTTAATTACAAGATTAACTAGATTATGGGTTGATTTATCTGATAAGTATCAAGAATTATATGATTACTTATCAAGTATTATTCATCCTGATAAAAACTATAACGTTTACAGATCAAAATTAAGAAACTTTTTGGTTTCAAACGAATATAATATTCCAACAGTTCCTTATTTCCCATTATTTTTACAAGATTTAACATTTGTAACTGATGGAAATCCAAACTTTAGAAAAGGTAATGATTTCTTAAATAAGAAATTAATTAACATTGATAAGTATTTGAAAATCACCAGAATCATTGCTGATATTGAAAGTTTACAAATTCCTTACGACAATGCACAAACATTAATTCCTGAATCAGGCTTAGATGCAAATGACTATACAATTAATCCTGTACCTTGCTTACAAGAATTGATTTTATTAGAATTATGGAAAATATCTCAATTAAATAAAAAAGAAGAAGATAGAGCTTGGAAGTTGAGTTGTTTAATCCACCCAAGAGACGCTAATTAACGAACTTTTTGAAAAAAATTTTAAAAAAATATATTATGTAAAACTAGTGTGTAATAAATGTATTATATTAAATATTACTTTGGTATGCGCACGACTAACATGAGTATGACTCAAAGGTGATTCCTAAAACGGCAGGAAAGCGTCTGATTACCTCTGATAAAACTAATTGGTTGAGAAAATTAAAAATTTTTCAGATCTAAATAATTTTGCAACAATTGTTAACTAGATTAATATTGATAGAAACTAACACCAAAGTAAAAGAAAAATCATGTTAAGAAATAGACCAATAAGATCTATTTCTCTAAGAGTAAGATCATTAGCTACTTCAACAAATGTTTTTAATGTTCCTGAAGAATTTAAATCAAGAACCCCACCATATGAAAAATTAATAAATAATTTAGGCAAAGTTAAATCTATTCTTAATGATCAACCTTTAACTTTAGCTGAAAAGATTTTATATTCACATTTGTGTAATCCAGAAGAAAGTTTAGCTCAAAGTAAAGGTAATGTTTCAAACATCAGAGGTGAAATTTATTTAAAATTAAACCCTGATAGAGTTGCCATGCAAGATGCTTCTGCTCAAACTGCTTTATTACAATTCATGACTTGTGGTATGCCAGAAACTGCTGTCCCTGGATCTATTCATTGTGATCATTTAATTGTTGGTAAAGAAGGTGCAGAAGATGATTTAGTTAAATCTATCGCAACTAATAAAGAAGTTTTCGACTTTTTACAAAGTTGTGGTGAAAAATACGGTATTCAGTTCTGGGGACCAGGTTCAGGTATTATTCATCAAATTGTGTTAGAAAACTTTTCAGTCCCAGGTTTAATGATGTTAGGAACTGATTCACATACTCCAAATGCTGGTGGTTTAGGTGCAATTGCAATTGGTGTTGGTGGTGCTGATGCTGTTGATGCTTTAACTGGTACACCATGGGAATTAAAAGCTCCTAAAGTTTTAGGGGTCAAATTAACTGGTAAAATGTCTGGTTGGACTTCTCCAAAAGATGTTATTACAAAATTAGCTGGTATTTTAACTGTTAGAGGTGGTACTGGTTATATTGTTGAATATTTTGGTGAAGGTGTGGAAACTTTATCTTGTACTGGTATGGCAACCATTTGTAATATGGGTGCCGAAATTGGTGCAACCACTTCAACCTTCCCATATCAAGATGCTCATCGTCGTTATTTATATCAAACTAGAAGAGGTCCAATTGCTGATATGGCTGATATTGCTAACAATAAATTCAAATTTTTACAAGCTGATGAAGGTGCTGAATATGATAAAGTTATTGAAATTGATTTAGCAACCTTAGAACCACATGTTAATGGTCCATTCACTCCAGATTTATCAACTCCAATATCTAAATTTGGTGAAACTGCTAAAGCTGAAAATTGGCCATCTCAAGTTTCTGCTGGTTTAATTGGTTCTTGTACAAACAGTTCTTATCAAGATATGAGCCGTGCTGCTTCAATCATGAGACAAGCCGAAAAAGTTGGTTTAAAACCAAAGATTCCATTTTTTGTCACTCCAGGTTCTGAACAAATTAGAGCTACAATTGAAAGAGATGGTTTAATCGAAACCTTTGAAAAAAACGGTGCAATTGTTTTAGCAAATGCTTGTGGTCCATGTATTGGACAATGGGATAGAACTGATTTCCCAAAAACTTCAAGTGAAACTAATGCTATTTTCACATCTTTTAATAGAAATTTTAGAGCTAGAAATGATGGTAACAGAAATACTATGAATTTCTTAACTTCTCCAGATATGGTTACTGCTATGATTTATTCTGGTGATATGAACTTTAACCCATGTACTGATTCAATTAAATTAGACAATGGTGAAGAATTTAGATTTGCTCCTCCAGAAGGAGAAGAATTACCAAATGAAGGATTTATTAAAGGTAGACATGAATTTTATCCAGACCCAAATCCTAAACCAAAACCAGAAGTTTCAGTTAATGTTTCACCAACCTCAGATAGATTACAAATTTTAGAACCATTCAAACCATGGTCAGGTGAAGAATTATCAACTAACGTATTAATTAAAGTTGAAGGTAAATGTACTACTGATCATATTTCAGCTGCTGGTGCTTGGTTGAAATATAAAGGACATTTAGAAAATATTTCATATAACACCTTAATTGGAGCTGTTAACAAAGAAACTGGTGAAGTCAATACCGCTTATGATTTCAATGGTGATAAGTATGGAATTCCTGAATTAATGATGAAATGGAAAGATGAAGGTCGTCCATGGATTGTTGTTGCTGAACATAATTATGGTGAAGGATCAGCCAGAGAACACGCTGCTTTATCACCAAGATTCTTAGGTGGTTCAATTATTTTAGTTAAATCATTTGCTAGAATTCATGAAACTAACTTGAAGAAACAAGGTATGTTACCATTAACATTTGCTGATGAATCAGATTATGATAAAATTGATTCCTGTGATTTATTGACTACTATTGATTTACAAGATATGATTAGTAAAGATGGTAATAATGGTGGTACTTTAAGAATGAAAGTAACTAAGAGAGATGGTACTGAATTTGAAATTTTATGTAAACACACCATGTCCAAAGATCAAGTTGATTTCTTTAAAGCTGGTTCAGCAATTAACCATATTGGTAATTTAAAAAGAGCTCAAATTTAAATTATACTGTAATATAAGAGACTGCATTATAAATAGCATAGACAAATTATTTAATATAAATTTTACAAGTTTAAAAAGTGTTGAACAAGTTCAAAAAGTGTTTAACAAGTTTTAAAAGCGTTTACAATTTAATATTTATATTGATGAAGTAAAATTATCTAGTCCAATGCGAGCGATTTTTATCTTAAGCGTCAATTAAGTTGGCAGATTTATCGGCTTTGTCACCTGATACATCTGGGTCTTCTTCTTCTTCGTCATCATCTTCTTCTCTTGCTCTTTCGTAAAATTCGGCTAAAATCTTTGGACTAATTCTATTTAACATTTCTTTTGGATAAATTCTTAATAATGACCAAGCTAAATCTAATGATTCAAAAATTGTTCTGTTTTCATAAGCACCTTGAGCGATGAAATTATTTTCGAATTTTTCTAAAAATTCTAAAGATAATTTATCTTCAGTTGATAAAGCATCTTCACCAACAACAGCTTTCATAGAAGCAGCATCCTTACCAATGGCATATTTAGCATATAATTGATTTGAAACATCACCATGATCTTTTCTAGTCATACCTTCACCAATAGCAGATTTCATTAATCTTGATAATGATGGTAAAACATTAATTGGTGGATAAACACCTCTATTATCTAATTGACGATCAATAAAAATTTGACCTTCGGTAATATAACCAGTTAAATCAGGAATTGGATGGGTAATATCTTCATTAGGCATAGTTAAAATTGGAACTTGAGTAATTGAACCATTTCTACCTTCAACTCTACCAGCTCTTTCATAAATTGTTGATAAATCAGTATACATATAACCTGGATAACCTCTTCTACCTGGAACTTCTTCTCTGGCAGCAGAAACTTCTCTTAAAGCATCAGCATAAGAAGACATATCAGTTAAAATGGTTAAAACATGTCTTTCAGTTTGATAAGCTAAATATTCAGCAGTTGTTAAAGCTAAACGTGGAGTAATAATTCTTTCAATAGTTGGATCATTTGCTAAATTTAAGAATAAAGTAGTTCTTTCTAATGAACCATTTTCTTCGAAATCTTGTTTGAAAAATCTTGAAGTTTCTAAATTAGCACCCATTGCACCGAAAACAATGGAGAAATTATCTTCATGTCCATCATGAACATCTTTTGTTGGTCTAACTAAACCTGCTTGTCTACAAATTTGAGCAGCAATTTCATTATGTGGTAACCCAGAAGCTGAAAAAATTGGAATTTTTTGACCTCTAGCAATTGAATTCATGGTATCAATTGCTGAAATACCAGTCGAAATCATTTCTTCTGGATAAATACGTGCAAATGGATTGATTGGTGATCCATTAATATCTAAATAATCTTCAGCAAAAATCTTTGGCCCTTTATCAATTGGTCTACCTGAACCATCAAAAATTCTACCCAACATATCTTCAGAAACTGGAATTCTCATACTTTTACCAGTAAATTCAACTCTTGTCTTTTTAACATCAATACCAGTGGTACCTTCGAAAACTTGGACAATTGCTTTAGAACCTCTAACTTCTAAAACTTGACCAGCTCTGACAGTTCCATCGGGTAATGTTAAATTAACAATTTCGTTAAAACTTGGGAATTTAACATCATCTAAAACAACTAAAGGACCATTAACACCACCAACAGTATTATAATTGACTCTTGGTTTGATATTGAATCCTTCTGTTACTGCCTTTTTGTTTAATTCAAATAATTCTTTGTCTGATAACATAATTGACGTAGATTAATGTTAACCTATGATAAGGGGTATGGTTTTTCATCAACTAGTCGCAGCCTCGAGGGTAAAATTTCCAGTCTGAAATTTACGCATATGCTGGTCTATTATTTACTCTCAATGCTTGAAGGTTAATTAAGATGGTTTATGATATGATTATATTAACTATTTAGTTTAATTTAATACATTTTACTGATTATATCCCAATCATCAAGTCGGAATTTTGATTGAACCAGTAAATTTAATGTTGAAGAATTTAATTTATTATTTTGCACACCTTTATTTTGATCTCGGCTAGACCCGTTTAACATTATTTGATGGATATCTTGCATCATTGTCTTTATCTCATCTTTATTACTACCATCACTTGATTTGATCTCTATATTCATATATGGTAAATTATGACCATTTTCACTTTCACTAAAATTACCGTAAATAGGATCTTGTTCAGTTTTTTTCAAACTTGAACCTTTAAAAATATTAGTCAATTGTTCAATTCCTAAACTTTTGGTTTCAGTTGGTGAAATAGATGAATTGATTGAATTATTCATAGTTAAGTTTGAAGATGATGAAACATTTGAACTTAATAATTTACTGGTTTGTGGTGAAGTTTTTTGACGGAATTCAAGTGAGTTCAACTTGTAATCAAAGTAATCGCTTAAAAGCATTACCTTAAATAAGATTTTTTCAAAATCATATATAGAGAGATTCTTATTATCATTATATACAGAATTACGAAGGTTATTAAAAGTGTGAGCTAAAGTATTATTTGATTTGGGGATTAAATCAATAGTGGCAGAAAACATTACTCTAAAATTTATAACAATCTTAACTAAAACCAGTAAGAAACGAAGATATTCATTTGTTTGAAGTTTTGCTAGTGGTTTAGTAAGAATCTTATGAGGAACTATTATGACTTTTTTGTTAGATAAATTTGATTTAAGTTGAGGTTTCTTAGGTGAACTTTTAGAGGTAGTAGCCGGTATTTCTTTCTCGGGTGGAATCGAAGGTGACTTTGTATGCGTCTGTTGGCCAGCTAATGGTACAGGAGAGGTCTTAACTGGCGATGATGGAGTTGGACTTTTTGTACTGGTCGCCAGAGCTCGCCTGGACAGCAGGGGCCCCATCTGCAGAACCCCACCACCAAGATGACCCATAGGCAGAGGCAGTTTATCTGAAACAAGGTTACCTTTACGTAGTTGATTATTTATAGTCTTAGAGGATAAAGGTAGTTTAATGGTCCCGCCTAATTTAACTACCTTACCATTAATATCCAATTCATTATTTAAAGGAAAAGCTTCTGGTTCGTCTTCTTCGAAATCTTCTTCTTCAATAGGTTCATCTTCACCGTTAATCATGAAATTCTCTTTCTGTTTAACTAGATCATAAAATTCAGAACTTGGAAGTAATCTCTTCAATTCTTCCAAATATGGTAGTTTGAAAGTTTCATTATTAAATATTGAAACTATATGACATTGAACTCTAATTAAGTTCTCTAAAAATTCATTTAGTTGAAACAATTTATTCCCATGATTAAAGAAATTCTCAATTTGAATCACTGGTTGATTAAATAATAAAATTACAGAAGACTTAGACGTCATTTTGGAGAGGTAACCTTTGCTTTTATAAGTGAATGCCAATTCTTTAAAAATTTTGAAATTATCATATTGCCAATTGATAGTTTGACGTTCAATTTGAATCATTTTTTCATACTTTAGCTCATTAAACATTAGATTGGATGACTGAATATTCTTGGAATGGTTGGTTTTTAACTTGTTTCTGGTAGATTTTAGATTCTCTGATAGCACTTTTGTATCTTGTTCGAAATTAACAATTTGTTCATTAAGTTGAATTAGTTTTTGTTGTAATGACTCTTTGGTTTTATCCATATTCTTCAGCTTAATTGACAGGTTGATGATTTCTAGCTTGATTAATTGTAATATCAAGACTTTAATCGAAACACCGTTAGCTTGGGGGATGTATTTTGCAAGTTCATCGATGTTTATATGCTGGCCTTTCTTTATATCCTTGAACACCTCAAATATCTTATTAATGTTAATTCTATTGATATCATTTAGTTCTTGATTTTCTTTACAGGAGTTTCGAATTATTTCAACGGATTCATTATGGCATTTTCCACATAGTAGGTCTTGTTTTAGAGCAGATTGGCTCTTCAAACATATAGGGCATCGTACAGCATTTGACATACTGATACGGAAAATTCGTTATCGCGTAAAATATCTAGAACGGCTAAGCTGGCAATGGCTGCGAAATGAGGTGATGATAAATAAATGAATAGACAGCAAGGTTCAAACCAAGGTCTTAGAAGAGATATGACGTTAAAAACTGGCAGGGAAAGAAGAAGGTGTTAAAAAGGAAAATAGAGTGAAAACTACTAAATGACTCGTGTAATGCAACTATGAACTATTGACCGCCTTCTCTAGACTTTCTTAAATTATGACGCTCAACAATCTCTTTAATCATTAAAGATAATGGTAAATCAGTATTATTATCGTAAATATCTATTGCAACAAACCCACATCCCCAACTTTTGGCTAAGTTTGCACCATCTTCAATCAATTTCAGCGATGCTAAATTACTTTTACAATGTGTACAGACTATCCAAATTGGTGGTGGACAATCGGGGTCTGCAGGATCTGTTGGTGGTTGGATTAAATTAGTATTGATTTTTCTTTTATTCATTTTATCCTGCTCTACTTGGTTGATATTTTTATTTAAAAGATAATTTTTTATTACACCTTTTAAAGAGTAAATATCAGTTTCTTTACCTTCTTCCCAGGTGGTTTTAAATGTATAATATTCTTTCCATGCTTCATCTATTGAGTTTTTAATGTTTTGTAAGGCTTTTAAGCTTTCCGATTCTGAATCAGAAGGGTTTTTATTAGAGATTATATCGTCATATGAGGGGGGATTATACGATGGTATAGCACTATAAACGTAGAAATATCCATCGACTTTACCATTTAATTCACCAGCACCACTAGCAACTAATAATGGCATTGTCAGAACATCTCTTCTTGGTTCATTAGCAAGGTTTTTCAAGATGTCTTTATCTAAATTAATATATAATGAAGATTCTAAAAAGGGTATAAAATCACTTTTATAACCAGGTGTATCGAGTAACTCAACTAACATCGGAGTTATATGGGGCATCAAATCTTTCTGGCCGATTTCATTTTTAAAGTTATAACTTCTAAATAAATGATTTTTGGAACTTACAACAATCTCTGTACCACTTGAATCTGAAGCAGATCTACCTCGTTTAAATGGGGATTGTCTCTTTAGAAATGAGATCTTGGTTACTGGACTTAGAACAATGTCCTTGATGCCTAACTTGTCAAAAGAATTGCCATATGGTGCAAGTATCAGCTTGCTTACAACTGAATCTGGAGTGAAGGTGAATAAACTTGAATTTGTACGGACTGTTGGATAATAAGTATCGGTATGAATGCCTTGAGAAAGTTGAGAAACGATGGAAGTTTTCCCGGTTTTTGATCCACCTAAAAGCGCTATCCTTACTGGCTTTGTAAGATTAATTGGCTGTTCTAAACTAAAGGTATCTGGTGCATTTATCGGATTGCTCCGGACGAACGAAGCCATACAAATGTAAGGTAAATTTTCTCCATCGCGAATCTGGGGAAAATCCGTTGAAGGATGGACAGGATTTGCGAGCCGCAATGTAAATCTATAATTTTGCAGCCATTTACAACAAAGGTTAATTGAGAGGTATAACCATCAAAGAAGTGTTGTAAAGTGTAATGAGGCTATAGGAACCATTTAAAATAATAAAAGAAATTTTATAAAATCAAACGTATATTCGAAAATCATAATATGCAAACTTTTAAATATCGCAAGTTGCTACACCTAATTCAGAATCACCTTGCCCAAAATATAAAAACCATTTTCCATGAAACTGAACCAACCCTTCAGTGAACACAACCTTGTCTACTTGTCCTTCGATCTCATTTGCAGAATCTGGATAAAGAAATGGCTTATCCATTCTTGCTATTGGTCCATCATGAATATTATCATAATCAATAAGCATCTGAGAAATCAGGTACGTGTCTTTAGGGAAGTCTCCACCACCAGTAGTGGCTGAATTATAAAACAATACATAGTAGTTTTTGTCTTTGATATCTAATTTGATGGGCCCGCTACCTGGCTCAATTAACTTATTTTGCCATACAAATTCACCTTTAGCGAAAATATTTTGTTCATAAGTATTTGAAGTCAATTTCCAATTTTCTAAATCATCAGATTCAGCTAAATGAAATCTGCAATCTCCCCAAATCATATAATACTTACCATCTTTATTCCTATCAACAAAAACAGCACCAGATTTCAGCCAAGCCTCTCTAATTAACTCTTTACCATCAGAATCAATTGCAATATCATGCCAACTAGAATCTGGTGAAATAATTGGCGGATACTTTGTCCAATTGAACAAATCTTCAGATACAGCGACACACAATCTTGCGGTTTTACCATCATAAGCGGTGTAAGTAACGATAAACTTTTTGGAAATGGGATCTCGAACAATACGTGGATCTTCACAACCACCTTTCTGTTCCCAATCTTCAGTAGGTGTAATGATTGGTTTGTGATACCTGGTGAAATTATAACCATCTTCTGACCAAGCCAACCCTACACTGCTGACTTTTGCTTCATTCTGAGCTCTATAAAGCAAATAAACTTTATTATCAACTACAATTGCAGCGGCATTGTAGATATAAGCGCTTTCCCAATCGTTATCAGGATTAGGTTTCATGATAGGATTTTTGTCATATTTAACGAATTTTGGTCCAATTGGGAAAACTTTTGGAGGAATATAATTATCATCACCATCCCTTGAAGACGTAGTGATCTTAGGAAGCATCATTGATTAAATTGTAGTAAAGTGATGGTCGAAATATACTAATCTGGGGTTCGCAACTAAGGATGTCGTTAACGAAGGCTATCATTAATACGACACAAATGTCGCGGGAGCTTTTATCGCATAAAAAAAAAACTCAGCGCTGGATAAATTTAGAAGGTAATCAATAGCTAAACAAAGAACTAAAAGTTAATTGTTTTGATAAAATTAAATCCTTAATATTTGAAACCATTAATATAATTAGAATTCGATCACGCGTGATCATCAATTTATTAATCAATATTAAAAATTAGGTTGAACAATTTATTTATACAAGTTATCCCCTAGTTAACTATTATCATCCGCAAAACAGAGGTCACAAGAGATTTAAAAAGAGGTAATTTTAATACCTACTTAAGATAAAATTCAATAAATAAGAACAGAGATTGTAACATTATCGGTAAATAATCAAAAAAAGAATCATTAATAATGGGTCAATTACTTTCACATCCAATAGAAGAAAAAACATTAGATACCAAATCCCATCGAACTGTTACTTATTGTATTGGTTCCATGCAAGGATATCGAATGAGCATGGAAGATGCACATAGCGTTAAGGTTAATGAAGATGAATCATTAGCTATATTTGGAGTATTTGATGGACATGGAGGTAAAGAAGTAGCGGAAATTGTAAGTGAGGACTTACCTACATTATTATTTAAACGATTAAACGCAATAATTAAAGACCCTAAATATGAATTAAAAGATTATATGAAATGTGTTAAAGATTCATTTTTTGAAATGGATACTAAGTTATCACAAGAATTAGCATCCCATTGTGGAACTACAGCAATAATGACCATTTTAATCCATAATAAGTATATTATAGTTGCTAATACAGGAGATTCAAGAGCAATTTTATCATTAAATGGAGGTTCATGTAAAACATTATCATTTGATCATAAACCTTCGAATATGGGAGAAAGAGTTAGAATTGAAAATAGTGGAGGGTATGTAATTAATGGTAGAGTTAATGAGATTTTAGCATTATCAAGAGCATTTGGAGATTTTAAATTTAAAGTCCCATTTATTGAATTAGAATCAACTAATAATAAATATGCATCTCAAAATAAAAAATATTTTAAAAATGATTTAATTCATTTACCTCCAGAATTATTTCAAGTTAGTTCTGAACCTGATTTATTAATTTATGATATAAAAGTTTTAAAACAACCTGAATTTTTGATTTTAGCATGTGATGGTATATGGGATTGTTATAGAAATGATCAATTGATAAAACAAATTAGAAATAAATTATCAATGGGTTGGAGTTTACAACATATAACTGAATTTATATTAAATGATTGTATTTCAATGGCATCTAATATAACTGGAATTGGGTTTGATAACATGACCATGATAATTGTAGCATTGCATGATGATGATGGATCTATAGAAGATTGGTATGAAAAGATGAGGCTTAAAGTATTAAAAGAGAAAAATTTAGAGGATTAGGTGGTTAATTTAGATGATTAGGTGGTCTTTTGCAATGTAAAATTATCTTTATTTAATAGTATGATAGCGGTAAAATAGCGATATGACACAATGATACGATAAGGAAAGTCGAAATATCGACTTAATAATAATATTTAATAGTGATATACTTAATAGTGATATATTTAATAGTGATATATTTAATAGTGATATATTTAATAGTGATATATTTAATGGTTCATCCTCGCTTAAATTCTTAACTCCAGATTTTCCCAGTGGAGTGATGTGTGCGAAAAACATTCGATGAAAAAGTAGATTGGGTGTCATTTTTACAAACTATATTCGAGCCTTAAATTATACACAAGTGTCTTATCACTCATTCATTTGCATATTATAGACATTGAAGTCATACACATTGCATAAATTGCATATTAGAATCCTCATTTGTTGCTGATAGGGCCATTTATTCCTTTGCATCTCCTTTGTTTACATTAGATCAAGATCTTAAAAAAATTTTTATCTCCATAATACTTATATCTCTAAATGTCTTTTCTTCAACAGGAAACTTATGATGATCCCATCATCAAACTTGCAAACGATCCAAAGTTGAATAAAGAACGGGAAAAAACTAACCAATTACTTGAAGTAATTCTGAATTTTTCATTGGCTGAAAGAAAAGTTTCAAAACTTTGTCAATTTGCATTAAAAATATTACAAACATTAGAAAAAATTGAATTGAATTTAAAAAATTGGGCATTTCTTTCATTAGATATCAATTCCAATGATCATTTTAGTAATGGTAGTGATAATATTAAACAATTTAATAATAATATCTCCCTTAAAGTTTTAACAGATTGTGGTGAGATTAATAAAAAATTAAGTAAAATCTCTGATGATTTGGATCATATTACCAAACAACTGAGAACTTTAACACCAATTGAATATATTCTGGATAGTGGGACTTTATTGACATCTTTAACTTTAAGAAATATTAAATTAAAGCATGAATTAACTGATAAAGTTACTGTAGCTTATCTGAAAGCTAAAATGATCACAATTGGAACAGAATTAGAAGAAATGTTAGAAGAAGGTGAAGGTGATGTTTCAACTGTAAGCACTTATAAAACCTTTGTTGCTAATCTCTTAAAACAATTAAATCAATCTATTGAAGATGAAGATATGACTGAAAAACATGAATGTCTTGCAGTAATTAATGATATGGAAATGATGTTTGATGCATTTAAACTTGAAAGATTACAAAATCAACAAAGTTTTAGTGCCTCAGAATCAGAATCCGAACCTGAAGAACAGATTAAACATTCTCATCATTCAGGAGCAATTGAAACATACTCACCAGTTAAATCTCCAATGACTTTCCATTCTGAAGAAGAAGATTATCTTTACGATTCAGATATGGGATCGAGTTCTATGTTTGGATCTACTTATGCTCCACCAATGGTTCATTCAATCACCAAATCTTCTGCTTCAACACCAGCTTTAAAACCAAGTAGATTGGGTCAAAGACATAGAGCCGATTCATTTACATCTTTAAGTTCAAGTCTCTTACATAAAACCACATTATCTGATGAAATGCCTCATTTATTGTCAGCATTTTCACTGGCTAAAAATGTTGAAGAAGATATAAAGAATTTTGTTCACGAAGAACAAGAAGAAGAAGAAGAACAAGAAAATTATCAATCTCCAAAGAAAATACCATCAAGAGAATCCAGTATATCACCAACTCAAAAACATCAACCATATTTCCCAAATCATAAAGCCCATTTACCAGAAACACCTTTAACAACTCAAAGTACAGTACTACCAGAACCTCATAAACCATCTGCTTATTCATATCTTTATGCAAATAATTCATTATTAGCAAGATTAGGAATAAGGCCTCAAGTTATTCAAACAGATCTTCCAAGTCATCCAAATTCTAATAAAGGTTTAACATTAAATACTTCAACAAATAGTAATAATTTCCAAAATAAAAAACAAATTAAAGATAATCAACGAGAAATAGAATCAAATCAAGAGAATAATAGTTTAATAAAACCATTAACCCAAAAAAATTTAGCGAATCATACTTATTCTGGGTTAGGTATAACTAACGAACTTAATGACCAAGTAGAATAGACATTTTATATACATTCATTCATTACTTATTTTTTGAATATTTAAATAATTCTTTAACAAAACTTTCACCCCAATAAGCTGAAGTATATTTTGAAATATAATCAAATAATTTTTTAAAATTAAAAGCTCTCTTTTCAGGTGGTAAAGTTAAACTTTCATGAATTGCAACACTTAATTCTTCTGTATTCCAAGGATTAATAATTAATGCACCATTTAATGATTGTGCAGCTCCTGCAAATTCTGATAACATTAAAACCCCATTATTATCCTTTTGACAAGCAATATATTCATAACTAACCAAATTCATACCATCTCTAGTACTACTAACAAGACAAACATCAGAAATTCTATATAAACTAATTAATTCATCAAATGGAATTGATTTGTGCATAAAATGAATTGGTACAAATTCAACAGTTCCAAATTTACCATTAATTCTACCAACTAACTCATTTACCGTAGCTCTTAAACTTTGGTATTCTTCAACATCACCTCTTGATGGTACAGCAACTTGAACTAAAACAACTTTACCAATCCATTCAGGGTGTTCATCTAAAAATATTTCAAAAGCATGAAGTTTTTGTGGTACACCTTTAATATAATCTAACCTATCAACACCAACTATAACTTTTGTATCTCCGAATTTTTTCTTCAATTGCTCAATTCTTTTAACCACACTATCTTTTTCAAGTCCTTGAATAAATTTATCAACATCAATTCCAATTGGGAAAGCACCAATTCCAATTGATCTACCTTCAAATTCAATTCCATTAGGTAAAGTGGTTACATTTGGCACAATCCTTGAAACTGAAGATAAAAAGTGTCTAGCATAATCGTAAGTATGAAAACCAATTAAATCACAACTTAAAACCCCTTCTAAAATCTCTTTTCTTACAGGTAAAATTCTATAAATTTCTGAAGATGGGAATGGAGTATGAAGGAAAAATCCAATTTTTATATTTGTCTTTTTATTACCAATTTCTTCTCTTAACATTTGGGGTAATAACATTAAATGATAATCATGGACCCAAACAATATCATTATCATCAACTCTATCAGCAATTGTTTTAGCAAATAACCGATTAGCTTCAATATAAGCAGCCCAGGCATTCTCATCGAAATTCATTTCACCAGGATGATAATGAAATAAAGGCCATAAAATACTATTGGAAAATCCATTATAATGTAAATCAGCAATGGTATCATTTATAAAGATGGCAGTACATTTAAATTTCTCCATCAAATCATTATTAACTCTTTCTTGTTCATCTTCTGGTAATTCCAAACCTGGCCATCCTAACCATTGGAATTCGGTAGTTTTCTTTAAACCTTGTAATGCAGTAACTAAACCACCTGAGGACATGGTATAATCATAGTCTCCTTTTGGAGATCTTCTGATGGTAACAGGTAAACGATTTGACACCACTAAAACCTTTCCTTCTGACATGTTAATGGTTGATTTAGAATATTAATTGAACCTTTAAAAGAAAAATGGCAAGCAAATGAAGTAAAGCAAAGATAATAATTTTCCAGAATTCTATCGCAGTAATAAAACCGCACCACGCATTCTGCGATGAAATGCATGCGGACGGGTCTTCTCATTGCCTTCCCAATTGGGCAATCTACACTGACACCGCCAAATCAAACTTGCCTCGCTCAATTTCATTTTTCTAAAACATAAACCCATTTCAATAATAAATCATTAATATGTATACCCCTTACGGTAATACAGTCAATAACCAACAGCCAAATGTTGGTTATACACAATCACAGTACCAACCTCAAGCATCTTATGGACAACAACCCCAAAATTTACAACAACCACAGAATTTACAACACCCACAACCTCAACACGTACCATTTCAACAGTCACAATCCCAACCCCAATTTCAACAGCAAAATCAACCAAATCAAGGAAACTTTTATAACAACTTCTTCCAAGATCCAACATCATCAATGGCTGCTCAATTTGCCAAATCAAGTTTAGGCCAATCCAATGAATATATCCAACAAAATTTTGGATCTTTTATGCCACCAACTTCTAATCTTAATTATTATTTTCAAATAAGTAACTCATATGTTTTAAATAAATTAAGACTAATTTTGTTCCCATTTAGAAATGATAATTGGGCCAGATTAGTTAATAATCAACCAGCAGTGGCAGCAGCAGTGGCAGCAGGTGCCCCAACACCTTCGACTATAACTTACGCTCCACCATCTCAAGATATTAATGCTCCTGATTTATATATTCCATTCATGTCGTATGTAACATATATTTTATTTTGGGCCGTTTTCCAAGGATTAAATGGTGAATTCCATCCTCAATTATTTGGTTATTTAGCATCTCAAGCTTTTGCTTGTTTAATTCTTGATATCTTGGTATTTAGAATTGGTCTTTATTTATTGAGTTGTCCTACAAATGGTTCATTTTGGGATATTGTTAGTTTTAGTGGTTATAAATATGTACCAATTATTGTTTTATTAATTTGCAAACATGTGATTGGTGGTGGTTTGTTCTTTTATTTATGTCTTTGTTTCTTTAGTGGTACTTTTGCTTTGTTTTTGATGAGATCTTTGAAGTTTTTATTATTACCTGCAAGTAATAGCGTTGGATCTTCTGCAACAAACAGTATTCCAAGTCATCAAAGAAGAATGAGATTACAATTTTTATTTGTATATTCTTTTGTAATTCAAGGGCTTATTTTCATTTTCATGAACTTGTAAGTAATAATCCAAGGAATGGAAGTTTAAATATATCTTATATAGACAAAAATAAATGTACAGTAATTTAATTTAATTCATCTGGTGTACAGGTGCGAGCGGAGATGAGTTTAGTTCGCGTAACGCGTCTGGTAATAAATTTCGAGCATTAATTTATTTCATATCTAGCACAGTTCATCATGCCACCATTTAAAGGCTCTACATCTGCTAGATTCGTTAAAAACTCAAAGTCCCTGGCCTATAAGGACAAAGCAGAAGTTGATCCTTATGTAGCAAATAATCCTATGCTTAATGATTCCATATCAAAAAGAAATTTAGTCGAAAGAATCGATCATTTAGACTCTATTATGGGGTTTGATAGATTGGAACATGGCGAACAAGATGGCCAAAAACCAAAGAAAGGTTGGTTGATTAATATGCATTCCACAACCATTCCTAGTGATGAATATTTGACGGGCTACTCCGGAGTAGATTACTATTTTCTTGACGAAGAGGGTGGTTCATTCAAAGTAACTTTACAATTTGATCCTTACTTTTTCTTAATTGTCACTCCTGGAAGAGAAGCAGAAGTTGAAGAACTGTTGAAAAAAGTCCTTGAACAATGTCATTTAAAAACTGTTTCTAGAGTTCAGAAAGAAGATTTAGCATTACCAAACCATTTAGTAGGTTTAAAAAGAACCTTATTAAAGCTAACATTTCACAATATAAATGATTTATTAGCAGCAAGAAGATTACTTACGCCAATAATAAAAGACAATCAAATGAAAAGAGATTCTAGAGATATTTATCAAGTAATGAATTTTAATGCCAATATTCAAGAAAACGAATTCTCCATTCAAAACAAAAAATTGCATAATAAAGACCAACCAACGGATCCTTTAACGTTTTTGGATGATATCAGAGAATATGATGTTCCTTATCATGTAAGAGTTTCTATTGATAAGAATCTAAGAGTTGGTAAATGGTATTTTGTGTGGGTAAAACACGGTGATGTTACTATAAAAGAAGATAAAGAAACCATTGCATTTGCAGATCCTGTAGTAATGGCCTTCGATATAGAAACCACAAAAGCCCCATTAAAATTCCCAGATGCAAAAGTAGATCAAATTATGATGATTTCATATATGATCGATGGAGAAGGGTTTCTTATTACTAATAGAGAAATTATATCTGAAGATATTGAAGATTTTGAATATACTCCAAAACCAGAGTATCCTGGGGTGTTCACTATTTTTAATGAAGCAGATGAAAAGAATTTGTTAATAAGATTTTTTGAACACATACGAGATTCAAGACCTACAGTTATTGCAACTTTCAATGGTGATTTCTTCGATTGGCCATTTGTTGAAAATAGAGCAAGATTCCATGATATTGATATGTTTGAAGAAATCGGATTTGCCAAAGATAATGACGGTGAATATAAATCCAAATATTGTATACATATGGATTGTTTCAGATGGGTTAAAAGAGATTCATATTTACCTCAAGGTTCTCAAGGTTTAAAAGCTGTTACAACAGCAAAATTAGGTTACAATCCAACAGAATTGGATCCTGAATTAATGACACCTTATGCTTATGAAAAACCACAATACTTATCTGAATATTCTGTTTCTGATGCTGTTGCAACTTATTATTTATACTACAAATATGTTCATCCATTTATTTTCTCTTTATGTACAATTATTCCATTAAACCCCGATGAAGTTTTAAGAAAAGGTACAGGTACCTTATGTGAAATGTTATTACAAGTTCAAGCATACGATCATAATATCTTATTACCAAATAAGTACACGGATCCAATTGAAAGATTTTATGATGGTCATCTTTTAGAATCTGAAACTTATGTCGGGGGACATGTTGAATCTTTGGAAGCTGGTGTATTCCGTAGTGATATTTCTACTCATTTCAATGTGGATCCTACAGCAATTGATGAATTAATTGAAGATTTACCAAATGCAGTTAGATTTTGTATTGAAGTTGAAAATAAGAAGAAATTTGAAGATGTTGAAAACTTTGATGAAGTAATTAGTCAAATTAAAGATCAATTATTAGAGTTGAAGAATAATCCCACAAGAAATGAAAATCCTTTAATTTATCATGTTGATGTGGCTTCTATGTATCCTAATATTATGACATCTAATAGATTACAACCTGATTCAATGAAAAGTGAAGAAGATTGTGCAGCTTGTGATTTTAATAGACCAGGTAAGAATTGTGATAGAAGATTACCTTGGTCTTGGAGAGGTGAATTCTTCCCTGCTCAAATGAATGAATATGGTATGATTAAAAGAACATTACAAAATGAGACTTTCCCAGCTGCCAAACCATGGTTACCACCAAGAAAATTTGACGAGTTATCATATTCTGAACAAGCTTCAAAGATTAAAAAGAGATTATCCGATTATTCAAGAAAAGTTTACCATAAAATTAAACAAACTGAAACAATTACAAGAGAATCTATCATTTGTCAAAGAGAAAATCCATTTTATGTCAATACTGTTAGAGATTTCAGAGATAGACGTTATGAATTCAAAGGCCTTACTAAAGTTTGGAAAGGTAAAGCTTCTAAGATTGATAAATTTGATACAATTGCAAAAGATGAAGCTAAAAAGATGGTGGTTCTTTATGATTCTCTTCAATTAGCCCATAAAGTTATTTTAAATTCCTTCTATGGTTATGTAATGAGAAAAGGGTCTCGTTGGTATTCTATGGAAATGGCAGGTATCACATGTTTAACTGGTGCAACCATTATTCAAATGGCAAGATCATTGGTTGAAAGACTTGGAAGACCTTTAGAATTAGATACTGATGGTATTTGGTGTATTTTACCAAAATCTTTCCCTGAAAATTTTACCATTAATCTTAAAGGTGGTAAGAAAGTTCTTGTAGAATATCCATGTTCTATGTTGAATTATATTGTGCATCAAAAATTCACTAATCATCAATATCAAGATTTAGTTGATCCTGAAAGTTTCAAATATAAAACCCATTCTGAAAATTCTATTTTCTTTGAAGTTGATGGTCCATATAAGGCTATGATTTTACCAACATCTAAAGAAGAAGGTAAAGGTTTAAAGAAAAGATATGCTGTTTTCAATCCTGATGGTTCTTTAGCAGAATTGAAAGGTTTTGAATTGAAACGTAGAGGGGAATTACAATTGATTAAGAATTTCCAATCTGATATTTTCAAGCTTTTCTTAGAGGGTAAAGATTTAGATAGTTGTTACCAAGCAGTTGCAACTGTGGCTAATAATTGGTTAGATGTTCTTGATACTAAAGGTGGGATGTTAGAAGATGAAGATTTGATCGAATTAATTTGTGAAAACAGAAGTATGTCAAAAAGTTTAGCAGAATATGGAGATCAAAAATCTACTTCAATTACAACTGCCAGAAGATTAGGTGAATTTTTAGGTGAAGAAATGGTTAAAGATGCTGGTCTTGCAACTAAATATATTATTAGTGCAAAACCAATTGGTAGTCCTGTCACCGAAAGGGCTGTTCCAGTTTCAATTTTCTCTTCTGATAAGAAAGAATATTTCTTAAAGAAGTGGCTTAAAGACCCTTCATTATCAGATTTTGATCCTAGAAGTGTTATTGATTGGGATTATTATTATGAACGTTTAGCTTCAGTTGTTCAAAAAATTATTACAATTCCAGCTGCTTTACAAGGAGTTAAAAATCCAGTCCCAAGAGTTCCTCATCCAGAATGGTTACAAAGAAAGATTAATACAAAAGAAGACAAGAAACAACAATCATCTATTTCTAATTTTTTTAAGACTTCAAATTCTGATAAATCTGAATTAAGAAAGATTAAAGATATTGAAGATTTTGGAAATGTTGCCGCTGAGGTTGAAAAAGCTAAGGTTGGTAAAGTAACTATTCGTAAGAGAAAATTGAATAGCAAACAAGCCAAAGCTTTGGAAGATGAACAAGAAGAAGAAAAAGCAAACGCTGTTTTGAATGGTCCATGTCCAGATATGTTAGTTGACTATGTTGGATATCTTAAATACCAAAAGGCCAAATGGAGATTACAAGAAAAGAATAGGAATAGAAGAAGACAGCTTTTCGGTGAAAATGATAAATCATCACATAGATCAGCCGTTGGTAGCTTAATTCGTAAACAAGCAGAGAATTTTGCTGGTGGTGACTGGCAAGTGTTGGAATATAAAGAAGATCCAAATAAACCAGGTGATTTGAAAGTATTTATAATGTCTGGTGGTAAAGTACTGCAATTAACTTTCCATATTCCGAAGAAATTATATGCAACTTTCAAAACTGAAATTAATCCTAAAAAGTTTATTAAAAATGCAGAAATTGATAAATCTAATGCTGTTTTACCTAATGGTCATGATGGTACTCATCTCTATAAATTTCAAATGGATCAAAATGTTTACCAACAGGAAATGAACAAAGTTGACAGTATCTTGAAGAGCTCCGAATTATTAGGACTTTATGAAACCCAAGTTAAACCAATCGAAAGAGCCATTATTGATTTAGGTCATACAGTGAAATTTGATGATACTAGAATTGGTGCATTAGGTAAAGGATTAAAAGATGGGTTCTCTGCAAGAAATTTAAGTAGAATTGTAGACTCAGATTATTTGAAAAGATTTGGTATGGATATTCTTTATGTTTTACACTTAACCACCAATAGTTATGAATTTTTCACGATCTTTAAATCATGGGAAAATGATGTCACTATGTTAGTTTTAAAGCCAACTAGTAATGCACAAGAATTACCTGGGAACTTGGAAAAAATATACCGGGACTTATTCTTAACAAAAGAAGACAAATTGGGTAAAATGTATAATATTATTGAATACCAGAATGAAATGAACTTTAATGTAACTTACTACAATGATAACAACAAATTGTTGAAGAAGTTAGATAAGACTTTAGGTAAAATCAATGAAAGTAAAAGTAATAAAGCTTTATTAGCCCTTCAGTCACCATATGCTGATAGATTAAGTAATATATTAACATCAATTAACCAATTCCCAACCATTAAAATGAATGTTAATCCATTGAATTTACCAGCAGTCGGATGGCACACATTAATTACAAAGCGTATTGTCAATCATTATTTTGTTTTGGCATCATGGATTAAAAATTTGATTTCATTATCAAATTATGGTTCAATTCCAATTTGTAATTTACAAGTTGATAATATGGGTTATTTGATTGATATTGAATACGCTCGTAGATTAACGAATAATAATATTGTTCTTTGGTGGTCTGAAAAACCTTTACCAGATCATGGAGGATTTGAATTAGATAAAGCACAAGATTATGAAAATTTAGAATTCCCAACTATTAATAATCCAGAGATTTATGAAACTGCATGTTTAGAAATTAATCTTGGAACTTTAACAATTAATACTATTTTGACCAGTTCATTAATTAACGAAGCAGAAGGTGCTGATTTAGTTGACGAAAATAATATCTTTGATAATAACAACGGGTCCTCCACTTTGATGGAAGATTCATTTGGTTTAGCTCAATTAAATGTTTTGAGAACAATGGTTAAAGATTGGTGGGATGATGCTTTAAAGAATGATATAAATGCAGATTCAATGATGAACAATCTTGTTCCGTGGGTTCAAAGAAATAGTTCACATTTATATGACTATGCTTTACATTATCATATTCATAATCTTACCACTAAATCATTATATCAATTAATTGGTGACTTTAAGAAGATGAATTCAAATGTTATCTTTGCCAACAGGAATAAGATCTTTTTACAAACTACAAAGATATCAGTAGAAAATTCTTACGCTTATGGTCAATATATCATTAAAGCTGCAAGGTCTAAACCGTTATTCAGTTTCTTAGAGATGGAAATCGTTAAATATTGGGATATTCTTATTTGGATGGATGAGTATAATTATGGTGGTAGATTCTGTACTCAAATTACAAGTGAAGAATTCCAAGATTTGAAACCAATTAATAATTGGCAATTAACCAAATTCTTACCTATTATTTATCAAAATGAATTTGAAGATTGGATGATTATATTTTTAGATTCATTAAATAAATTCAAATATGAATCACTAACTGGATCTTCATCAACTCAATCAAATACTCCAAGAATAACTCAAATTAACCACATCTTGAAAGGTCAACAAAAACTTGATTCTCAAGGTTTAGAAGATATTGAAATTGATGTAAATAACGGTATAACTGAAATGTTTAGGAAACCTTTAATTAGAAGGATCAAACAATTATACCGTAAGCAAAACGAATCAATTATCAATCCTGAATTAAAGAAAGAATACGATTTCCCTAAATTAGCTGGTTCTCATCTTAATTTAAGAAATCCATGTTTACAATTAGTTAAATTTATTTGTGCAGTTTTTGGATTATCGTCTAAAAGATCTATTGAAATTAGATTATTGAGACAAGAATTATTATCTGTATTTGATGTTAGAGAGTTTAGTAATGAAGCGATCTTTATCAATCCAAGTAATTCATTAAAAGTGCCTCATATAATTTGTGATTATTGTAGTTATACAAGAGATATCGATTTTTGTAAAGATGAAGAAATTAATATTTGGAATTGTATATCATGTCACAAACCTTACAATAGAATTGCTATTGAAGAGGAGCTTGTAAAACAATTCAATAGAGTAATTACTAAGTTCTTGATGCAAGATTTAAAATGTTCCAGATGTAAAAATATCAAAGGTGATAATATGAGTGAATACTGTAAATGTTCTGGTAAATGGCTAGAAACATATACTTATCAAGACGTTGAGAAACAATTGCATGTTTTTAATAACATAGCCCAATCCTTTAACCTTCAACTTCTTAAAGGTGTACTTGAAGGTAGTGGGATTTAATATATAAATGTAATATATAAATTATTATAGACCGCGAGAAACTGAAAAATTTAATCCAAAATTAAATGTCTTTACTGGAAAATGATTTAAATAATTTGAAGCAATCTATTCTATATCGAGACAATGAACTTGATTTATTGAATAGTTTCATTACCAATGATAGTGCTACCAGCGTACCTGTCTTAATGGTACATGGTTATAAATCTGTGGGGAAAACCTTGACAGTTACCAAATTTTTAGACGCATTGGGAATCAATAAAACTTATATTAATACAGAACATTATATTACCGATAGACTTTTATTACAAAAGTGTCTCAGAAGCATTAGACAAGATAGTGGTGTCGACTTATCCAAACATAATACCTTTTATTTCAAAGGGAAATACTCAACAAGACAACCAATGTGTGATACTTTTTCAAATTTTGCATTTAATCTTCAATACTTCTTTGAAACCGCCTATTCCAAACCTCATGTGTTAGTCCTTGATAGAATAGACCAGTTTAATGGAGAATATAACAAGATCATCGGATCATTTACAAAGTTAAGAGATATATATAATATTAGGAACCTACATGTCATTTTCATTTCATCTCAAGAGGCACCAAATGAAATTACGACCAATTTCATTCCCCATATTTTTTTCAAATATTACACACAACGTCAATTAACTAAAATTCTTCAAATGAATCGATTTTGTCAATTTGAGGATGAAAGCAGCTTAAAGTCAACTTCAATTGATAAATTCTGGAATTCTTATGTTCAGGTGGTAGTTGACCTTTTTTGGGATTACTGTGGCCCTAACATAACAATTTTTATCGATATCTGTCAAGAAAAGTGGTATGAATTCATTGAAGGCTTAGATTCAAATGAACAAATAGAGGATTTTCTTAAAGTTTATAACAAAAAGAAATCCATATTTGGAGATGATATTTTATTAAATGCCACTGTTTTCAATTATGAAGACAAATCGGTTGAAGGTGTTCAAGCAATGCTTCAATTGAAAGAAATGCCATATGCTTCCAAATTTATTTTAATTGCATCATTTCTTGCGTCTTATATTGACCAGAAAGATGACTTGCATTATTTTGGTAATATCAAATATTCATCTTTAAAGCCAATAAGAAAGTTTATGAAGAAAACTGAATTGACAAAGAAAGATATTGATGCCAGATTATTCCAATCAAACTTTTTCGATATTGAAAGACTCTATGCGATTATCCTTGTAATCTATCGTAACGAATCCAAGCTTTTTAATGAAGCATTAGATTCTATGGAAGAGGGACGTGAAGTAGAATTAGCTCTTAAACAACATGAAATTTCAAAGTTCACTTTAATCAGTAATATTGATCTTCAATCTCAATTAGCAAGCTTATTGAACCAAGGTCTTTTATTTCGTCAAACTACAAGAGATATCCTTCAACCTAAAACAAGATGGAGATGTAACCTCTCCTGGAATACAATCGAGTCACTCGCCAAAGATATTGATTTCCCGCTACAAAATTATGTAAATTAGTGTATATATAGTACAAGCATTAAATTAATCACTAAATGTTATTTTAGAAATATGAATGAATTCATTATCATTAATTTTCCTAACCATCACTTTGTTATCGAAATAATTGTCCTTCCAGTATTTCATCTCGTATTCTGAAAATGGACCTTCGATATCGTCCAGGTCTTCCCATTTGTATTCCCATATTTTTTCACCATAATCAATGGTTTGAGTATCTGGTTCGTTAATCTCTTCTGCTACTTCAGATTCATCAGGTTTATTATCATTATCCGGCTCATAAGCGTCTTCTAACCCTCTTTTTGTTCCTCTATCGAGTTTGAAATCATCGCCAGTTTCGGCCTTATATGCTCTCATGAATTCTTCTCTAGTTAATTCATATACATCTGCTAACTTCATTTGACTCATTAGCTTATTACAAGTGTCTGAGATAACAAAAGCATTTTGTTTTTTGATCTTTTCTTCAGCAGTTACCACAGCTTTCTTTCCTTTCTTCTTTTTGGGTGCAAACCTTGCTAAAGCTTCCATTGAAGTTTCATCAGGTTGTAATAACTGTATTATAGTAGTGAGTAACTCTCGATTTGGTACTTCATGATTTGGAATTGCTGCCAACTGTTTCCGTTTCCGTTGGGCTTCTTGAGCTGCTTTAATTTGATCTTTACTTACGCCTACTAACCAATCATCTTCAATGTCTTTATCAGAACCCTCTTGTCTGATGAAATCTCCATCTTCGTTGAAATATCCTTCATTTTCTTCTTTATTTAGATTGAATGATTCCAATTGAGGCTCCACCTTGTTGATTGGTCTAGTGGTATCCAAATCTTCGATATTGTTATAATAAGCATTGACTTCCTCGTTATTTTCCATATCGATTGGCTCATCTTCATTTGAATTAGTATCACCGTTACCTTCATGCAATCCCATTTCTTCTTGAAATTTCTTGATATCCATTCGCTTTTGCTTTTTGGGTGCCTTGGTGTCTGGCTTTTGTGGTGCAACGGGTTCTTCATCTTTATCACTAGCAAACATGTCTGAATCATCATCATCATCATCGTCTTCTTCTTTATTGGGTGGTTGTCCATTCCCCACCACATTTATAGATTCCTTGTTCAAATTGACGGATTCTTCATCGCTGTCTTCGCTTTCCAGTGAATATTCATTCCTAACAATTTTCCTTTTCCGTTTATTGCCAGGAATATCTTCCCCATATTCATCTTCGCTCATGATGATATAATAATTTTTCGCAGCCTGAAGATGGAACATAGTACTGACAATAAACGACGTAAAGTCCTGGAGGTCGATGAACTTGACATGGTAGACGAATATGACCAAATAGACCAAGTATTAAATCTAGAAGAACAATATTATCAGCAAGGATATCGAGAAGGACAAGAGGAATCAACCAAAAAACAATTTATTGAAGGTAAAGAATATGGTTATCAAACAGGATATCAAAGGTTTTTAATTGTGGGATATATGAAAGGGTTAATTGATTATTGGGATAGTAATTTGAGCAAATATCCCAACCAAACATCATTGGTAAATCATATAAGTCAAATTAAGGTAATTTTAGACGAAATACCCATTAGTAATAGAGATGAGGATGTTGGACAGTATGAAAAGTTAATTAACAAAGCAAGAAACAAGATAAGAATAATAGGAAATTTATGTAAAGAGCAATCAAAAGTGAACTTAATAGACGATCTAGTCAAAGAAGTCGGTGGAACTTTGCTGGTGAATGAAAATGTAGATGATATGTGGTAAGAAGGTTACGTAGATAAAGAATAAATATACATTTAAATACATCAAACTAAAATCTGATGTCAAAGTCGAAGCATTTTTCGTTACTTTCCAATTTATAAGTTAAGATACCTCCTAAAGGACAATCATTAACTCCTATAACTAATTGTTCACCGTTACCATCTAAATTGCAAAAACTTAAACCGGTACATTTACCAATAAATCCAATGTTTTGTACTCGATCTACCAAATTTTGTTGTTGATTTAAATCATCAAATTTCAATAATCCAACATGATCTAAACTTTCTGCCCAGCATATAAGTTTACCATCATTACTAAATTTAGTATTACGAACAGGACCTGATTTAAACTTGGAATTATCACCAAGTCCTAGAGATCCACTCCAGGTATATAAAGCATCTTGTTTCCTTTTATCCCATATTCTTACACAACCATCTTGATTACCTGTCAAGATATGATTTTCATTTATTGGTGACCAATCACAACTAAAACTATAATCTTCTTGACCATCAAATGAACTTAATTCGTTAATGTTCTTAAATGCAACTCTTTTATCATAAATATAAGATTTGGTACTATCACCAGATATTAAAAGCTCGTTTTCATTAAATTTATTTTGGGCGAGACAATTTGATGCAAATGGTAAATTAACTTTATGACTAACATTATTATTTGAATTTAAATCGACCCATCGTATAAATTTGTCATTTGAAGATATCACTAAACTGTTTTCGTTGTTAATTATAATGCTATTGGTTATTCCATCACCATCATTGGTCAATTTATATTCGCCTAAATGAATTGGGGTATCACGAGATATATCGGTTAGTACATAACCTCCTTCAAATGTCCCCGAGATTAAATATTTATCGGAACATTGTAAGGTGGAAATTCTTGAATTTGAAAATTTTGAAAGGTTTCTGGAGTCGATTATACAATCTAACTTCATGGAGCTTTTAATTGGATAATTTATATCACTCATTAATCGGTTGATTTTGAAAAATGTATGATAATTTTCTTGACCATCGGTGGTGAAGTTAACAGTTTCCAAGTTATGATCATGATAAAAACTCAGTGGATAAAAGATACCTTTGGTATAACTATTACAACACACCAAATTCCGTAACTGGAAATGAGTTATGTGTAACTTTAATTTACTGTAAAATTTATCAAACTTGAAAAATTCGGTTCTGTTTATTGCTCTTGAAATATTAATCTTCTAGAATAACGGTTAGTATTGAATTTAAATTTGAAATTTTGGTAACTTACTTTTTTTGCATTATCTGAGCTTTGAGGGATATTTTGGAACCAATTATTTGATCCTATACGCTTTCTATCCAAGTAAAATTTTTCTCTTAAATCGTTCGGCCAGAATACTCCTTGGATATCCTTATAATCGGATTCACCGAATGTAAATGGTAAATTTTCTTCTCTGACTTTTAACAGATTTAAAATATTTAAAATATCTGATTTGGTTAAGGTGGAATTTTCGTCATATAATAAGTTATATAAGAAAGTTAAACTTTCCAGCTGGTCTAATTCATATTCGGTGTCGCCATGGCTGTTATTGAAAAGTGAGGGATCTTGTCTTATTGTTTCGGTTGTTATATCCAACTGTTGTTGAGTCAATTCAACCGCCATTACCTTTAAGTTAGATAGAGTTAAAGATAATAATGGAGGAAATTAACAAAATAATTTAGGGATTTTCGGCAAAATATTTGTCTTTTGACCTCTTCTAACTTGTTTGATTATTTAACTATTCAAATAAACTCGAAGAGTAAATTTTTTCAAATGTGGTGATAACTATTAAAATAATTTTTTGAGTCTATTTAATTAGATTTCGCATCAATAAGGTAAAGGTATAACATCGGTGCACCAGATGTATTGCGAGGGCCACTAAATCCGAAATGGAAAATAAAATTACTAATAGTTACACAGTTATTTAAATTAAGGAAAATAAAATGTCTGGTCACAAATATGCTTTCAATGTTTCAATGTCATGTTCTGGTTGCTCCGGTGCTGTCGACAGAGTGTTAAAGAAATTAGATGGGGTTGAAAATATCGATATCTCATTAGAAAACCAAAGTGTTGAGGTTGTTACCAAAGATGGAGTTGATTTTGATACCGTTTACCAAACCATTTCCAAGACCGGTAAGAAAATTAATAAAAGTGAAGTTGTTTATTAAATAATAGAATATAATGTTAATATATGAATTACTTTTAGGTGATGTTTCTAAATTCTATAATCTCATTTATATAATTATTTCTGGATTCAGAATCAATAAAACATTGTTGAATTACTTTAACAATTTCTTCTGTAGCCAAGTTATAGAAATCTCCTTGGTAAAACTTTTCGATTATATCGACAAGATGATTAGAAATCAAGAATTTGAAATTATTAATCTTATTCATCGACTCAATTACATCCGTTTCGTTGAATTTGAGTAAATTCTTTTCAAAGATTAAGTTCAAGTTGTCAATTATGTTTGATAATTTAGATGATTTTAATTCGGTGATTTCATCTTGTGATAAGATCAATTGAGTTAAATAGTCATTAATCAAATCAATTATAGAAACCAATTGTTCTCTTGATTTAAATTTGTTGGTTTGTAATAACTTATCTTTAGTTACTTTATTAAAGATCTGATCAATACTTTCAAAAACAGGTACGTTTGTTCCGAATTCAGTTAGGTTAATTGAAACCAATGCTTCAAGAACTTCTTTTTGTGTACGTTTAGTCAAGTTATTGATTATTCTTTCTGAATAATTTTGCAATTCATTATTACTCATGTTTTTGGCTAAATATTGTATATCATTAAATTGAAGAAATGAATCTTCCAACTTCGGATAACAAATATTAGAAAAAGCCAAAATAGTACTGATTAAAGGTTCAATATCTTCTGTACTATCGATTAAGAAATCATTAATGATTTCAGTTAATTGGTTGGGAAGGTTAGAAATCTTGATATTAGTAGCCATTTTACGTGGAGATACTGGAAGACTTTTAGAGTGTGGAATTGGTGGCAGTATCACAGGAGTTTGGGGTTGTTTTGTAGCTTTCAGTGGTTGAACATTTTCCAATGGTTGAACGGAATTCGATGGTTGTTGGGATTCGTTTTCATCCCAATCTTTCCATCCCCAGCCATCATCATCTTCATCTTCTTCCATTGGTGGTTTGGGTGGTTGTTGAACTGGTACGGATCTTGTTTTAACAGGCAGTGGCTTTGCTGACTCGTCCCATTCTTCATTCCAAGCATCATCTTGGTCCCACTTGTCCTCTTCCTGGTCCCACTTGTCATCCCAACCTTCCTCCTCCTGTACATCATTTGACATGACACTATCTAACTTTTCTTCAATAGCACTCATCCGCTTTTCCATATCATCAATTGCACTCATCCTTTCTTCGGCTTCTGGTACTTCGGCGGTTTCAAATTGCCATCTAGTATCTACTAATTGTTCAAAAGTCTCTTCTTTAAAAGCACTTCTGATCTTCTCGATATAATTATCTACTAACCAAGTATTATAAACCTTTTTTAAACGTTCATTTAAGTTATCTCTCTTTAAATTCAATGTCAAATTCCAATCAGTGTCATTTAATAATTCTATAAGTTCAATTAATGTGGTATTATTAGTGTTGATTAACTTGTCAATATTTTCAGAAATTAAGTTGGTTAACTTATTTGATAATCTTAGCTGTAAGAAGCTCTTGACTGAACTAATATCAATAAAATTTAAAAACTTAACAAAATTCAACAATGAATTTAAAACATCTTGTAATGAACCATAACTTTGTGACAATTGAATAGAATATACTTCATCTTCATTGAATTCTAAGATATTGTTAGAATTGATCTTAAGAAGAATAGAATCCCACTGTTTTTTATTTGTAGAAATCAAATCATTAAAGTTGAATTTTTCACTTAAAATACTCAATTTTTCAATCACATTTAAAAATTCAATAAACTTCATTCCATTAACTTCTGGGCTGAATTTCATAGCACTTGGTTGAAACTTATTGAAGATGCTATTCATGACGATTAATAATTGGTCAATCAATTGATCATATTTATCAAGTAAATCGAATTTAATGATGAGTTTAGAATCCAAATTATCAATTTTAGACTTTAATTTTTCAAAGTTTCCTTGAAGAAACTCGAGGTCGACTAATTCAAGTTCATCATGAATGAAACTTTCTATTTCTTTTATTAATCCATTAATCACCCATAATTCATTCAATTGACTTAAATTTTTATTTAATTGCGTTAGTGAGTCGTTTAACTCTGACAATGATTTTGAAGATTTCGAAGATGGGGGCTTGAAGTTTGGGTCTTCTATGATATTCAATGAGCTTACCGTTTCATGGAAGGATTCGATCTGGTTCTCGATCTCCTGTAGCTCCTGTTGTTTCTGTTGCTTTAAATGCTGAATCATGCTGAAGGTAAAACGCTACGCTGTCGCGGGTGGTTTTTGAGCGTATAATGGCTGCGAAAACTGGGCCACCTAAAGCGGTATACAGAACACACGAAATGAGTGTTTATGGGTTTTTCGGTGAAGAGATAGAGATTTAGTGGTCCTTCATTAAACAGTATTATGCATCAAAAATGGTGTTTGTGGAGAAAAATAAAATAAAAAACTATTAGTCTAAATATTATCGATAGAGGCTACTACGGTAGAGCATATAATGGCAGAAATAGTAAAACCTCAATACAAGCTATATAGTGTGCACTGTTAAGCCAAAATACTCCACTAACAATGTATATACAATGCGAAGACCTATATTTTCAGACTCATATTTATATCAGAATCTCTTATCAGACCTTCTCTAATCGTGTCTCCGTTAACAGCCCATGTGAAAGTCATCGCCATAAAATAGTTTGGCGGCTCTAGCCACGGTGCGACAGCCAAACCATGGCGGGGCAGAGAGTGCGCGAGACCCCTCAACAATCCGCGGAAGGTTTTTTTGAGTTATAATGAATGAGTCTAAACAAGAGTTGTTAAATACTTTATTAAAATTAGCAGAGAAAGAAAAGAAAAGTGGCAACGGCTCTATAACCCAAGAAAAATTAAATAACTTATCAGAATATATTATAAATCATAATAGAGAAAAAAATTTCCAAAAATTTAAAAACTATCACCCAGTACCTAAAGAAGATAGCTTACCTAAATTTAGTCCATTATTCCAAAAATTTAAATTACCTCCAAAAGAAGAAGCAACTAAACCTTTGAAATTAGTTAAAAGATCAACTTTTAAAACCGTTGAAACTACATTATTAAATATTCTTGAAACGTTAGCAAATATATTAGATAATTTACATTTATTTTCCAAATTCCCCATGTTTCCAGAGAGATTATTAAGTTTATTAAAGAACACTAATAAGTTATGGATACTTTTATTGATCTTTTTAATACGTAAAACCGTTTCCCAATTATTAAACTTGATTAAAAAGGAGAAAAAAGTCCAAATTGAATTAAACATCTTAAAAAACAATACCAATAAATCCAATTTAATTGATAATTCGATATTTAAGAAGTATGAAAAAGTATTGAAAGATTTGAAATTCGATAAAACAATGTTAATAATCGAATTAATAGGGAATTTCTTAGATTTAGCCTTTAATTTTATTGAATTCTATGGTGTTCCAGTACCTGATTGGTTAATGAGTACCTTAAATGTCTCAAGTATGGCCATGACCATCTATAGAATGAATAAAGATGATGAATACGTGGATGATGATATCACTGAAGATTTAATATAGCATAGTTCGTTAAATATATAATTAATCATGACTTAAAAGAGTTTGCAGTAATATTTTCAACTTGTCATGGTATAAGTTGAAGGTCTGGGTATCGATATTGAAATTGGTTTTTTGGATGCTCATGGTGTTTTTGTTTAATTCCATAAACTTTTCACCTTTGGTGATAATTATTGACTCGTTGATAGTAACATTGAACTGTATATCTGTAAATTTACTCAAAATCTTAATCATCTCATTGATCCATTTCCCTTTATTATTGATAGTAGGCGAACCGGTATCTTCTGTATTTATACGATCTTGTAAATTCTTAATCTCTTGTTGGATACGTTCCTTTGTGACCAGTTGTTCTTTTAATTGGTCTCTTTGTTTATTGATATCAAGCTCTACTTTAGCTAATTTTCCACACTCATCATTCAACTTCTCGGTAGCTTTGGACACCGAATCAGCAGGATTAGAGTGTTGGAAATCTTCCACTTCAAAGATTTGAGGATCAGCTTCGATGGTTTCATTGATTTGGTTCTCTAACTGTTGGATCAGTTGCAATAATTCATTGGATTGTTCGAGTCTTGTGGTGTATTGTTGGTTAATACTTAATATTTCTGCAACAAGTTTGGTAACATCTTTTCCCTTTTGCTTGAGCTCATCTTCACAATCTAAAATGTGTTGACAGGTTTCTTGATTTGCAGTTTGGACATTAGTTATATCTTCTTCATTTAAGGTAGTGTCTTCGGCTAAGGTTTGTAAGAAATGTAACTTTGCTTCTTGCTCTAAATATTGGAATTCTAATTTATCGAAGTTTTCCTTTTGAAAGGTGATTTCGTCTTCTATACGGAGAGGGTTCTGGACGCCTTCATTGAAGAAGTTCTCTTTGATTTGCAACACACTTAAATTCATAATGTAAACAAAACAACGCGCGGTACAAATCTGGCGATGGGCCGCGATTTTTTGCAGCCATCGTTGGAATTAGGCAGAGCATTGAGCTATTGGGTTCCTTGGAGACGGACATCTGGTATGGGTTTCTTGGAGACGGACATCTGGTATGGGTTTCTTGGAGAGTGGACATCTGGTATGGGCTGTCTAGAGAATTGGTTTCTTTGGTCTTTGAGAGAATAGTGAACGTCGTTGCAGGCTTCTTCATTACTATACATCTATTTACTGACACCAACATCTTTCACCTTTTCGATCTCTTCATTTAATAAAACAGGAACCTCAACAGATTCATGTTCAAATATAGTATTCGATTTAGGCTTGTCGGTCTTATCTTTATCACTTGGAGTCATGACTAAATCGTTGAAGTTCAACTTAACAACATCTTCATCATCAGCAGTCTCATTCCATTCAGCTAATTCTAATTCATGTTCTCTTTCAATAGCGTAATTAACAGCATCTAAAACAGTATCCACTAATTTCTTTGGTTTATATTTAGGAACTGTACCCTCTTGGTAAACACCAGTTTTAACCAAGATTGAATGCCATGAAACATCATGAGAATTAGCAAATCTAATATCAGATTCGGGTGTATCACCAACAAAATAAACTGTTGAAGCTGGTGGTAATTCTAAAGTAATAGTTTCTGATTTTTCAACAGCCAATTTTTTGGCTTGATTTTTGGTTTCTTCATCAACTGAATCATCTTCTTCATCATCTGACCACCTATAAGTTTCTAATTTGGATTGGTTGATGATTTCTTCACCTTGTTCATTAATTAAAATGTCAGCTTCTTCAGCATTTGGATCATCAATTGATAATTTCTTTAAATGTTCATCTAAAACACCTTGTCTCCATTTAGTTAATACTTTATTTGCAAATTTAAAAGTACCCTTTTGAGGTTTACCAAATCTATTAACTTTTAATTCTTTACCTGTATGTTCTCTATATAAAGCAGCAATTGAAACTTGTAAAGCTCCCATACCATATCTTGATAATTTATAATTGGTTGCCCAAATAAAATCAGAATGGGCAAAATAAATATCTGGTCCTTCATCAAAAGTTTTAGATTGAGTACCCATGACACCATTTTTACTTAACAATAATTCTAAAATAATTTGTTGATCAGCAGCCCAATTTCTTGAATCAGCAAATACTAAAATTCCATCGATTTTAGTCTTTGAAAAATCAACTTCTTTAGTACATTTCAATTCTTCTTCAGTTAAATCATGATAAGGACTTACTGCAGGATTCCATCTTAATACATCTAATGGAGTATAAACATTCTTAAACCCATAAGATTCAGCAACGTTACGACAAACATTTCCAACACCTCCAACAACCAAAACGTTTTCATAAACACCAACTAAATCTTTCATTGGAGTATGACCTTGAATGATTTGATCGGGTGTAATCGTACAACCTAATCTCTTAGATAAATCTGTGGCTCTTTGACTTTCAGGTTTACCACCTCCATTGGTAACGAAAAGATATGGCACTTTAATGTTATACTTGTTTTCACCGTTTAATAACTTCATGGCTTCAACAGCTTCAGGAATGGTGTCTGGACCTCTTAAGATAACACCATCAATATCGAAACAGAATGCGTATGAGGCCACTCTAACATGATCAATGATAGTTCTTTTCTTTCTCTTAATAATTGAAGAATTTCTTGATAATTTAGCTAAAGAATCAACTTTCTTTAAATTTTGAGATGAAGACTTATTCAAAGAACTACTTGAAGATAATTTTGTTAAACCAGTTTGCCATTGATTCAAATCAGATAACGATAACGAACTAACTCTATGTTTTCTTAAAGCAGGTTGTAATTCATCTATTCCATCGTTATTAAGATAACTTTGGAAAGCAGGGGATTCGGGTTTGGATTCGACTTTTTCACTAGACATTTTATGTATATGTATAATAATTCCAAGGGATTCTACACCTATTTATACTAGTGAATGAATTGGTGAAGGGCACGACCCCCTATTTTATTTTTGTCTTAGAAAACATGGGTGAGGTTGCTACATGATTAACTAAATTAGGAATGGTTATGATGATGTCGCAGAATCTTACGATTAATAGTTAGTTAGGTTAAATAGTTCAAGTATTACGTGTTATTAGTTTAGATGTACCACAATTCGATTTTGCAACCAGGTGTGATTTACCTCATAATGTGGGGGATGTCTCGTTAAACCCTTCGAGGCTATCAACCCAAATATTTCTCTTGAAGAATACCCGTAAACCTTAGACATTGAATCAAAGTTTAATCTTATAGCAATACTCGGAGTATATTGACCACTATACATTGTACATTAAAAATTATTCCTGTTAAAAATTGGTGTTGTAACTGAAACTGTAGTATGATGTCACATTGTGATGTCATAGAGAATTCAAAGTGGTATTTTTGACAATACTCCACTTCGAGACTCGTAGTGTGCATTTTAGTAACGGGTTATTTTTTAAAGATCAAATAGGTGTAGTAAGTTTATCCGATTGGTTATTTTTGCTATTTACCAGTCATAATGATCATTGCTATAGTTAATCCTCGGAAAAACCTTTGATAGTAGTGGGGCTTATACGTGCGCAAATCATTTCGAAGGGTTTAAGTGGACTGATAGACTATGCGTTGGGTTATGAGAGGGTAGTATATGTGAGAGTAAAGAGGGGCATTGCCGTATCAACTGATGGTGTTTTCTGAAATTACTACGACCCGGAGATATGGTCTCGCCTGACCAGGGCGCAGTGGTGTAGCAACCGTGTAAGAATCTGACTCCTGCCACGTTTACGGGACTGCAGTACGATTAGCGTTGGTGCAGTTAGAGTATTAGGATGGTTTGTGATGGATGTTTATGTTTAGCCTAGCCGTGTTGGTTCTTGGTTCTTATGTAGTTCGTTTGAGTACTCTCATCTGAGGCCCTTGACAAACGGTCTTGTCCTGTTTCTTGAACCACATATACTTTTCCGTACTCCTGTACACTCAGTCGTACCGACACGATCCTCCACCACTTCTAACCACTTTTCTTCTTCTCTCCTACTCCTCTTCCCCCTTCTCTTCCTCCATTCCTAACCGATTCCATATCAACTATTTTGCAACCTGGTCCGCGCACGCCCTTGCTTCTTCCAAAAAAAATTCTCACTCTCAAAGTCGAAATCTTCAACCATGTCTTCTATTACTTTATCAGACGAATCCAAAGAAAGAATCAACAAATTACTTGACTACTCAAGAACTATCAGTCACTACGGTTTCATTCCTTTCATCCTTTACTTAGGATGGTCTGCTTCCCCAAACAAACCAAGTTTATTCAACTTATTATCTCCATTCCCAAGTGTTTAAACCTAATGTTGACCAAAGTGTTTAATGTATATATGATTTAACAATACATGTATTTAGTATTACTGTATTCATCTCTTTCAATGGAAATCGAGTCCAATGCCGCTAAACCCCGGCCATCCCCCTCTTGATCGGTCCCCTTTATCTCTATTCTTCGCATCTCTAATCCTCGCACATAAATGAATCCCCAAGTAGAAACCATCGCCGGGTTATCTGCTGGATTTGCCACAACCATTGTCACACACCCCTTGGACCTTATAAAAATACGATTGCAGGTATCAAATGATCCTTTAAAAGTCGTTTTATCCAATATATACAAAAAAGAATCCATTATTCATGAAGTTTATAAAGGTATAACTCCAAATTTAATTGGTAATGCATTTGGTTGGTCTGCATATTTCACACTTTATGAACAATTCAAAGCACATCTTGACGGCTCTGCAGGCATAAATAACACCTTAAAGTATTTTAGTGCATCTACATTAGCAGGCTTGGGTACGAGTATCTTAACTAATCCAGTATGGGTATTGAAGACCAGACTTGTAAGTGAAAATAACCCATATAAGTCGTTTCCTGAAGCAATTATAAGGATTTTAAAAGACGAAGGGATAAAGACTTTCTGGAAAGGTTCTTTACCTTCATTGTTTGCTGTGTTTCAAAATGGTATTCAGTTTACTATCTATGATCATCTTAAGCAATGGCTAGCATTAAATAAGTCTGACTCTCAGAATAATAGCATGAAATTCTTGGTTTGTTCTGTCTTTTCAAAAGTTTCATCGATGATTATGATGTACCCCTTCCAAGTACTTCGTTCCAACTTACAAAAGGTCAATTCAGGCAACATATTGGTAGAATTTAAGAACCTTTATCATACTAAAGGCTTCTATAATGGACTAATGATAAATATGGTCAAGGCACTACCCTCCACTGCGGTAACTTTTGTTACTTATGAGAGCGTTAAAATCTGGTTAACGCGCCATGAAGAGGGAATCTGAACAGGAAGAACAAGCCAATAAACGAGTCAAAGAGGCTGAATCGGAGTCTCAGAATCCTTCTGATGTAGAAGAAGATCCAAATGATGAAATAAAACTGGAAAAAGAATGGCTCCCACCATGTTTACTCGATATAGATACCCATTTTAACTCCATCACCTATGAGACGCGCATTCCACAAGATATAACTCCAAAAGATCCTATAATCCTAGGAATTGATGAAGCTGGAAGAGGGCCAATTCTTGGTCCTATGGTATACTCTGTAGCTTATTGTAAAGAAGATTTCACTCCAGTATTAAAGAAGTATGGTTTTGATGATTCCAAGGTATTAAAACATGATTTCAGACTCTCTTTATACAAGTTAATCGACGATAAAGATGAGGAACTCTGTAAAAACATCGGGTACTTGACGACGGTGATTTCTGCCAAAGATATCTCGAGTGGGATGTTAAGAGTTCATGGTAAAGGAGCATATAATTTAAATGAACAAGCTCATGATACCACCATTAACTTAATTAGATTACTTTTAAAACAAAACCTTAATGTTAAACAAGTTTATGTTGATACTGTTGGGCCTCCAGAGAAGTATCAAGCGAAGTTATCAGGAATTTTCAGCGGTATTAAATTCACCGTTACCAAAAAAGCCGATAGTTTATACCCCATTGTCAGTGCAGCATCAATTGTTGCTAAAGTAACTAGAGATTTGTATTTAGAATATTTCAACAAAAACGAAAAACTCTTAGTCAATACCGTAATTGGATCGGGATATCCATCAGATCCTAATACTAGTAGATGGTTAGCATCTAAAGTGGAGCCAGTATTTGGATGGCATTTCGGACTTTTAAGGTACTCATGGCAAACTGCTAGAGATGCATTGGTTAAAAATTCAGCGGCTGAAGTAGATTACGAAGACATAGAAACCATACCTAAGAAAGTTAGCTTTAATTTTGGTAAAAAGGTAAGTATATAGAAGTTTATATAAATAAAATATTCGGGTTATTTTGCAGCCGTAAACTATTATATGAGCCAACGACATCATCCAACGACACCATCCCCCGGTGCAGCCCGGACAGCGTATAAAACACCTCAGTTCAAACGGCTCCGCACCCGCCCACGCAATCGCCGGTACGGATTCCACCACGACATTTCTAACCCACCATTTCGGGCAATTAACTCCGAACGGAAAACATTGATGCGACTAAGGATGAAAAAATTCAGAAAAGTAAATCCTACTCCATTAAAGAAATGTCAATGTTATTTGCTACCAAAACCATGGCATTCCGTGCTGTGTCTTCAAAGAAGTTAATGATTTCTTCTTATCAATTAGCTAGATTTTATTCTTCAAAATTCCCTTCTCACACCGTTATTAATATGCCTGCTTTATCTCCAACTATGACCCAAGGTGGTATCGCTTCATGGACTAAAAAAGTTGGTGATGAATTGCAACCTGGAGAATCAATTGCTGAAATTGAAACCGATAAGGCCACCATGGACTTTGAATTTCAAGAAGAAGGTTATTTAGCTAAGATTTTAATGGGTGATGGATCTCAAGATGTTCCAGTTGGTAAACCAATTGCCGTTTATGTTGAAGATGCTAACGATGTTGCAGCTTTTGAAAACTTCACTGCTGAAGATGCCGGTGATTCAAGTGCTCCAGCCCCAGCTGCAAAAGAAGAAGAAACTCCAAAAGAAGAATCATCCGTTTCTAAATCAGAATCTAAACCTGAAGCTTCCGCTCCATCTAAAACTTCTGCACCAACTGATAGAATCATTGCATCTCCATTAGCCAAAACAATTGCTTTAGAAAAAGGTATTTCCTTAAAAGGTATTAAAGGTTCTGGTCCAAATGGTAGAATTGTTGCTAAAGATGTTGAAAATATTGAATCAACTCCTGCTTCAACTCCTGCTACTGCTTCTGCTGCCACTTCAACTTTTGAAGATATTCCAATTACTGGTATGAGAAAAACTATTGCTTCAAGATTATTACAATCAACTCAAGAAAATCCATCATACTTTGTTTCATCAGTTATTTCTGTTTCAAAATTATTGAAATTAAGACAATCACTTAATTCTACTGCTGAAGATAGATATAGATTATCCGTTAACGATTTATTAATTAAAGCTATTTCAATTGCTGCTCAAAAAGTTCCTCAAGCTAATAGTTCATGGTTAGCAAATGAAGGAGTTATTAGACAATATAATAATGTTGATGTTTCAGTTGCCGTTGCTACTCCAACTGGATTAATTACTCCAATTGTTAAAAACGCTCATGCTAAAGGATTATCAACCATTTCAAATGAAGTTAAAGATTTAGGTAAAAGAGCTAAAGAAGGTAAATTAAACCCTGAAGAATATCAAGGTGGTACCATTTGTATTTCAAACTTAGGTATGAATCATGCCGTTAATAATTTCACCTCTATTATTAACCCACCTCAATCAACTATCTTAGCTATTGGTACTGTTGATAAAAAAGCAGTTCCATCTGATGTTAACGAACAAGGCTTTATCTTTGATGATGTTATTACAATTACTGGTACTTTTGATCATAGAGTTACTGATGGTGCTTTAGGTGGTGAATTCATGAAAGCATTAAAGAAAGTTATTGAAAATCCTTTAGAAATGTTACTCTAATCTTTTTAAAAAGAATCTTAAGATTTTGTTTATAGAAGAATTTTATACTATAATGTAAAAGTTTCTGCGCACAGAAAAAATCCGTTTATATATTACTTTATTGTTTATTATGACTCTTAAAACCATTTATATTGCAAGGCATGGGTACCGAATGAATTGGTTACCTCTTCCACATCCTCCAAATCCTACTGGTATCGATAGTGATCCTCCTTTAGCTCCTCATGGTGTAGATCAAGCAAAAGAATTGGCAAAATATATTTTAACCTTGAATGAAAAACCTCAATTTATTTTATCATCTCCATTTTATAGATGCGTTCAAACCGCTGAGCCAATTAGTGAAGCTTTGGACTTACCAATTGTTTTAGAAAGAGGTGTTGGTGAATGGTATAAAGTTGGTAGAGGAGTTATACCTGAACCAGCTAATTATGATACTTTAAAATCATTTTTCAATCATTTAGTTGATTCGGAAACGTGGGATAGAGATAATACTATTGGTGTAATTCCAAGTTTAAGTGGTGAAACTGAAGAACAAATTTTCCAAAGATGTTCAACTTTTTGGGAAAAATTCATTCCAATTTTTGAATCTAAATATCCTCAAATTGAAAATATTTTAATTATTACTCATGCTGCTACAAAGATTTCATTAGGAATGTCATTAATGGGATTCAAAGATGTTTTTGAATACATTGATGCTGAAAAGAAAACCATTTTAAAAGCTGGTGCATGTTCATTAGATCAGTATGAAAGAACTAATGATAATAAATGGGATATTAAAATGAATGGTAATTGTGAATTTTTAACTAAAGGTGAAGAAATGAATTGGAATTTCCATTACGGTTTTGAAGCTGGTTCTGATGAAGATATTAAAGCTAGGCAACAAGAAGCATTAAATGAACAAAAAGAATTACAAGATGCTAAAGCTCAAGATAAAGATGTCGAAGTAAGTAGTAAAATTTAATATTTAATAATAACATTTACTAACTTTAGGAATTTTATGTAACTGTTGATATGCCAACTTTCGGTCAAGATACTGAAATATTTAAATCGACATCAAAATTTCAAATTACAAATATTGCTGAATCAAATCCATTAATTAAACTAACTAATCCGGATAGATTAAATGATGATAATTCTACTGATATAAGTAATATGTCTGCTGCTCATGATCAAATCTTTCAAATGAAATGGAATAAATTAATTGGAAATGATTTAATTTTTGATGAACATGGTGAATTAATTGGTAAAGTTAAAGAACATTTAAATTGGGATTCAAATGTTAAAGTTTCAGAGAAAAAAGTTGAACCCCTTGAAAAGGAAAAAGATAAATTTGCTTCTTCAACTGAGCATTATGATAAAACTGCTTTTTATAAAGAAATGCTTTCAAAATTAAAACAAAAGGAAGCAGGGAATCAAATTGAAACTGATAAAACTAATGGCCATTGAGCCGCACATCTATACAATTAAACTTATATCACCGCACAAAACTCACATAGTTTAATGATACTTCTTTTTACTTTAATACTTTTAATTCCATTCATAGCAGCAAGAAAGGAACTTGTTTTTGATGACACCAATAATGTTTTTAAGTCAACAAATGTTATAATCGATGATTTTTCCCTTGACGTAGTTTTAGGTGGTAAATTGGCCACAACTGATTTCAAATATGTTGAAGGTAAATGTTTCTATAGATTCAGTACTCAAACAGATGAAGCTCAAAGTTGGACCCAGTTCGATAGTATTACTGATTATGTTGTAGAGAAGTGGAATGATACCATAAGTACATCGAATCTAAATTTTACTCCAACTCCCAATACTGTTGAAACAGTATCGAAATTATTTGGTATGGCAGGATGGGTAACTAATTTCATTGTTAAAAATGATATTTTCCAGCGGTATTATCATTATAATGAGCAATGTCAGCTGTTTGGTTATCAATTGGGTGAAAAAAGAGTCGATATTCATACCTGTTCCACAGCGTGGAGAAAAGGTTGTGACTATGAAACTTCAAGACAACTTATCCACAAAGCAATAGGTAAAATGGGTGATCCTTTGTATTTGACGTCAAAAAATGGAGTTTTTGTATTTACTGAAGGTGACTGGCAGGTTTGTGTGACGTATACGGACCGTATAGTCGTTTCTTGTCCTGATAACTGGTGTGCATCAAAATCAAAGTGATAAGTTAATGCTTTCTATGTATTTAGAATTATATAATGCATGATGTCGACATCCTTTTCAATTTGTTCATATTCAACTTCCTCACTTTCAAAGCTGTGAAATTTACCACTTATGTCTTTAATAAATGTACTTTAGATTCTCATTTTCGCAATGCTCTTGCTATCAGATTTCGATATTGTCTTGGGCAGTTCATCACCCAGACGAAAACAAATACTCGAAGAAGTATTGAAACTCAATGATATTAAAGTAATTAAACCAGAATTTGAAGAGAATTTGCCAAAAACTCTTCTACCCAAAGACTATGTCACTCAAACTTCTCAACATAAATTGAAAGCCTTGATTAGAGATAATAAGTTCCAAAAGAAAACAGTAGTCATATGCTGTGATACTATTATCGATTGTTGTAATGTGATCTTAGAGAAACCAGGTACTAAACAAAAACAAGTAGAAATGTTCAAATCATATAGAAAAAACCCTATTTTAGATGTGATATCTTCCGTTCAAATAGCCAAAATTGATGGTGATAATATTGATTATTATGGCGATACAATTACAACTGAACTTGAATTTAACTCTAACGTAACAGATGAACTTATCAACAGTTATGTAGAAACTGAAGAAGGTTTAAATGTCGCTGGAGGATTTAAATATCAAGAATTGGGTAACATTTTTTTTAAAGGTATCAAAGGAGATTATTTCAATGTCGTTGGTTTACCGGCTAAGGCCACCTTTGAATTACTTCAGAACATTTAATATACATTTTGCACGAAATTCATTAATAGCTTAAGTATGGTTGAATTGAATATATCCTGCATATACCACGAGATGAGACTCGCATTTTTTTCAGTGAGATGAGCTGAAAAATTTATCAGATATGGCTAAGAAGGTTCAAAAGAAGCAAGTTCAAGAAGAATTAAACAATGATGAAATAGCATTAAGTGGTAGTAGTGGTAGTGAAAGCGAAAGCGAAAGTGAAGTTGAAGACGATGTGGAATTAAGTGAAGATTCAGACTCCGATTCTGAAGATATTAAATCCGATTCTGAAGAGATTAAAGGTCTTGAAGACACCAACAAGCATGTAATCATAAAACCAAGTAAGAAAGTAGACATTTCCAAATCCAAAGATAAAAAGGGAGTAATATATCTTGGTAGAATACCTCATGGCTTTTATGAAGAAGAAATGAAAAAATATTTCAATCAATTTGGTGAAATAAGTAGAATAAAATTATCAAGAAACAAAAAAACTGGTAAATCTAAACATTACGGGTTTATTGAATTTGAAAACATTGGAGTTGCTAAGATTGCAGCAGAAACCATGAATAATTACTTATTATTTGGTCACTTATTAAAATGTCATTTAGTTGAAGATTTCTCAAAATATGATCTTATTTTTAGTGATTCAAAGTTTAAGATTATACCATGGAAAAGTATAAGTAAAACTAGAAACGATAAACCAAAATCACAAGAACATTGGGATAAATTATCTAAAAAATTTGATGAAAATAAAACAAAAAGAATTAATAAATTAAAGGAAAAGGGTTTCAATCTTAGTTATTTAAACTAGTATATTTTAACAGCGCATAATACTTAATGTATAAATGATTCAATATTTAATAGTCCTCTAAAAAATTCCTAAAACTGGAAAAGAAACCCTCTATAATGCGGTGGGCGCACTACTTGCCTGGTTTCTTTTCATCCGCGAGCCGATTATGTTTAAGCTAAAATTGATTGGAAGGAACTTCTTCACATGTTAATTTAAATAAATCATTTGAATTTAATTTTTACAACTTATATTAGTTTTTTTCCCTAGTTACTTGATTTAAATTACAACTACAACTCAAATATTTATTAAATTGCATTAAAATATGTCTGAAATCGATACTTTAACTGTTTATACCATGGATGAAGTGGCTAAACATAATGAACCAGATAACTTATGGATGGTTTATAATGGGTTAGTTTATGATGTTTCAAAATTCTTAGATGAACATCCAGGTGGTGAAGAAGTCATTGTTGATTGTGCTGGAACTGATGCTACCGAAGCATTTGATGATATTGGCCATTCTGATGATGCCCATGATATCTTAAAAGGATTATTGATTGGTAAATTAGAAGGCGGTGTTACCAAAGAGATTAAACCACAAATTAATTTCGAACAAGATTCAAATAACTTACCATTAATAGCTGTTGGTGTTGTCATTATCGCTGCTGGTGCTTATTTCTTTTTAAACAAATAAGTAGAACTTTTATAGAATTAATATAAGAATGTTAACCTGTTAGAAACTGTACAACTGAATTAACTGATTATTAGTAGAGTATTGTTAGAAATGATAATGATTTCATATACTGATGATAGTGAAGTTATGCTTCAAACTAGTTGAATTTAAAAGATCGTTGATGATATTTGATAAGAGTGTCGGATTGTTTAACCCGATTTGGATACGACAGAGAAAAGATGTTGGGTAGGTGAAAAAAATGTGATTTCTCAACTTTTAGAGGCGTAAACTGTTTATTGTTACTATTATCAACATGGTTGTCTTATATGTTGTAAGATATGATTTCATAATTTAAAGTTTTTTCCCTGTCATATGGTAACCCACTTCCTCGTATACATCTGATTTTTCATATCACCTCACCCGCTCATCACACCGGTACACCATCAGTATCCCCACCTCACTTGAGTTTCCCCAATGAATGCCGACCTCTGTTACCAAAGTGTATTAAGAGGTTAGGATTTAATTTCGATTTGTTAACCAGAAAGCTTCACAGACTTTAATGGATGAGGCGGATATGGCTCTATTCCCAGAACCAATTTGGCGGTGGAATATTAAATATGGCACAATGCATAAGCAAATTGCTCTACTCAAGTAGACATCGCATGCTGTATACAGATATATCTATCATAGGGCAATGGTCAACTGTTAGAGACGTGTTGATATGGTCTATTTAAAACAAGTGGTACTCTTTGTAGTAAGTCCGAAACTATTTCTCTGAGCGTTTCATGCTATGTTGTATAAATTCTATTGATTTTGCAGCATTTTTTATTCACCGCAGGGGTCTTTTTATGAAAGCCCAATAAACACCTATAGAGTCTACTATCTCACTAGTTAATACTACCCAACCAAAAGCTCTGATCTTAGTAAAATAAGTCAACTTTACGTCGTAGATCTTGACAGTGTTCTATTTTGAAGTGACATCCCGATTACGGAGGTTTGATAATCATCCGGAAAGTGCACCTTTCTCCAGAACACCCATATATAAATTACTAAATTTGAATTCCTTTCGTCCCTTCATCACTTTTCAATAATGAAATCACTGAAGTTATTATGTGAAACCCTAGGTATAAAGTACCCAATCTTCCAAGCACCAATGGCTGGTATTAGCACTCCTCAATTGGCAGCTGAAGTTACAAAATTTGGTGGTTTAGGTGCATTACCATTTGGTCCATTTTTAGAAAATTTAACAAAGATTGAAAATGAAATTAACGAATTTAAATCATTAACAAATAATTCAAATTTGGTGAATGTTAACTTCTTTGCTCATGATATAAACAATAACTTAAAGACCAATCAAATTGATAATTGGCATAAATTATATGAAAATACTCACATTACAGAATTGAAAAATGGTGGTATTTCATATAAAGAGCTTGAAAAAAGAAATGAAATTAACAAATTGCTTTCATTAATTGGAGATTTAAGTCCAAAAGTAATTAGTTTCCATTTTGGATTACCTTCAAAGAATGGGTTACAACAATTAAGAGAAAAATCACCAAATAGTTTACTATTTGCATCCGCTACTTCAATCGCAGAAGTTCAGCACTTGACTGAAAATGGTATTGATGGAATTATTTTACAAGGTTATGAGGCAGGTGGTCATAGAGGAAATTATTTGGAATTTGAATTAGATGAATGTTTATCAACCAATGCATTATTTAAACAAATCAAACAATTGAATCCTGATGTTTATGTTGTTCCTGCAGGTGGTATAGTTAGTAAAGAAGATATTGAATTTTTCATTAATGAAGGTGCCAGTGCATGTCAATTAGGAACTGCATTTGTTACCGTAAAAGAATCAAATAATAACAGTTTTGTTGGCGATAGTAAACTACCAACTGTCATGACCGATTTGATCTCTGGTAGAGGTGCTAGATGTATTTGTACTCCATTTATTAAACTGGTTATTCAAAATCATATTAAAAATGGTAAAGGTGAGTTACCACCATTTGGATGGATGTACTATGGTTATAAACAATGGAAAACTTCTAAAGATGCTAGTCATGGGTTCTATTTAGTGGGTCAGAATTACACCTTAGCGCCCCATAATTTAACTACTAAAGAGGTAATGGATAGGTTAACTAATTAAAGTCTATATATTTAAGTAGATAATGCAGTAGTAAAATCTTCAATCAAATCTTCAATGTTTTCAACACCAACACTAACTCTTAAAAGTCTTGGATCAACAGTTATGTCACTCATTGCTCTCCATTCTATCAAACTTTCAGCACCACCTAATGAGGTAGCATGATAAAAGTACTTTAATTTACTGGGTAAGTATTTAGCTGATTTTTCATCGGTCATGATAATTGCAAATACTGGTGAATGATGTTTAGTTTGTTTACTAATATATTCATCAGTTTGTAAAGAACCATGTAAAATCTTTGATAACCCAGGGAATTTATCTTTATTATCGTTTAAATATTTAACTAATTTTTCACAATTTTCACTTTGTTTTAAGACCCTTAATTCAAAGGTCTTAAGACTTCTAAGTAATAAAGAGCTTTCTAAATTTCCAATATTTGTACCTAAAAAGATTCTATCTGTTAATAAACTATTTCTAATATTAATATCTTTAGTAACTAATAAACCAGCTAAAAGATCACTATGACCTCCAAAATACTTCGTTGCTGAATGCATTATAATATCAGCACCATGTTTAAAAGGATCCTGTAATGGAGGAGGAGCAAATGTTGAATCAACCATTAAAATAGCACCTTTTGAATGAGCTTTTTCGGCATAATATTCAATATTAAAATTAATACCTTCTGGGTTAACAGGAGTTTCAAGATGAACTAAATCTCCCTTTTCAAGCAATTCAAAGTTTGCTTCATCTTCAATTGAAAAAGATTGAAGTCCATTATTTCTTTCAAAAATTTTAACGATTCCATGACATCCGTGATAAGCTTGACCAATTAAAATTCTTTTAGGGTTATAATGAGTTAAAGCGGCAAAGAAAGCACTTAAACCTGAATTATAAACCACAGTATAACCATTGGTGATTTTTGCAATTGCAAGTTCAACAGCTTCACTATTTTGGTGGGTGATTCTTGAATACCAGAATTGATCTTTATAGAAATATGACTCAGGGTCCCTTTCCAGGGCTTTAACTAACTTCTCAGGATCATTGGGATACTTATAAGTGGTGGTGATATTAATACTTGGAGTGACATCAGGGTCATCACGGTCAGCTCCATGAATCAATCTAGTAGAGATTCCAGACATTATATATTAGATATTAGATTTAGTTCAGTGAGTCTTGCGAAGAGTCAAGTTTAGCGCGAGATTGTGAGGGACGGTAGTGGGGCAGTAAAGTAACTTAGTTCATAATTAGCGAATGGGCGAAAGGCTGGAGCGCTTACTTTTATTAAAGCCAATGAAAAAATTGTGGCACATGAATGTGGCGTTTTGTAAGACGAATCTCTTAATACCCGTAACTATTCCCAATAAGGAAAATATATAAAATATAATAGTGGTTGAGGCACTATATTGTTTTAGACGGTGCCATAACCGATTTCGAAACCTTTTACTCAATACAGAATTGTAATCATTTACAGTATTTAAACCTAAATACAATAACATGGAAATTTATGATTAAAATAATTTAGTATAGACATACGAAAGATAACCGCTTTACTCAGCCTTATAAGGTATACATATACTATCTTTAGTCTTATCTATCTGTCGCGGGGCTGCAAGCGAGGATCATAGATAAGATTTCCATTTTATTTTGCCAAAAGCCATTTCATTACAATACAAAAAATAACTATTAAACTTTTTAATAACCTTACCATTGAATTAATATCACTAGATATACCCATTTATTAGGTATTAAAATATACCACACAGGATGCCATCTGACTTCCTACATATAAAATAAAAGAAAATTTTCTTTAGCCACAGCACGCAATTTCTTCTGATTTTTTTTTCATTATGTCATAGTTCGCAGCGCATTGGACCAACAGCCAAAATAGGAATGGGCAAGATAAACTCGACCAATAAATGATTTTAATCAGGAACATAACCCGTTAAACCATTATTAATTTATATCTAGAATCTATATATTTGGTTATAATGTAAAAATTTAACTTTATACACCGCCTCTGTAGAAAAAGTAAAGTTTCAAACTGTAATATTAATCGTAAACTGCACTTAACTTGGCTAACCATTTAAAAAAATCACTGAAATAGCAAAATAACCTTGGGCCCATTGGAGATGTTTTTTTTTTTTCTTTTAATTTTTTTTTTTTTCAGCCTAGAAAACTATAAATTCAATTTATATTCCCCATATTAAATTATATTGCCATAACTAATTTTTATATTGAATATTATTAATTATGGCATTACCAGAAAAAGATGTTCAAGAGAGCATAAAGCTGACTTCATCAGGGTCAGGTTCTTCAGGTGCTGATATTCTTGATTTAGAGAGTAATGATGTGGTGATGGCTAAAAAAATGAAATTAATCAATAATACTATTGATGAAATTGGGTTCACACCTTATCATTTAAAATTATTCTTCCTTAACGGTATGGGTTATGCTACGGATTCACAATTATTGATGTTAGAAAGTACTGTTAGAGAATTTATTAATTATCAATTTGGTCAAACATTCCCAATTTCTAATGAGTCTATGGTTATTGGAGGTATTGTTGGTGCTGGTTTTTGGGGATTTGGTGCTGATATCATTGGTAGAAGAACCGCTTTTAATTTATCATTATTTTTATCTGCACTTTTCGTTATCATAACCGGGGCTATGAATTCTTTAGCAACTTACTGTTTATTCATTGCATTAAGTGCTTTTGCTTTTGGTGGTAATTTAGTCTTGGATACTTGTGTTTTCCTTGAATTTTTACCTTTTAGACATCAATGGTTATTGACCTTTTTCGCTTTATTTTGGGGTATTGGTCAATCAGTTGCTGTTTTAATTGCCTGGGCATTTTTAACTAATTATAGTTGTGAAGGGCCTGATGCTGAACATTGTGACTCTGCTGATAACAGAGGTTGGAGATATACCTTTTATGTAAATGGTGCTATTGTTTTACTGTTGGCATTATTGAGAGTTACAGTTGTTAGATTACAAGAAACTCCAAAATTCTTAATTTCAAATAACAGAGATGAAGAAGCTTACGAAAATTTAAGACGTTTAGCTGAAAAGTATAACAGACCTTTTACTTTATCTTTAGAAGAATTAGTAAATTGTGGTGAAATTACCTCAAATCATGGTATACAAGAAGATAGTTCAATACTTGGTGTATCTAAATTAGTTAAAACTCATTTGGCTACATTATTTCAAAATAAAAGAATGGCTAGATCAACCATTACTTTATTTTCAAGTTGGTTATTATTAGGTATTTTATACCCAATTTATTATGCTTTCTTACCAAGTTATTTAGCTACAAGAGGTGAAAATATTAGTGCTAGTACTACTTATGGTGTTTATCGTGATAATGTTATTAGTAATGTTTGTTCAATTGGTGGTCCAATTATTGCTGGTTTATTACTTTATTTCATTCCTGCTTTAGGTAGAAGAGGAGTTTTGGCTATTGGTGCTTTCTCATCATCTGCTTTCTTCTTTGGTTACACTGGTGTTAGAACCCATGCTCAAAATGTCGCTCTTAGTTCTGTTGCTTATTGTGTTTTATATATTTATTTTGGTTGTCTATATGCTTACTCTCCAGAGATTTTACCATCATCTGCGAGAGCAACTGGTAATGCTTGTTGTATTATGATTACAAGAGTTGGTCAAATTATTTCTCCAATTATTGCTTATTATTCAGATACTACTACTTCTGCTCCATTATATGTATGTGGTGCTTTGATTGCTATAAATGGGCTTTTAGCTTTAACTTTCCCATTCGAACCAAGTAAAAATAGACCAGGTTAAAATACTGAAATTCAATTCTTTTTTTGATCATTTTTTTTAAAAAAAAACTTTATCTAGATTATCAATATATAAATTATCGATTGAATTCTCATTCTAATTTACAGGTTTTAAACAATACATTCTTACAGGATAAAGTTCTTTAGGTAATCCTTTTTGAACATCACTTGCAATCAATTTAAATCCTGCTTTAACGAATAATTCTCTAAACTTATTATCAGTTCTAGTAACAGAAGAATCAGTTTCATCAAAAATATCCTCAACAGGTGCAATATTTTCTTTAACAATTAAAGTTCCATCGGATTTTAATGCTTGTTTGCATCTTCTCCAAAACTCAACTAATTCATCATCTGGTAATTGACCAACACACCATTGACACCATACTAACCAATATTTACCAATTTTTTCTTGATCACACGACCACTCTTGCATTCCAATTGGATAAATATCTCCTAATTTACCCTTTTGTTTAACTGCTTTTAATTCATTTTCCATTTGGTCTAAAAATGGTTTAACAGGCTCTAATAAATCGCATTTATCACTAATTTTCCATAAAAAGTCTCTGGTAATTCTACCAATTCCTGCTCCCATATCGATAGTTAATTTGATTTCACCTTCATTAGTTGGCATTCTAGCCTGTAATTTTCTTATAAATGTACTTGAACCTACAATATCTGCTTTTGGAACTGAGGTTTGTTCACCATACCCTCCTAAAACCCCATTTACTGAAGCTGGTACAGAGCTCCAGTAATCTATGGCATCATCGTAGTTTATTTGGGCATCAGCATCAAGGTCTGTGCTAGTAAAGTTGTCACCAATTTGTTTTGCAGGCATCTCTAAATACTTTTTTTTTCACTAAATTTCAACCGCGATAAAATTATAAAGATCCATAATATTATCGCGTCCTTTAATGGGTTCTGATTATTTTGACTTGGATGATATCCTTGCAACAGATGAAAAAATACCTTGCAAATTCAACTTAACGGTGCCGGGAATAGGTCATCTTGAAGGTAATCCTGGGAAATCTATTGAGGAAGGTACAAAACTAGAATTACCATTTTGGTTAGCAGAAGTGTTAGCCATTGTATCTTCATCAGATGATGATGATGCTGATACATTTGTCACATTAATTCCACCTGATCTGATTAGTACTACCGTTAAAAATGCAATATTGACAGACCCGGTATCCTTAGACTTACATTCAATATTACCACATTATTATAAGTTGATTGAAAAATGGTGTAAATTGTTCAATAATAGAGAAACTAGTGATATTGCTAAACAAATGTTGAAAGAAAGAGCTTACGAAATCCATAGTTATTCTAGTAATGTTAACAAACAGGTTAATAACAACTTTATTACTTCTCTAGATGAGTTTGAAAAAAAGTTGTTTAAGATAACCTCCGAAAGTAATAGACAATTGAGAAACTGGTTAAAAGACTAACCTAAACACAAACTAGATTAATTGTATATTTTACATTGTATAATAATTCCACTCATTAAAATAAATCTTCATCTTCGAGACCCTCGTCACTATCTTCAATTTTCTCTTCAGATTTATACTTTTTCTTCTTAGATTGAGCTTCCTCCTTTTCATCGTCTTCGTCTTCTATAGTTCTTTTATTCTTTCTTGGTTTAGATTTTGATTTAGGTTTAGACTTTGGTTTTTCAGCTTCACCTTCGCCTTCGCCTTCATCACCACTTAATCCATCTTCAGTATTAGATTGAGGTTCTTCATCACTATCATCAATAATATCCTGTTTCTTCTTTCTACCTCTTTTACCCTTTGGTTTTTTCTCGGATTCTTCATTAAATAATTTATCATCGTCATCATCAACAAGAATTCTATTTTCTTCAGCCCATTGTTGAGCTTGTTCTTGTAATTTAGCTCTTTCTTTTGCCATTTCTTCTTCTTCTAATTTTCGTTTCATCTTGAGCAATTCTTCTTCTTCTAATTTCTTATTGAATTCAGCTTCTCTGATTTTTAAGGCATCTTGTAATTTTTGTTCAATCTTGATATTATATTCTTTAGTTTCTTCTAAAATAGTATTTAATCTGGTTAATAAAGTATTTGTTCCTAAATTTAATCTGGATTGTAAATCTTCTTTTGGATATGGAGAGTTCTTTTCATCATTTTCAATCAAACTTTGTAAGATCTTAATACCGTCGTTTAAGTTAATAATTGATTCAGAAATATCATCAATCTTTCTCTCAGAAATTGGTAATTTCATTACAAAATCAGCAATTTGGAATTCAATAAATGAAATATTATATCTAAGAGCACCATTTCTATTCGAATTTGAAAATTCTAAAGCTTGTTTACTTAATTCTAAACTTTTGTTTAAATACTTCAAATTCTTTTCTGCAATTCCTCTTAAATACCAACTCTTTCCTAAAAATGATAAGATACTCGAATCTTGACCATTTGTGAAATTATTTAATGCAACTTCATAGTTTTCAATTGCTTTGTTATATTGTTTTGATTCTAATAACACATGACCTAAATTTAAGTAAATTGAAATATCATTAAGTGAATCTCTGATTTTTCTCAAGATATCTAAACCTTTAGTAAATTCCTTATTTTCAATGAAAATAATTGCCAATCCTTGAGCTGCATAAACATTTTTTGAATCGGTTGATAAAACTTTTGAATATAATTCAATAGCTCTAATAAAGTATTTTCTCTTTCTTTCATCATTATCTTTTAAGTCGTTAGCCATGATACAGTAAATGTTTGCTAATGAAATTAATGCATAACAATCATGAGAATCATACTTAACTAAAGTATCTTTTTGATGATTGGTATCAGCATCAGGTTTTAAACCAATTTTTTTACCAAAATTTTTAATAAACCAACCATAAAATGATCTGATTTCCAAATCTGAAGAATTTAATTTTAATAATTTTTCAATTTCTTCCTTAATCTCTAATTTAGTTAAATTATTTTGACTTATACAATCTAAGAATAATATTCTTAATTTTGCTGAAAAATAATTTGAACAATTACTTAAAATTTCTTCATAGATTTTAATAGATTCTGATTGGTTTGAGATTTCCATTGATCTGGCCAAATTATAATTAATAGTTATACCTAAATCATTTTTAATATCCATTAATGAATTTCCTTCCTCATCTTTAAACTCGGAATTTTCTAATAAATTTATAGCAGTTTTGAAATTTTCACTTGCTAATTCAAAATTATTTTTATTGAAATTGAAAACACCAATATTATTGTATACTTCCAATGGTGCATCTTCATTAATTTTTTTCCTTGATTCTACTGCTTTATTTAAGTAATTTAATGATTGGTTAATATCCTTTGATTCATATAATTTACTCAAAATTAAGTAAGCATTAAGATGAATTGGTTCTTTATGTAATAATGAAAAATCTTCAGAATCATTTGAGTTAGCGCTAACTCCTCTATTATTGGAAAGATTTATATATCTTTCTAATATAGAGATTGCTAAGTCTCTTCTTCTTCTTGATTTTTGTTGTGAGTACAATAATCCTAAACAATAGTTGACTTCAAGATTCTTAGGATAATTCTTAGTCATTTGTTCAAAAGTAATAATTGCTTCTTGTAAAGATCCTCTGCTGATTTGTGATTGACCTAAACCTAATTTAGCTAAAATATTATTTTCATCGAATCTAGTAGCTTCATGGAAATATCTTTGAGCTTGATTAAAATCTAATTTCATAAATGAAACTCTTCCTAACCAAAATGAGCATTGAGATAAAATATTTGCTTGGTAAGATGATAATACTTTAGAGTTGTTTGAACTATTATTCCCACTAATATTTTCGATGATTTTGTTACATATTTTTTCAACTAAATCATAGCTTTGTTTTGAAAAATAGTATGATGCTAACATTAACAAAACTATTGGGTCTTGGTTATTAATCTTAAAAGTTTCTTTCAAGTTTTCCAAACAAAGTTCATAATTTTTAATGAAATCTTCATCAGTTAATGAATTATTAAAAGTATTATAAAATTTAGTAATATTTAATAATAATTTTGCTTTATAGTTAGAAGGATCTAATTCCAAACTTCTTTCCCAACTTTTAATAGCCATTTTTTGATCTTTTAAACACCAAAAACATAAACCAATACCAATTCTTGGATCTGGTTTCATTAATGGATTTAATACAAGGGCTTGTTGATATAATTTTAAAGCTATTGAATATTCCTTACTTCTTTTTAATAAAATTCTTGCTTTACCCATTATTGCAAAACAATTAGTTTCATCTTTTCTTAAAATTCTTTCAAAAAATCTTAAAGATTCTTCATCTTTATTTTTAGTTAATTTATAAACGGCTTTTAAAGCTAAAATCAGAATGTCTTCGCTGTTATCATCAAATTTAATGATTGACGAATCTAATTTGTTTATGTAATCGAATTTATCATTATTTGAATCAGTAATAAATTTAAGATACAACCAATTTTTATAGATTTCCAAAGTTCTTTTATCTTTTTCACTTAATTTTGTATCAGCTGCTTTATTTACCACTAAAAGTGCATCGTGAAGTTTATTCTGAGTAGCATAAGCTTTTGAAATTGAAATCCAATATTTACCAGGACAATTTTCAGTTTCTAAGAATGAAACCAACTCATTTGGATCTTCGGGTAATTCATCAATTAAATTAATAGAAACAATTTCCCCATTACTTAAAGGCACATCTAAGTTCCCTATGGCTTCCACTTCTTGTTTGCCCAAGTAATATGAGATATCCACTGGTTCGTCCATTGATATTTTATGTCTCACCAGTGCGAATTTTTCAGATTTTTGGTGGTAATCGAATGGTCGTGTATTGTACAAAATGTATATAAGATGGTCTATTAGTGAATTACTTTAATACAATCTAAAAATTGTTTAGATCTTTTACAATCATCTATAAGATGATTAATGGATTTCTCTGCTGGATTACCGTAAATATAATCGATTTTAACTTCCAATTCCTCTAATCCATTTTTTATTAATGATGATGACAGTATGGAGAAGATAAAATTAGCCTTAATATTCTTTGATTTAGAATAATATTTTACAGTAAATGATAAACTATCAGCTTTATTATATGAAATTGGGAACTTTAATGATAATTTAAAGATTTCATGATCCAAATGCCTGTAATTTGTAATAAGTGACTTTAATTGTAAGCATTTATTTATAAAATTATCACATTTAACTTGTTCAAATGATTGATATAAATGATTTAAAATCCAAGGATTATGAAATTGGTCATCAGTTGAAGCTATTTGGAAATCTAAAGGATTGTTAAGATTGATATTGATATTAAAACAATCAAACTTAAAGTAAATCATATCCTTTTCTTGTTTAATAAACTGAATTTGAGTAATTTCTTGTAATAATTTGAATTTTAAATCTAATGATTCAACTTCATTGATATCATAAGCTTTAGTTTGTTCGAATTTTATCTTTTGATTTTCAAATTGTTGCTTTAATTGATTGAGTTCTTGATTGTTCTGTTCAATTTCTTGTTTATTTCTTTCTAAAATTTCAAGATTACGTTGAATTTCTTCATGAGTTTCTAAAGTTTGTGATTTAATTTGATTAATCTGTTCTTTTATTTGTAAGATTTCATCCTTCAGATATAAATCATAAGTACCTTTAAGATTGTTAAGTGTTTTCAATTTTAGGCTAAGAGCTTCAAATTGCTTACTATTGTTGGCAAATTCTTGATTTATTTTTGATAATTCATTTTCAAGGCTTTGCTTTTCATTTAATAACACACTTTCTGTATTACTTAATTCATTAATTTTTGAAAGGATTAATTCTAATCTCCATTGATAGACTTGTCTTGTAACTTGAGAATGGCTATAGTCTTTAATTAGAAGACAATCTGACTTAAATATAGCCTTTTCTTGTGGAACTGCATCATAAAATGTTTTATATAAACTTGGATTTTTTTCAAAAAATTGTGAATCAACTTTACTATACCTTTCTTTTCCTTCTTGGATATATTTTGATAAAACATCATTGGTGGTTTTAAGTAAAGAATAGTATGGTAGTTTTGAATTGGCCTCTAAATAATCGTTATCAGTGAAATCACCATCTTCTCCGCTTATCAAACTTAATCTTTGTATTTGGCTAATTTCTAAGTCATCATAAAATTTAACACCAATATCGTTTAAAAATTCAGATAGAGGAACAAACACAAAGCTTTCATTTTCACCATCAAATGAAGTTTGAGTGATATCAGCTAAAGGAATTGTGGTTGTAGTGGTGATTTCATTATCTGATTTGAAATATTTATGAGATGGTTGATCATCATCGTTAAGATCACTGAGTCTTTTTTTGGTCAATTCCTCTGGAATTGGAACTTCAGCATCTGGGAAAGGAGGTGAACTAACACTTTCAACATGTTCTGTAGTTATAGGTTGAGTTATATCCATTGGCACTTCATTATCAATATCTTGTTCTCGATCCTGTTCTTGTTCATTTTCAGATTCTTGAATAGGTGTCAAAGACGACTTGGTTGCTTCATTATTTATCTTTGTTAAAGACTGTGTCATCACCATTGTCTCTTCACTTTCAGGCTCTTCTACGATATCGGATAATAACTTCGAATCTACATTCTCGAACACTTTACTTAACGGTTGCGTCATTGCCATTGTTTCTTCTTCGTCAGAGTCTTGACTGGATTCCTTTTGAGGAATTTGGTTTATATTACTTACTGGTTGTGTTAATTCCATCTCTTGTTCTTCAGCGGGTGGGTTTTGATGTGATATTTGAGACACTTGTTGAGTCATTTCCATATCCATATTGGAATCTTGTGGTTGTGGAATGTCTATTTTGGTCATTGGTTTCGTAAAGTCCATTGTTTCGTCGTTGTCATTTTCCTTTTCAATTATACTTTGAACTGTGATTCTTGGTAACGACAGTGTTAAATCCATATCATCTTCAATTTGAGTTGTGATTTGAATATTCGAATTGGTGGAATGGCTCGCAGTATAGTTGGGAATAACTTCATGTAATGGCGCAGGTGTCAAAGGTTCATCTACGTGTAAATATTTCATTGGTTCAGTTAATTCCATCTCTTGTTCCTCATCAGAGCTTTCACCAAGGTTATCCTCTACTTGATTATGATCTGAATGTACTTGGTGGGTATTATTCTCAAGCGATGGATTACCTTCAATAGACGTTTCTTTGCTGTCTTCGACATTTGGGGTCACAGAATCGTTTGATAAGCTCTTCTCAGACTCCTGATGCATATCATCACTCTTGTGGACTACTTCTATCTTGTGTAAAGTAACATCAGGATTAAATGATACACGTCTACTTTTTCTTGATTCTCGTCTTGATTCGCGTGTTACATGGGTTTCTGCATTACTTCTATCATCGTTGGTCTTCAAGATCCCTGTTACTTCGGGATCTAGGTTCTCTTTATTCACTTCCATTGCAGTGATATATTTGAAAATAAACAAATATCGCACAAATAATATATACAGGACCAATAAAAAAAACCGTTCGCGTTAATCCATTTGCGCGTTTGTTCTCCCTAACCGTCAGTATAGCACTAAAGATCGCACCAGCGGATATTGCTATTGGCACTAAATTAGTACGTCCCCCGCGAAAACATCTATTTCCATATGACCAGACCCCCACCATTCGCAATATGCCATCCTCGGAAGGGAAATTCTCACAGGTTCATATTTAAGTTCCTTTTACCCCAAATAATTTTTTTGAATATATTTAATTGGATATTTTCAAAAACATTCAATAACAAAATATTTAATTTTATAGATAATGGTTGCTGACGCTTTAATTTATCATCCAACTTATAACAAAGTCTTAAGATTCTTAGATACTACTCCAAAAAGAGAAAAGGCTTATAGATTAGTAGCTTATTTGTCAAGATTTTTAGCCTATTACTTTCATAGAACTGGTTTCCCAAAAGAATTGGTTGATGTTTTCAAGACTTTAAAATCCCAAGTTACTTTCTTAAGAAAGGGTATGAGATTTTTGAAACCATTACATCATTTAGAAACAGCTGCTAAAACATTTGATAATAAATTAATGGATCCAATTTTACAAAGTACCACTATTGTTAGAAACTTAGGTTATGCTGGTTATTTAACTATTGATGGTTATATCTTCCTTAGAATGTGTGGAATTTTTGATAAAACTAAATTTGCCAAAGCTTCAACTTGGGCATCAAGATTCTGGTTACTTGGACTTGTAGCTGGTGTTATAAATTCATTAAGATCTTATAAAATAAACATAACTAAATTAGAATCAAATGATGAAAAAGTCAATGTTGAAGAAGTTAAAACCAAGATTTATAAAGCAAAAAGAAAATTAATTTGGGACTTATTAGATATGTTTATTGCTCTTAATTCATTAGATTTCTTACATTTCACTGAAGGTGATGTTGGTTTAGCGGGTACTATTACTTCTATTATGGGTTTAAGAGATTTATGGGCTGCCACTTAGTTATTTTAAAGTTCATAAATAATTCATATTTAATTTACATTTATTGTGATTATTTACTCTAAATATCTTTCGTTATGTTTAAACCCTGTATAATATCCTTTCCAATACCATTCCATTAAAAGTTGTTTTAATTGTGAATTTAATTCATGTTTATATTCATGTGATTCAATTAGTTCTTCGAGGTTAATTGGATTACTTTGGTCTCTATTTTCATATTGTTGTTTCCCTTGATTCCAACTCTTGGTGATTTTACTATCGATGTCCATAGGTGTGCGAATCACATGAATTTTTTACTGATAGGCTTTAATAAAAAACAATTGAATATGATTTTGTTTATTGATATGTCAACTCTAAATGTTTGTTTTGTAATTTAGACAAGAGAAGACTGCGCTTGTGATTTAAACTTTATTAGATAAATAAATAGAAAAATTGAAGTAATGTGTGAAAATCACCGTTTTGCAATGAGATGAGCATTGATTATAGTGAGAGCCTTTTATTCTGTAACAATAAAATCTCTTTACACACTGTATTTTATGAGATGGACTTTACATATAGAGCTTAAACTTACAATACCACAAATTAAATAGCGGTTATATTTGTTTACATGTTTTCTTGAATTTTACTATCATTTGATTTTTTTGCAACCATAGTATTATAACTGAGTTTTTGCAACTAATTTTTTCATAATTTAGGAAAATTATAATTTTATTCGAAACAAAAAGTATCTAAAGTATAAACAACATTGAAAACTAAACGGAATCACTTTATTCTTTTATCGAATTAAAATGACCAACCATATGCCCATTTTGTTAACCTGTTGATACTGCGTAATAATTTTTCATCTCATCGCGCATCTCTATGGCTGAAGCTACTAGATTACATATCGGAAACATATCCGAAAAGCTAGCTTCAAACCCAGATGCTTTAACAGCTAGATTAGAAAAGTTCGGTAAAGTCATAGAACCTCTAGAGCTCCGTACAAAACCGACCAATACTCATTACTTTGGATACATAACTTTAGAGATCACCGAAGATGACTTCCAAAAAATCAAAAAGGCATTTCACAATATGCTATATATGGGAATGAAAATAACAATTAATAAGGCAAAGGCAGATTTCAAAAAAGCATGGGAATTGGATTCTCAACGTAAATACGTTTTGAAAGACACTAGCAGAGTTCAAATTGAAAGAAGTAAAAGAATTCAAGAGGCTGAAACTAAATACCATAGGAATACAGTAACTGGTACTCTTACAAACGGTATTCATAGTACCGGGTATTCCAAATCCCCTCATGTTTTCAATAATAATTCCGGTAAAACCAAGAACTCTGTACCCACTCAAACATTAAATGGTCCAACTTCTTACGGTGCTTTTACATATCCTGCAAAATTTTATGATTATGCTTATTCTAGTATTTCAGGAGGTAGTGAAGTAATTAGAGGTAGAATACGTAAAGCACCTAGAAGCAAGGATAAATTAAAAAATCAAACATTAAGAATTCTAGTTAATGGAACTTTGAAACAATTTAAAGCATTTAAAACCAAATTATGGGGTTTAGAAAAGAATAAAACCATCAATGATTTAACTTGGACGTATTCTAACGGGGCATGGAGAAGTGGTGATAATCATATAATTGAAAGGGTTTCTTTTAAGAAAGATTATTGTGCAATAAACGGTGATCAAGCCTTTAATTATGGTAAAGATATCGAGTCTAGTGAAGATAAACCGAAAGAGATCGAGACCAAAGAAGAAAGTCTGAAAGCTTTAGCAGTATTGGCATCCATGTTTAAGGATAATGATTTTGATAAGCCCGTAGAATTACAGGATGATGATGAAGATGAGATAGTAGTTGATAAAAAAGGACGGAAGAAGGTCATAAGGTTCGATTATGAAGCTGAAGTAGACCATAACGAATCCTCCAATTTGAAAGATGTAGACATTTCAATTATTAAGGAATTCACGAATGAATCTGAACGTAAAGAAGAAGTTTACTATGATGAAAGTGACGAAGGTAATGATTTAGATTTTGATCAGCTTGCTAGTTATAGTACCGAAGCTATCCTGAAAGAATATGACGAAGAACACAATAAGGATTCTGAAAATAAAAAGGAAGATAAAGATACTATAATGGAAGTAGATACAGAAGAATCGGTAGAATCGTCGCCTGAATCAGAACAAAATAAAGATGTAAACAGCTTAGGTTCAGACGAAGAGGAAGAAAATCAAGAAGAACGTCAAGAACAAGAACAAGAACCAGAAGAGGAAGATGAATCAGAAGAAGAATTCATACCAAATTTTGGTTCTACTACTGAATCTACTAATACTACTGAGAAGTTAAGAGATCTTTTTAATCCATCTTCCACTGGATTCAGTCTTAATATTGACGAAGATGATATTGATGAAACTAAGAAAGTAGACGAAAAAGAGCAAAAAGCGGTCCTTAAACAGATCAAATCCACACAAGAGACAACAAAGTTTATAAATAAAGATTTTGGACTTTTCTGGTATCACGATTCACCTTTCTTACAAACACAAACCCAACTCAGTAAGTTAGGATATGAAGGGGAGAAAGCTAAATTACCTGGGGAAGAAGTTGAAGGTGCTACTACGAACGAAGAAGGTGAAACACCTTATGAGCAATGGTTTTGGAAAATGAGAGGAGAAATAACTAGGGAATGTAACAGAAGAAAGAGAGATGTCGTTAGAAACTTAAAGAAAAAGCCAGGCAAGAATTTAGTTATTTAAATACTTTAATGCATACTCATATAAATGTCATTCACGTGATACTATTTCCAAATCTGATAATCTCCGGTAGACTGCGAAAAATAATTAAGCATTGGAGATGTCTGAAGTGGAAAAAAAACCAGAGACTTCTGATGATAAAGAACAAGAATTACCACCATTCACATTCAAGAATGTCGCCAATGATATTTTGGATGGTATCTATGGATCATTTTTTAATCCAGAATTCAAATCTTTTGTTGGACCTTTAATTGCAATCCTGGCTTCTCTTCTCACTAAGATTGTTATTGCTAAAGTTAGTTATACAGAGATTGATTTTAAAACTTACATGCAACAAATAGAATTAGTCAATGAAGGTGAATTAGATTATAGTTTAATTCAAGGTGATACTGGCCCAATTGTTTACCCAGCAGGGTTTATCACAGTTTACCAATGGATTCATTGGTTAACGCAGGAGGGAACCGATATTTTAAGTGCCCAAACTTTATTCAGTTATGTTTTCACATTAACTACAATAATGACAATGTTAACTTATACCAATGCTCCGCCTTGGACTTTAATGTTATTGTTATTAAGTAAAAGATTAATTTCAATTTATGTTTTAAGATTATTTAATGATGTTTTCACTACATTGGCCATGGTCGGTGTAACTTTAATATTACAACAAACAGCTTATTGGTATGATACCCTTGGTACCTCCTTAGTATTTTTGATGACATGTGTAGCAGCTGATTTATATAGTATGGCCATTTCAGTTAAAATGAATGCATTATTATACCTTCCAGGATTTATAATCATTATTTACTTCTTAAATGGTGAAAATTTATTTAAATCAGTTATAGTTTTATTAATAATTCCATTTATTCAAGTAATAATTGGTTGGAGATTCCTTGTACCTTTATACAATGATGAAATTGCCAAGTATCTTAGATGGACTTATCTTTCTCAAGCATTTAAATTTGATCGTAAATTTTTATACGAATGGACTGTTAATTGGAGGTTTGTTCCTGAAGAAATCTTTTTATCATCTGAATTTAGTACTTCATTATTACTTGGTCATATTTCGTTAATTTTAGTCTTTGTTTTTACAAGATATATTTCACCTGAATTAACTGGCAAACCTCTTAAATCATTGTTTTTAGATGGAATCAAGAAACCTTTTACTACTACAATTTCCAAAAACAACTTGATTATTAACAAATCAAGTGGTCCAAGAATAATTTTATTAACTTTGGCTTCTTGTAACATGATTGGGGTTTTGTACGCTAGATCTTTACATTATCAATTTCTTTCATGGTACGCATGGCAATTACCATTCATGCTTTCCATGACTGATGGTCCTTTTATTATAAATATCATTCTTTGGGCTGCTCATGAATGGTGCTGGAATACTTTCCCTTCTACTCCTTTAAGCTCAGGTATTCTAGTACTGGTTCTATTTTCAACATTAATTGGATGCTGGGCTAATACAAAAGCTTGGTATGGTGCTTAAATTCAAATTACTCTCTTTCATTGAAATATACAAGTATATATTAATATTACACATTCATAAAAGAAGAAATATAAATGTTCTCTTACTGACTATAATAATACATATTTTTCCTTTAAAAAAACTTCAAAAATTTTGAATTTCAATTGCATCCCTGTTACGAAAAAATTTTTAAAAAAAACACCTTTATTCTCCTTCTATGACATCTACCCCACCCCAATTAAACGAATTAATTCCATCATTAACATTTCCATCAAGGAACAGATTAAAATCAAAATCAATATCTTCAAGACCTCCATTAGGATTACTTGAATTTCCAAAGATATGATTATCACCATTGGAGTTGCTATCTAAAACTTCCATAGAAAACAATTGATCATTTGGTTCGATTTGGTCTTGGAAATTAGATGATATAGCTGATGGTGGAACCATAGCGTTAAGTGAATCGTCCTCTTTTTTATCTTCACCTTCTTCTTTAATAGTATCTGTTGGCTCCTTCTTAACATTCTTAGTATTATACTTCTTTGGAGATTCAACAGCATTATTGTTTTTCCGTTTCCGTTTACTTGCACCAGCATTAGTAGCTTCATTACTTACAGCAGCTTCAGATGTAGGTGTTAATGGAGTTGAAAATTCCTTTTTAAGATGTGAAGGAGTTGCTGCACTATTAGAAGGTGTGGTAGAATTGTTACTACCATTATTATTATTGTTGTTAGCATTAGCATTACTATTAGTAACACTTGGTTTTCTTCCTCTTTTAGCAGGTTCTTTCTTCTTCTTAGCCCCACCAGGTGAAGGCTTATTACCAATTACAGGTGAAGGACCAGGACCAGTTATTGGGGATGGCTTAGTTTGACTATAATTGGATGGTGTAGGAGCCGAGCTTTGGCTTTGTGGAGGATGCTGTAATTGTTGTTGTATTTGAGAATGCTGTTGATGTGGTGGATGCATCCCAGTTGCCCCACCAATCGCTTCATTCGAACCACTATTTCTTGCAATATCAAGTCTCTTAATATTTTGTTTTTCCAATAACATTAATTGTCTTTGATAATCTTCAAGAGCCTTGATATTTTTATTTCCCGAAGGCATATTATTATTGTTATCACCAGGTTTATTATTAACCCCACCATTATTGGGACCACCAGCACCAGCAGCGCTTCCTACACTATTCATTCTAACCAAATTACCATTTGCACCTCCAACAGAACCTTGTTGATAAGGTGAATGAGCTTGTGGTTGATTATATGCCATGCCATTCATTGGTGGTTGTCCTGGTTGGGTTTGAGGAGTTAATTGTCCAGGTAAAGATCCCATATTTCCAACAGGAGAACCAGCGTCACCAGCAACTGCAGCGGCGGCAGCAGCAGCGGCTTGACGATGTTGAGCAGCAGCGACTGCAGTTTGTTGACGTAAATTGTTCATTTGACTTTGAGCATGTTGTTGAATTCTATTTTGACCTGGTTGATTTTGTTGCATCAAATACATTTGTTGTTGTAAGTTCAAATTACCATTATTAGGACCTCCAACCATATTATTGACCATATGCTGTTGTTGAGGATCTAATTGGTTACCCATACCTGGTTGAGATTGAGGACCCCCAGGTTGAGGACCATGTTGTCCACCTTGACCAGGGGTTTGACCAGATGAGTTGGTATGTAAATTTGAATGTTGAATACCGTGTTGCAGTTGTTGTTGCAGTTGCGGAGGTATTTGTTGTTGAGGCTGTTGTGTTTGTTGCAGTTGTTGAGGCTGCAGTTGTTGCAGTTGTTGCAGCAGCTGTTGTTGTTGTTTCATCATCGCTTGCATCATCATACGCTGTTGCTGTTGCTGTTGTAGCTGTTGTTGTTGCAGCTGTTGCAGAGGATCAAGAGGTTGTTGAGGATTAAAGTTCATTTGTTGAGGAGGCATCATTTGTTGAAAATTATTTGGGAATTGTTGCATCATGTTAGGCTGAGTAAATAATTCTTGTTGTTGCCTTTGTTTCATTAATTGTAATTGGTAATATTGCATCGCCAATTGTGAAGTACCTTTATTCTTTTTAGCTTGATAAACATCCCAAAACACTTGCCACCATTCGAATAAAAATCCTTGAGGAGCATCCATTACAACCTTCAGGAAAGGTAAATTATTATCTCTATAAAATTGTTGTAAACCTGGACTTGAAGGTTGACCATTATTTGAGCTTGAATTTGAATTTGGATTTGAATTCGATTTATTCGAATTATTTGAATTATTTGAATTCATTTGGGGTGAATTTTTATTTGAATTATAATCAACTGAGGGTATTTCAGCTTCATTTACAAATATTTTAGCCGTTTGTGGTAATCTACTTTTGATTAAGAAGTCATAGACATAAGCATTCAATAATTGTTTTGCATTTAAAGCTTGAGAATCACTTACACTTGAAGCTGAATTCAAATTTTTATCATTCTGTCTTTGATGAGGAGTACTATTACGACTCATGATAAACTTTTTTTTATAAAAAATTTAATATGAATAGTATTTATTTTTATTTTTGGAAATTAAATTAAATTTAATGAAAAATTTTAACTAATATTGATAAATTTTAATAATGAAAATTCTAAATTGGATACCAAATTAATGAGGAATGAGTTAAACAATGTTAATTAAATCTTTGATAAATTGAAAAGATAATACTTTTAAAGGAATACCGGATAGAACCAGCTTTATATATAACTTAACTCAAAAGATTAATTAATTTAATTAATTAATAAAAAAATAATATAATCTAATAACGATTTTAAAGATTATATCTAGCTTTTGGTTAATAAAAATGGGCGAGCCTACCGATATCGCTTGGTGAGAAAAAAAATCAATGTAGACTGCCGCATTAGGAAATGTGTGGCCAAACCGCAGTGCACCTGGTTGACAAGCCATTTTCTTTTTTTTTTCATTCGCTTTCGTTAACTACTTTAATGAATACTATATTTATTTTCTACAATAATCCTACATAATTAACCAACTTTAATTATAAACCAACTTTTTCATTCTAATATTAACAACCAACTTTTCTAACCTTTCTCTAAAATACAATCCCAAAAAACAACACACAGCATTACTCTAAATTTTTTAAACTCCAATTAACCCCAAACAGTTGCATCACTTTTACTATTCCCCCAAATATTACTAGTTTGTTTATAATTTAATAAAGTAGTGGTTTCAAATGGATCAAAAACCAGTGGTGGTGGTTTAACATTTGTTGAATAGATATCACCATAATTTAAATTATCATTACTTGAATCTTGATAAACATTTATAGGTGCAGGACCAGATAAATTAATTTGATGATGTCCATTTGAACCAACTACATTCTTCATAACTTGAGGAGTGGAGCTAGGATGCACCTGATATTTAAATCTATTATTATTACCATTTAAATTATTAATATTATTACCAGTATTATTATTATACCTTCTTTTATTCATATAAATTCTTGAAGGTTGATTTTGAACTTCTATCAAAGTTTTTTCGATAATATCATTTTGGTCTATAAACAGATCAACAATAATTGTTCTTTTTGGATATTTCATATTCAAGAATGCTATATTATGAAATGCAAAATAAATAAATAGATATTAATATTCTATAGCCGGTATATGACGGCTTCTCTTTTGTTGAAATTTTTCACCGTTGCGAAGTTTCTTCGATCGACGAGCCCCGACAATATGGGCCTATGTTGGTGCTATATACAGGATAATCGGATTATATATTTTTCTCGACTGGCTTCAAGTTAAGATACAATGGAAATAAACCCCTAGGGTGAACCCCTAATATTAACCCCCAAATCATTAAAAAGAGTTTCCAAACAAGTTATATATTAAGTACAATACTATTTATCTCTTCCTCTTTTGTTTAATTTCTGCATCTGTTGTGGCATGTAATTTAATTTTAGTTGGATAATCTGGTCTGTTACCTTGATGACCTTGAGACCAATCATATCCAATGGCATATGCAAATATATTACCATGTCTATTAAATGCTGTAGCAGTTAATGAATAATTTAGTTCTGGGAAACTCTTTAATCTTTGTCTTGCATCTTTATCCCAGAAGCAAAAAGTTCCATCACTACCTGCAGTACTAAATGTTCCATAGATTGGATGAAATTCTATTGAATTAACAGCATATAAATGTGATTCTGATGAAGTTTTTAAAGTTGAATTTGTCTTTCTATGACATCTAAATGAGAATCCAAACTTGGTTTGTTCAGCTTCATCAATATATTGAAATGCACATCTACCTTCAATTGATCCAACTGCAAATCCATTACCTTGAGGGTAACAAGTAACGGTTCTGGTTTGCCATTTTAATGGGGATTGTGACGTCTTAAAGATTCTTTCTGGATTATTTAAATCAATCACACAAAGATGTCTTTCAGCACATCCAACAACTAGTAATTTTTGTGATGAATCCATTGTATAACATCTTTCTGGTAAATTTATAGTGGAAATTGGTTGAGGTGATCTCATATCCCAATACTTTAAGGTTTTATCCCAGGATCCTGAAACAACCACTTGTGTATTTGTTGGACCACATTCAACATATCTTACAGATTTGACTGGAGCATCGTGAATACCAATTTGTTGAGCTTGTTGACTCGCTATATCAAATAATTTGACTTGTTTATCGGCTCCTCCACTTACAACTCGTGATCCATCCAGGGAAAACCTGGCAGAGAAAACTGGAGCTTCGTGTTCAAATAAAGCTCTACCTTGATTATTACCAGTATTTGGATCAACTTCATAAATTCGAACTTTTTTATCCCAACTTGAAACTGCTAATAATTCCAGTTGTGGAGAAAATGCCAAATCTGAAACGGTATCTTCTGGTGCATTATTAAGTTCAACATCATTGATCAACTCTTGCCCTCCACTGCTTGATGTGGTACCAAATGCACTGGTGCTTTTATTTAAAAACGACATTGATGGTTGATTTTTTTTCTGTCTATTTCGCACTAAATCTTAGTGTTGGAAAATTCATAGGTTAAATGTCCTATAATAAGAATTTAAAGACAGAATTTAATTTTGAAGATGGCATTCCTAAAATTAGGTATATAGACCATGAAGCTCCTGATGAAGACAATTATAAACCAAAAGAATACGAAAATAATACATTTATAGACTGGTATAATGAAGCCATTGTTAGTATAAAATATTCTAGTTCAATAAGTAAGAAATGGTTAACCATTATTATCACCTCAATTATTTCTGGATACGTTGTAACTTTTATTGATTTGACCCTGGTATGGTTCAATGATATAAGGAAAGGTATATGTTTTAGTAAACTAGATAAATGGTCTTTATTAGATCCATATCTGACGTGTCCCGTGGATGATTGGTACGATTGGTCAAGAATTCTATTTGGTATCAAAGACAATTTCATTGCAATGGCAATCAATTTCCCTATATTTGTCATTTTTGGCTTTTTCTATGTTGTATTAGCAGTTTTTGTATCTCAAAAAGATATTCTGATTCTGCAAAGTGGATTACCGGAGATAAAAACCATAGTTCAAGGTTTGAATTATAATGTTAATAAATACTTAGGATTAAATACTCTTTCGAGTAAAATAGTAGGGCTTATATTGGTTGTAAGTAGTGGGTTATGGTTAGGTAAAGAAGGCCCTTTGGTTCATGTTTCGTGTTGTATAATTAACATCACTTATAATTTTATATTTCAAAAAGAAGTAAATGAGTCTGTTCGTAGAGAACTTTTAAGTGCTGCAACGGCGACGGGAATTTCATTGGCATTTAATTCTCCAATTGGTGGAGTGTTATTTGTTCTTGAATGTATACCGAGTTATTATGTTCCTACCAAAATTATGTGGAATTCATTTATCAGTGCAACTGTTGGATTGATTGTACTTGTTGGGGTTAAAGTATTTACTGAAGGAGACAATTTCAACGAAAAAGAGCTATTTTTAGTTGAATTTGGTAACTTCAGTTGGTTAATATTTGAAGTGGTACCCTTTGTTCTTTTAGGTATATTTGGTGCATATTTTGGCCATTTTTTCATTACTTTGTACACCAAATTTCAATCTCCAAATTTCCGTAAGAAAATTCAAATTAGATTATGCACTTTATTAAAATTGAATGAAAACTTGGGTAATTATGTTGAAATTCTAGCAATTTTCTTAATAACTTGCTTATTAAACTTCCCGATTGCAATGACAAGATTACCATTGGATGCATTTTTAAAAGTATTATTCACTGAATGTCCAAGTACAACATCGAATGAAGAATCTGACCAAAGCCAAAATTCTACCAATTTCATGTGTAGTTCAAACGATTTAATGACCTTAATAAAATTAGGTTATATAGGTATCCAAGCATTCTTTTTAAGTGCCTATACTTTTGGGACTATATTACCAGGAGGGGTGTTAATGCCGTCATTGGTTATTGGAGCTACATTTGGAAGATTATTGGGTATAATTACCAAATTCTTCCAGAATCATTTGGTTGGTGGATTAGAAACTTGTACTACAAACTCTTGTCTTGTTTCTCCACCTTCATATGCTGTTATTGGTGCTGGAGCATTTATGACTGGTACTACTAAATTAACCATGTGTGTCGTGGTGATTTTATTTGAATTAACAGGTGCAGTTACTTATGTCTTACCGATTATGATAGCTGTAATGGTTTCAAAATTTGTAAGTGATTATTTAAGAAACGAGAATATTTACGATACGTGGTTGAAAAATTACTTTAATGTTTCAAATACTAAAGGTGAATACAATGAAGGTAAAGGACATGGCTTGTGTAATTTTTCAAATTGTACTTCTATTGTTAAAAATCAACTACCCGATATTACGGTTTCAAAGGTGATGGTTCCAAGAGATCTAACTAAGTGCATATATTTAATACCTGAAGATCCAATCACAAAGATAGGGTTGTCAAATTTTATATATGATGATAACCATGAAGGATACCCTTTATTGGTAAGCGCTAGAAACCCAACCTATTTAGGGTATATTCATAAACCGCAACTAACAAATATAATTCTTGAATCATCGCTAAACGATAATGCAATCATTAGTTTCCAAGTACCAGATTTACCCTCACATATAATATCTCAACAATTAAGTATCGAACAATCATACGATTCTCAAGAGTTATTTAAGTTAAACTTGAAACCCGAAACTCCATTTATAAATATTAACGATGAAACGTCCTTGAGTTTTGTAATTGACGTATTTGAAAAAATGTACCTTAATTATTTAATTATAACAGATTCTAAAAAACAATATTCTAATATAATGACTGGTTTCATTGATAGATATATTTTAGCAAGGTTAATTGATTCGGGGTTCAAATCCTTACAAGATGAGTTAATCGAGAATGAATATTCCGAATTTGATATTGAAGCTGAACCTAATGAATCTGCTGGTTTGGCTGCAAATCGCGAACGATTTAGTATAGAGTTAATTAGTTAAATAAATGAGATAGATGAAAAATGCGATAACTGAAAAATTGAAACTTTAATGAATAATGAATAAACCTCCAAAAACAACCTTTTTGATCAAAGGGTTACCCGAAGATACCTCTACTTGGTTGATAGGAATAGACACACAATTCTTTAGTATTAATAAGGCATTAAAAGGAATCAAGTTGATTCCTCAAGGCTTGCATTTATTTCACTACAGTCAAGATGCAACTTCTGGTATACGACATGGAACCTGGATTGATTGCGCCAACGAAGTAATTATAATGAATTGGAATAAAAAAGATGAGAGCTTTGATATTATTAAAGAAGACAATGAATTAGAAGCTTTAAATTTTACCAAATTAGTATCTTCTTTAGGTGATGATTATCGATTTACCATTGAATATCCCCAAAATGAAAAATCCTGGAGTAGTCTTATAAGTCACATTGATTTTGAAGTCATCGAAGATTTTATTCCTTGTAGTGCAAATATTTCATCTGAAATGAATTCAATCATTCCCTCATCAGAAGAGAATATGATATTATTAGATCAATTAAGACAGAGAGACAGTAAGACCAATTTAGATCCAGGCGCCGAAATAAAATATACAATCATACAATTCAAAAAGCAAAAAGCCCATTCGAAAATCGAAGAAATAACTAAAAATCATTTAGATAAATCATGGTATATTGAAGAATTATATGGAGATGATTTTGATTTTCTTCTTGGAGAATTCCAATTCGGCTTTGTCATTTTTGTAGTACTAGGTAATTTTTGTTCTGGACTACAATGGTTAAACTTGTTGAAATTGTTGCTGATGTGTAAAGAGTTTTTAACAGTTCATAAAAATTTCACTTTAAATTTTTTAAATATCTTTCTGGAACAATTAGAAACACTACCCCGAGAATATGTAGGTGAAACTGTGACTATAAACAGTGCTTTGGATACAAAGACCTTTGTGAGCGTGTTGGAAAACTTTACTCGAGATATTTTCATTTCAGAAAATTGGAGTAAAGAATGTTGTGGTAAAATGAAAACCGGTGGATTAATTCAAGATAAATGGGATTCAATTAAAAACATTTTACTTAAAAAATTCAATATTGATCTCAGTTCTTTAAATTCTACGTTCGATGAAGAGAAGTTTGAAGTCTTTGATTTAAAAGATTATGATGAGAATGATGAAGACATGCCAACGATTGTTTAAAATATATAATGATTAAAATACAGCTACTATGTACAGTTCTATTTACACTTTTTATTTCAAAAGTAATTCTATAATTTGAAATGTGCTTTTAATTTGGCAAACTTCTTCTTTAATGGGATTAATTGACCACATGAATAAGTTACACCTTTTTTTAAAAGATTTATATACTCTTCTTTATATGCTTTCTTTTCGTCATCAGATAACATTCTCCATGTACCTGCAAGCTCTCTCTTTTTATCTTGAGGTAAAAGTAAAGTATTTCCTGAATATTTGGAAGAAAAATGATTCCAAGCATTTTTATTTGTAATGGTGTTAAAGTCGTAATCTGGAGGGAAGGAATTATGTTCAATTATATAATCGTAAAGTTTTTTCCTTTCGGCCATGGTCTTTGCCTTTGATTCTGTTCTTAATTTCTGTGCTTCTGCAGAGGAGTCGTAAGTTTTGGACCTAATTCTTGCTGTAGGATTAAGTTGTTTCTCATACATTAAATTTTGTTCCATATGCATTAAATCTTTTTTTGTTAGTTTGGTAGATTTCGGTTTTTCGGATATAGAAACATTTTCAACCCATGAATCAACAACTTGTTGCATTTCATCGAAATCACGAGGGTTCTTATCAATATCTGGGAATGCACCTTCAATTCTTTTATTTAGCTGAGGTACAGTCCATGAATCTGCATAATAATTTTTAGGGACGCCAAACCAACCGTATTTGGTACACACAGCAACATCTTTAGTGTAATCGAGATACTTGGTTCGAATACATATTCTATTTAAGCTTTTAAATAATGGTGTATATCGGCTACTTTGAAACATTTGACTTAGTAGTGAAAAATTTTGTCGTGTCCGCGCGAGTTTTATGAGATGATCTTACTGATAGCGCGGGATTCAGATGTGTCTTTTCCTTCAATCCAGATAACCTCAAATTTTGTGAAAACGTCAACTATAGTTAATTTAATACGGACTTTTATAATTTATTCTTTTAAGAGATATATAAATACACAGTTACATATTCAATCAGTAGTGAGTTGGAGGAGATCAAATGAATATTAACTCTCCACTTTTCACTTCAACCCAATTAGCTCCTGTTTCCTCAGAGGCCGATGGAACTTTAATTCCTCAACTACCTGAACATCCAACTTCTTCAACTGGATCTATTCAATTATATATCATCCCAACAGAGAAAGTGTTATATTTCCAAGGATTTGAACAATCGGAATATGCTGAAAGACAACCAGTTTTATTGAGAGGATGCTTATTTTTAAGAGTTCTTAAACCAACTAAAATTAAATCGATTACTTTAACATTTCATGGAATACAAAGAACTGATTGGCCAGAAGGGATCCCACCCAAGAGAGCTGTTTTCCAAGAAGAAGTCGATATTATAAGTCACACATGGCCATTTTATTCAATGTCAAACCCTTTAAATATAGTTAATGGTGGTGCCGATTATTTTAGTGAATTACCTAAAACTGTTGATAGAGACATATCACATTTAAATTTGAATGATCCAATCACAAGAAATCAATCTCCAGCATTGAATTTGCTTGATAATGCCAATGCAAATTCTAATACAACTGGAAGTTTTTTATTTCGAAATATCAAAAGGCCAGCGTCACCTCAATTAAATCCTGTTGATTCGTTCACTGATATCCAAACTATAAACACAACTGAAAGTGATGTTGGAAAACCAGGAACTTTCCAGCCTGGTGATTATATTTATAATTTTGAACATCCTTTACATCCTTCATTACCAGAAACAACATCAGTTACATTTGGTGATGTTCAATATAGTTTAGAAGCGACTATAATTAGAGCTGGTGCTTTTAAGTCGAATATTATAGGGAAAATCCCTATCACCTTAGTCAGAACTCCCTCTGAATTAAATTTAGAAGAGAATGAACCAATTGTTATTACAAGAGATTGGGAAGATCAATTAAGATATGATATAGTTATCGGGGGAAAATCCATTATATTAGATTCTTATTTACCTTTGGCTTTTAGATTTGTTCCACTCTGGGGTAAAGTTGCATTACATAGAATTCGAGTTTATTTATCAGAAAACTTGGAATATTACTGCCAAAATAAAAAGGTCCATAGAATGGAACCTGCAAAAAAATATTTATTACTAGAACATAAAGCTAAAAAGGGTAAAAGTCTTTTGTCAAAAAAGGAGAATGGTGAATATGGTAATGAAGATGATGAATTATTACCAAGAGAATTAGAGTTTCAATTATACGTTCCACAAATTTTGAATGGCAAAATAAATCATATTTTACATCCTGATACTTCATTTGAAGATATTCAATCTCATCATTGGATTAAAATCTGTCTTCGGATTTCTAAGAAGGATGCCGAAAATCCTGAAAAGAGAAAGCATTATGAAATCCTGATTGATTCTCCAATTCATATATTATCTCCTTTAGCAGCTCATGGTAATACTTTATTACCTGCTTATGATGATCATTTACCTGATGCAGATTTCTTGCCTAAATACGAACCCTCATCTCCTCCGTTATCACCTGGTGTAACACCAGTTGACAATACTCAAACGATTGGGAAACTTTTCTCTGCTTTAACTGCTGTCCATAGTAATTCATCTATAAGAAGTAAAACAAATGAAACAAACTTAGACACAACGTTAAGGGAACCTGAAGGCATAAGCAGAGCCGGGACCCCCGATAGAGATCAAGTATTTCATCATTTAAATAGTCAGGATAATAATGATGAACCAATTGAAAGAGATGCAGATATGCATTTAGAAGCAAATATTTATAAACCAAATTTATCTGCTGCAAAATCTCCCATAAATTCTCCCCAAGCAATGCCACATCCAGGTACATTTTCTCCAATAAATTCACCAATGCTTAGACCTGTACACATATTGAGGAGACCTTCCTTTAACCCACCACCCTTTGATGCTGATAGTGCACCACCACCTTTAAACCCACCACCAGCATATGAAGAAGAAGGTTCGGAAAGGCCTTCACTCAGCACTTCTGATTCACACAGTTCAACAAGTACTAGACAAACGACTTCAAATGGTGGTGAACCTTCTATTAAAGATTTATTAAACAATAGCTTTAGTAATAATAATAGCAATAATACTAGTCATAGAAATTCAATTATCTCAAGAAAGAGTCAAAGTTCAAATGATCTGAAAGATAAAGAAATAAAATTACAAAGACCAATTCCTGTTCACCCAGCAAGCCAACAAAGGTTCGTTTTAAACGACGAAGGAAATACTGAGCTGGAACTCAGTTCACCTTTAGACGTAGGTATCAATGAACCTCTGGAACATGTTGAAGCATCATCTGAAGGTCAACCCTCGGAATTATTACCAAGGTTACAATTACCAAAGGAATTATCACCCCATCAATCGATGGCTGCAAAAGATGAAGAGGAGGATATAGTTGATTTAATTGGATCACCAGAACTTATTCCTCAAGCAGTTAGCCCTCGTAGACATCTTAGTCCAGTGACAATACCTGTAACCGATCCAAGCCCTGGTGATAGTCCTAGACCACTATCTCCAAGTAATTTAGATCTTGTACACGATGAACCTTCAAGTACTAACAGTTCATCACGTAGAGGATCTATAATGTCAGCTACATCTATTGTATCAGATGGTCAAAATATTCCATTATTAAACCTGTCAACACAGTCATTATTATCAACAAATCCTCCTAATACAAGGACAGCATCCGTTGGTTCAATACTATTTGAAGTTAATGGTAGACGATTAAGTTCAAATATTCGTCCTCATCCGTTAGATTTTGTTGATAATGGTGATCTTGGAATCGATTATTTAAAAGGGGAAAGACTTTTACAATTGAAAAATCCAAGAAGGAAACAAATTGAAAAAGCAACTGTTCCTGAAGAAGATTCTCCTATTGAAGACGCTAACATTAATCAGTCCGATAATGAAAGTTTGATAAATGACAATTCCCTTGAAGATAATAAAAGTAAATTAAGTTCAGTTCCAGGATTTAAACCAGGGTTCATTATAGATCAATAGAAAAAATATATATTTATTTTTTAAAACTTTTTAAAACTTGTTCACCTTCCTCTTCATTGAAAGTTTCTAACCATTTATATAAAACTGCTAAATCTTTATTAGCAATATCTTCGTTTTCACAAGCTTTGTCATACCACATTCTACCAATATCTCCTAAAAATAAGAACCTATTATTATCTTTAGCACATTGGGTTGCTAAAACTAAATCTTTTCTTGTTAATTTGGTAACAAATCCTCCGTTGTAGTCGACATCTGCAGGAATTTGATTCTCAGGATAAACTCCTGGAATTGGACAATTATCAACTGAAGCCCAAGATTTACCAGTAGAAACAGAAACCAATTTGGCATAATGATTCAAATCAAGTCCAAACGATTTAGCTAATTGAAATGAGTCTGCTACTGCTAAATTGGTTACTGCTAAAAGGTAATTATTTGATAATTTCGCAGCCAAACCTGAACCGTGTTTTGGTCCACAAGGGAAGATATTCTTACCCATTTTTTTCAATAATTGAAGTAAATTGTCATCAATTGATTCCAAGTTTGGTCTGGATAACATAAAAGATAAAGTAGCTTTACGAGCACCGGCTACACCACCACTAACTGGAGTATCAATGAAATCAAATTCTGGAAGTTGACTTTTAACATATTCATGAACCTTGACAGAGGTAGGAATATCAATTGTTGAAGAATCTAAAATAGTGGTAGACTTCTTTGGATTGGATGTTTTGAAACTCTCAATCAATTGTTCAACAACACCTTTCACATGTTTACCCTCAGGAACCATTGTAACAATAAAATCCAACTGTTCATCAACCTTATTAACAAAGTCTGGTACAGATGATAATGTCGAGAGTTGGGATTTATTGTCCGTGTTGTTCTCCGTTAAGGAGTTAAATAATGAATCGGTTGCTTCTTTTGAAACATCATGAATGTACAATTTATCATTTGGCTCTAATTTGTTATAGATATGTCTTGCCATATGCTGTCCCATTTGACCTAAACCAATAAAACCATAATTAGCTTTTACGACAGAGGAAACACTGAAATAACGAACTTGTTTAAACATATTCGAACAACTATTGGAAAAACCTGAAGAAAGTTTCCGGGGATACTCTTTAAATACTGTGAAATCAAAAGATCATTATGCAGGAATTTAACAAAATGTGGGGGATGCGGAATTCGAAGAGCGGACTACTAGATGTATAGGGTAACCGATACTTATCTATAAGGGTAACGGATTTTTCAAGACATTCCCTTAGGAAAATGAATATTTAATATTTCAAAAATGCCGTAACTTGGGCGTAGTATTTTATAAAATTATTTAAGTAAACCATCTAATAAAAATTCCTAATTGGTAATAATTAATATTGTCAGCACACATTTATGGTGTGAAATGCTTATAATTCCGGCGTAACAAAAAAATAACATTATTTTCAACATAATTGATACAAAAATATTTACTATAGCTTACGTTAGTCAATTGGCTAACATTGTGTCTGCTAAAAATTAAATGAAGTAATGCTTTTTAATAAAAAATAGGTCGTGGAAATACCAGATGCAACATATTTTTTTGCGATGGCTGGATGCAAAATCTAAATTAGGTCTAATAGTTAGTTCATTAGGGTCTACCAGCCAGCATTATTTAAATAATTCGGTGCGTCATCTGCATACATTTAGCGAATTAGCAGACGCAATGACTTAAAACAGCAACTCTTTAAAATTATTTTTGGTTAAGATCCTTTGTAAATTTCATGTATTAAAGTATATAAACTGATATAATTCTTTTAGTCTCTATTAAGATTAATCTACCTACATTCCTTTGAAGATACCTTTTATATTAAGATACCCTCCCTTATGTTACCAATTTTAATTCTATTAAGTCTTGCATATTCTGTTGTAGGCTTTAATATTGATTCTAAATCCAATGTTGCCGTTTATTGGGGTCAAAACTCCGCTGGTAGTCAAACTAGATTAAAAGATTATTGTACCGATGACGTTGACATTGTTTTATTATCATTCTTATATTCTTTTCCTTCTAATTTACAAGTCGATTTCGCCAATCAATGTGGTGATACTTTTGCAGATGGGTTGAGAAAATGTTCAAATATTGGTGATGATATTGAATATTGTCAATCCCAAGGTAAAATTGTTTTATTATCAATGGGAGGGGCCGTTGGAAGTTATGGTTTCACCGACGATGACCAGGCAACGGATTTTGCAGATGTCTTATGGGATAAATTTGGTCCTGGAAATGACGATGAAAGACCATTTGGTGATGCAGTTGTTGATGGATTTGATTTTGATATTGAATCTAATTCTCAAACTGGTTATCCTGCATTGGCTAAAGCTTTAAGATCAAAATTCAAAAAGGATTCTTCTAAAAATTACTATTTATCTGCTGCTCCTCAATGTCCTTATCCAGATGCATCAGTTGGAAATTTATTAGAAGAAGTTGAAATTGATTTTGCTTTTATACAATTTTATAATAATTATTGTAATTTAGGTTCAAACTTCAATTGGGATACATGGCAAGATTATGCTACCAACACTTCACCAAATAAAGATATTAAACTTTATTTAGGACAACCTGGTGGTCAAACAGGTGCTGGTTCTGGTTACAATTCTTTAAGCACACTTAAGACTTACATTGATGAAGTTAAGGGAACATCCAACTTTGGTGGTGTTTCGTTATGGGATGCATCACAAGCATTTTCAAATGTTGCTGATGGAGTCAATTATGCTGCTGCAATTAAGGATATTTTAGGAGATGAAGAAGATAGTAAAGCTGTTGTAACAAGTTCAACCAAGGCTACTACTTCAACATCATCTACTAAGGTTAGTTCCAGTTCCACCAAAGCCACTAAGGCTGCAGTTACCACTGATGAAGAAGTTACAACTTCAAGTACCAAAGACGCTACTACTTCAAGTACCAAAGAAGCTACCACCTCTAGTAGCAAAGACGCTACTACTTCAAGTACTAAAAAAGCTACTACTTCAAGTACTAAAGAAGCCACAACCTCCAGTACTGAAGACAATACCACCTCCAGTTCAAGTGTAATTGAAGATGAAGCTACATCAAGTACAACTCAGGAGGAAGAGAAAACCTCTATTAAAGCAGTTGAAACCTCAAGTACTAGTGAAGATGCTGAAACCGAAACCACAGAACCAACAGAGACTGAAATTCTGTCCGAGACTAAAGAGCCAACTGACCCAGAAGATGAAACCACATCTACTGACCAAACACAAGCTAAAGTAGTCAGTTCTGCCTCAACCATCACCACCGTTGAAACCCAACCTACATCTACTTTGTTAACTCAAACTACAGTAGAAACAGGTGACAATGGACCAGTTACTAAAACCAAAGTTAGAACTGTCCACAACTCAAAATTCGTTACTAAAACAGTTACCCAAAAACCTAAAGTAGTGACAAGAACTAATCTTCATACCCCAACAACTGTTACAACAGTAAGATATATAGGAACTACCACCTTTGTTGCTACTAAATATCAAGATCCACCAAATATGTAAACTTTATACCCCGTTTAAACTAATATAAATTGTTTTAATTTTTTAAATTCCAACTCTATATTTAAATATTTTAGCAAAATCTTAGCGTAACTATTTAAATAAATAGAATCGATATTACCACCTTTCCAATTCTTTAAATCATAAATATCTTTGTCTTTCGATGTCAATAGCAAAGGTGAAAGAATTATATGGATCAATGGTATGCTAGTTTGATCTATTATGGATTGTGCTTGTTTAGTCAATGGACTAGGTGATATTAGAATCATAAAAGTGGAGTTTTTCTCGACTTCTGTCTTTATATGTTGCAAATAAATACCTACCAATTCTCTCAATATGCTCGCTTTAATTTTGGTACTATGATTTTTACATTGAACCAAGACCTTGATATCATCTTGTATTGATAAACTCGTACGCGTACTCTTCTTATTCATCAAATTATTTAGTTCTACTGAGTTATGTATTACAGGTGGAATCTTGTTTGTTTCACTAATTTTCAGGTTTTTGATTCCGTTTTCATTTAGTTTGAAGAAATGGGAAAGATCCCAACTTCCTACAAGATCAATTCCATTATCAAATGATCCACCTTTTCTTACTAAATCAAAGCATTTTAAGTTGGTCTCGAGAAAATCTTTTGACATATACTCATAAAGAGTACCTCTGAATACTGTTGAAGTGATGCTGGTCTCGTTGGTTCTGCAATGAGTTAGATAGTCACGCGAGTTCTGTATTGAGAGAAGCTTGCCTGGAGATTTGGACCTTACTGTAGAAGCATATCTTATATATATTCTTAAGGAATTGTGGAGATTCATATGTAGTACGCGATATATTTTAATAACCGCGATACAACGTTAGACGGGTCGATGATTTGGGTGGGACACTATTTTTGTTTTTGTAAAAAAGATGCTAATTTAAAGGATTTTAAGATCAGAAGGGGTCAATTAAGTTACAGCCAATATGTTTACTAAGAAAAGTAAGGTTGAAAAATAGTGTTTTGATAAGTCAATCATTAAACGCTACTCAGGTGCGAGTCGCAAATAATTTTTCAACATGAAGATAACCAGCTTAATTATAACTATTTTGATTTCACTTATCTCAGTGCATTGTGAAGTGATAAATATCGATATCCAAGGTAAATCATTAGAAGGTTCAAGTAAACAGGAAATAGGACATATAGAGTATGATTCAGAGACTTTAAAGGGTATTTTTGTACCAAAAGATTCTACTATTAAAACCACTAGTTGTTTGAGTACTAAAGCAGTTCCAAATCATGAATGTTTTACGATCACAGATTCATTACAAGACAAGAAGTTTGTAATAAATATCAATTCCGAAGGAATAAGTGGCATTTCAATCCAAAGGTCTGAAGATAATGATACCAAAGTAATAGTTAAGAGAGCTATTGAAGTGTCGCAACCTAACTTAAACCCCCAAAATATAAAAAGAACATCCCAACCTATAGCAAATAATAATCCTAATGAAGAGAAGAAAGAGGAACCACCCAAGACATGGATACAACAAAATTGGATGTATATAGTTCCACCATTATTAATTTTATTTATCTTGTTAGGAGATGAAGAAAAGAAATAGATTGAATATATAATGTCGTACTTGGAACAATGTCGCACACACTCTAAAACTGCTTCAATTTTGTGATATTTACTTTGGTAAATATTGATCGACACACGACCCGCGAATTCAGCGAATCAAATCTAAAACATTTTCTCATTAGTAAAAGAAAAACGAATATAAAATTTTCAAAAATTGATTATTTTGTGAATAATTAAATCATTAAATTGTTTGTTTATTCATGATGTTATCTAGACAAATACTTCGAAAAAGATTTTTTTCATCATCCCTTAAATCTTTACAAAATGTATCCGTAACTATTGATGGGAAAACAGTTGATATAGAGGCAGGATCTTCAATTATTCAAGCAGCAGATAAAGCAGGAGTTACTATTCCACGTTATTGTTATCATGATAAATTAGCCATTGCTGGTAACTGTCGTATGTGTTTAGTTGATGTTGAAAGAATGCCAAAATTAATTGCATCATGTGCTATGCCAGTTCAAAATGGAATGGTTGTTCACACTGATAGTGAAAGAATTAAAAAGGCTAGAGAAGGTGTAACTGAAATGTTATTAGAAAACCATCCTTTAGATTGTCCAGTTTGTGATCAAGGGGGTGAATGTGATTTACAAGATCAATCTCAAAGATATGGTAGTGATCGTGGTAGATTTAAAGAATTAGTTGGTAAAAGAGCTGTTGAAAACAAAGCTATTGGTCCATTAGTTAAAACTTCAATGAATAGATGTATTCATTGTACTAGATGTGTTAGATTTATGAATGATGTTGCTGGTGCTCCAGAATTAGGTACTGCTGGTAGAGGTAATGATATGCAAATTGGTACTTATATTGAAAGAAATATTAATTCTGAAATGTCCGGTAATATTATTGATTTATGTCCAGTTGGTGCTTTAACTTCAAAACCTTATGCTTTTAGAGCAAGACCTTGGGAATTAAAGAGAACCGAAACCATTGATGTTATGGATGCTGTTGGTTCAAATGTTAGAATTGATGCCAGAGGTATTGAAGTTATGAGAGTTTTACCAAGATTAAATGATGAAGTTAATGAAGAATGGATTTCAGATAAATCAAGATTTGCTTGTGATGGTTTAAAAACTCAAAGATTAACTAATCCATTAATTAGAAATGGTGATAAATTTGAAGTTGCAACTTGGGATGAAGCTTTATCAACCGTTACTGAAGCATTTAAGAAACTCCAACCAAAAGAAAATGAAATTAAAGGTATTGCTGGTGCTTTAACTGATGCTGAATCAATGGTTGCCTTAAAAGATTTAGTTAATAAATTAGGTTCTGAAAACTTAACTACTGATGTTAAATTAAATACTGAAGCCACTGGTGTTGATATTAGATCAAATTTCACTTTTAGTTCCACTATTGATGGTATAGAAGATGCAGATGAAATCTTATTAATTGGTACTAACCCAAGACACGAAGCTGCAGTTTTAAATTCAAGAATTAGAAAAGTTTGGTTAAGATCTAATTTAGAAATTGCCAGTATTGGTCAAGAATTTGAAAGTACTTTTGGTTTAGATTACTTAGGAGCTGATGCAAATGCTTTAAAGAAAGCATTAGATGGTGGTTACGGTAAGAAATTATTAAAAGCTAAAAAACCTTTAATTATAATTGGTTCAGGTATTGCTGATAACCAAGATTTACAATCAATTTATAAACTTGTTGGTGAATTTATTTCCAAATCATCTAACTTTAATACCCCAGAATGGAAAGGTATTAACTTATTACATCGTGAAGCTTCTAGAGTCGCTGCTTTAGATTTAGGATTCCAAACATTATCTAAAGAAGTTGAAGAAACTAAACCAAAAATTATTTATTTATTAGGAGCTGATGAAATTAAAAATAAAGATATTCCAAAAGATGCATTTGTTGTTTACCAAGGTCATCATGGTGATTTAGGTGCATCATTCGCCGATGTTATATTACCAGGTTCTGCTTATACCGAAAAATCAGGTACTTATGTTAATACTGAAGGTAGAACTCAAACCACTAGAGCTGCTGTTAATCCTCCAGGTGTTGCAAGAGAAGATTGGAAAATCATCAGAGCTTTATCTGAATACTTAGGTGAAACTTTACCTTATGATGATTTATATGCTATTAGATCAAGATTAGGTCAAATAGCTCCTCATTTAGTTAGACATGATGTAATTGAACCAACTTCAACCGAATTTACCAAACTTGGTATTGACGATATTGTTTCAAGAACTAAATCAATAACTACCGTTGGAATCCCATTAAAGAATCCAATTGATAACTTTTATTTTACTGACGTTATTTCAAGATCTTCCCCAACTATGGCAAAATGTATCGGATCTTTTGGTGCTAAAATTGATAAAATAGTTGATGAAAAACCAGATGTTAGTATTATTTAGATTTGGTTTGGTTATATATTGCATAAATTTCATAAAGTATGTATTACATAGATAAATGAATGTTCATTTAATTAAAGATTTTTAGAGATAAGAACGCGGGATGAGCCGATGTTTTTTCTAATCAATATTTTTTTTTTTAGATTGATTTATTAATGAGTCAGGCACTGAAGTCTGATGAAAGCCAGGAAAATGGCAATCAGGATGACTTCTCGAGTAAATGGAGGCTCAATAGAGCTTGTGCAAGATGTAGAAGATTGAAAATGAAATGTGCCTTTGAAAGTCCTAGTGATAGTTCATGTAAAAGATGCTTCAGAATGAATGTGGAATGCTCATTTGATAGTGATCCTACTGCTAAAACTGCCAAAAAGAAGAAAACTAGAGCCACAAATAAATTCATTGAAGCAGTTAGTCCTGGAATTTCTAGTGAATCTATTGTTGGATCAAGAAATGGAGATCAAATTTCTCAATTACAAAATTTAATTAAATTAGTTCTGACAAGTTTAAGCTCATTAGAACATGATATTTCAATAACTTCAACTTTAAATACCGATGAAACAAAGAGATTAAATGATTTAAATAATAATATTTCAAATGTCAGTCAAAAAGTATCAAGAATTTTGAATAATTATAACGGCAATTTAAAGCAATTTCAAGACTTTCATAAGAGCCCTTCTATGAAAAACTATCCATATATTCCATATACTTCAAACATTGCAAAAGAATTGATTGAAAAACATAAATTAATTAGTATGGAAGAGTTCAAAATTAGACATTTATTCTTCTTGAATGAAATGTTACCTTATTATCCAATTATTTCTTTTAGTGAAAAATTGCAAAATTTTGAACATTTGTACGAAAATGCCCCTTTGTTATTAACTGGATGTGTTTATGTTACTACGATAAATGACAATGGGTTATATAATCAGATTAAAACCCAACAGAATAATAAAATTAATAATGAAGAAATGAATCAATTATTAAATTATTATTTAGAAAGTTTCATAAGTTATCAAGTTTATATCAAGTCCGATAATTTCACTTTTCAATTGGTTGAACTTTGTTTAATATTATCTTTATGGTGTTTACCAACTACAACTTCTGGCCATTTTAAAAATCAATTGAATTTATTAATTGGATTTAATATTTCATTGTGTATTGATTTGGGTGATGTTTCAAAAAAAGTGAATAGTCTTACAGTTTTACCTGACGATTCAGAACAAAGAAACCATTTAAGAGCATTTTTAAGTGTGTATGTTTCATGTGGTTCATTAGGATTATCTTTACCAAGATTCAAATTGGTTTCTTGGAATAAACAACATTATAATGCGTTGAATTTATTAATGAAGCCTGGTGAAGTAAATGGTATCAAATTACCTTCTAGGAATGATATTTATTTATGTAATTTTACTAAAATGATCAGACTTGGACAAGAGATTTTTGAATTCTTCCAACCAAATGTTTTAATTGAAACCGGTAAAAAGAAAGATCCTCTTTTCAATAATGTTTTAGATACATCATCAACATCTTTGAGTCATATTAAATTTGTTTTGGATAATTATGAACAAAGAATGTATTTGTTATTAATTGAAAGTGGGTTTATGGATACTCCAGAACCTTCGAATAATTTAAATCAACCAAAAGAGAAGTACTTATTATCAGTAATTTATTATCAATTATTAATGATAATTTACGATAACTTAGTTAGTAGGTATTTTAAACAAGAAACGAAATCTCAAGATGAACATGAACAAATAACCTATATTAATTATATCATAAAATTAATTAAATGTTGTGAAAACTTATTAAAATCATTCATAACTTTAGGTCAAGATAGAACCATAAATGTACCAACGTTTTTCTTTTATAGACCGATGCATTCGTTAATATTATTGGTTAAATTAAGAATCTTGATTAATTCAAGTGAATTAAACAAGAAAACTTCAATGGTTAATCCTTTAGATTTAAGCATAAATGCTGAATATTACTTTAATGCAGTCTATACTTTAATCCATGAAAGCCAATATAAATATAGTCTGATAGTTTGTCTGAGGATGTCAATTATTTTATCAAGAATTGAAAAATGGATGCAAATATCAAATGGTTATAAGGATGCAGTGCCTAATCAAAAAAATAATGAATCCAATAAAAATAGTTCTGATATTGTTAATTTAATTGATACTTCAAAGGAAATTGAAAATTTGAAAGATCCAAAAGAAGATTTATTGAACCCTTCAAGCCCTGATGTTCAAAGACCTTCAAATCCGAGATCAATTCTGTTTCAAAATCCTAACATAACTCCAACGTCTGCAAATAACTTTTTTGCAAATTCAATTCAAGAGATTTTTGAAGTGATGGATTCTGATATTTTAACCTATCTTAATCCTTTAGATGCAAATATGGATTTCGATTCCAACCTTAATGAGATTCCAGGAAATGTTTATCATGATCCGATGAACATGTTTAATGATCAAGTGTAATATATATTGTATATTTAGAATTTAAATTTCTTTGATGCAATGGGTTCCACAGGTTCTGGGTCAACAGGTTTAGTTGGCTCTGATTCGGTGGATTCTCCGACTATATACTTGTCTTCTACACTTTCTAGAACAGTGTAAAGTTTTTGTTCCTTTGAAGATTCAGCTCGTTGACCAGTAGACAGGATACCTGACTTAAGTACCACTTCCGACTCTTGCTCTTCTTCACTTTCTGAATCTAATATAACTTTAGCTGGCTCATCTTCATCTTCGTCTTCATCGTCATCCTCCTCCTCTGATTCTTCTTCTGACTCTACTTGTTCAAATCCACCCCAGTATTCCTTAGTCTCTGTATCGTAGAATTGATCCTCTGATGAAACGTATCCAACGTTTACATACGGTATATCAATTCCTGGAATTATTAAATGAGAATAAGATGGCGGTTTACCTATTTGGTTCATTATTGCAATCCATGGAGGAGTTGTCTTACCACTTTCAGGTAAGCCCAATGCTTTTAAGAGATCAACAGAAAGATGTCCAGGCTTCACATCAACCATTTTCTCTTCAGATTCATCAACAGTTTCTCTTCCTTCATAAAAAACATCACCAAACTTGAATAACCTTGGCCTCGTCTGAAATTTAAAAAATGCATCATGTAACTTTTGATAATCAATATCTAATTTACCCAATTTTGGTTGAACTTTATCTCTTTGTTGTTGTCTTAACAGCAGATCATCTTCATTATTTCTCATATTTTGAATACCTGTATCCGAAATATAAGAAGGTAATTGAAATGGAGGTTTCTCAATACCTCGTTTGCTAGATAAATAATTTTTTTTACTTTGCCAATGGGTTGGTACTGGTACAACATTTAAATCCAGTTTAATATTAATTAATATGAATGGATCAGGTGCATTTACATCGCTCCATTCTACCAACTGTGGATTTTTAGCCACCTTTTTAAGATCCACAATAGAAACCTTATTTAACTTTTTTAATTGTCTCTTTGATGTTTGATCTTCAGCTTCAAGTTCAAATTCGTCTGAACTTGGTGTTTCATTATACTCTACTATTTGCTTTGTATGTTCATCATCATCATTGGACTCTTTAAACCTATTAAAAATTAATTGGAATTCTTCGGGAATCTCAATATCTTTATCCACTACCTGGCCCGAAACGGCAGAATTATCCTTATCAGTTATCTCATCGCGAGCGTTGGAATTGGTGGCGGCCTTGTTATCGGCCTTTATCGGCCCGGTATTATCAGATCGATTTTTCTTGATACCTTCATTTGATTCAGTATCTTTTTTACGAAGTTTAGCCTTCTCTCTTCGAAGCTGATTTTTACTTAATCGCTTAGCCATGGAAAATTAAGAAATTTTTTTCCAAATAAAAATTCTCGCGGTATTGACGTTGCAAATCTCTGTCAATCTTTAACCAGAAAATTTTTTAAACGCCGGGTGATTTAATATAAGTGAAAAATAAAGTTATCCCCCTGTTATGTATATATAAATATATAAACCAAGATGTAACCGTTGAACTAAGGTAATGTCGGATAAATAAAAATTAGCATTGTTTAATTCGGCGAATCAAATAGCTTAATTTTATCAAATCGGGTTATTTTAAGTATTTAACCGTATACAGTAAACGTCTTATCTTGGTGGAGAGAGAACCCTTATCTATAAGCCCATTTGGCTAATGCGTTATGGGCGCGCATGAGTACCTTATTATATAAGTCGATAATGTCCTGCAACCCCTTAAGGGAAAATGGGAGAGTCAGAGAAGACAAATATTAAAGATTCAGTTATTGAAATTGATCAAGAAGAAAAAATTACTGGTGAACTTAAAGCCATAACTTCAATTGAAAGTTTAAAAAATCAAGTTATTGAAATAGGTGGTAGAAAAATCAAAATCGATGAAGGTGATGAAATTTTGAAGTTAGGTTTAGCTCATATTGACGATGATGTGGAATTAACACCAGAAATTGATAGAAAATTAGTCAGAAAAATCGATTTACATCTTTTACCACTTATGTGTGTTTTATATTGTTTCCAATTTATGGATAAACTTTCCAGTTCTTATGCAGCTGTTCTTGGATTGAGAGAAGATTTAAATATGGTTGGTGATCAATATAATTTTGTTGGTTCGGCCTTTTATATTGCTTATTTCTTTTTTGAATTTCCTGTGAGTTATGTGCTTCAAAAATTACCAATTGCAAAGACTTTATCCGTTTTTGTCTTTTTATGGGGAATAATCCTTGCGTTGCATTCAGTTCCTCAATACGCAGGGTTTATTCTGCTTCGTGTTTTGTTAGGGATGTTTGAGTCATCTATTACTCCAGGGTTTACTATTATAACATCTCAATACTATAGAAAGTCTGAAACTTTTTTGCGTATTGCAATTTGGTTCGCTTGTAATGGAATGGTACGTATTTAAATTTTTTTTGCAGACTTATTTGAATATTTTTGGCACCGGAAAATTAGAACCGCAAAAAATTGAATCCAATGTGCGGTACACGACTCGGAATTCATTCTTTTATCTAGATCTGCTATTTTGATAGCATTAATACTAACTGTAATTTAGGGTTCCATTATTGGATCTGCTGTGATCGCCCATAGTTTATATATTCACCAAGATTCTTATAGTTTACCTGCTTGGAAACTTGTGTTTATTATTACTGGATGTTTGACTGTAGGTTTAAGTATTGTAATGTTCTTTTTGTTACCTGATTCTCCTGCAACTGCTTATTTCTTAAACGATGAAGATAAAAAAAGAGTTGTTAAACGTATTAGAGAAAATCATAAAGGGTTCGGTAACAAGAATTATAAAAAAGAACAAGTCATAGAAGCCTTTAAAGATTATAGAACTTGGTTATATTTTGTTTCCACATTTATGGGAAATGTTCCAAATGGTGCAATTACTAACTTTGGTTCCATCATTTTAAATGAGAAACTTGGTTTCACTGTTGGTAAAACTCTTTTATATAATTCTCTTCCTGGGCTTGTAGAAGTTGTTGGATGTATTGGATTAGCTGCTGGATCTTTATGGATTCCTTCACGTATGTTTTGGGCTACTGTTGGACAAGCTATTGCGACTGCTTCACAAATTATGCTTGCATATTGTAAAGACCCAGATGCGGCCTTTGCAGGATACGTATGTTCATTTGAAAATTTATCAAGGTTTATAAATTTGATGTATTTAATTTACCCAAATTTATCAACCTGTGATTCATTAAATTAAATTCTTACTAACTTAATACAGGTCTTATATACTTTGGCTCCTATAACCTTCATTTGTGTATTATCATGTGTAGCCTCAAATGTTGGTGGTCAAACCAAAGCGTTTACAGTCAATGCTATTCAATTATTGGCTTATTGTGCAGGTAATGTCGTAGGAAGTACCTGGGTTTTTAAAGCCTCTGAAGCACCTGAGTATAAAACAGGGTGTACAGTTATTGCCGCATGTGGTGTTGTTTCACTTGCTGTATTAATTGCTATCTGGGCTTCTTATTATTTTGAAAATAAAAGAAGAGACAGAAACCCAGTTGATGTTCAAATTGAAAATATTGAGTTTGCTGATTTAACAGATATACAAAATCCATTCTTTAGATATTCTTGGTAATTACTGTGGGAAAATGATAAATATATATTAGACTTCTGGTGTATAAATATTTTTCAAATCTAAACTACATTGTATTCCGTTCATATCTATACAAGAAATATATTGTGAAGAGACGCTGTATCCTTAAAAGAGTGTTATATCCAAACATGTAAGACGTTATCTAGAGATTCGATTTGACATGTGACCTCACTTTGGTATCTTATATTGTTACATACGTACAAACTTTTGAATCTTGCGAGAACTACAACATCTGCTCTATACTCTAAAACCCCACACCCTAACATGACCTATTTACTTTCACGGATCTTTACTATGGACTCACCAATCTTATCCAACCTGGAGTTCAATTCCTTATTGTTTTTCTCCAACATCCATAATAAATCCTTAGTCTTTGATTCTATCTCCAGGGCTATATCAAATACCGTGCTCTCTTCCTTATCATTATTTGTTACATCTCCAGCTCCAGATGTGCTAATAGTGCCACTACCTGCACCAGACAACTCTCCTCCCTTGAGAGATGGAGTGGTTAATCCAATAGTATCATTGAGTTCGTTTGATGATAATGACATTTAAAGATAATTTCTACTGATCCGCGCCGAAATTATCAATGAATTGTCTTTTACTCTTCATCTTGTTACTTGTGCATGTATGTGCAGAAGATGATATAGAACCAAAGTTTAAGATAAATCATAACTTTGAGCCTATTTCTAGGGAATTGGCTCAGAAATATTCTTTGGAAAGTAACCAATCCTTAGAATCATATGAGATATTTGGCGTTAACAATAATGATGGAGTTCTATGCTTTATACCTAAAATCCATAATTTGGTAGAATTCACAAATGCTGCTATAGCAAATGCATACAATAGATCAGATGCTGTCATAATAGATGAGGTGTTGCCTATTCTAACGACTTTTGGTGATCGTTCAAAATGCTTTTTCACCTTAGGTATGGCCAACGGGTATTGGACTTATGCTTACTGTTTTGGTGATAAAGTTATCCAATTCCATGAAAACCCCCAAACCTATCTCGATTCTGGTCGTCGTCATATTCCTGAATTTCCTGCTCAAATATTTGTGTTGGGAAGATTTAAAGGTGCTAATAATAAAGAACCAGCGATGCTGAACCAATCGACTGAAAAGTCAAGAGTTTTGAAACCTGAGGACTTCCAGATCATAGATGATCCCTTTAAGCCTGCTAAAAGTTTTCAAAAAGCAATCAAGCATACTCTTTCTGATGGTGAAATCTGTGATTTGACCAATGAACCAAGAAGCATTGAAATCATTTATAGATGCGACCCCACAATCATGAATGAACTTGAAGTTGTGGGTATAAATGAAGTGAAGACATGTACTTATCAAATGGTTCTTAATATGAAAAGATTATGTCAAATCCAAGAGTTTGTTCCTAAGACTTCTGTTATAGATGTAACATGTAATAAAGTTAGTGACGAAGGTTCCGAAATTGAGTTAAATCAGCTTGTTTCCAAGTCAAATGAAGAGTCTAATTCACTTTCAGAGGTACAGTTTCCTCAACCAAGACAATTGCGTATTGATCTTCAAAATTATAATCTTATTCCCGGTGGGTACGGATTTTTTTGGGTTAGATCAAAAGAATTCTATAATCCTCATAAAGACCCGTACACTAGAAGGTCGTTTTGCGTTTATAATGGAGATTTTTCAGACTCTAGAGCCGTTATTAAACAATTTGTAAGGATGTTCTCGGATTCAATGCAGTATAAAGTCCTTTCCCCAGATGAGAACAGTGAGAATGGATTAGTGACATGGGAAGATAATTTCAAAGTTTGGTATGAAATTTTCAACCATAAAGGTGAATTTAAAGGTGTAATGAAATTGGCCCGTGAAGGTAATTCTGAAGATCGATTAATTAATATTCAATTTCTTGATCCTTTTACCATGTTGGACCAAGATTCCGATCCGGTAAAACCACCAGAAGTACACGGAGTTCATTCACTTTATGAATTTGAACTGTTTGAAAGGTTTGTAGGGGCTGAAGAAACAATTTCTAGCACAGTGACAGTTACAGAATATGAACAGCTGGAAGAAACTGATATACATATCCTTGCTGAAGATTTAAAAGACTTTCTCGAAAAAGAGGTACCAGGTATGAAAGTTGAAGTGTCTGTAGAATATTAATGAATTATAAAAGGAATATACGTTATCTTATGATTAAAAATTAATAGAGGTTAGGTTGCATCAAAGATGTTTCTGTACGAGTAAAAATCAGACCGCGCAAAGTGAAAAAAAATTAAACCATTATCATCAGTTAATTTAGGAATGTTTGTACTTAAATCAAGTCAACTTCAGAGTTCTATTCTGGTGTTCCATCTGGTATCTTCGATAAAATCCAATCTATCATCAAGAGGTGCCACTAGGAACATCTCATTCTTAAAAAAATTATTGGTGTTGAACGACAATTCCGATACCGATATTAATGATAAAATTTATTCGTGGGATGAATCACCTTATGAAGATATCCGTACCCGTGCTGCTCACATAAGAGCAAAAGCGTTATGTCCTGTCACCAACAAGCCAGTCAATTTTGTTTGTCCATATTCAGGTATTCCTACCCATTATTCTCAAGAAGCATGGGAACAAGATGTTAACTACCATAAAAATAAAACTTATGAATTATTGAAAAAAGTTAACCTTTATGAACATGATTTAAGATCCGGTAGAACATTTGATGAATTTATCTTCCCAGGAGAACAAGAAAATGATTTTATGACCAGTTTAACTAATTGGGATCAATTCTTTTATACTAGAGATTTTAACCCAATGAACACTGAATATAATTTAGCAGCTGCAACAAAAGTATTAACTTATCCAATTACAATTGCTTCTACCATGCACAAATTATCACCATTTTTATTAGAGCCTAAAGGACCTTTAACTCTTGAAGGTTTAAAATCTATTGCTGCTTTAAGATATACTTTATATCCACCTTATATCAAAGAATCTGAAAACGCAACTCATTTTAAAGAACGTCCAATGAGAATCTTCATTGTTGGTGCTAAAATGGAAGCTATGTTACCTGGATATGTTTGGAAACAATTTGGATATTTATTCCCTAATAATAAATTTGAAATTCATTTTATTGGACCTGAATGTCACTTTGATAGATCCACGAAATCTTTTACTCAAGTAAGTGAAAATGGTAGAGCATTAATTGAAAGATATGATGAACAAATCACTTTACATTATCATACTTTATATTTCCATGAATTATATAATTATGGAGATTTATTCCCATTTGATCCATATTTAGATGCTTTTTACTTATTCCATCCAGGATTCCAAACTACTGATAAAATTCACTGGGATAAATCTTTGAAAGGATTATTAGAAAGTAAATGTCCTGTATTCGTTACTGGTTACCATAGTTTAGATACTCTTAGAGAATTACTGTGGTTATTAAACCATCCATTAGCTGAAGAAATGGATATTTTAATGAATCAAACAAAGAACATTTTTGGTTCAACTAAGATTGATTTAGTTGACTCAAATCCAACAGAAACTTTCCAAGCAAATAATGAAGTTTTTGCTTTCAGAGGTAAAAGATACCATGCGATTAAAAAGTAGTAACTTGTAAATAGTTAGTAAAATGTACATTTTTTCATGTATTAGTGTCTTTTTAGTGGGGCATTTAGTGGGGGTTCTAAGTCAGGCCCTAACTGAGGTCGCGCACCAACTTGCCAAATCATCATGAATACACCGTTCGATTTAAATCTAAAGGTTGAACATATTAATCGGCCACAAGATTTAAACACTTCATTTACTGACTTGGATGTATTGAAAGTCAGAGTTACTTTAGCACATGAATATACAGACATTATAAATTCAATTTGGTACTTTTCCGAGGACCACTTATTAATACCAGTTTTCGTAAAGATTAAAGATGATAACGATCAAACTATACCTACGAGACCATTGCATGAAATATTGAATATCACAGAACCACCTGAGTCCAAAAGGATTGACTCGCTCAAATTAGTCATTGATTATACCTTGTTCAATAGTCCAGCTATACCTCGTAGAGATCCATTCGAAGAACTAGCTGATATTGTAATTGAATGGAATGATACCCACGGAAGAACCAATAATATTCAAATTAGAGAATCTTTGAAGTGTACAATTGCTGTACTAAAGGATTATGTTGCCGAAGAAAGAAATAAGAGCCTTCCTGAACAGCCACCAATTGATGGAAGTTATTTTAACTTAAGATACTGGGAACATGAACTTAATGACGACGATGAAGCGCAATTGAGAGACGTAATTGGTTTAGACGTATGTCCTAAAATACCTGTATTATTTGAATTACTGTATAGACTAGATAAGTTGCAAGCAGCATCTGAATCTCGAAACGAAACAACCCTGTCAACTACAGAAATACCAACAAGATCCGAGTCATTACACCAAACCACAAGTAATTCTTCTACTCAAAGACAAAGATTTTTTATTGTTATCGAGTCCGATGTTCCTAACTTACAAAATGAAGCTAGAATGTTTGAAGTTGATAATAATACCACTTTAAGAGCATTTATACATAGAATCATAGAACGGGCTGATGAATATCAAGTTAGGAGGACGTTCTTTGATCAAGTGAAGTTAACATATCAAGATTATTTAATCAGTAACTCTCATGCAGATGAGAAATTGTATGATATCTTGAGACTTTCTAGTGATATACTACAAGAAAACAGAAATGTTGTCACTCTTCGTCTAGAAATCCATGAACATCTTAGTGGTGTCGATGGAGGCATATTAAGTAGAGAGTTTTTAAATGATTTAACCTCTAATAATAGGCTTCAATTTTTCCCCACAATAAGAGATGATTTACCGGAATCAGACACTGCCAATGGACCCACTAATAACTTGGAATTAAGCCCAGTTCAACCTGCAAGAATAGTCGTTGCTGATGGATATGAATGGAACTTGACTGGTGATAGCTATGTAGTTATTGAAGGTGATCCTACTTCAAGAGCCTCTAATGGTCAAAGACATCTTTTACTTGATCAAAATGACATTTCAACTCATGAATACGAATTTTCATTGTCACTTCCTGGAGATGAGACAGAGACAAAAGTATGTTTAAACAGTTCACAATGTATTGTTGTAAACCAGGATCATAGTGTCAGTCCTTATGTTTTATTAAGTCAAACAGGGTTAGCTAAATTAAGTAGAACGTTCCCAAACATGATTCAACAAGTACAAGTTAATCTTTATGACGCTTCAAGTTCGGGTCGTGCATTTGCAGGACAACCAGGTGAACCGGCATCTGCAACTACAGATGATCAACTCGAAGAAGTTTTACGTGCTACAAATAGAGCAACAGCGCAGTTAAATGAATTGAATCAACGGCAAAATCCTGGATTAAACGCAGGCCATAACCAAAATGCCAATAGGGTCCTTAGATATAGACCATTGGCGCGTTTGATTTATAATGGGGCTTATAATATCTTTAATTATCTTCGTACAAGAGATCGTTCATATTTTATTAATATATTCAAAGTAATATTCTTTGTTTATGTTATTGGGCTTGATCAGGTTATTCTAGTTTGTTGGAAGAATATGTTAAAAGCAGGAATTGTAATTGCACTCTTGTACTTTACTTTGATTAATAGTTTATTAACTGCTCGTCTTATAAGAGAAAGAGCTTTGACCCCACAAAATGTGAATAGGTTCGGCCAGCGCTATCAAGCGTTTTTGACTGGTTTAGCGCAATATCTTACTAGAATAGGTACGTTAAAAGATAGAGCTATTGATCAGTTTCAATGGTTTTTAGTTAATTTTGCAGTTGAAAATACTCGGGATTTTGAATATTTAATTGTTCAAAAGTCCCGTAAAAATGTCATTTGGTTTAGAACTAAAGACACTATTTTGTACATTAGTAAGATTATTATTCTTTATATTATTACCATCTTTCCTTCTTTTATGACTAAAATTGATACTAAATTAAGTAATTGGAGAGATGGGGAAAATGAAGCATTACTAGAAACAATTATTAAACTTTATGACGATTTTGAAAAACAAAAGGCGATTTATGAATCTAAGTTTGAACCTTATCCTAGAGATATTGACATTCAAGCGATTAAGAATTATTCTATAGAGAGAAGTACTGAAGATCAATATTTGGAAGATAGGGAGATTCAGTATCAAATAATGCTTGACCAACTTATGATATTATTAGATATTTCACAAAAACTTGAACAAGACTTAGCCAATGCTTTAAGACGTGGTACTTCTAATTCTCTGGCTAGAACACACGAAAATTCTGGTTTGGCTGCAAATGGCATCGACTCACAACGCGCGGGCTCACCAACCGATGAAGCTGGATCGTCTAATGCTGGATACTCTAATGCTGGATCGAACGATGAAACACCAGTAATAGAAGATTTGCAAGCACAATAAGATGCACCATAGCCTCTATGGTAGTTAAAGTTCCTAATAATAGAATCAATCAATAGATCAAAAGCCAGCTTTAGTATTAGACTTTACTACCAGCACCAGAAAATCCTGCACATAAATTCATCTCTACCAGTTCCTTAGATTGAGCGGTAGTAAACATTATCAAATATTTTGTAGTTAGTATAGCTAAAAATACTTAAATAATTATAATAAGACGCCAATCTATTTGTTTGCTTATCGTCACCACATTCCTATACACACGTGCACTTTTAACCAATTTTTTTAGCACCCTTTAGACGGCTAAACTAAATTATCGTGTTTTTTTTGCAATGGTATGAAATTTACCATGAGGCCATGGTAAACTTCGGCCCGCGTACTAAAAATTCGCCTCGTGTGGATACATTTTAACCGCTTACGGTTTAGTGCGCTTACACTGGTTGTTTTTTTTTTAGGTTTTCTGCACCTTTTAGGCAGGAGAGACAATGAGCTCGCGCTGGATTAGGAAGGTCCATTGTCGTTTATGGCTGGACGTTATCTACCATGTTGTTATGAAATATTTTTTTCGTCTTTTTGTGTAATCAATTGTGCTTGTCGTCGTCTGTTTTTGGATAAAATAATTTCCCATCAAAACTATATAAATCGAGTCTCTTGCCCATATTTTTTCTTTTCATTAATTAATTTCAAACTTAAGTCAATCGTTAAAAATGCAATTCTCCACTGTCGCTTTATTATTCGCTACCGCTGTCTCAGCTGCTACCATCACTGAAACTGATGTTGAATCTACTTTAGTCACCATCACCTCATGTGGTCCAGAAGTTACTGACTGCCCAGCTGCTCCAACTTCTTCTGCTGCTAACACTACTGTTGCTAACGTTTCTACTTGGGAAGGTGCTGCTAACAAACAATACGCTGTCGGTGCTGCTGCTTTAGCTGCCGGTGCTTTATTAGCTTTATAAGTGGGTTTGTTGGGTACTTCGCATAATGTAGATTAGAATATATACAACTAATGTTTTCAATTACGTGCTTTCTCTAATTTTTTGTTTATAATAAACACTCTGTTTAGTCGTGTGGTTATTAAGATATTTTCTATAGTATTTTGTTAGTATTTTTTAGGTAGAGATTACTAAGTTTCGTGCGATTTGGTTTATGAAGCTAACAGACCAGAGTAAAGCTTTTCATTATGGTGTATACTCTATAGTGAAGCAGATCCCCTATGGTCGGGCAACTAGTTACGGTATGTATTGTATTCGTTGTCTTTTCGTCAACCTACTAATTTTTCCTATTTAGGCCATATAGCGTATCTCCTAGACGCCCCACAAAATTCTCGTCAAGTTGGGTTTTCATTAAAGCATTTCCAAGAGATTGGTAGGCAATTGAACAATGAGTTAACCGAAGCCGAAAAAATTGATTTAGATAATTTGCCGTGGTGGAGGGTTGTATCTTCTGCAGGTAAAATCTCGCCTCGAGGTAATTCTAATGGTGTAATTATTCAAAAGCGGTTGTTAGTTGACGAAGGTGTTGCTGTGCTGGAAACCAATACCATTGATCTAGACGAGTTTGGGTGGTTACCGCATGAGATTGGTTACTAATATTGTAATAAATAAATATCTATTAAGCTATAAATAAATTATTCGGTATGTGATTAAAACTAGAGTCCGGTATATAAAATATTTATGAAATATTTCGTTTAGTCTTCTTTTTAGTCTTCTTTTTTTGAAGTTCAAATGCTTGCATTTGTTTTTGAACTCTGGCAGTTTCCTCTTCCCACCATTTATTGAATTTTTGCTCTTGTTGAATTTCTTGTAAGGTTTTACGTTCACTTTCTTTAATCTTTGCTTGTTCAATTTTAAGTGATTCTTGAATCATTATATCTGTTAAAGAAAGATTACTATCGCTTTCCATTGAAACATCTGATTCGTTTGGTGTTTTGTATGGGGGAGTAGGCGTTGGTCTTGGTGTTTGTGCCCGTGATGAAGGTTGAGTTTGTAATGGTGTAGATGTCAAAGATTTAGCTCTGACTTTCTTTCCATATGCTTTCCCAGTGGTTTTGGTTTCACCTAATACTGGATAATTATCAGCATTAGCAGACTTTGATGTAGATTCTAATTGACTAGTTGAACTAGATCCCCATGAAAAGTTTTGTACCATATTTGATTCAAGGCCTTGAGAAGCTTTCTTCTTCTTTTCCTTTTGAGCCATCTTGATCTTTGCCCCGATGTTAATCTTAGGAGTCTTCTGTTTAATAAAATCCAAATCATTTAATACGGGTTTACTGAAAGGCACTGGCTGTATTCTTGTTTTATCATTGAAAATTGAAGATGCATTGGATTTTGATGCCCAATTAGAGCTGGAGCTCAAGCCTGTCACTGGCGGACTTGGTGATGGATTAAATTGGAGGTTAGTCATTTTAGCTTTAGGTTTAGAAGCGGTGATAGGTGCCTGGCCTAAAATAGGGAAAGCACTTTGATTGAGTGAACTTGCAGACGATACAGATGAGGATTTACGAACCATTGGTTTTGAATCAGTTTTAATTTCAATTCTTGTTTCCGGTTTTGGTATAGATCTCACAGGTGGACTGGGTGATTTCTTTAACTCGGGTTTCTTCAAGTCAAAATCAACAACCTTCAGTTTTCGTCTTCTAGTTACTGGTTCAAAATCATCTTCTATAGCATTATCGTTTTGTGACTTAGCTAATATATCTTTGTTTTTCCTGAATTCCAATAAATCATTTCTTGAGTTGACATCGTTAACAGTTGAGCTCTTTCTTGAACTTTTACGGTGCTTTTTAACTTCTGAGGATTTCACATCTAGTTTAACATCAAACAATGGTTCAAATGACAGTGTTCCTTTGGCATCACTCATAAAAGTTTCATTGAATGAATCAATTTTGAAAAGAAAGTTGTTTATGTGGGCATTCGAATTACCAATCCATGAAATTTGATTGTCATTCTTGGTATTACCAAACTCTTCCAGTTTACAATTATTGAAAAAAGTTATGTGATTTTCAAGTTTAGTTAATATTTCATTAGAAATACACATGAAAGACTGGTCTAACAAAATAATTTCGAGATTATTGAATATATAATAACAACAACCCAAGAAAAGTTTGGATGCATTTAAATCAAATGAATGAGTTAATAGCACAATTACGTTATCAAGACTTAAAAGATCATTAATAGCCAACTCGCAAAGACATTTTAGTTGGAAAAGTAATAATTCATCAGATATTACAATGATATCTAATAATGAACTAATGAACTCCTCTTTAGTCTCACAAGTATCTTTTAGTTCTTGAAATACATCATAATCACTATATCCGTAAATATGCCTTAAAATTAACTTAAATTGATCACAAGTTAAATCAAATTCAATTAAGTCTAAATCTTCATTCCATCTATTAGCTAAAGTGGTCTCAAAAAATGCTGATCTACTGGCCAACATTGCTTGGGAACATGATAGCTCACCGTCGCTTAATTTTATTGTCAAATTCTTTGATGAGCTATCGTCACTTAACATAGATCTAATACTTTCGATATACTTTCTATCTTTAGTTCTCGTACCAAAATTATCAATTAGTTGGAAAAATCGTCCTAGTTTTTCGAAATCTTCCTTGATGTTTCGAATATCTTGAGGGCAATGAACACCACTAGGATAATCATCCCAAATACTAATAACCCTATTCGTATAAATGAAATGTATAAATATTACTAAAGATTTAACATTCAAAGATGATTCGAAACTTAAAATGTTTTTATCCCAAGTTCCTTTCAATCCATCGGTACTAATAAACATATCATCGCCTGAGGTATACAACTTACGAAAAAATGGTGATCTACTTAAAAATATATCTTTATGAAATCCAAAAAGTGTCAGTGGTGATTCCTTAAAATTGATATAAGCATCATAATGTTTACTTTCTGAATCAGATTCAGATAACTGTGTAACAAACAGAGATTCTGTTGACGACTTTAATAATTCCTTCATTGCTTCTAAATCACCTTCTGAAACTTGTTCGTAAGTGAATCTAGTTTTTATCCGTTTATTGGCATTTGGATCATACTTATGAATGTGTTTATTGAATAACCCATCAAATTTTAGTATTTTTTCATCACTTTCATCGTCCTCACCAACATCTTCGTCTTCACTTTCATAAAAATCATAATCATCCTCTTTAAACTTCTCCGGATAAAGATAATTAGTAGTATAAGAATTTGAGTCGGGATTATTTTGAAAAAGTTGATTTTGTTTTCTGTATAAATCAGGTTCAGATAAAATACTAAGATGCTCTAAATCTTTAATTAAAGTATTCGTTTGTAATTTGAAAGGAATAGAGTCGATATCATCTCTAATAAATCCAAATGAAGAAAAAGTTTCATCACAATTTACTTGAACTACTTTATTGATATAATCAATTCTCTTAAACTTACTTTTAGCTGGGAATGCTATTGAAGACTCACTCATAGAATTTTTACGAGATTTATCATTTGTACTTCTTTTCATAAATACCAATCCACTTGAAACAGACAAGACTACAGATCCATCGCTTGACATATCAATATCCGTGACTTTAAGGTCTTTATCATGAGCTTTCCATACAAAACTATACTTCAAATTTTTTGGTAACTTAGATAATTCATTTTTATCAATAGAAAAGCTCATTACATCACCACTATTAAGGAGAATCATAATATTTTCATGTGACCTAAGACAAATTTTAGATATTACTGCTTGCTCAGTTAACTTCACAGGATTGAAAATATCGAAATTTTTATCCAAGGCTCTTCTTGCAGGTATTTTAGGTAATTTTATATGTTGATATTGGAAATATAAGTGAATATCATTACTATGAGTTACAACACAAGTGCATACCTCACAAGTTTCTACAAATTTGATCTCATCCCTTAAAGTGAACTTCCTTGGTAATGGCATAATTGACCCTTTATATGAAACATTTCCAAATTTAAAGTCAACTACCTTATCATGATGTTCTGCTGCTACACCCATCTGGCCTAAATTTAGACCCCATGAATATATGTCATGCTTTGTGAACGCAACAGAGTGGACCTTTGAACATGAAATTCCCCTAAAATGTGTAGTATTCTTTTTTAGTTCACCATTGAGAACCCATCTAGGATAAGGCTCAAAAGGTTCTTTAAAATCTTTGGATGAAACATTATTAGTAGATGTTTGAGAAGAGTTAAAACCAAGTTGACTGAACGTATTTAATCCCCAAGTATAGATTTCATTATCATAAGTTAATGCAATAGAATGGTCACTAGAAACGGATATTTCTCTTACAAGTTTATTCTCGTTGGTGAAAAATTCGATTTTTCTAAACCTGTAGCTATTATTCAAGTCATCAAACCCATGTCCAAGTCTCCCTCTTGATCCTACCCCACACGAAAATACATGGCCATCTCTAGTGAGAATTAAAGAATGGTTTTTGGAAATCTTGACCGATTTATATCTACAAGTATTGAAAATATCATTATGGGACTCGAAAAAAGTATGGGACAATTTACAAGGAACAGTTCTATCGGTGGAATCACCAACTCCTAAGTTATTATTCAAATTGTTTCCAAACATGTAAACGTCTGAACCAGATCTTTTTGGATCCCACCAATTATAATGACACTTCATTGATCGTATTTTAGCTTTAGTTTCTTCTTCGATGGAATTATATCTATATGTCAAACTAATAGTGCCATCTTGATCTATATATTCAGGGATCCACACAAGATGCTTATAATCGTTATCCAATAATTGTAAAGGAGTAGTTCTGGTCCGATCTTTACATTTAATAAGATCTATTAAACCATTAGCTTGAGTTAACAATGTAGAATTTGAGTTAGCTTGGGAATTTTTAAGGTATTCCAACAACACTTTATAACAAGATAGTCTTTTATAGAAGATAATATAATGGAGACAATTCCAACCATTTTCGTAGTCAGTCTTATTTAATATGGTTTTTATATCTGGATTCTTCAATAAATGTCTTAATAAATCACTTCTGTTGCATAAAATAACAAGATGAAGAATATTTCTTCCAAAAATATCTCTTTTCAAAAGTTCCTCTTTTGAAAGTTTGGGTAGAGTTTTCGATAGTGACTTCTGAGTATTCATACTATTAAAACATTTGGATCTTGGATTACACGCTTTTAATCAGATTTCGAATGAGTCGCTGTGCGTGCGCGTGGTGGTGTACGGGCCACGATTGGGGTCAAGAAATATAAAATTAAAATTACATTATTTTACATACAAGTTATATATATCCCCAACTAATTCTCTAAACTATCCATCATCAACTCCAAATCTTTTTCATTTAATTCTACACCATCTTGATTAAAAGGATCTTTAAAGTCCTGGGAATCTAAATCGTTTGAAAATTCAGATTTTGGTGCAACTGACTCATCTTTAGTAGCCTCTTCAATTTCATCTTCTTCTGGTAAAAAGTACATTGAAGACAATGGTTTTTTCTTTATAGCAGTAACTTTACCGGTTGGGGGCAATCTAGGTCTAATGTTTCTTTGTTTTTGAGGTAATTCTTCATCATCAACCAATGCTAATTTATTTGGTTCAGGTAATTCAGTAGATAATCCTTTCTTCTTTTGGTTCTTAATAAAATGAGCTTTAGATTTTTCCAATAAACGATTATAAAATGGGATTAAAATACCAATTTGATCATGTATATCAGAAGCATGCAATTTCTTAACTTTATAGTCATTCAAGTCACCATATTTCTTAATCAAGTTAGTTGAACCATCATTACTGTAAGAGTTATGTAATCTTGAATGCAATAAATAGATTGGAATAGAAGAAGATAATAAATTAAATTCTTTATCCAAACCTAACTCTTTGAATCCAAAGAAATCATCACCTAAATCATTCGAAAAATCACCAGTCATAAATTGCTCACTATTATCACCAAAAGATTTTTCATTAAAATTTTCAAGACCAGGTCTTAATAAATCTTTTAAGAAATTTGATAATTTCGATCTTAAATCAATTAATTTAGAATATTGATTAAGTAATTTTTCATTAATAAATGTATATAAATCATCAGGTTTATTAACTCCATTTTCAATCAATGATACCAAAATAATTTCTTTATTATTTAATTTATTCTTTGAAGTTGATTCCAGATGATTTTTAATTGATTTAACTAAATTAGATAAATATTTTTCAGCTAATTGAGTTAAAGTATTGATTGCAGAGTTTTGAGCTGTTTCAAATCCAGTTTGCATTATAATTTTCGAAACATTTCTTCTTAACACTGAATATTGAATGTCTTTATTAAATGGTTCATGATTAGATAATCTTGAAACCGGATCAATATCGATTTCTTTAATAGTTTCAATTTCAGGTTGTCTCATTTGAGTATGATGAACAAATTGCTGAGTTTGCATTTGTCTAATCAATGAAATTTTAAAACAAATTTTACGAATTTCTTGCATTTCAGTGATATTCTTAAAATAAATAGAATTTAATCCTTCATCTTCTTTAAGACAAAATTTAGAATTTTCTTGTTCAATTTTATTATTTATAAAAGAATCAATAGTTTTTTGTTCTTTTTGTTCTTGTTCAGTATTATCTATTCCAGAATAATTAATATCAGGCACACCCCCAGAAATATCATATTCTAATAAATAAGGTTCATCATTCTCAAGTAAACTTCCTTTGGAAACAACTTGTTTGTTACTAATATAATTACTAAAGTTTTTCATTGATATTGGTTCTCGTAAAATGGCTGGGGCATTTAAATTTAATTTATATGACGATGATTCATCGAATAATTCTGCTCTTTGGGCACAATAATGAGCTCTCAGTTTAGAAGTAAGAGTCTTCCATGCTTGTAATTCGGGATCGATTTCTTCATTTTGGTTTTCATTATTTTCATTGATCTCATCATTATCTTCTTCCTCTTCTTCTTCTTCGATCCCGTTGGCATTGATATTTTCTCCATGGTTATCATTATCTTGATCTTTTTCACTAGATTCTTTGGTTTCATCCTCACCAGCTTCTTCTTCTACTATGGTTTCAGTTAAGCCTGGAGTATCGTCCTTATCAACATCCATTGGAGTTCCTACAGCAGAGTCACCAGATTCGATATTTGATTCATCCTCTAACTTAACTTCCTCATTTCTACTTCTTTTTCTTCCCTTTTTAGATGATTTCCCTTTACTGGAATCATCATTATTATCATCCTTGTCATCATCTTTTTCAATTTCAGATCGATTTTTAATAATAATATTAGGTATATGAGGTATTAATTTAAGTGATTTTTTCTGCATGGCAATGGCATGGGCTCTTAAAAAATGCTTTGGGTCTGAATTATACAATAAACAATTGGACCAAATTAACATTATATCATCTACAAACTCTTGTTTGGAGTTATATTGCAAATTCTTTAGTTTTTTCATTACAGTATTAAGATCCATAGGTTTTTTAACAATTAATCCATAATTAGGAGCTTCCCGCTTACTAACTTTATTCAAAAATGGAGTTGAATGTTCAGTGTAGCTTCTTAATTCTAACACCACTTTTTCACAAGCTTCGTATAATTCTTCTTGTCCAACTCTCTCATCATTTGCCCATTTACCTCTATTCTTTTTAACATCCATGAACAAAGTTCTTAATTCATAATCATTTAAAGGAATTTGATCCCTTTGTTGTTGAATGGTTGATAATAAATGCTTTAATGATGAGCCAGTTGCAAATGCAAATTCAACATTATTGTTCAGTTTAGGTTTCTCGTTAGCTTCAGAATCTTGTATTGATTTCTCGACTGGTTTAGTAGAATTATTACTTTCCAATCTTAAATCTGATTTTTCTAATTTTCTTCGTTTTATTAAAGTTTCTCTATCGTATTCAAAATTATGATACACTTTATTGAATTCCTTTATAAGATTTTCTCGATCTTCAACAGAAGTATCATCTTCTTCGGTGGATTCAGATTCGGATTTTTGAAAAATTGACATTGGTAACTCCAAAATTACTTGATTATGTTCATTAAATTGTAATTCTTCTTCATCCTCAGGTTGAGCTTGTGATTCGGATTGTTTTTTTTCACCTTCATCTTCTTCTTCATCGTCATAATCATCTTCTTCCTCTTCTCTGACAAGCTTCTCGGGCTTTTCAGTCTGCGCAGTTGGTGAAACTGGTACAGTATTTAATTTATCCAATAGCTCGTAATCATCCGAGACTTCATCAATGCTTGTCTTTGACTCATCCAAATCCTTTGATGCATAGTAAAAATCAATAGCTTTTTCCCATAATAAGTATCTAATATGTAAAGCTAATTGCTTACAAGATTTCTTCCCTTCTTCAAGATCTATATCCAAAGGATCCAATTTTTCTTTGGAACTCGATTGAGAGGATTCTTCATTCGATTCTGAGTCTTCAGGTTGTAAATCATTTTTTAATTTTAAATAGCAATTACCTTCTAAAAAACTCCACCATAGTTTAACACTGTTTAATTCAAGTAAATAATTCAACAATTTTAACTGGGTATCATTTAAGAAATTCTTGAAAAAGTTACTTCGATACAAAGCTTTACTCAATTCAAATAAATTTTTGGAATCATTTATTTGAAAAGTAATTAATTTATCCATTACTTAAATGACTTCAATGATATAAACTTCTTGAGTTACAGTTCTTTATTGAGATTTAGCGCGAGCCGGTCGTGCGCCAGATACCAAAAGAAGAAAAAAATTTACCAGAGAATTGACAAAGGCTACACAATTAGAGCAAAAGCTATTGAAAAATGATTTATTATATCGACCTATATTATAAGACTATACGGCATATTTCTTGGTCCATTCTCTAGCAGTAGCTTCATATTTTGCTCTATCTTGTTTATAAATATGAGCGATTTCTGGAACTAATGGATCATCAGGATTAGCATCTGTAAGTAAAGAACAAATAGATAGTAAAACCTTTGATATTGTAAGTGCTGGAGACCATTGATCTTTTAAGATATCTAGACAAATGTTACCATTACCATTAATATTAGGATGATAAATCTTTGTAGTAAAAGCAATTTTTGGTGGTTTGAATGGATAATCTGTTGGGAAATGGATAGAAAGGAAGAAAACACCTCCGGCATATGGGGAATCCGCAGGTCCCATGATAGATGCTTGCCAGTGGTATAAATCATCACCGACTGGTCCGGCTGAACAAGAAGATGGGGGATCTCTAAACGATTGTTAGTACACTAAAAGTAAATGACACCCACCAATTATCCGGTCACGTGACTCTATAATGAGAGAGTGTAGACCCTCTGGTGGTGTGGTAGGTTGACAAATCACCGATTACCTATCAATAATCGTGTGAATAAGCTCGTTTAAAAGTGTTTATGGCGATGTATCGTCAATTTTGCAACAAAATCAATATCATCAAAAGGATATATCATCTAGAAACACCAAATCACACCACCAAATCACAAAATCGCCAACAGACGATTGCTTCGACCACGGATGCTAGAGGTCACGAGACCATTAGATTTTATCAAATTAATAAGTAGCCAGTGGAAATGTTTCGTGTTATACATACCTTCCTAAGTCTGCTAATTCTTTATTGATACGTTTTAAGGACATGGTGATTATAGATGTTATAAAAAAAGGGAGTTGGAGGAAGAGAAATGTGTGAGCACGAAAATTTATTCAATTGGTTGCGACACCCGACATTCCAGAAGTTTCGGGACGACATTTTTGGGGCAGATGTCATGGAGGTGGTTATAGGATATGGTGGTGAATGGGAGCATGGGTGTTGGTAAATGGCCGTTGTTAGGAGAGTTATGACGGGTGGTAGAGTGGTGGTTTATTGGTAACTTGAACTTGCGGTTAGAGCGTCATTTAGGCGGTTCTTCATATCTAAAACATGATCTCTCACGCCTACTGCTGCTTACGTGGTCTAACCACTTATTGTCTATAAAATGAAATTATGCATTACATATTTTAACTCGTAATATATGTTACTTACTATATCTCAGCTGTCACCAACGAACCCTATTAAAATCCTCCAACCTTATTCGTTATCAAACTTAATCTCCCAATACAATTTATGTGCCCTGGGACACGACCTTCTGCGATATCTTAAAAAGTTATTTTTTATCCTATAGTGAAAACAGTATATCTGATTATTAAAGAACATAATTTAACAGTCCATCCCCTTGAATTATCGTTAGGTATTGGTTATTGTATCTATTTGTAACATAGGGATTAATAATTTATTCTCAGAAGTCTTGAATTCGCTTCTTTATCCAAATATTTATTATTATACTGGTATAATTCCCCCACCTTAAAGATGATTTTATCGTTTAATTCGAAAAAATCAAGTGAAAAACCAAAAAATGACAAGCAACAAAACTCATTCAAGATAGTAGAGTCTAATAACTTAAAGTCGTTCAAAATAAAGAGGTCTAGAAATGGTTGTCTTACCTGTAAGATACGCAAAAAGAAGTGTAATGAAGCCAGACCAATCTGTTCAGACTGTGAAAGATTACATAAGAAATGTATATGGATTGATGATGATATGAGTAACGATGATGTTAGACGTCTTAAACGTTTAGTGGAAGAGTCTGAAAGTAACTTAAAGTTAAGAAAGAGGAAACTGAAGGAGCCTGCAAAGCAAAATTCCCCAGAGGATTTATTAAAGGATAATTTTTCTCCTAAAGAGGGCTTTAAATTAGAAGATGCTTTACCTGAAGTGATGAATTTAGAAAGCGCTATGAAAGTTCATTCAGTGAATCACCTGTTGAATGAGCCTAATCCAAGATTCTCTATAAACTCAGGACACAAGATAGATGTGGGTCAAGCAGTGAGAAACATTCAACATGAACCAATACGGCATCACCAAACGAGTCCCTCTATATTACAGTTACAGACGCCTTCTGCTATACAATCACCACCGGTTTTACTGCCAGGATTATCGGCATTAATGCCCGAATTAAAATCCAAAATTGAGTCTGATGATGATGAAGATTCAGGAATTGAACCTCTAGATAATTCAGTTGTTTCTTATTATGACCAAGACCGATTGAAAGGGTCCCCTAATGCAATCTTAAATTATTTGAAAGACATAAATGTTGACTTTTTGAATCAGGATGGACAACCTAATCATATTGCTAATAATATTACTTCGAGTTTATCTCGTAATCCATCCAATGAAAGCTTGAATCAATTTCTTCAGAATTTAGTAAGTCCTTCACCAATGGCTAACCCTAACCCTAACCAATTTGTTAATCATAATGATCGAACCCTTTATTTATATGATTATTATATAAATGTTCTTTGTCCAATTATATCTGTTGCTCCAAAGTTCAATAAAATCGATGAAAATTACTATTTAAAGGTGTTTTTACCATTAGCTCAAAATGATGCTGGAGTTATGCAAAGTATTTTAGCTTGGTCAGCATTTCATATTGGCAAAGATTATTATAATGATGGAATGAATCATTTAAAATTAGCATTGGAATCTTTCCATTCAAATCAAAGGACAGATCGGAATTCAATAATAAATAAATTGGCAATAACATTAATTTGTTTAGGAGCTGAAATTTGTAGAGGTGATGTTAAAAATTGGTCAAAATACCTTGATTGGGGTTCTGGTATATTGAAATCTAATGGAGGTATAAGTAATTTTAAAACCAATAAGCAAGAATATTGGTTACTATCCAATTTTGCCTATCATGATGTTTTAGCAAGTAATACTGCTGAAAGAGGGCTGCATTTTTCACCACAAGATTATGATCAAGTGTTTAATGATGATCTTTCGTCGGGTATTCTTCACCCATTGGTTGGAATTGCTAAACAATTTTATTCAATCATAGCAGAGATTTCTGATTTAGCTTACGAAACAAAAAACGATTTTAAAGTCTTAAATAGGGCCCTCGCTAATGAAGAGAATGAAGATATTATCCTGGATCCACATGTATATGAACTAACTGATGATGAGGATAACGATGGTGCTAGTCATTCAAGTATATACTATCGTATGAATAAGCTCTTATCATCGGTTATATCCAAGGGTAAAACTTTAGATAAAATAATTGATGACTGTAAACCTAATAAAATGGATTTAATTGATCTTTCAAATGATGAATTTGAATGGCAAATTACATTATTTGAAACATTTAAATTAAGTGTCAAATTGTATTTAAGACAAGCAATTTTCAAGAATAATCCATCAAGTTTAGAGTCAAGAACTTTAAATAATGATTTAAATAAGTGTTTAGATATTATCTTGGGATCACCAGTTCAAGCTTCGTTAGTATTCCCCGTTTTCATAGCCGGTATTAATTGTGTGGGTAAATTAGATAGGCAATTAATGACAAAGAGAATTGATAAATTTATTGAGACTTATGGCCCATGGAGTTTGTTAAGAGCTAAAACGGTCATCGAAAAAGTATGGGAAATTAACCCCGATGGCGATAGAGCTGTTGATTGGCACGCCATTTTAAAGGACTTAGGTTGGGAAATTAATTTTGCTTAATATAGAGACAAGACCAATTAGACGTAGGAAATGCAAGTATAATTTTTTTTAGATGCGGTGCGCGCACGACATAGATTTTTTTTTCACTCTACCTCATCAATCTCATCTTGAAAAATTTTTAGGTACATTAAATCAAAATGGGTGGATTAGATTATCTTCTTTTTGAAGAAGCCACCGGTTACGCTATTTTTAAAGTGTTAATCCAACAAGATGATATTTCTGCTAGACTGCAAGAAGTCCAAGAATCAGCCAATGATTTAGCCAAATTTTCTAAAATGGTCGAATTAGTTTCATTTGCACCATTTAAAGGTGCAGCTCAAGCTTTAGAAAATGCTAATGATATTTCTGAAGGTTTAGTTAGTGACTACTTGAAATCAGTTTTAGAATTAAACATTCCAAAAGGATCATCTAAAAACAAAATTTCATTAGGTGTTTCTGATAAAAATTTAGGTCCATCAATTAAAGAAAATTTCCCATATATTGATTGTTTCTCAAACGAAATTGCTCAAGATTTCCTTAGAGGTATTAGAAATCACGGTGTTAAATTATTTAAAGATTTACAAGAAGGTGATATTGAAAGAGCTCAATTAGGTTTAGGACATGCTTTTTCAAGAGCTAAAGTTAAATTTTCTGTTCAAAAAAATGATAATCATATTATTCAAGCTATTGCTTTATTAGATCAATTAGATAAAGATATAAATACTTTCAGTATGAGAGTTAAAGAATGGTACGGCTGGCATTTCCCAGAATTAGCTAAAATTGTCCCAGATAATTATTTATATGCTAAATTAGCTTTATTCATTAAAGATAAATCTGGTTTAACTGATGAATCTTTACATGATGTTGCTGCAATTGTTAATGATGATTCTGCAATTGCTGAAAGTATCATTAACAATGCAAGAATTTCAATGGGTCAAGATATTAGTGATTATGATATGTTAAATGTTTCAACTTTTGCTCAAAGAGTTGTTTCAATTTCTGAATACAGAGCTGGTTTATATAAATATTTAACTGAAAAGATGAATACTGTTGCTCCAAATTTATCAACTTTAATTGGTGAAGTTGTTGGTGCTAGATTAATTTCTCATGCTGGTTCTTTAACCAATTTATCAAAACAAGCTGCTTCCACTGTTCAAATCTTAGGTGCTGAAAAAGCTTTATTTAGAGCTTTAAAGACTAAAGGTAACACTCCTAAATATGGTTTAATTTACCATTCTTCTTTTATTGGTAAAGCTTCAACTAAAAATAAAGGTAGAATTTCAAGATATTTGGCAAATAAGTGTTCTATTGCTTCAAGAATTGATAACTATTCTGATGAACCTTCAAATGCTTTTGGTACCATCTTAAAGAAACAAGTCGAAGAAAGATTAAACTTCTATAACACCGGTTCTGCTCCAATGAAAAACAGTGATGCTATTAAAGAAGCTTTAGCTTTAGCTGGTGATTTAGGTGACGATGAAGAAATTAATGATACTACTGTTGTTGAAGATGGTGAAAAGAAAGAAAAGAAGGAAAAGAAAGACAAAAAGGAAAAGAAAGAAAAGAAAGAAAAGAAGGATAAAAAGGAAAAGAAAGAAAAGAAAGAAAAGAAACGTAAAGCTGAATCTGACGAATCACCAAAAAAGAAAAAGAAGAAGTCAAAAGATTAAGTTCTTATTGCTTGTAGAATTTTAATTTTGTAGAATAATTATATATTGCATGTTTGAATATATTTAACGATAAAAACATTATACAATTTAACTATATCGCAGCATAAAACTTCAACATTAAGTGTGGTTGGAAGTTTCATTAACATCAACTGCATCTCTATTTTGATCTGAATCACCCACTGATGTGGTGTTCAAATTATTAACAGTTATAGCCCCATCTTCTGTATTTGTATTTGAGTACCACATATAATTACCAAATTGAACAATTTCATTAAAAGTGTTTTTGGTTGGCTTAATAATACCATTTTCAACAGACTTGGTGACCATGATTGTTACACCTTCTACAAGGGCAACGATTTCTTGGTATGGAATAATGATTGGAGTAAAGAAATCAATTAATTGAGTTTCTTGTAAGCACGGTAACATTCTGTCTACTTGGTTTAAAGAATATTCAAGAATATCATCGGAAGTATCATCTATGAAACCAAGTCCCATGTTTGATTTAAAAGCTCTCATTTTGGGGAATATACTATATGTAGCTCTGACACCAGGAACTTTGAAAGCATTTTCTTTTGCAGTAACAATAAATGGATATTTTTTTAAATGGGAAATGAATTTTGAATCGGGTATTCTGGCATGAGATGTTTCTGTTTGTACAGTTGTTGCTTCTGGAATAACGACAGAAGTAGTAGTAGCTGGTTCACAATTGCTGGAGTTCATTAGTTAAAAAGAGTTAAGTGAAATGGTTGCAAAAAAAACCACTTTATATGCACAATATGAAATGGGCGTGTACCAGATCAAAATATATGAAAGAAGTATAGAAATGAAGTTCATATTAATGCATAGAATGTCTCCATCTACTAAGAGATTAAAGTAAGGAAAACCCAAGATATCACTATAAGGCCGTGATTTATTACCAATCGTATATAATATTTAACTATCCTCTAAATGTACAAATGCAATTATTGTAAAGAAGAGATCTCTTTTACTATTTCATCAAAATTTTCTTTGTATTCACTGACTTTATCAGCATTTTTCTTAGCTTTACCGCCTCCTGGGACAACCATTACACAAGAAGTAGGTCTTTTGGTTGAACCAGCAGAACCTAAATCTTCTTTTGATGGAATGAAAATATATGGAACAGAATTACCTTCACATAAGACTGGAAGATGGGAAATAACATCTGGAGGAGAAATATCACCAGCAATAACAACTAAACCTTTTTCACCTTTTCTTAAAGCTTTAACGACTTCTTTAACTCCTCTCTTGACATGTTTAGCTTTGGATGCTTTTTTAACTGTTTTAAGAACCTTCTTGTTGGTCTTCTTTGGAGCTAATGGTTTGGCAAATGGTAAAACGGCAGACATTCTCTTGTCGTAGTTATCTTCACCTTCTTCTTCCTCAACCTTAACTTTATCTTTTTTAGCCATCTTTTATGTATCTATATTTTAATGAAAAAAAATTTCAACCTCGATGCGACTCCATCGCTGGTATTTCCACGCACTCTTTAGATTTTTGGAACTCAATGTCAAGTAGATCTGTTAACCGTAAACGGGAAAGATCTCATAATAATGAAGGTATAGACCAATTAAAGGATCAAATACAATTACTGTTGGATCTGGAATCCAATGGTATTGAAAATCCCTCTGAAAATACCGAATCTGCTGCTCAAGTACTCCAACATAGTGTGGTGATATCACATTTAAACAAAGAAGGTGAAACATCCAAGCCCAAAACAACCGATAATGTTTATATTAAGATTGAAGTACTGTTGCCCGTTTCCAAATATGTCGATGAAAATATCGATGAGTTAACCAAACAGTTGAAAGAAAGTTTCGATATAATAGTCTTTACTATTTCAGATATCATACCTGGAACAATTGAACGATATATTACCATTAACGGGCAAATATTGTCGGTTATTAGGTTAACTTTGTTCATAAGCTTCTTATTCAAATCTATAAATCATATTTTCCAAACCTCTCCGTTAACTTTAAAGTCGGTCTATCCCGTATCATTTATGCAATACTTAGACCAAGATAGGAAGAGACAATTGTATCAAAAGGGGAAGTTCTGTGGTCTTAATAGCATGGAAATAGTTGATGGAAGTTTTCAAGGAGTCCTGATAATCCATTGTCAAGGTAGTTTCAATACCTTATTTGATTTCTTGCTATTCACTCTCGATACTAGTGAAGCATCAAAACAGTATATTGAAGATACTAATATAGGACAAATGGCAGTGATTCACGCTTCGAATTCTAATTTGTACCAAAGACAAAGCATTAATAAAGATAAGTTAGACGAAAGCATAGAGAAAACTATAAAGTTTATCTATAAAGGTGATGCATAAGTATATAGACATAGTCTAATCCAATGAAATGTATATTATTTAAACTAAACATGAGTTACTACAATTTTTTTAGGTTTACGGGAAATAGTTGCAACTCTATCTCCTAAAGATAAAGCTAATCCTTGACCCTTTGATCTTATTCTAACATGACCAATAATTGGACCATCATTAGATTTTTCAATACATAAATTAGCTAAAGCATCTTCACCAAATGAAGATCTTGAATATAAGTTAGCAGATAAAAATTGGCATTCTTCACCAATAACAGCACCAGGTGTTAAACAATTCATATTTGTACCTTTCATTAATTCATCTAAATATTCTTTTAAGGAATTCATTTCTGATTTAATGGTGATTTTATTTTCCCATTCAAATTCATTCCACATCTTACGGAATGTACTTTCAGTACAATTAGCTGGTTTAATATAATCCATTATATCAACATGAACATCATTTAAGATAACTATAGTACTTTCATCTGAATGTTGACCATCATAAACAATATTACCAAAGATAACACCGGTATCAGCAGATGTAACTTTAATAGTACTTTGAACTCTATAGAATCCATGAGGACCAATATCAGCTGTTGCTGGTTTATCAACAACTTTTAAATCACCTAATGTTGCAAATTCAACTTGGACATTACGTAAAGTATTAGTGGTTTGATTAACTAATAAAACATCTAATACAACATCATATTGATGAACTTTAATTAATGCTTCAGCATAAACTGGATCACTGAATCCAGTTAATTGTAAGATTTTATTTAATTTTGATGATAAATTATCCTTTTTAATGTCGCTTTCATTAATTAAGTTGGTATCGAAATCATCAAGACTAGATAATTTCTTTGAATTATCTTTATCAAATTGTCCAAATTCAATACCTTCATCAACTTGTTCAGCATTTTCATGTAAATTCTTAGCAATTTCTTCAGCTCTCTTTAAGTCTGAATTTTGTATTTGAACTTTAAATGAATCTTTTGTATCATCTAAGAAACTTTTTTGTATGAGTTCAACATCATCTTCATCATTTAAGTATTTAATACATGACAAAATTCTATCGAATGAATCTTCATCAATTTTTTTGCTTACAAAGCTTGTATCACCAATTCTTAAAATTGAAACCATGATTAATAAAGCTTCAGCTTTTAATCCATTGATTAATTTAGCTTCAGTATTTAATCTTTGTAATCTCAAAATTAATTTAACTAATGTTGATGATAAAACAGATGCTAAATAGAAATCACCAGCTAATAAAAGTTTTCTGGTGATTGGTTTATCTTCTGATTCATTAAGTTCATCAACATCGGTTGTAAATGCAGTTTCTGTTGCATAAGTACCATCTGGTAAAACAACTGGTCCTTTTTTATGAGGTTTACCATCTTCATGTTCACCATTTTCTTCAGCTTCTGGTTTATTTTTACCTTCTAAAATTCTTTTTTCACTAGTTAAAATTGGAACTTCACCAACACTTGACCTTATGAATTTCCAAGCTTCTTGGATCAATTTTTCTTCTAAACAATATTCACCAATAACCCATAAACCACCACGTAAAACTTTACCACTTTTATTACTTGGTAATGTTTGAATTAAACCTTTAATGATTTTTTCTCTTAAATCAGGGAATTTTTCAACAACTTCTTTAACAAATGTAACAACTTCATAAGCAGCTGAGGTGTTAAGATCACTCATTGATTCTAATAATAAATCAACAACATTAACGGCTACTTCAACAAATTTGATTGCTAATTGATGAATAGCATTAATTAAACATTGTCTATATTCAGAAGATTTTTCTTCATCAATAGATGATGTTTTTTGTAATTCTTTCTTCAATAATTTAACAACATCTTCAACATTTCTACTAGTAACAAATTTTAAAGTAACATCTAAAGCTTTCTTACGAACATCTAAATCTTGACTTGATAAGATTCTTAAGATTTCTAAAGATAAATCTTGTAAAACACCTGGATATTGTTTATGAAGTTCATTAATTCTTTCTAAAGTAATAATTTTAACATTATTATCGGATTCTTTATTAGCAATTTCAATGAATTTAGAACCAGCTAATAAAATTAATTGAGAATTTGATGTTAAAATGGTTAAAGTAGAAGCAGCTTCATAAACAACAACATTTGAAGTACTTTCAATTAATTCTAAGATTAATTGAGTATATTGGTTTTTCAAATTTGGATTTTTCACAGAATCTTTTCTAATAAATTCAATAAATCCTAATTGAACTAAACTATCCATGGTTTCAATAATACTAATGTTTTCTTGAAGATATTGTAAAGCAGCTTCTCTGTTTAAATCTCCTAAACAAATAAAAGCATTTCTTTTACAAACAGAATCGGATTCTTCAGCTAAAAATCTGTAGATTACTTCATCAGCATCTGGAACTAAATGATCACTAACCTTGAAAATCGAATATAATGCAAAAACAGCATTTTTTCTAACATAAGCATGACGATGTGCAAGACATTGACGAACATTTGGTACAAGGGTTTCTAATAATTCAGGTTCTTTTAATTTATTTAAAAATCTTAAAGTGTTACCTCTAATATATTCATTTGGATGTTGTAAATCTCTTTGAATTGCATTACAAACCAAGATCATTTCATGTCTCATCTTGCCATGTTCATCGTATTTTGGACAAACTTCCCAATAGAAATATAATAATTTCTTTAAATCTTTATTTCTTGAAGGCATAATGAATCTAATAATATGCATTAAAAGTTCAGGCATTGGTTCACCATTTAAAATGGCGATAAGGATCTTCTTCATTGCATCGATCTTTACTTCATCATTTTTGCTTTCCAAAAGGGTTTTGAATTCATTGATGGATGACTTTGTAGAAGCATTTGAATCATAAATCAATGTATAAGACATGATTGACTGCGGTATGTTAGTGATGTTTTTGGAGGGGAAACGAGTACTTTGTGATTGATCTGAAGTCTGATCTGTATAATTGAATCAACTAATGTGTTTCCAGCTTCAAACAATCGGATTATGACTGTTAAAATCGAACTTACCTCAACAAATGTGGCTAATGGGTGTTTATTTCGACGTGTTGAAAAATCGCACCAAATGTTGGCGTTGGTGCACGACCTTTTGCGGTCCGAGATTTTTCGTTACGAAAGCTTTCAGTCTTAAAATAGAGAATGAGCATAATAGCTGCAAATACGTACATTCATCAATCACTATCGCTAGAGTAATCAGGGTTTGCTAAGAATAACTTGGGTTCTTTATAACCACCTTCGTCATCGTAATTTTCTATTTGTGTAGCATCTGGGTCTTGATCATTATCAATGGTTTCTTCATCTTCTTCTGCATAATTATAACCAGGATGTTGATAAAACCCACCAATTTGAACACTATCATCAGAGAAACTATTGGAGTTTTCACTAGAGGTAGAACTCGATCTTCTGGAGCCATTCGAACTCTCTTCTTTACTTGAATTTTGTGTAATTGTCCTAGAAATAGAACTTTTAGCTGATGATAAATTACTCTTAATTGAACCTGATTCAACTATACTTGGGCTTGAAGAATTCTCCGCAACTTTGGATAATGATAATGAGTTATCATCATTATCATCAACTTCAGCAGCTAATAATCTTGGGGCCAAATGACCATGTTTTAATTCTACACCACTATTACCTTTCTTCATTTTAGTTTGAGATACACCACCAGCAATTCTCATATATTTCCCATTATAAGTAGCTCTTTTATCCATAGGTGATATTCCTAATGGGAGTTTCCATTTTCCAGGTCCGGTTTCATTAAATGCTGTTCCGGCGTTCTTTCTTATGGTTAAAACATAATTCGACCGTTCACCTTCACCAGGCTTTAAATTTAAAGTCTTTTTCAATGTAGCCAAATTAACATTTTTAGAAGAATTGGACCAGATAGAACTTATAGAAGCCGACTTTCTATGTCCTGGGAAATGGTTTGGGGTGGGTCTTTCACTACTAATATTACTTATTGGTGTCGATATGACTGGCTTTAAAGGATTTGACTTGGTAGAAAGAATGGTATTATTAGTGCTGGTACGGCCATAATTAAGCTGAGCAGCAGTGGGTTTCTTGTATGAAAGTCTATTGCCAACAGAGTCAGTCGAATCGTTTGGATATAAAGGAACATCAAACCCCGATGGTGGGCCTGATGATGGACCCGATGGTGGGCCTGATGGTGGGCCTGATGGTGGGCCTGATTGTAGGCCTGGAGTTGATGGGGCTTCCGATTCTATATACTCTAAAGACCCATAATCTGATGCATGTTTTTGAGGTTGGATAAAGTCGAACTCGCTGTATGAAGAAGCGGTGGGAGATGGAGCCATTGAAGAATCTAAAGGGTATGCTATTTGTTGGTCGTTTAATGATGAAGTATTAGATTGGTGATGATTGTGACTATTGCTGGTACTATTTCCGGGTGCATTGCTGCTGTAAATGCTGGCTCCTTCACTTGGGGTGGCAGAATCCAAATGGTTATAATTATCTACATTATATCTTACTATTTCTTGTTCTAAGTTATGGATGATGTCATTGAAGTCATTCTCGAATTTATTTGTTTGTTTGACGGTGGACTCGGGTAGAAGTTCTGGTGGTGGTTTCCTTCTTGTTCTGGGGCTTCGTGCTTCTTCCAAGCTTCTGGCTGGGGATATACCTTCATTCTGTGACAATCGATTCATGTTGTATCTTGAGTTTTATCCAGAGCGTGGTTACGAAGGTAGATTTTTTTCTGTGCGAAGGGTTCTAGATTTATTATACAAGTATATACAAATATGTTACAGTAAGGCGTGTTGTAGTTTCAGAAGTGATGCTTCGGTTAGCCCATCGGTGGGGTGTCATGCTAATTTCTGGTAATTTGTCCAAATTGGTAAGTCGGGACCCCCAGTTTGACGTAGTAATGGTGCGGTTATATGGGGTCGTACCGGCCTAATTTGGCCGTTTAATCGGGGCCTCGTAACAATGGGACAGACGATAATCCTACTGCGTGGATGTCTTCGTGGTGGCCGTCTGGGCCATGGAGGTGGCCACAGGGACAGTCGTAGAGTTGGCTTGGGTTTGATACCGTTTGTGTGGATGGGGGAACAGTATCAACGTCCATGGAATCTTGATGGATATTTTCCTGAATGCTGGTGTCCGGGTGTCTTTTGTCATCTCTGTCTGGGTCTACGGTGTCCATTAACGTATCGGTGTTCTCTATGGTCTCCATATTATCCATGGCATGTGTTTGTGCCGACTTTTCTTGTGGTACTTGTTCGTATATATCACCATTTGCGTTGTCTTTGGCTAAGGAAAAGTCCAATTTCCGTCTTTTAATGGGTCTAGCTGGAGCTGAAAGCACTTCGAGCATCGTGAAAATGACAACTGTTCTTTAAAATAACTTTAATATGCAAATAAACAATAAACTAGCAGATATAACCTTCACTAACAGTTATCACACTACTTTACTTCTTATAACCTTGGCTTAAATATGAAATGGGCTCCACTACAAAAAACGTATGCCGATGAGATTGAGCTTTGTCACGACTTTCGCGATCTGACATACATCTTTCGTCTACATATAACTACACCATGGGGTTAAAAGATAGATTCAAAAAGAAAGAACCAACGCATGATGAACTCAGAGACCATTTATCCAAACGAGGTATTGTAACCAAAAACACTAATGGTGGAAGAGAAGAAAAATTTGGTGCTTTTAAGCAATACGCTCAAGAAAGAGCTGGTAATAAACCGGGCTTAGCTCCTGTTAATCCATATGCCAACATTAATCAAAGTAATAATGCCAATCCGTATGAACAGTCGGGTAGCAATGAACAAGGGAATCCATATTCACAAGGAAATGGCCAAGGGAACCCCTATTCAGGTGGACAAGGTGGTCCTTACGGCACAGCAAATGGTTCTTCAAACCCATATTCTGGACAACAAGGCAGACAGAGCCCATATTCAGCACCCACACAAAGTTCACACGCCCGTACTCAAAGGGATCCGTACCAGTCCAACAGAGATCCATACCAGTCCAACAGAGATCCGTACCAGTCTAATAGAGACCCATACGCCAGACCGTCTACTGCATCAGATCCATACGCCAGACCAACTAATGACCCATACGCCAGACCAAGATCCAATGATCCATATTCAAATACTACCTCGCGTACCAGCACCAGAACCAGAGATGCCGATGAAGAATCACTCGATTTAAATGCCATTCCAAGTCACTCGATGTATGAAAGAAAGAAGCCAATCAGAAGAAGTGCCCCAGATGATGCCACCATTGATTTAAATGAACTTCCTGAAGATGAAGATGATCTTAATGTTGTAATCGATGAAGATTTACCAGAAGAACAACAAGTCAATTCTGAAGATGAAGAAATTGAAGCCATCAAACAAGACATTAGATTTGTTAAACAAGAATCGGTTGCATCTACTAGAAATACTTTAAGAATGGCCCAAGAAGCAGATGCTTCAGCTACTAATACTTTAGGAGTCTTGGGGTCTCAAAGTGAACGATTATACAATGCTGAACAAAACTTGAATTTAGCAGATATTCAAACAAAAAGAGCAGAAGAAAAAGTTAAACAAATTAATCGATTAAATAGATCAATCTTTGTCCCTGCTACTGGTAACCCATTTAATAAAAAATCTCGTTTAAGAATGCAAGAACAAAGGATTAAAACTGAGAAAGAGCATGAAAAATATGTTAGAGAATCTAACAGACAACACATGTATGAAAGTGAACAAAGAATTAAACAAGGAATTACACAAAACGCTGCTAATTCTGAATTGCATCAAAAGTATAAAGGTGAACAAAATTTAGCCGCTGCACAACGGTATCAATTTGAAAATGATCTGGAAGATGATGAGATGGAAAAAGAGCTTGCTTCTAATTTAGAACAAATTTCATTATTTTCAAAGAAATTAAAGAATTCTGCTAATACTATGGGTCAAGAAATTGAAAGTCAAAATGACAGATTAAGAAAGATTGAAGAAGACGCCGATAGATTGGATATTAATGTTCATTTGAATAATACTAGATTAAGTAATATTAGATGAACAAGACATTGTATTAATAGTTTGATTTAAAATTGCACAGTTCTATAACTATATGTTGTACTCTATGTCGATCAATTGTACTCTCTATCTACACGTTGTAGTTTTTCTCTCCACATTTCATGTCTACACTTTACAACCGTCTCGCCGGCTTGCGATGATTCTCCAGATTTCTTGAATATGACGTAATGATCCAAGGGTCTCCCCCGGGTACATAAATAACAATATATCTGATCTTGAATGATCATTTCCGTTGCATTTTGAAACACTGATTGTTTATTTATATAAACTTTTTTCTTCCAAGACTTTATTTTTCTTCAATTATTTTCATTCCGGTTAATTTAACGACCCCTATCTGTTTAGTATCTGCTTCGCGGTGAAATTTAATTAAATCTAGTTATCATGGAAACTAATTCACATTTGGATCATCATCATATACAACTTAAAGAGACGGTATTGGTGGGCAGAGCCTTACTTAACTTCACGTCTATATTTGTTTCTATTGGAGTTTTCCTTTTCGGGTTTGAACAAGGGTTGATGTCTTCATTATTAACTAATAAGTATTTCATAGATTATTTCAATCACCCAACTCCTGCAGAAATTGGTACAATGATTGCAATTTTAGAAATAGGTGCTTTGTTTTCATCCTTCGTTGCTGGTAAAGTTGGTGATAAAATTGGTAGAAGAAGAACCATTAGATATGGTGCATTTATCTTTGTTGTAGGTGGGTTGTTACAGACTTTTTCAATTAATATTATAAACTTATCAATTGGTAGATTGATTGGAGGTGTAGCCATTGGGTTTTTAACAACAATTATTCCAAGTTATCAATCTGAAATTAGTCCACCAGACGATAGAGGATTCTATGCTTCATTAGAATTTACTGGGAATATTTGTGGGTATGCCACTAGTATTTGGGTAGATTACGGATTTAGTTTTATTGAGAATGATTATTCATGGAGATCTCCTTTATTAGTTCAATGTATTGTTGGATTTTTGTTATTTTTAGGAACTTATGTAATTGTTGAAACCCCAAGATGGTTATTAGATAAGAATCACGATTTAGAAGGAATGGTTGTTATCGCTGATTTGTATGCAAATGGAGATGTTGAAGATGAAAAGGCCAAAGAGGAATTTAGAAATATTAAAGAAAATATATTAATTGCTAGAATTGAAGGTGGTGAAAGATCATATCGTTATATGCTTCATAGATATGCCAAAAGAGTTTCAGTGGCTTGTTTCTCCCAAATGTTTGCTCAATTAAATGGTATTAATATTGTTTCCTATTACGCTCCAATGATTTTCGAATCTGCTGGTTGGATTGGTAGACAAGCTATATTGATGACTGGTATTAATGCTTTAATTTATATTGCTTCAACTATACCTCCCTGGTGGTTAGTTGATGGTTGGGGCAGAAAACCACTTTTGATGTCCGGTTCAATTATGATGGGGATTCCTTTATTAGTTATCTCGTTTTCATTGTATTTAAATAATGAGTATACTCCAAATATTGTTGTAGCTTGTGTATTTATATTTAATGCTGCTTTTGGAACAAGTTGGGGTCCAATCCCATGGATGATGAATGAAGTTTTACCAAATTCTGTTAGAGCTAAAGGTGCTGCTTTAAGTACTGCAACAAATTGGTTTTTTAACTTTTTAGTTGGTGAAATGACTCCAATTTTATTAGATTTGATTAAATGGAAAACTTATTTAATACCAGCAGGTTCATGTGTTTTATCCTTTTTATGTGTTCATTTCTTATTCCCTGAAACTAAAGGTTTAAGTTTAGAAGATATGGGATCCGTATTTGATGACAGTTCCTCTATATTTTCATTTCATTCAAGTAGTCATAATTATGGTTCGACTGAAGAAAGTCGTAGACCAAGTATTAGTGTTGATAGTAATCAAAGTCAACAATTTGATCCGTTCCGTCAATCTGCTGCTGCTAAAGCTAGAAATCCTGCTTTAATGAAACCTGAACTTGATGGAATTATAACTGGTACACCACCACCGCCACCTCCAGCTACAAATGCAAGTTTAAAACCAGTTAAATCAGATGTTTCTTCTGCAACTTCACTTGATGGAATTGCACCAGTTGATTCGAATTTCTCCCCTCAAGAAATTGAACCACCTACTTTTGATGAAATTTATCAATACAAAGTAAACCAAATGTTAGAACCTTCATTTATAAGTAAATTTATGAATGAATTATTCACTTCTAAAAATAATTCCACAAATGATGAAGAAGCTAATTTACTTAGTTAGTTGGTTCAAGTATGTGTTTTTATTATATAATATATTACAAACCCTTTAGTTAGATCTTTTGAAAGAAATGAGGTAGGTATTAAATATATTTTAAATCTTTCCATTGCTTGTTGTACAAACTCTTCTAAAGTGATTTCATCTCTCATTTGAACCCCAATTAATGCTCCAGTTTCTTCTGTCATGCAATAATCCAATGCATTTAAAAAATGGGGGATTAAATATTCGTTATAGACGGTATCACAAGCAATTATTAAATCCGGTTGTATTTCAATTTCAAAATCTAAATATTCCCAATCAAATTCCTTAACCTGAATGTTAGCCCGAGCATTATCCACATTCTCTTCTATATTATGCTTAAGTAACTTAAGAATATGCTTTTGATCAGTGCAAATAAAAGATTTTGTAAATAGCCCTAAAGTAGAAGCACATATACCACCAACACCAGTACCTAATTCTAATACGTTTAGAATAGGATTTTTGAAGTATTTATAAAAGGGGCATTTTTCATCGCTTAATATCCAATCAACAATTCTTTGACTTGTTCTCCAACAAACAAATCCAGTAGAAGAAGTCTCACGAGTTGAAGATAATTGAGATAAAGATTGACAAATATTTAACTCGATCTTGCTCATCGGCAACTGAATACTTATATTATCTTTTTCTCTATTAACATATCCAAGATCCTGATTATATTCTGGTGCTCTTTCAAAGTATAACTCCAGTATATGCTCCAGGGAGTCTTCAATTTCTTCAAATAATTCAATTATTTTACTATCCATTTAATTTTATTGTATTAACTATATACTTTTTGCGCGGACTCTAAATAACGCTTTTAGCCTTTAATATCTCTGCAATTAAAACACCTGCACCAGCAGCACCAATAATTGTATTATGAGATAAGACAACCATTTTGAAATCAAGAACAGGATCTTCTCTAACTCTACCAACAGAAACTCCGTAACCATTATCTCTGTCCCTATCTAATCTTGGTTGTGGTCTATCTTCTTCTTCTAAAACATGTATGGTGTTTTTTGGAGCAGAATGACATCCTAATAAAGTAGCTTCACATTGGTAATCTCTTAAAGTTTGTTTGATTTGTTCAACTGATGGAGGTGGTTGGTTTTTAAATCTAAGTGAAATACATTCGGTATGACCATCACTAACTGCAATACGATTACATTGAGCTGAAACTCTAATTTCATCATCTGATAAGAGCTTGAATCCAGTTTTGTCTTCGTTTAAACCACCTAAAATTTTTTTAGTTTCCCATTCTATTTTTTCTTCTTCTCCACTAATGAATGGAACAACGTTATCTAAAACATCAATTCCTGAGACACCTGGAGAATATCCTGCACCAGAGATGGCTTGTAATGTGGTAGCGGTTAATAAATCAATTGGACCATAAGCATCGACTAATGGTTTTAATGGAGCAACTAATCCGGCAGTTGAACAATTTGAAATACAAATAATGAAACCTTTCTTTTCTCCTTTTGCTTTAGCTTGTTTAACTTTTTGTTCAATGACTTCTAAATGATCAGTATTTACAATTGGAACAATTAAAGGAACTTCTGGGTCTCTTCTATAGTTTTTAGCATTGGAGATAACAGCTAAACCTTTTTCGCAAAATGCTTTTTCAACATCTCCAGCAACATCAGCATCTAATCCTGAAAAGACAATATCACATTCACCTAATTTTCCTTCTGGTTTACATTCGGTAACAACAATTTTTGAAGCAGATTCTGGTAATAAACTAGTTTGTTTCCACTTAACAGCATCTTTATAAGCTTTACCAGCAGAACGACTGGAAGCACCTAAAGCGTGAAGTTCAAAATCTGGGTGGTTAGCTAATAATAAGATAAAACGTTGACCAACTGATCCAGTTGCACCTAAGACACCTGCTTTTAATGCCATCTTGATAATAGTTTTTTTTCAATGATTCAATTTTTCAGTTTTGACTCATTGAGAATTTATTCAAAGTGATCATCCTGCATATAGGTCCGTTTGCGCAGGCTGCAAGGCCGATACAGGAGGCTGAAAACTAGAGCTATAGGTGTATAATAGTTTATTGGGGAGCCATAGTTAGCTTTGAAAATGCATATATAGTGAGAGACTGTTGCTAGCTATTCTGGGGTCAAATTTGGATTATTGGGGACCCCTGGAAGATAGAAAATAGGAATTTCATGCTTCCGAGCGCCTTTTTCAATCGGAAAAAAGACATTATCATATACTGTCATCTCCTTCATCTCTAATTACATCCTTTTATTACCTCTAAGCCAATCAAATGCAGCTTTTTAACCATTCTTTCCTACCAGTTTTGGCAGTCTTGAAAAAATCGCATCGATAAAATTCAACACCAAAACGCGTGAAAAATTATTGTTCAATTTCAACCATGGCAAATACTGACTTTGAAAAGATATACCTCAATCAATCCAGACAAAGTGGACGTATGCGTATTGCAGACTCTGGATTAGGTTGGAAAGCATCCAATAGTGCCACCAATACTCAAAATAATCAACCATTCTTATTACCATCAGAAGAAATCTTATCATTCCAATGGTCAAGAGGGTCAAGGGGTTATGAATTAAGAGTTCAAACTAAAAACCAAGGTGTTGTTATGTTAGATGGGTTTGAAGAAGATAACTTTGCTGAATTAAAACAAGAATTACAAAGAAATTTCCAAATTACTTTAGAACATAAAGAACATTCACTTAGAGGTTGGAATTGGGGTAAAACCGATTTAGCTAGAAATGAATTTATATTTCAAGTTAACCATAAGCCAGCATTTGAAGTTCCATATAAAGAAATCAGTAACAGTAATTTAACTGGTAAAAATGAGGTTGCATTTGAATTAAACTTAGATAACTCAACCTCAAAAGCCGGTGATGAATTAGTTGAAATGAGATTTTATGTACCAGGAGTTATTGAAAATGAAACCAAAACTCAAGTTGAAACAGAAAATGGAGAAGTTAAAGAACAAGATGAAATTGAAGAAATTAGTGCTGCATCAGTATTTTATGAACAATTAAAGGATAAAGCAGATATTGGACAAGTTGCTGGTGATGCTATTGTTTCATTTAGTGATGTATTATTCTTAACTCCAAGAGGTCGTTATGATATTGATATGTATCCAACATCATTAAGATTAAGAGGTAAAACATATGATTATAAAATTCAATACAAACAAATTGAAAGAATTTTTTCATTACCAAAACCTGATGAAGCTCATCATTTAATTATTTTACAAATAGATCCTCCTTTAAGACAAGGTCAAACAAGATACCCATTCCTTGTATTACAATTCAGTAGAGAAGAAGAAATTGAAGTTGAATTAAATTTATCTGATGAAGATTATCAATCTAAATATAAAGATAGATTAAAGAAAACTTATGATGCAGAAACTCATTTAGTTATGTCTCATTGTTTTAAAGGATTAACAGAAAGAAGATTAATCGTTCCTGGTTCATTCCAATCTAGATTTTTACAACCTGGTGTTGGATGTAATTTAAAGGCTTCTGAAGGGTATTTATATCCATTAGATAGATGTTTTCTTTTCGTTACTAAACCAACTGTTTACATTCCATTTCTGGAAATAAGTAACATTACTATGTCTCGTACTGGTACTGGTGTGTCAGCATCTAGAACCTTTGATTTAGAAATAAATTTAAGAGGTTCAAATCAATCTCATGTTTTCGGTAGTATTGATAGAGAAGAACAATCTACTATTGAAAATTTCTGTAAACAAAAAGGTCTTAAGGTTAAAAATGAAGAAAAAATTGCCAAGGCCATGTTGGCTGAAGCTATGAATGAAGCAGATGATGATGATGATGAAGATGTTGATATGGGAAGCGCTGGAGAGGATGAAAGTGAAGATGATGATTTCAAAGGTGGTTCTGATTCAGATATTGCAGAAGAATTTGATTCAGATGCATCTGATTCAGAAACTGGATCTGGATCTGGATCAGATAATGAAGGTGCTAAAGACGAACCTCCTAAGAAAAAATCCAAAAGTTGATGTATAGTAAACAAATTAATGTAGATATTCGGTAATTAATTAGATCTTTTTAATGATAATTTAGGTTGACAATTTCTCTAATTATGGTAAATCCATTTAATGTTAATAAATAGCCCAATTAGTAGTAGTTGATAGCAAATAGGTGCCAATCTTACAAAATCTTGATAAGGGAAATACGTCAATTATAAAATATTTATATTAATATGATTATGGAAATATGTGACATATAAGTTATTTATATAAACATGTTTTTGTTTACATTTTTAATGAATATTTACACATACCATTAACTTAATTTCTTGTGAATGAATTTATGTAGGGACCTGCCTAAACTCCTGTACATTACTCATTGACAATCATCACTAAAACGTGTGCGCACCGAACTTCGATGCATATCAGCGACTAGTTATTTAGGTGAGGTGTCAACTAATTGATGAAGTGTTTGATAATTTAATAAAATAATTCAATTATTAAGCCATTAATTAAGTATAATCACCCGAAAAAAAATAATTTAAATAATATTCATCAAGTAAAATAATATATCTTATAATAATTTTTCAATGGCTGTCTTTTTTGTAATTAACAGTAGATAACAACTGGATAGTTGAGCCGCATTCATGCACTTTACCTAATTAGGAAATTTGTGCAAGCACTATGATAAAATGATATAAAACTTGACCAGGTTCATTTAATTTTTTAAATTATCAGCCAGCCATCGTCACTAAAATACTTGCATAATTTCATTATTAGGTGAATTTTTTAATACTTGCAGGTCATCTAATTTATTTTTAATACCATTATAGAATTGCTCATCATTATTTGTTTCACATTGTTTCAAATTATTTCGTATATAAATTAATTAAATCCTTTCAGATTTTTCCTTCCTAGTAATATGGCTACTTTACATCCAAACGCTTCCGAAGTTAGTTTACATGGTAAAGTATTTGAAGATTATTTAATATTCGAACCAAAATTGATGATGCCTTTAGACGCTGATGGTGTTCCATTAAGATCCCCAGCTAGATTAAACAAACAACATATCTATGATTCCCCAGATTTAAGTTTACTGGATGCCAGTTCTTTAGATGACTTGCTGTGTAATTCAGATAAAACTTCTCTTTTTTCGAATGATAATTCAAAAATCATTCATACCCTTGAAGAAAACGAAATTGATATTGATAACTACGATTACGTAGAATTACTCGAGATGTTTCAGCTTAGCAATGATGAAGATGAGCTAGCCGTTGAACAAATTACTGATGTTATTAGTATAGTCGGGTTATATATAGGCGATCCAGCCCTGGAAAATGATAACGATAAGCGTTAATGAAAGTTTATGAGCATAAGAAAAGGTTAAAAAAAGTGTAAGGAGTAGGTTATATATGTGGGTATCTAAATTGTAGAATTTATCCACCGGTTATCATTATTAAGGTTATTGGGCAGCGTTAGCTTTCGTAGAATAGATTTAAATAAATTTGAGTATTTTATCGCATCTCTAACTCTTTGGTATCCTCCACGTTAGAGCCGCACAGCTTAATTTTTTCATCCGCTAAAATGACAGTTCCATTAGGTCTGGTTATATATACGGCAGTCAAGCCTATATTCAAGATCTACTTTATCATGGGTCTAGGATTTTGGCTTGCTAAACGAAATATATTGAACGTTGCTACATCCAGAGACATTTCCGATATTGTTGTGTCGACATTTTTACCTTGCTTGGTATTCGATAAGGTTGTCACCAATTTAAAGAGTTCAGATATTAAAAAAGTAGGAATTGTATTCTTCACAGGGCTGTTGATTTATCTTTGTGGAATACTGTTGGCTTATGCTGTTGCTGTGATTACGAGATCCCCCAAACGTTGGTTAGGAGGAATCTTATCCGTCGGCTTATTTCCTAATATTGCTGATTTACCTATAGCTTACGTTCAAACTTTAGCTAATGGTGGTAGAGTGTTCTCAGAGGAAGATGGTGCAAGAGGGGTTGCTTATATCTGTATCTTCTTAGCATCCCAAGTCCTTTATCAATTTAGTTTTGGACTTTATGAATTGGTCGAATGGGATTTTAGACGGGATGCTGAAGATGAAGAAAATCGTCAAAGGGATGTATCACATACTCCGGAAGTATCTAATGATTCCATCGAAAACGAAAAAAAGAATCCCGAGAATGATAAAGATGAATATAAAGATGATAATAATACTGATGAAAATTTGAATATTCCTAGAATTGAGACCTCAAATATCGACAATTCGAGGTTTAGAAATTCAAGGGATGATGCATATGATGAAGACTTATCAATAACCAGTTCAATTATGAGTGAAGATATGCCACCGCCTGAAGATTTGGAATATCAAAGTGTTAACCAAAGTTTAACTAAAAGAGTTTCAACTCGTCGAAGAAGAAATTCTAACGCTTCAAATAATTTAAATTTGACACCTACAAGAAGTAGAGATTTAAGATCATTAAAGTCACAAGACATTCATGATGTTATTAATGAGTATTCTGAATATGAAGCATTACATAATGGTATTAATAGAACAGTAACTGTTGGTACTGATGTATCGGCTGTTGTAACAACCACTTCAAATATTACTACAAAAGAGAAAAGCATATTTGGATCCATCAAGAGAAGAATTATTATCCTTGGTAAAAATTTAGTTTCGCCAACTTCAATAGCATTATTATCAGCAATTGTAATTGCTATGGCACCTCCATTAAAAGCATTATTTGTTCATTCATCATTTGACTTACCTAATGCACCAGATGCATTGCCCCCATTATCATTTGTAATGGATATAACATCATATGTTGGAGCATCGGCAGTTCCAGTCGGGTTATTATTATTAGGGGCTACAATTGCTAGATTAAATATCAAAGAAATGCCAAAAGGTTTTTGGAAAACAGTTTTAGGAATCTTATTATTAAGATTGGTTATAATGCCAATGTTGGGTGTTGGTATAACCACAGGTTTGTATAAAGCGGGATGGTACGGAGATGATAAGTTGTTTAGGTTTATTAACGTTTTAAGTTGGGGATTACCAAGTGCTACATCCCTTGTATATTTTACTGCATTTTATACCGATCCAAAAGCCAAGGATCATATTCAAATGGATTGTTTGGCAGTCAGTTTAATTGCTCAGTATATATTATTATTGGTGAGTTTACCATTTTTGGTAAGTTTTACTATTAAGGTGTCTTTAGGCTATTAATTATTTAATATATTTAATTTTTATGAGTTCTTCGTTTTTCGCAGCCATTTAAAAAATTACGTAGCAAATTCCCGAATTTGTGAAATTTATTGCAACTATAAGTGATCGCAACTGAAATTTAGCAAGGTATCTTTTCACGTTAATAACACTTTTTTTGCACAATCATGGCTCTTTATTATAACTTAGTATTCATCCTTTTAGTAGTTGAAGTCGTATTCTTCACTATTTTATCTTTACCATATCCAAGAAAGATCAGAAGAACTGTTTTAACTACAGTTTCTGCACCATTTAGAAATGAAACTTTCCAAATTGCGTTAAAATGTATCCTAGGATTTGTTTTAGTTCTTTTCATTGATTCTGTTAACAGAGTTTACTCTGTTACAACAGAATTGAAAGGTTTTAATCCAGGTTTGAATGGAATTGTCAATGATAGATCTGAAATTCAAGCTAGAAAATTTTATGCCCAAAGAAATATGTACCTTTGTGGATTCACTTTATTCTTAACAATGATTTTATTAAGAACTTATTCATTAGTTACAGAATTGTTAATTACTAAGGATAAGGTTGATACCTTATCTGCTGAAGGTGAATTTCAAGAAGGTGAAACTACCGATTCTTCAAAAATCACTGAATTAAAATCAAAATTAGCTGCTAAAGATAAAGAATTAGACTTATTAAAAGAAAAAGCTGAAGCATTATCCAAAGATTATCACTCTGAATCTGATTTGAAATCAAGAAAGAAATAAGTCTATGTTAGTTAAATAGAATAAATGCTAGATCTATATATAATATATAGTTTAGAGTATTAATTTAACAACGTATGTACATTTAATTCTATTGTAATGTCTATTTAATCTCTTGACTTTTCATAAGAATTACTTTTATGTTTTGGAGTAAAATTAAAATTCTTTGCTTTACCCAAGAACATTTCTGTAATTTTAATCCAATCCTTATAATCTGAAGAACCTAATAATGTTTCTAACTCATTCCTACCTTTCCAGAATGGTGGTCTTTGGTTTAATTTTGGTGGTAATCTTTCTAAAATACCAACTGGAATATATCTATGAGTGAAACTCATAAATTCACACATGAATCTTCTAGCTAATCCAATACCGTATTCATCTGATCCCCAATGTTCAATTGCAAAATCTGCATATTTTCTTAAGATTTCTAATCTTTCAGTTGCTGATTTATCTAAATATTGTTGGGCATCAACTTCTTCAAATATCCATGGTTTAATTAATGCTCCTCTTGCGACCATAACCGAATCAATTCCTGAAACTTCTGTAGCTTTATACCAATCTTCGTATGTAAATATATCACCATTTCCAATAAATTGGGTCCTTTGAGTATCTGAAAGATCTTTATTTTCTTCTTTTTTATTATTCCATTCTTCAACAACTTCAGAAACCTCTTTAACATATTCCCAATTGGCTTCTTTTGTATACCTTTGTTGTCTTGAACGTCCATGAAGAGTAATAGCGGCAACATCTTGTTCTTCCAATAATCTAGTAACTAAAGATTTAGCAGTACTCTTATTATCCTTGGTACCTGTTCTAATCTTTACAGTTACTGGAATATCACCGGAACAATAATTCATACCCTTCAAAATTCTAATTAACTTGGATGGTTGTTCCATTAATGCAGAACCTTGACCTTGACGATATAATAAATCAATTGGACATCCACAATTAAGATTCAATTCAGAAACATTTGGTGTTTCTCTTGAAATAACTTCTGCAGCTTTGGATGCTGACCAGTGCTTTCCAGCTGCAAATTGAACACCAAATCCCGGATATTCAGTTTTATGAGCTTTTGGTAATGCCCATTCAGCATTTGTAGCTTGTAATAAAGGAACAGTCAATGCCATTTCACAATAGGTAACATCAGCTCCTAAAGTTTTCATTAATCTACGATAAGGTAAATTACCAACGGTTGTCAATGGACTGACAATCTTTGCATTTTTAAGATTTAATTTTTTCTTTTCAGAAACCTTGAATGGAGGTTCCACATAAGATGCAGCATTTTCTTTTCTTTCCTCCCGTTTATAATAATCATCATGTTTAACTAATGAATCTAAATATTTATTCATTTCATCAGCTCTTTCAAAAACATATTTCTTCTTTTGTAAAGCAAATTTTGCATTTGGATCAATCTTGTTGATTTCAAAATTATCCAGATTTTTATGAATTTCAATAACCAGTTCATCTCTTAACAATTTTCCTTCTTTGTAGTGTGATCCTAACCATCTACACTTTAAACCTGCTGGGCAATATCCAATTGCCTTGTAAACAGGACAGATACCTTCAATGTCGGCATCTTTATTTGCCAAATATTCTTCTACATTATGAGTACTACGACAATTTTCAGCTCCAAATTTACATGGTTTTATATTCTCAGGATCCAATAAAGTGGAACATAATCTTACTTCTTCATGTCCTTGTCTTAAATCTCTATTTTTATTTTGTCCTCTCTTCTTTTTACCTGGCTTTTTCTCTTCTTCTCTATCACCACCTTCAGCATCATCATCATTAATATATATTTCTTCTCTTTCCAGAGCCTCTATAATATATTCTGGTTTTATAGGTGCAAGACCAGTATCTATATGTTTTATTTCCACAGGTTTATCTTGTTCAAGATGTGGTTTTTTACTAATGCTTTCAGATTCCTCGTTTTGTCTCTTTAACATTTAGATTATAAGATGGCATCTCATCGCGCAAAAAAAATTTGAGAGATATGGTTGAACCAACAGAGAAGAAAAGAAAGACAGAGGTTTCAAAAGTAAGACAATCCAAGATCTTTAGTCCTTTCAGAGCTCTTGGTAATGTATCTAATGATATACCTTTTGCTATAGGGAACTTGGGATCTACCTTTTATGTAGTTACCTCAGTTGGTAGATCATTTCAAATTTACGATGTTGCAACTTTACATCTTTTGTTCATTTGTCAATCCCAAACTCCTTCTAAGATTACTGCATTAGCAGCTCATTACCATTACGTGTATGCTGGATATGGAAACAAAATTGGTATTTATAAAAGAGGAAGATTAGAACATACTCTTGAATGTCCAGGTAGTAATCCAGTTAATAATATTATAACTTTTGGAGATTTCTTGGTTTGTACCAGTATTCAAGGTGAAATTTTTACATTCAAGAAGAAATCAGGAAGCAAATATCCTAATGAATTACATTCATCTTTATATACCCTTAATCCAAGTCTTCATGGAGATATTGTTGGAATAATACATCCACCAACTTATTTAAATAAAATTGTAGTTGCAACCACTCAACACATTTTAGTATTCAATATTAACACAGGTAAACTATTATATCAATCCCCAGAGAACTTAATTAATGAACCTATTTCAGCAATCGAATTTGCACCAGTATTAGATATTATAGCTATTGGTACTGCTTCAAGTGGAATTTATCTTTTCAATATTAAAAAGGGTAAAATTATTGGTAATAGAATCATGGCTGCAAACGAAGAAAGTGGGAGTAAGGTTGTCACGTTATCATTTAGAACTGATGGATCTCCACATTTATTAGCAGGTTTAAGTAACGGTGACATATTCTTCTATGAATTAGAGAAAAAATCAAGAATTCATGTAATTAAAAATGCTCATAGGGAAGCCTATGGTGGTATTTCAAATGCAAAATTCTTGAATGGTCAAGCAATCGTTGTCAGTAATGGTGGAGATAACAGTTTAAAAGAATTTGTATTTGATCCAACAATTTCCACAACAAACACAGCAGTTATTTCACCACCACGTCATCTTCGTTCAAGAGGTGGACATTCAGCACCACCAATTAAGATTGAATTTCCACAAGAAGAAAAATCTCATTTCATCTTAAGTGCTTCATCTGATAGATCATTTTGGTCATTTTCATTAAGAAAAGATGCTCAAGCTCAAGAAATGTCACAAAGATTACAAAAATCATTAGATGGAAAAAGAAGAGCTGGTCAAGTTCAATCAATGAAAGAAAAATTCCCTGAAATTATTTCAATTTCTTCAAATGAAGTTCATGCAAAAGATTGGGAAAATATTATAACCGCTCATAAAGAAGAAACATTCGCAAGAACTTGGTATTCTGAATCTAAAAGAGTTGGTCGTCATCAATTGAATACAGTTGACGGAGGATTTGCCAGATCTGTATGTATATCTCATTGCGGTAATTTTGCATTAGTTGGATCATCCAAAGGTGGAATCGGAAGTTATAATTTACAATCTGGATTAATTCGTAAGAAATATATGCTTCATAAAAAGGAAGTGACTGGAATCTGTATTGATGGAATGAATCAAAAGTTAGTTTCTTGTGGATTAGATGGTATTGTTGGATTTTATAATTTTTCAAAGCTGACTTATTTAGGTAAGTTAGATTTAGAAAGTCCAGTAACTTCAATGATTTATCATAAGGGTTCTGATTTAATTGCTTGTGCTTTAGATGATTTATCGATAGTTATTGTTGATGTTGTCACACAAAAAATTGTTAGAATTTTATATGGTCATGCTAATAGAATTACTGATATGGATTTTTCACCTGATGGTAGATGGATTGTTTCAGTTTCATTGGACGCAACCTTAAGAACCTGGGATATACCAACTGGTGGATGTATTGACGGGATTAATTTACCAAGTGTTGCAACATCAGTTAAATTTTCACCAATTGGTGATTTATTAGCTACAACTCATGTTACTGGGAATGGTATTTTCCTCTGGACAAATAAATCCCAATTCAAACCAATTTCAACCAGACATGTAGAAGAAGAAGAATTCTCAAATACTTTATTACCTAACAGTGCAGGTGATGGAGGTTCCAGTCTTTTAGATGGCGCATTAGAAGAGCAAGAAATCGAAGAAGATGATTATATTAATTCCAAAGGAACTGATCAAATAGATTCTAGTTTAGCAACACTTTCATTGGGTCCAAGATCTAAATACAATACCCTTTTGCACTTGGATGTAATTAAGCAACGTAGTAGACCTAAAGAAGCTCCTAAAAAACCTGAAAAAGCACCATTCTTTTTATCATTATCGGGTGAAGTTGTCGGAGACACTGCTATTGAAGCTGAAGGTGGATTAAAAGAATCAACCGATTCCCAAAATCAAGAAGAAGAAGAATCTTCTAAATTATTAAATTATAAACAAGATGGTTCACAATTTGAATCAGAATTTACAAGATTACTTAGACAAGGAAGTGAATTAGGCGATTTCAGTAAATTCTTAGATTATATTGTTGAACTTTCACCTGCTACAACTGACTTAGAAATTAGATCATTAAATTCATTCCCTCCATTAACAGAAATGGCCAACTTCATAAATGCCTTAATTGAAGGATTGAAGTCAAATAAAAACTATGAAATTTATCAAGCATTATTTGCCATGTTCCTTAAAGTTCATGCAGATGTCATTTACGCAAATGAATCCGAATTAGAATTACAAGGGGCATTATTTGAGTTCTCAGAGGCAAATAAAAAGAAAGATGATTTAGATGATTTAGTAAAATATTGTTCTGGTGTCATTGACGTCTTAACTACATAGCATATCAATGTATATATAATAAATTTTCCTGGTTCGCGGTGTAAAATAATCATGAATATAGATGTTATAAGGCCCGTTAGTAGGCTCAATTCGATGTCAAATATTAAGATAACGAGTATTCTTTTTAAAGACAGAAAGTTATACGTCGGGTTTGCTAATGGTGACTTTAGTTTATATGAAGTAGACGTAGAAGTCGAGGTTGAATTACGTAGACCCGCACTGATAAGACTGTTAAAGTCGTTAAATGATATACGAACTTATTTCAGTGAAACCAAAGCATCCAATTTCGAACATATCCTTACCTTCCCTAACATAAATGGAGATGAGTCTTCAATCAACCGAATAGAAATAATTTCCTCGAACCTTCAAACCAATAAGCTTATATTCTCCATAGCTAATACTGATACCATAAGAATATTTGAGAAAGTAGGTACTCATCTTAACTTAATTCAAACACTAGATGATTATAGATATTATAATGATTATTATTGTTATGAAGTGAATGAAAAACATTACATTGCATTGGGAGTTAAAAAGAAATTTGTCGTTTTACAAATGGTATATAAAACTAGAAACCTATTTAATTATCAAAAAGTATATGAAACTACCACCAAAGAACGGATAAAAAAGATAGACTCTTTTAATTTGGATTTTGGCATTCAATTGGTTTTAGGGTTCTCCAATGACTTCCTTCTTGTGGATATTAATGATAATTATTCGACTAAATCTTTAATACCCGATAATGATGAAAGCGCATATAATTTTAACCAAAGTTCATTTAGATACTTTGGGTTAACTAATAGTGGTCCACTGATTTGGGTTATTAAATTGGAACAAAATCACTATTTAATTATTAAAGATACCCAAATATTGACCTTGATTTATGAAGATGACATATTCAAAGTCAAAGAATCCAACATAAAGATATCGTCAATTCCTATTTATGTTTCCTTTATTTATCCAACATATCTTTTGATTATGTACACAAAAAAAGTAGAAATTGTAGATATAGATAGTGGTGACTTAGTGCAAAAAGTACACCATCAAATAAATTCAAATTTAATTCCAACATTCATCGATCTGCCATGCATATTTTTAGCCGCTGGAAATGATTTGTTAATGTTTCAAGTGTTAAATTACCAACAACAAATTGACCAATATTTGAAATTTGGTGAAACAGATAAAAGATCGAATAAGAAAGATCCTAATAGTGATTTATCACTTATTGGAATTCTGAAAGCCATTAATTTTGTTAATAAGATTGATGAAGAAGATGAGTATTTTGGCGGTTCAAGAGTGGGAAAAGAAAAGAAAAAACGATTATATTTAAGAGAATTATATCAAAGTAAAGCCATAATTCTTTTTGAAAAGTATTCAAAGTATCATGAAGCATTAATTGATATTTGCAGTGATTGGCTAATTAGTTATAAAGATGTACTTCAGCTTTTCCCTGATTTTTTTAATATTAATTATTACTTGAATGATAATAATGATAAGCCTCCGTTGGAAGGTTCTAAGGGATTCATCAAAAGAATTACATTAGATGACATTAGAGCTCAAAGAAACAATGGTGGCTTTACCACTGCAGACTCTGCAACTGAAGCAGATGACCAGCATTCTAAACTCACAACCAAGGGGATTTTTGGTCCACTGAAACCTCTCAACATACGTAAGTTTCATAAAGCCATTAATAATTTAATTATTTATTTAACAGATCAAAGAAGAATTCATCTTAATTTTTTAAATGATGAAAAATTTCAATGGAAAGGAATTGAAATTACTCCATCAGACTTATACGATTTCGTAACTCCGGAAACTTCAATTTCTGTGTTAGATCAGATTTCAAAAGAAATTGATACTTCGTTATTTTTATGTTATTTCCATTGTAAACCAATGTTATTAGGACCATTGTTAAGGTTACCAAATAATAGATGTGATTCAAAAGTTGTAAATGAGTGTTTATTAAGTAATATTCATGATCATTTGCCCAACGAAAATAGCTTTTTAAAAGAACTTTTAGATTTTTATTTCGGAAGGTCTCTTCATAATGAAGCTTTAGAAATGCTTTATAATTTAAGCCATGATTCAGTTAATCATGAAAATGATTTTGATGATTTTTTACATACCCCAAATTTGACTATTCAATACCTTCAAAAACTTGATAATTCTTATTTATCACTTATCTTTAAATATTCAAAATGGCTTTTAACCGAAGAATTTTTAAATCATTTAGATAATGCCAAATTAATTTTTATGAATGATACTTACGAATGTGAAAGTTATGATAATTTTTTAATTTTGGACTATTTACAAGAAACAATCAAATCTTCGGAGATTTCTATAAAATATGTTGAATGGGTTATATTTGAAAGCGATTTAAATGAAAGTAAACAGTCTATAATGCCAAAATTCCATACTAACCTTTGTCTCTTATATTTAGAACAATTAAAGCAAGTTTTAGATAAAGATAAGGAATCTGATATCGAAGGATTACCTGTATATAAGAAACTATTCAACTTTTTGAAATCAACTAATCTTTATGAACCTTGGACAGTCCTTAAAAACATTCCAACTTATGAATCTAAGCTTTTAAGGTTTACTATTTTTGTTTATAAACGATTAGGTGAACATGATAAAGCTATCGATGTATTATATAATCAACTAGATGATTTAAATGGTGCAATTCAATATTGTTCAGATATTTACAATTTACCTAACAACCAAGAACAAGGACAAAGGTTACTTCATAAATTATTAGAAGATTTATTGATGCACTATAATGAAAATATTGAATCCATTCAAACATTATTAACATCTCAAGGTGATAAAATGTCAATATTAAGAGTTTTAATGAGCTTGCCTAATAACTATCCTATCAATAAATTATCACATTTTCTTGATTGTCACCTTAGAAATTCAAAAGAGAAATTAGTTAATACAAGACTTATAAGTCAGCTATATAAAGTAGGGTCTGTAAAACTTCAACATGAATTATTAACTACTCAAAGTGAAGGTTATACCATTGAAAGTAGCAAAAAACCATGTCCTATATGTAACAAGCGTTTGGGATACAGCGTATTCAGTATAAATGAAAATAATCAAGTTGTTCATTATGCATGCTTAAAATCCAATGTGTAGTATATAGTAATATAATTGCGCGCCAGTTGATAAATATTTCAACGACTCATGTCAACGGTTGAAAATAATGATAAACCACCATCCGGTGAAGTCGAACCAAAAGTGAATGAAGTAGAAAACAACCAAGACCATCCTTCTAAGAAGATTAAGATTGAGAATGAATCTTCAGAATCCACTTCCAAAAAAGAATATGAACCAATAGTTCCTCATCATCATCACCATCATTATACACCTACGAACGAAGGGGTCCCAATTCCTCATATTCACGCGGGCAATCATATTCATTTGATTGGCTCACATGACCATACTCCGTCAGACTTACCTGGTGGTAAAGACACTAATGATGATAAGGCCAATGGTAAAGAAAGTTCAGCTGAAAAAATAGTACAACCAGCAACAGAATCCGTTGACGCTGGAGATAAAGAACAAAACGATGATGAGAAACATTCAGAAGAACAAAAAACCACAGATGAAGTCAAAGAACCAACAGAAGTCAAAGAATCCAATAATGACCCACAACCTGAAGCAAACAAGCCAGGTGCCGAACAAGAGGCCGAACCAGAGGCCGAACAAGAAATTGAACAAGAGGTTGAACCAGCTTCAAAGCCAGAATCTGAACAGTCTGCAGCCATTGCTAAACCGGCTGAAATCCCACCACTCGATACCAAAGACCAAATCAAACAAATTATCAAAGAATATTATCCCGAAATACGTCATTTAGGTTCATTGGTTTATAATCCAACAACCACTTGGTTAACGTTACAAACTTCACAATTATCAGGATTAAAAGATGAACATTTTGAAAAATTTGAAGAATTTAGAGAAGCTTATAGAGAAAAACTTAAAGACAATTATTATTCTAGTTCAATTAAATTCATACCAGTTATACCACCATTACCAATTCATTATATTAATTATCTTTTAGAAATTAAGATTCCATTCAGATTTATTAAAAGTTTTAAAAACGAATTATTCCTGGGGAAGATTTCTGAAAAACGAGAATTATGGGGTGGAAAAGATGGAATTTATACTGACGATTCAGACATTTTAACAGTATTGGCCCATCAAGGATTTTTCAGCGATGATATTAATTTAAGGGAATGGAATCCTAAATGGACACCAGCTGATATAATCGTACCAGATATTAATAAAGATGAAGATATTAAAGGTGATCTTTCGGTGACTATCTTATTGCTACCCGGATTAAAGGGCTATCAAAGCATATTTAAAAATGGTATTAATTCAAGAAGTTGGCAAGAAGTTAACCATCATGATGGATTATCTTACTCTTTATATAATATTAAATGGGAAGTTGAAGGTAGTTATTTAAGAGAAAAATCATTTGTCAAAAGGTATCAAACTGAATTATCTTATGACTATAAATATATGAAACATAATCTTCAAAATAAAAATGGTTGGAGATTTGATGTCAAATATTATAAACAACTTAAAGAAAAGTATAAGAAAATGGATGAAGTTAATGGACAAAATAGTGTATAGTAATAAAACAAACTACTGCTTTATCTTTAGCCCCGGGCTCATCTTTTATTACATTACGTTAGGTTAAAAGGAAGGAATCCTGCATACAAATTAAAGTGTGAGAACCTCAGGCATCATACCCTTAAAAGTTGTAAATCTTTAGTACTAGAGCCTTTACACCACACTATTGAATACCAACACCAACCAAGCTTAACACCGATAACTAATACTATAGAATAATTAGACTCGTTAATATTATTACTCTTTTATAATCTAGTAATATTAATTTCATATATTTTAAATCGTGTGATACTTGCTATAATTTTTCATAAATGGCAGAACTGAAGAATCCAAAACCGAAAAAGAATAAAGTAAACGGGTTGTTTAGAAAAGCAAGTACAGAGTGGAACCTATTTTTATTAAGAATCAAATCCTTAGGAGAAGAAGTATTTTCAGAAAATCAAGCAATAGAAGAATTATTTGAAGACAGTGACTGTGATTCAATAATGGAGAAATTCGATAGACATTCAAAGAATTATAGTTATAATGAAGAAAGATTTCTTAATGAGTACAAAAAATATAAAAGTTTAGACAAGATTTATGAAAGTCATCAAGCAAAGATTAATACCGTTGAAATTAAATCTTCGAGTACTGTATGTTCTGATAATAATACCAATAATGGAAGTAGAATACCTTTAAAAGATGCAATACGACAATCCAATAGTTCAAGTAACACTCCTGAAGTTGATGTTTCTGATGACGAGTTAAATGATGACGTTATTGATAATAATGAAAATAATAATTTCCCTGCATATCATGATTTAGACGTTGCAAAATTAAGAATTAAATATGAAAATGAGCGTGAATACCAAGATGGAAAGAACATTGGTGACACTTTATGGAATATTAGACGATCCAAATGGTTAGAACCGAATACGAGTAAATTAATTGATTCAACTTCTGCAAGACTATTTTTTGATCAAATTCCTAAAGAATCCTATGTTAAGATATATACAAAATTAATTGATAAAGGAAAACTGTTAAAAGCAAGTAGAAGGTTAAATTTGTATGATTTGATGAAGGTTATTAATGCTGGATGGGTAGCCGAAGAAAAATGGGAGAGAGCTGCTAGGGGATTGCCGTAATAAATTTACACTTTAATATATGTTAATGTCTTTATTGTCAGTGTCTTTCTTGTATGATTTGCTTGGTCTTCTCTAGTATTCTCAAGTCTTGGTCAATTAATTCTGCTCTTCTCTGTAGACTTTCAATAGTACTATTAGGCCCAATAACTTTATTCGATTTAGATAAGGATTTCTGAAGTTTGGCCTTTGATATCATTAATTGCTCGAAATTTATAGCGATGTCTTCATTTAATTGGTTATCTATTCGTTTATCTATTTGATGTATAGTGGTTATTTTATCTAATAGCAGGGTGCCATTAGTATCATTAGATGAATTACTTCGTATTATTCCATGGATCGTGGACCTCAATTGATTGGAAAGTGCCTCTGAATCTTTAAGTGCCTTCTTCTGCGATGCTTTGGCCTGCTGTAATAATTCTGAATGTCCTGACATTACCGTTTACTTGCAAGTTCGCGATTGTTATCCAATTATCTATATGACTGATCTTTCTCCACAAATCTTATCACAAGATCTGTTATTCTATAGTGTCCCACCAGGCGTTGTTAATAAAGGTTATAATGATTTATATGAAATATTAAAACAACAAAAGAATCCAATTGACACCATATATTCGCTTTTGAAATATGAGGATTCAATCGAATCTCAATTAAAGCTATGGGAAATGAGATTAACTGCATTACTATTTAATGGGAATCTAAATCAAGCCAAACAAGAAGCAATCAACTTGAACAATGCATTGTATTTAGTTGAAAATAATAACGTGGCCCCTCCAAGAACTTTGAATTCCCCATCTACTTACCCTTTACCAAGGAATAACAATAGTATAATCAATCATAGCTTGCTTGTATTGCTTTTAAGGCTAAAATCTGTTCCTAATATGGCATTGGTTAATGAATTTTATAAGCTTTGTTATCAACTAAGACTTCGATCATCAGTAGAGAAAGATGAAGATTTACCTGTTAATTTGATAAATTTGAGTTTCGATACCATGGTAATTTTAATAATTAATAAGAACTATACCACTTTAATTAACTTGATCAACTCAATACTTTATGAAACTGATAAGCTGGATATTCTTTATCTGCGGTTACTGTTATTGGGGATACTCTGTGAGATTTTCATTTATGATTTAAATCAAACTTCTAGAGATACAATTAAGAAGGCCATTCGAAAGAAGCATAGTCAAGCATTCGATGATATAAAGAATGAAAGTTTACATACTTTAGCATATGTATTGAATCAAATTGATCCTATATACTCCCCAGATTCTCTGCCTGATGTATTGAACATAAAAGTAGCTGATATCAAACTAGATGATTTGGTTGTTTACTGCTTAGATGGGAGAATTTCCGTTCGAATTTTATGTTGCTTGTTGGGTTTATGGAACGTTTTAAATGTATATGACTTTGAACTAGATAAGGAAGAATTGATACTTAAAGATAAAGATACTCAGAGACCCAATAATGATGAATCCAATGACACCTCTACACCAGTAGTAGGAATAGATGAATGTAGTGCCATGTTAAGCTCACAATGGAAGTCAAATATCCAAAAGGTTTATGGATTAGAATAGGCCATTATAAATAGATTAATGTAATATTACAATATAAATTTAATAATTTAAATAATTCCAATCTAGGGCATATGCCCTAATGTCTCACGTGTAAGTATCGTGACGCGCACTCGTTTATTTTGTGATATTTCCTGTTTGCGCAACTTTGTGTAATTTTTCAATTTTTAAAATTCTATAGTGAGAATTTTTTGAAAAAATATATTGGATTGAAATCTAATTGTATTAGCATAAAAAATGGCTGTCCAAGACGTAGTTACTCGTGAATATACCATCAACTTACACAAAAGAGTATGTTGTACACTGTGTTAGACCTCATAAATCTACAATAGAACGTAGTTAGACTGTTATATATCCCAAGTAGAATCAAGGCCCAACCTTTCATTAGCAAGATGAGATATTTTTTTTAAGTATGAATTATCACCAGATTCAAGTGCAAAATATCATGAAAGTATTCAATACTTCAAGTTCCTTTAGAGATACATAATTGTTTAAATACATTGCAGATATGAGGTTTATCAAATTTAATGAAAAAAAAATACTAACAAATCTAGTTACATGGTGTTCACTTTAAAAAGAGAGCCCCAAAAGCTGTCAAAGAAATTAAAAAATTCGCCACTTTACACATGGGTACCTCCGATGTCAGATTAGACCCAAGATTAAACGTTCAAGTCTGGAAAAGAGGTGTTCAAGGTGTTGAAAAAAGAATGAGATTAAGAATTTCTAGAAAGAGAAATGACGAAGAAGATGCTAAGGAAAAATTATTCGCTTTCGTTGAACCAGTTATTGTTGCTTCAACCAAAGGTTTAAACACCGTTGTTGTTGACGAAGATGAAGCTTAAATTCTTTAATACAATTTTGTAAAAAGCTTTATAGTGTAGAATAAGGAATTTAACAAGATAAATGAATAGAGCTCTATAGTCTTAATTTATGTCATTCGAAAAACCATCTCTATTTCTTTACTCTTTTGCTGTTTAAAGGCTTTTTTGCTTTTTAAAGGTTACTTAATTTAGAGTTGAAGCGCTACATAGGTAGAATTTTACAGTATAAAAAAAACGTGAAAAAAGTGGCCTACTTTAGTTAGTATATGTTGAAAAATGATAATAATCAGTGTAACTATGACAAATTACCATATCATTGCACGAAGGCATGATTAACCAAAACGGTTAAAACCTTCTGAGTATGCTCTTTAATGGTATAAAGGATTAGTTTTTCATCATCTAATTATCATTTTACATACATGTAGAATGGTAAAGATTTTAAAAATATTCTCTCGATTTTATTTCGAGATGGTGTCCGGGTAACCGTAGTAAATGGTTGCAAAAGAATTATTAGTTACTTAAAGAATAGAGTGTGTGTTCGGAGAGTAATGTAATTGGCCTAAATATATGTATATGAGCTGTTGCAGTGTTTTACTAGTTTCATGTTATAATATAAATAACTTATCTTTGTTTGGTGTAAATATACACTAAAGTGTTCACTCTTGATTAACCCCTCCATACATATTGCAGAAACGATAGAAATAACAATTTATAATGACCTCAATCAATAAAATATATTCTTCCGCCCTCTAAAGGATATTCGAAATCTTTTAAAACAATTTTTCTTCCTTATTTTGGTCACTGACCGATCAGTGCTTATTTCAGCACCGACGAATTTTTCAGATGCTGCCCCACATAATCCGCGGCCGAAACATTTCATCAGTGATGCCATCCATAGAACCTCCACAGATGGATAAGTCGTTGCTTACTGTGGCAAATCTCCAATTTGTCGATGATCCAACCATCCAAGAATATGATACTGTTCAGCTTTCTATGGAATTGTTTTTAAGGATTTTCCCTGGCTCAAATAATGACCCTGAAAATATCATTCATGATAAGTATATATTGGTTAAATTCTTAGGTGCTCCTGATTATTTTAAGACTTTCAAGATATTTAAAGTGAATTCCATCAACCATGATCTTCAGAGTAATAATACTATTAGATTTGTTAATAACAGTTATCTATCAAAGTTTAATGGGCAATTAACTATTACCACTACCTTAGTCCAATCAATCAATTATAGTGATATCCCCACAATTAATGATGTATTTGTTTCTGTTCCCGATGAAGTATATGAAATATTACATTCCAAGACAAGTGAAAGTCTTCGCTCCCAATTCACTAATCAATTTTTGGCTCACACTGGTGGTGTTGTTTCTCAAGATGATATTATAAGATCAATCAATGGTAGAGTTATTTTATGTGAACCTTTAAATCAAGGTATAATTGGTGCTGAAACGAACATTTATGTTATTAGAAAGGATGAAGACATTGAACCTATTGATGTCAAAGAACAAGAAAACATTGATGATATTGATATTTCAAATTATCTTAGTTCATCTTTAAATATAGAAGAAATAGAGCCAGAGGTCACTTATCCTGAATTCAATATTCAACCATTGCCAAATAGAATCTTCATGGAGAACCTTCCTTTGCTTTGGTCAAAGGAGGATTCAGAATTATTTATATTCGTTAATACTCAAGATTTAATTAATTTTAGATTTCCAGTTTTCAGTGGTGATTCAGTTTATTTAAACTATGGTGCTGGCAAACTTATTGTTAAATTATTTACTATTATTGAGCCTAATAAGTCATTCAGGCCTGGAAAGATTTACGTTTCACCTTTATTATCAGTCAATATTGGACTTAACAAATCATCAACTGTCAAAATCGAACCTGTTAAAGATAAAGATTTACAACTTTCTAATCTTGTCCCAATAGCTAAGACAGTTACCATTTCAAGAGTGGCTTCTCCTATAACTCTTGATAAAACTTACCAACAACATTTTTTCTCTGCTTTGAAAACTTCTTTTCATGCTAATTTTAAAGCAGTTAAACAAAATGATTTCATTCCAGTGACTATCGATTCTATTCTTTCTAAAACCATGTTTGATATAAATGATACAGAAGAGGACAACAATACTACCATCCCAACAGGAGACCCTGATAGTATAGCATGGTTTAAGATTAATGAAATATTGGGGGATGAAAGTCCTACTGGTCAATATATAATTGATCCTTTAAAGACAAGAATGATTTTATCAGGTGTTGAATTTATTAAATTACCACCAAATGAGTTTCACAACTGGTATAATTATTTAAATTTACCTCCAGTATTTAATTTTAATGATGTAATTACTAATAACAATCAAGTCTTTACATATGCTAAAACTCTTAAAAAAATCTTGATAACAAATATTAATAGCAAGATTAATTTGAAAACTTCTGTTTTAATTAGCTCAATGTCGAGAGGACTTGGTAAAACAACCTTGGTCAGAAATTTAACTACTGAATTAGGTATTAATTTAATTGAATTGGATTGTGTTGATTATATTAATCCAGGAAGTGAATTGAAAACCATTGGATTAATTAGTGGTCAAATTGATAAATTATTATCCAAGTCCACTGACGGTGATGAATCATTTAATGTGGTTTATTTGAAGCATATCGAAACTTTATGTCCTGATGTTAATGAAAACGAACAAGGTTCAAATATTTCATTATCATTATCATTAAAAGTTATTCAAATGCTAGATAATTATTTAAATAATAATAATTTGTTGATTATTATGAGTTCCAATGATATTGATAAAGTCAATAGTAATCTTAGACTGATTGTTAAATTTCAAATTAATTTTAATGTACCAAGTGAAGCTGAAAGATTTGAAATTTTCAAATTTTTAATTGATTTTGATTTGAATAAAAAGGTTTTCAGCACAATTCCAGAAGCTCATGAAGAAATTAGTGGATTTAATAGCTCATTTAATTCACAATCTTATCAATATAATATTAGAAATGATTTGAATTTTAAAAATTTGGCACTTCAATCTGCTGGTTTAACACCAAGAGATTTGATTTCAATTTTGAAAAAATCAAAAGCAATTGCTTTTAAAAGATTAAAGAAGCTTTGTGCAAAAATGACCGATCTAGAAAAAATCATCAAAATTGGTAATGGTGGTGTTATAACATTAACTCCTGAAGATTTTAATGTAGCTATAAATGATGCAAGAAATCAATATAGTGATTCTATTGGAGCACCAAGGATCCCAAATGTTAAATGGGAAGATATTGGAGGTTTAGATTTAGTTAAAGATGAAATTCTTGATACAATTGATATGCCATTAAAACATCCTGAATTATTTAATAATGGATTAAAGAAAAGAAGTGGTATCTTATTTTATGGTCCTCCTGGTACCGGTAAAACATTATTAGCTAAAGCAATTGCTACTAATTTTTCATTGAATTTTTTCAGTGTTAAAGGGCCTGAATTGTTAAATATGTATATTGGTGAATCTGAAGCAAATGTTAGAAGAGTCTTCCAAAAAGCAAGAGATGCTAAACCATGTGTTATTTTTTTCGATGAATTGGATTCTGTTGCTCCAAAAAGAGGTAATCAAGGTGATTCTGGTGGAGTAATGGATAGAATTGTTTCACAATTATTAGCAGAATTAGATGGTATGAGTGGTGGTGGTAATAATGGTGATTCAGGAGCTAATAGTGGTGATGGTGTTTTCGTTGTTGGTGCAACTAATAGACCAGACCTTTTAGATGAAGCTTTATTAAGACCTGGTAGATTTGATAAGATGTTATATTTAGGTATTTCAGATACAAATGATAAACAGGTCAAAATCTTAGAAGCTTTAACTAGAAAATTCACTTTGGATGATGATGTCAATTTAGAAGAAATCGCTGAAAAATGTTCTTTTACTTATACGGGTGCTGATTTCTATGCCTTATGTTCAGATTCTATGTTGAACGCAATGACTAGAATTGCTGGTGAAGTTGACCAAAAAATCAAATCTTTTAACGATAAGTTAATTTCTGAAGGTAAAGAAGCCATTAGCACTAGGTGGTGGTTTGACAATGTTGCTACTTCTGATGATACAGAGGTAGTAGTGAAAATGGAAGATTTTGTAAAATCACAAAGAGAATTGGTACCATCTGTTAGTGCAGATGAGTTAGCCCATTATTTAAGAATTAGACAGAATTTCGAAGGTGGTAAAAAACAACCAAATGATCAGCAAGTTCTAAACGGTGCTGAAAACAATGGCGAAGCTAGCCAATTAGATGGATCACTTGAAGATGGTATGACACTTGACCTTTCTAACGGAACACATGAAAATGTTTCTAATGGTGTTAATGACAATACTCAAGAGAATATTCCAAATGGAAACTCCAACTGATGAGTTCATAAATTTATTTCATTACTTTATAAAAGTTCTATATACAAGATTCCATACTCATTTATCATTAAATAAATAACTTTTATCTAATACAGCTTTAGCTTCATTGATCTTTTGCGTTAAATATTGACTTCCATGTTTATCAGGATGATTCATAACCATTAATTTTCTATATCTTTCTTTCAAGAATTTTCTATCGAATTTAAGAATATCATCACCTTCAATGCCCATAATCAAAAGAGCTTCTTTCTCTGTCATTTTCGTATTAAATCCTTGATTTGGGTATTTACTACGTAGGAATTCGTGTTGAGCAGAATGAGGATGACCTAAATCTACCGATCTAGCCTGTAGTTTTATATTATTAAGTGATGCAATCATTGCTGGTGTAAGAAGATTAAATCGTCTATATGCTGTTAATGTTGCTTTGGCTGTAAGGGCAGCGATAGTAACCCCAATCCCAGCAATTATAGGAACAACCATTAGTTTTGCGAATGGTTTGATTAATTAATTTTTATTGAGGTTTAATGTAAAAGTGATATTTCAATTTTGACAGAAATGTGAGATTTTTTAAAAAAATTTGGTAATAATCGCAAAAATTAGAAAGTAGCATAGTATAGATAATTAGAAGTTGAAGTAGTGAAAAGTAAAACAATTTGGTTGTAAAATGATGAAAATATGGTTTATGCTGTAAAAAGGTTAAGATACTCTGTGGTTAGAATAATCTACTTACCGATCAATTTTCGCTTCTTACGGCAACCTAATGCCATTTATAGCCGTGAAAAAAAATGTCCCGCACGTAAGGGTCAGTTGATTCGGATACAACTCCGAGCTTATCAAGTCCGATGAGCTAGATGAGTTTATTTAATAAGGGTTTACGTGGAGTTTTTTAAGTATATTCCGGATCATTTGTATTACATAGCCCATTATTTTACCAATTGCGATCTCTCAAAGGGTTTTTTTACGATTTTTAATGGCTTCTCCAACCCCTGCAAATTGTACATCTCATCCTAAAACGTGTCGGAGTTTTCCATAAATATCTTCATTGACCTATATATTTTTTTTTAGACAAGTAAAAAATTGAATCAAGCAACTTTAGTAATCAACTGATGAAATTAATATAAATCCCATCAATATCTATTAACATTTATCACCCAATAATTTTGAAATTTAACACCTGGTGACGGATAACAATCAACCGCGATTAAAATTTTCATCACAGTATATATAGGGACTTAAGCGCATAAAAATTCAACCAATTTTTTTTTCATTACTGTAAAAAATTAAATTAATATTTTAAAATGTCTACTTCATCCCTTTCTTGGCTTACACAATTAAACACCACTGAAACTCCAGACAAAAACTTAAGACGTTCATCAATTATTGGTACTATTGGCCCAAAAACCAATAACGTTGAAACTTTAGTTAGATTAAGAAAAGCTGGTTTAAACATTGTTAGAATGAACTTTTCTCATGGTGCTTACGAATTCCATCAATCTATTATCGACAATGCTAGAGAATCTGAAAAAATATATCCAGGTAGACCATTGGGTATTGCTTTAGATACTAAAGGTCCAGAAATTAGAACTGGTACCACTACCGATGATAAAGAATTCCCAATTGCTCCAAACCATGAAATGATTTTCACTACCGATGAAGCTTATGCTAAAAAATGTGACGATAAAGTCATGTATTTAGATTATAAAAACATTACTAAAGTTATTGAAGCTGGTAAAATTATATATGTTGACGATGGTGTTTTATCATTTGAAGTCTTAGAAGTTATTGATGAAAAAACTTTAAAAGTTAAATCTGTCAATGCTGGTAAGATCTGTTCTCATAAAGGTGTTAACTTACCAGGTACCGATGTTGATTTACCAGCTTTATCTGAAAAAGATATTAATGATATTAAATTCGGTGTTAAGAACCAAGTCCACATGATTTTTGCTTCATTCATTAGATCTGGTGAAGACATTAAACAAATCCGTAAAGTTTTAGGTGAAGAAGGTAAAGATATTCAAATTATCGCTAAAATTGAAAACCAACAAGGTGTTAACAATTTCGATGATATTTTAAGAGAAACTGATGGTGTTATGGTTGCCAGAGGTGATTTAGGTATTGAAATTCCAGCTCCTCAAGTTTTCGTTGTTCAAAAACAATTAATTGCCAAATGTAACTTAGCTGCTAAACCAGTTATTTGTGCTACTCAAATGTTAGAATCAATGACTTATAACCCAAGACCAACCAGAGCTGAAGTTTCTGATGTCGGTAATGCTATTTTAGATGGTGCTGATTGTGTTATGTTATCAGGTGAAACCGCCAAAGGTAACTACCCATTCGAAGCTGTTTCAATGATGCATAATACTGCTCTTATTGCTGAAAAAGCTATCGCTTACCAAGCTTTACACAATGAAATTAGATCATTAGCCATTAGACCAACTTCAACCACCGAAACTTGTGCCGTTGCTGCTGTTAGTGCTGCTTATGAACAAAATGCTAAAGCAATTGTTGTTTTATCAACTTCAGGTACTACCTCAAGATTAGTTTCCAAATATAAACCAAATGTTCCAATTATGATGGTTACTAGAAACCAAAGAGCTGCTAGATACTGTCACTTATACAGAGGTGTGTATCCATTCGTTTACACCAAAGATAAAGTTGAAAACTGGCAAGAAGATGTTGAAAACAGATTAAGATGGGCTGTTTCCGAAGCTATTGAATTAGGTATTATCAAAAAAGGTGATTCAATTGTTACCATTCAAGGTTGGACTAGAGGTTCTGGTCACTCTAACACTGTTAGAATTGTCCAAGCTTAATTGTAAGCAATATAAACAATATTCTCGAACTTTATTATGTAGACTTAATCCAAAATTTTCATTTCTTAACTTTTAACTCTGAAAATTTTATCACTCACTAAAAATTTTAACCTCTAAAAACTTGCGATTGTGCGAGCAAAATTAAAAATCTTTAACATGAGTTTAAGAATTGTTAGCCCTAAGAATTTGGGGATTAACTATTCTTTGAAGTGTTTACAACCTAAATTTCAAGTTAGATTTAATTCAAATAAAGCCGATACTACACATTTCGGTTTTAAAACAATTAATAAAGAAGAAAAGGAAAAATTGGTTGGAAATGTATTCTCATCAGTTGCATCCAAATACGATGTTATGAATGATGTTATGTCATTAGGAGTTCATAGATTATGGAAAAGTCATTTCATCAGCAGATTAGACGCTGGGATGAGACCAGGAAGCAATAGACCTTTAGATTTTCTTGATGTTGCTGGTGGTACTGGAGACATTGCATTTGGATTATTAGACCACGCAGAACAAAGATTCAATGATACTCAATCCACTATGACCATTGTTGATATTAATCCAGATATGTTAAATGAAGGTAAATTAAGATTTAAAGATACAAAATGGGCTAAAGAAGAGAACAATAGAGTTAACTTTATAGTTCAAAATGGTGAAACTTTAGATCAAATTGAAGATAATTCAAAGGATATTTATACAATTGCTTTTGGTATAAGAAACTTTACAAATATTGATAAAGGTTTAGAACAAGCTTATAGAGTCTTAAGACCAGGTGGTATTTTTGCTTGTCTTGAATTCAGTAATGTTGAAAATCCTTTAATTGATTATATTTATCAAGCTTATTCTTTTAGTTTATTACCTTTAGCTGGTCAATTAATTGCTGATGATAGAGATTCTTATCAATATTTAGTTGAAAGTATTAGAAAGTTTCCTAAAAAACAAGATTTTAGAGGAATGATTGAAAATGCTGGTTTTTATATTCCAGAAAAAGGTTATGAAGATTTGACTTTTGGAGTTGCAACAATTCACCTTGGTGTTAAACTTTAATCTTGTAAATAAGAAATTTTTAATGCAAATAAATTGTCTATATAATAAATTGTATATACATAATTTTTTAAAAAGATGTCTGGTATCTATTTAAACCAAGAATTATTAGTTCTTGACTCTTTACTCAAGTTTTCTAATTTTAAATCAGCTCTTTTAATAGTTGAATTACCTGATTCAAATATTTTTCTTTGTTGTCTCAATGAATTATTTAAATAACCACCATTGCCCATTATTGAACTTAAAGTAGAATCAACAGGTGTTGGCTTTAATTTTTCATCATTTGAGTCCAAATTGGTCGATATTGGGTCAATAATTTTTTTACCTTCACCATATAATCCAGTTTTATCTATTACATTTACCTTATAGCTTAACTTTTCATTAGTATTTTGATCTTGGAAAAAATCCAACTTATCACCATCAAATATTTGAATCTTTTTCCCTTTACCTAATATTTTATCATTTACATAACATGAATTGGTACTGAAATCTAATAACCAAATATCATCTAAACAATGAGCAGGACTTTCATAAATACTAACTTTCATTATCGGATGTCTTTTCTTACTTATCAAACAATGAATTTTAGACATTCTATCATCATTAATAAAGGTATCACATGTCTCGTTTCTACCAATTGCATACGCATTTAAACCCTGCCTTATGTAAATGGGATCATTTAAAATCAGTCCTTCATTAGGAGTTAATATAATAAAAGTATCTTGTGGTAAGTTTTTAAACTTTTTAAGTGGTGGGGAAGAAGAAAATTGATTTTCATTATCATTTAAATCTTCTAATTCTCTTTTAACAGGTTGACTTTGAGGTAAAGGTACAACTCTCTTTGGCACTTTAAATTCTTCTTTCTTTAAAGGTCTCATCATTAAATTTTGTTCATCAATTTTATTCATTGATGTGGTAATTGGTATACCATCAAGTTTATCTTTATCAATTTTACGTAATTGTTGTGATTGGGATTGTGATAAACTAATCTTTTGAGAATTAGATATCAGATCACCATCTTGCAGCAAGTCCATGCCATCATCAATATCTTTTATCCATTCATGATTTAATGCAGATGTGGTTGTGAATCGTTCTTCAGGTTTTACCATTAAACAGTTTTTAATAAAATCAATTCCAATGTCACTTATTTTATAAGATTTTAAAGGACTTGTATGGAATTGACCAGATTTAATTTTTGAAAACATTTGTGCTTGTGTCTTACCATTAAATGGTAAATGTGAAGTTAATAATACGTATACCAAACAACCTAATGACCACATATCCACTGAATTATCATAAAGTGTCGATGGTGGAGAATTTTGTGAATGGGTTATTTGAGAATTACCATATTTACCAGTGATAATTTCAGGTGCAACATAAGCTAAAGTACCACAAAATGTTTTCATAAATGTTGAATTATCACTAATTTTTGCTAATCCAAAATCACTGATTTTTACCACAATGGGATCATCACTCATAATTAAAATGTTATCAGGTTTAAGATCTCGATGACTAATTCCCATCTTATGAACATAATCAATACCTTTTAATATTTGTTTAGTAACTACTCGAGTTGCCTCTTCACCAATGGCTCCATTTGCTGCTACAAAATCCATTAAATCACCACCAGGAACAAATTCCATTACAAGATAATAATTATCTAAATCTTCATAAAATGATTTTAATTTAACAATATTTGGGTGATCAAGTTTCCTTAAAATCGTCAATTCTCTCTCAACTTCAACCATACCACCACCAGTGTTCAAAGCTTTCCTTCTATTAATGATTTTAACCGCATATGAATCACCAGTTGATCTTTCAACTACTTTTTTAACTGTGGCAAAGGCACCTTGTCCAATAGTTTCATTATGTACAATAAAATCCTTATAAATACCTTCATCTTTTACAACCGATTGATTTGAATTTGGATTTAATGATTCGGAAAATAACAATATAAGTTTCAATTCATCTTTCTTAACTCCAACTCCGATCGATATTTCATCCCCTTGATTCAACATATAATTTGAGCCTCTTACAAGTCGATTATTGTTTAAATACGTTCCATTTGTCGACATATCTTGGATCCATAACAGTTTCAGTTCTTTATTGTACCATATTTTCATATGTTTATTCAGATATCTTGTGGTATTGTTCAAGACGATGTCATTTTCAGTATTTCTTCCTAACACCCATTGATTTTTACCGCCAGATATATTCAAATCAAACGTGGTGTATTGCCCTGTTGTACAGATCAATCTACATATATGGTTGGGATCCGACGAGTTCACCTGCGTAGGTGACTGTTGCGTAGGTTGGGTTTGAGTGTTCATACTCAGCTTGACTTAGACGCGTTCGCGAGGTATCAATTTTTCGAGGTATTTTGAGGTTTGAGAATTCGGTTGATACAAGGTAGACGGTAGACAGTAAGAGGGCAATAAATGAAACGTAATCTTTTATATATATACAAATTAAATTATACACTTCTTAATGATCTGGAAATAGAAGCAACAGGAACCAATTCAGCCTCTTTAGAATATTCTAATTGATTTAATTCTTCTTCTTTAGCATTGTAGTGATGGAAAGTTAACCAGAACAAACAACCGGCAATGAAACAAGCAACAGTTAAACCGGAATAACTCCAAACGAATTTTGGATTGTGGGCGGTTGGACTTAAAGCAATACCAATAGCTGAACCAATAGCATTAGTAAATAAATACAATGAGGTAATGAATGATTTCATAGTAACTGGGGCTTTAGTATAAGCGTATTCTAAACCAGTAATGTTAGCGAAGATTTCTGATAAAGCAATTAAAACATAAGCTGGGGTTTGTAAAGCAATGTGAATATGGTTTGGAACATTAACAAAACCTTCACATTTACCTGGATTATCATAACATGGACCAGCTTTATAGATGAAATGTTGTAAAACAGCAGCGTAAAGCATAGCACAAGAACCCCACATGAAACCAAAGAAGATTCTGGTAACAGATTTAAATGGAGTGAATTTTCTAATAAATGGATAGAAAACTCTGTCACAAAGTGGAACAAATACAATAATTGCAATGGAGTTAATAACTTGTAAAAGATCATTTGGTAAACCATGTAATTCCATTTGACCAGCTTGAGAAACGAAATTGTTAACCATTTGACCATAAACTAACCAATAAATTGGGTAGAAACAGAATAATTTACAAGCTAAAACAGCTCTTTTAACTTCCTCAACGAAATGATCAGTCCATGGGTAATTAGCTTCTGGACTAACTGATGGTTTAGCCAGTTCGATACTAAATTTATTTTTAATACCAATGAAAACAATTCTGAAACATTTAGAAATAGTTTTATCTCCAACTGGAATTTTAACATATTGATTTCTACCAAAGAATAAAGCAGCAACAGCTACAAAGAAGAAACAGAATGGTAAAAGGAAAGCAGCCCAGAAACCAACGTGTAATTCTAATTCAGTGGTTGCAACAACAGATAAAGAACCAATATTAATCATAAAATAGAAAATCATAAAAACATTTTGAATGGTTAAAGCTGGGTCAACGACAACTCTTTCACCAGATTTCAAAGTTTTAATATAAGGTTTTTCTTTTGGAACTTGATCAGCAATTAATGGAGAAACATTTGATTTAACACCACCGGTTGCAATACCAATAATAATGATACCTGCAATATAACCACCAGTAGCAGTTGCTTGGTTAGTGATTGAAGGAACAGAAGTAATGAATAAAATGAAAATACCAACAATATAAACCCCACAGAAAATACAAATAGCTCTGAATTTACCTAAGTAAGTATCAGCTAACCAAGCACCAAAAATTGGAGTAACATAACACCAAAATTGAAAGAAATAAGATAAAGCAGTAGCACCTTGATTTTTCAATTCTAATAAACCTTTTGGAACATCATCAGGTCCATTTTGCATATAATTTTGAAATGGAGTTGATAAACCATAATAAGAGAATCTTTCAGCTAATTCAACTACGGCAACTAACCAACATCTAAATGGAATTGATCCAGAAACATGTCTTAAAGTTTTTAATTCTTCAACGGTTGCTTCTGGTTTATCGTCTTCAGTTGAGTCAGCATAATCTCTTTTAGAATCTTCTGTATATACTTGCTCAGGTTCAACTATGTCAAGTTTCTTTTCTGGTTCAACAGAAATATCTTTTTGTTCTGACATGATAAATTAATTTGTTAAAACTAGATAAAGATTTAATTGGATATTTATATGAATTTTAAAATGCCTCTTTCAGAAAAAAAAAATGCCATAAGCTTAAAAAAAGAAAATATTTCAAGGGCTGCATTGTTTTCAAAAAAAGGGAACAGAAGCTTAGATTTTTGAAAACACATAACAACCCTAGTTTGGGGTTGGAGTAAAGGTTCCTACAGGTGTATTTTTTATAATTTATATAGTTAGTGTCGTGTTTTTAACCTTTTAATGTGTGCATTTAACCATAAAAAGCATCACCTGAAGGAAACTGCACACGGCGATGCATCAGCCGCCGATGAGCTCATCGGATTAATCGCGTGGTTGAAACATGGCTTTCACCGGAGTATAAATTTTTAAAAGGATGTAATTGGTAATTAGCAGATACGATTACTCAACCTGATAAGATTGGCTGATAGCAGTTACCATCACCATGGCTCAACATCTTTTACTATGATAATGTAACTTTGCACCATGGATTCCTGTACATAGACCTGGTTTGTAGCTGTCACAGCGGGTCACAGTGACATTTGACGGGTGTGTTAACAGTTTAGTTATCAAATAGCTGGGTGCTTTGGTGGGATACCATTGGCCTAAAACAAACCGGGGCTTGTTGCCCTGAAACTATGGGGAAAGTAGGTTGTAGGTTTCCTGTTATAAACATCTCTGATTGATGCCATTTAAGTCTGCGGCATCATGCGGCCGTTTAAGCGCCTTATAAAATGTAACACTGCATTTTAACCAAAAAGGTTAGACATGCGAATCACGTGATCCATAACCCGCCCTACGATTATACGCCTGCCTATAAAAGGAATTTGCAGCCAATTAGCCATGACTGGGGTAAAATATAAGTGACTTTAATATATCCGGTAGAGGCTCTGATGTATAAATGACACGTAAGAAATGGTGTTCCATCGCTCTAGTGAATTGTATTTTAAGCAGTCACACTCTAAAAATGTAAAAAAATAACCAAGCCCATTATGCAATCTTTAATTTTTCAACTAAACCATATTTCCGTAAAAGGATATTTTAAATAATGGGGAACCAAAGTTTAATATTGTTTTGTACGAAATTCGGAGACGCATAATTACCAGATCATTGGAGATGGTTTTGAATAGACTTAGGTATCTATAGTCGCCCAGAGTTTTTGATTGTATAGGAGAAATGTTTAATTCAAGCAGAAGGAAAGTAAAAAAAAATATACGTTTAATTTGGTTTGATCTAAGCTGCTGAAGTGGGATGATCCACAGACTCAAAATTATCCCCCAACCTGTATTATCATGAATATACTTTTATGTTCATATCTAATGTACCTTTCCTGTAGAAGCAAGTAAAATCTCATCAAACACAGTTATATAGCAACTACATCCCTTAGCATCTCAATTTCTTTATTCTGGTCGACTACAAGGGACATAATATCTTATAAAGCACCTTGCAAACTCTAACCAATCCATTCGATGTAAAATCAAATTGATACCATCACGTGACACGGATGTTCTTCCACTACAATTTGAACACATCGCGATGAGCAAAAAAAAATCGATCAAGTATAATTACTATGCCTTCAATCCAAAACGACAAGGGTAAAAAGAAACTAGCTCCTGAAAAGGAAAGATTCATTCAATGTTGTGGTGCAGTGTCACTTGAATTAGTTTCTAGTTTGAAAAGTTCCAAAGACATTAACTTAAACGGGTTAATCGGTAGATATGCAAAAAAGTATAAATTAAAACAACAACCAAGATTGACAGATATCATTTCCTCTATCCCTGATCAATATAAAAAGTATCTTATACCCAAATTAAAGGCCAAACCAGTTAGAACTGCTTCAGGTATTGCTGTTGTGGCTGTTATGTGTAAGCCTCATAGATGTCCTCATATTGCATATACTGGTAATATTTGTGTGTATTGTCCAGGAGGTCCTGATTCTGATTTTGAATATTCAACCCAATCTTATACCGGATACGAACCAACATCAATGAGAGCTATCAGAGCTAGATATGATCCTTATGAACAAGCTAGAGGTAGAGTTGAACAATTACGTCAATTAGGACATTCAATTGATAAGGTTGAATATATTATTATGGGTGGTACATTTATGTCATTACCAGTTGACTATAGAGAGAATTTCATTACTCAATTACATAATGCATTAACTGGATTTAATGGTAAAGATTTAGATGAATCGATTAAATATTCTCAACAATCTCAAACTAAATGTGTGGGTATTACTATTGAAACAAGACCTGATTATTGTACATCAACCCATTTAAGTGATATGTTACGTTATGGTTGTACTAGATTAGAAATTGGGGTCCAATCATGTTATGAAGATGTTGCAAGAGATTCAAATAGAGGTCATACTGTTAAATCTGTATGTGAAACTTTTTGCGTTTCAAAAGATGCAGGTTATAAAATTGTGAGTCATATGATGCCTGATTTACCAAATGTTGGAATGGAAAGAGATTTAGAACAATTTATTGAATATTTCGAAAATCCAGCGTTTAGAACCGATGGTTTAAAAATTTATCCAACTTTAGTTATTAGAGGTACTGGATTATATGAATTATGGAAAAAAGGATTATATAAATCTTATAATGCCAATGCATTAATTGATTTAGTTGCAAGAATTTTAGCATTAGTACCACCTTGGACAAGAATTTATAGAGTTCAAAGAGATATTCCAATGCCATTAGTAACTTCAGGTGTTGAAAATGGTAATTTAAGAGAATTAGCTTTGGCAAGAATGAAAGATTTTGGTACAACTTGTAGAGATGTAAGAACAAGAGAAGTTGGTATTCAAGAAGTTCATCATAAAGTTGTTCCTGATCAAGTTGAATTAATTAGAAGAGATTATTACGCAAATGGAGGTTGGGAAACATTTTTAAGTTATGAAGATCCAAAACAAGATATTTTAATTGGGTTATTAAGATTAAGAAAAGCATCAAAAAAATATACTTATAGAAAAGAATTTACCAAACAACAAACTTCCATTGTTAGAGAATTACATGTTTATGGTTCAGTTGTACCATTACATTCAAGAGATCCAAGAAAATTCCAACATCAAGGGTTTGGTACTTTATTAATGGAAGAAGCTGAAAGAATTGCTATTGAAGAACATGGTTCAAGAAAGATAAGTGTTATTGCTGGTGTTGGTGTTAGAAATTATTATGCCAGATTAGGATACGAATTAGATGGTCCATATATGTCCAAGATGATTGGTAGTGATGATGATGAATAAATAAGTAAATGACTAAAGTAAGTAGAGCATTAAATAATGATATTATGTACATTTTAAAAAACCTAATAATTTTAATACCTCCAACCTATTCAACATATAATTACAATGATCTTTACTTCATTAGATGAGAAGATGGGTTCGATTAATTCAGACCCATCAACATGATAGTAGTATGATTATTATCAATGATGATAATAAAATTTATTTGAGTTACTACTCAGACTCATTAGTTCTCTTGACCAACCAGGGATATCATCCCCTGCTCCACCAACAGGTCTTTCCAATACAACATTTTCTAAACCTAAAGCATCACTTAACCACGGATGATTAATCATTCCTCCGGCATCTGCTCTTAATTCTGGTTGTAATGATAACATTGGTAATAAAAAGTCAGATATTTCAATTGCATCAGAAACTGAAAATTTATACTTTTCAACTAAAACATCTTTCAACCCCCATGGTTTTAATTTATGAATTCTATGAAGTTCACCACGGGAATTAAAAAAATCTCTTGCGTAATAACTTTCTTTTAATAATTGTCTAGGGAAAGGTCCTAATAATTCAATTATTTGGGCAATATGATCATCATCTTTACTATAAGCTTTACCATCTCTTGGATCGAACAAATAATCTCCTGTTAATAATTCAAATATTAAACATGCAAATGACCATAAATCTGCTGAAGACCCCCAATGATAACCTAATAATACTTCAGGTGATCTATATTGACGAGTTTGAATTTCATCAGTAAAATGATGATTGGTCCAACATGCATTACCTAAATCAGCAATTTTAACAGAGATTAATTCTTCATCATTAATTATAAATGAACTTTCATTAATTGAAGAGTCATTATAACTAACATCCATATTATTAGAAATTGACATCATTGAAAGTGATGTATTTAAGGTATTATTGCCCGTTAAACTGATATTTGGATCTTTAACTTGTGAAATTGGTATACCTGTATTATCAGAATTTTCTTGAATGAATGAACTGTTTTTAGCAGGTGTATTAGTAGTAGATGTGGCCAATCCATAAACGCTAGTGAATGATTTATTAAAAGTTCTTAAAGGTGATGGTAAAGGTTGAGATCCGGTGATTAAGGTTTGTCTTCTTGATCGTCTACCATTTCTACCAATGGAAGGTGAATGAACTGTTGGACTAGTATGTCCTCCAACACTACTTCCAACAGTACTGCTTACACCACTGCCACTACCAGAACCAGAACCAGCAGCAGCACCTGGTTGATTCATATTGGGTGTGTTTGGAGTGCTAATAAAACTATTATGACTTGATTTCAGTTTAGTACGTTGAAGTTTTTTCTGTAACTTTGCTTGTGTTTCTTCTTCTTCAACCATCTTAACGATTTGTTCAACATCTCCAATTTCAATTAAAACATTCTCTGGCTTCAAATCTGTATGAATAACTCCACAAATACGATGCAAGAAATCTAATGATGCTAATAATTGTTTGGCTATTTGTTTAACAAATACAACAGGTATACCTCTATGTTTATATCTTCTAATTAACCCTAATAAATTTTCACCCAATACTTCAAAAACCATCACCACATGGACTCCATTTGGTCCTTTATGAGTGAAAGTATCTAACAATTGGATTACATGTTGGTGACCTGGATGATTCATATCTGAAGTAGTTACTTTATCTAATAACTTGATTTCGTCTACAGCTGTTTCTGTATAACGCTTAGCAGATCTAACGATTTTCATGGCTACATGACAATTCTTATCGTTATCTTTAGCTAACCAGACTGTTGAAAAATGTCCCCAGCCTAATTTTCTTACTAAAGTGTACTTACCTTGTTTATAATTCTCACCGATATAACAAGTGTGATAACCACCAGGAACATAATCCTTTGAATCTTCTTCATTCTCGGGATGAACAGGATTTAAATCATCATCATCATCGTCATCATCGTCCTCATCTTCATCATCGTCAAGATCATTTTCATTGGTTCCTTCGTTGGCATCGACATTCTGGCCATGTGGCTCATTGTGGGTAGCTTGTTCGTCATCATTGGATTTTTCACCATTTTCATGCTTCTCTTTTAATTTTTGTCTCTTACTATCATCACCTTCATCAGGTCCAAAATCAAATCTAGCACCAGGAGTATACTCAGCGCTTTCAAACTTTGTCTTTAAAGCAGTTAAATTTGGTTTAAAAGATTTTACATGAGGTGATGACGTAGTACTTACAGTTGGACTACCATGTTGAATTAAAGGAAGAAAGTTCTGGGAATTTACATTTTCATCTTCAACATGATTAACTTGGGAATTATTATGACTAGATTTAAAAGTACTATGGTAGGATAATTCTTCTTCTTCAGCTTTTTGAATTGCAATAGATAAATTTGATTTATGACTTTGTGGCATTAGATTTCAGTGATATATAAGAAAGGAATAATAATTTAAATGATAATGCCTTTAATTTCAATCTTTATAGATTGAAAGAACTATAAATTGACAATTAATATTTTCTTATTAATTAAAAATCAATTAAGGATGATTTCAATAATCTTAGAATTGGAGATTTTATGGGGGTTGTAATAATACAAGAATTAATAATGATAATAATACAGGTTGGTCTTTTAGTTTAAAATAAGAAAAAAACCACTTGAATCAATTGTAAACCTCTTAGTAATTAAACTTATTATCTCTTTGGTACCTAAAGCCTGAATTATTTTTTTATGCTCACTGATCAGAGTGAAAAAAATTTTCGCTCTGAGTGGGGACAGCCGAGTTGTTCCTAATCTTCGTGCCAGCGCAGTACCAATTGTACCAGCGCTGGTTGTGCGATGGGGTTACATGAAAAACCTTTGTAGTAGTGTTATATTACAAAATGGATGCTGGGAATATTATTCGGATAGCATTATAGTTTATTTGCTCGAGACTTAGAAGTTTTGCTTACTTTTGGTCATATAATTACGGTAATCTATTCTACTTCGGTTTATAGTAATTTTAGAGATATTATCGATAAAATTTTGAGATGCGGTGATTCTCTGCGGTGATTCTCTGCCGATGTACAACTACTTATAAATGTCCGAGTGAAGAGAGAGTATTGAGCGAATATCAACGGATAGCATAGCTAGAAAATGTCTTTAACCTAATCTTCTAGAAATTTAACAAAATGGAAGGATAAGTAGCATTTTGGCATTCAGAATAAATTTTGGGCTCAGAAAAGCTATACCAACTCATTTTTTCACTTCAGAAGAAACATCCAGTCGTTGCATACACTATAATTACATCATTCTTTAATCTTGAACTTTTATTCTTTATTCTTTTGAAGCAATTGTACTGTAAGTACCAAATAGTAGTGCATATATCAAACAATAGCATGCCAAAGAGTAACATCCTGAAATGTAATAGTCGTAATTCTAAAGTATCCTACTATATCATTCCACATGCTTATATATATAATTTAATACTAATAATATACTTCAACATACCCATACTCTTTTATAATTAAGACATAAAGGGAAGCAATTTCTTTCTAAAACAAAAATGGTGCACGGGTGGAAAATAATTTCCATCGCTTCCTAATACAGTAATTTGTAAACATAATTTTGCAACCTAAAATATAAAGGAAATTTCATATCCTGAATCATTAATTATTCTATTATGGAAGAATTAAACCAAAGTATGGAAAATGTATCCCTTATGGATATAGATTCCCTCAATAAAGAAAATGTAACTCCATATAGTTCACCATCAAAAAGATCTCCAGTTAAATCCAATTCGCCTAAAAAAATTTCCAATAAAACTCAAAGATTATCTAACGTTTGCCAATTATACTTTTTGGACTACTATTGTGACAAGTTTGATTATATCATTAATAGAAGAGAAAGAACCAATCTTGTTAAATCCAATTTATCAAATTATACCAATGAAAATCAAAAAGCATTAGAATGGAAGAATTATATTAGTAGAGAAAGAGCTTATCTTAGAAAAAGAAGGTTAAAACCAAAGCATAAAGATTTTGAAATATTAACTCAAGTTGGTCAAGGGGGTTACGGACAAGTCTTTTTGGCCAAAAAGAAAGATACCAAAGAAATTTGTGCTTTGAAAATTTTGAATAAGAATTTGTTAATTAAATTAAATGAAACTAAACATGTTTTAACCGAAAGAGACATTTTAACTAATACAAGAAGTGATTGGTTAGTTAAATTATTGTATGCATTTCAAGACACTGAAAAAGTATATTTAGCTATGGAGTTCGTCCCTGGAGGAGATTTTAGAACCTTATTAAATAATACTGGATACTTAATACCACCTCATGCAAGATTTTACATCAGTGAAATGTTTTGCTCAGTTAATTCTTTACATGAATTAGGATATATCCATAGAGATTTAAAACCAGAAAATTTCTTGTTAGATTCAAAAGGTCATATTAAATTAACTGACTTCGGTTTAGCTTCAGGTTCAATTTCAAATGAAAGGATCGAAAGTATGAAATTGAAGTTAAAAAACTATTCAAACTTTAGTCAAATCACAAATGAATTACCTTCAAACAATATTAATGAAAGACAACGAATTTTTAAGAATTATCAAAACAGCAATTCCAATTATGCAAATTCAATTGTTGGTTCTCCTGATTATATGGCTTTGGAAGTATTAGAAGGTAATAACTATGATTTTACAATCGATTATTGGTCTTTAGGTTGTATTTTATTTGAAAGTTTATGTGGTTACCCACCATTTAGTGGTTCAAAACAAGAAGAGACTTATTATAACTTGAAAAACTGGGAGAAGACACTTAGAAGACCTCAGACAAAAGATGGAAGATTCGTTTTCAGTGATAGAACTTGGAACTTAATCAAGAAATTAATAACTCATCCAAACTTAAGATTTAGAAATTTCAATCAAATTAAGAAAATGGCTTATTTTAATGATATCACCGATTGGGATAATTTAAGATCAAGAACGGCTCCTTTCACACCTCAACTTGATAACGAAGAAGATGCAGGGTACTTTGATGACTTTGAAGATGAAGAATCAATGATGAAATATAAAGACGTTTTTGAAAGACAAAATCATAATGAAAAATTATTACATGGATCAAAGAAAATGAAGAACTCTAATTTCATAGGGTTCACTTTTAAACATAAATCGAACCCAAATAATAAGTTTACTGATTTAAGCCTTGGAAATAACAATTCAAATCCATTGAGTACTTTGTATTAATTGTGACTTTAACTAGAAATGTCTGAAAACAATATGTAGTGATTATAGAACAATTGATTGGTTTTTATGTGTTAATGTATATACTAAAGTTATTTGTAATGCCTTCAAAAATACACTTTTTATCTCCTTATAGATGAACAGCAATAAAAAAATATATATGATGGCCAATGCCCAAAAGACCAATTTGATGTCTCATATATGTCTCATAATTTTGGTCTATATCCACTTGCATCCTGACCACGGAAATATGTACAAGTGGTTTAGAATTCATGTTTTTGAGTCGTTAAAAGTATAGAAGATAGTCAATCCCTAAGGATATACTTTCATCTATTCTAGAAGCTACTTCTACATTTCTAAGTTTATTTTAATGAAATTATCAAAGACTACTGGCGTACACGACTTTTCGCATACAATTTTGAGACACTTTAGCAGGTGATCTGAAGATGCAAGAAGGTACTAACACTATAAATTGATAGAGGTTTTTTCGTACCCAAATAAGCTTATTGGATTTATATTATGGTAATATGAGTATAACTACCGTCTCATTTATTTCCAACTCTGGATATGAAAGATTTTTAATATTGCTAGAGTCTCTAGAGTGTCGAACTTCAACTCAAGACACCACTCTATACTATAATACCACTTTATATTATACTATACCACTCTATACTATACTATACATCTCCTATATACTCTTCAATATACCAACTTTATGCATTACTTCCACTGGAAATCTTTTTCAAGTTTATTCTCAATATGCTCTACAAACAGTTCAAAAGTCTTTGATGAAACATTAAATCCAGTATCTAATACCTTCATTAACTCTTTTTCAGTAAAAGTTCCTTTCGAATCAACAAATACTATCTTTTCGGGTTTTCTTTCTTGTATCGAAAATACTAAGATATGTGAAGAAGTTGAAGCTATTAATTCATTTAATGATGGGTTCTCTATTAATTTACCGTCAACTATGGCTAGATATGTCGATATAAATGAATAATAAAGACTTATATTTGCATCTAGCAATGCAAAATAACAACAATTGATAATATGACTCAATTCAAGGTTAAATACCTTTAAGTTATCGATAGTATTATCAAAATTATTGATAATAACGTCATCAGATTCCAAACTTAACACTTGGACTACAACTTGGATTAATTGTCTTGGGTATTTGTGTCTGATTATCAAACCACTTAATATAGATCTTAACTTATCATTTAATAAATTTTCTCTCGTAGTAGTTAAACCAATTGAAGGACGAATAACCACTTCTAAACTGGCCAAATTGGGTAATTCTTGTTTTAATTTGGGTTCTATTGGACCACTAACAGATACAATGATCTTAGTTTTACCAAAGTTGAGCTGAGCAGACCCGTCAACGTTGTTTAACACTGAAGTCTTCAAATCCAAGGTGCTCATCTTTGAAAAATTCCACTGCTCGCGATGCGCATTCATTTATTATGAGTTATGAAGATGACTTATTGAATGATTTTGAAAGTGATGAGGATAAGAGTCAAGTGGAAAATGAAGAATTAGATGCCAATATAGAAGATGAATTAGAATCTATTCTAAATCGAGAAATGAATATAGAGCAACACCTAAACCAGTTAGATATAGAGAGTATTAAAAACCCTATAGACCATTTAAAGATTCTAAAATTAATTCCTAAAATAAAAGAAAAACTTTCACAATTCGATGAAAGTGAATCTGATCTTCTTCTGTTACTTTCCCACTCCGATTTTGATAACGAAGAGTATAAATTTCTTTTACGTATAAATGATTTAACCCATAGAATTAATCAAGAAATTGAATTTTTATTCACATTCATAAAGTTTCAGTATAAAGTTGTGTTTCCCGAATTAGAAAACATTATTCCTAATGCATTTGATTACATACGAATCATCCGAATTTTGAAACAAGATATTCTCGATATTAAGAAATATGAGTCTGATTTGTCACAATTTTTACCAAATGATAAGATATTGGTGTTGATAATAAGTGGACTTCAAGCATCCAAGACTCAATTCATTCTTTCCGACGAAGATATGAATTTAATATTGAATAATTGTGAAGCTATATTGAAATTAAAGGACCATTTAGACGAATTGTCTACTTTTATACAAGCAAAATTAATCAAATTCACTCCTAATTTGAATAATTTACTTGGGGCTGTAACTGCTTCACACTTAATTATTCACTGTGGATCATTAGATCAACTTTGTGCCACTCCTTCATGTAATGTACCTTCTTTAGGTGTGAAACAGTTATCTACATCTACTAAGCAAATCAGTAAATCGAAACAATTCCCAATGGGGTACTTATATGATAATGAAATGATTAAATATTTACCCACAGATATAATCAAACAAGCGCTTCGGATATTAAGTGGGAAGGTAATTTTGGCTGCAAGAATTGATTTGTCTAAGACTAAACCAAATGGTGATATTGGATTACAATATAAGAAAGAATTTCAAGATAAAATAGAAAAATTATTAACCCCACCTGAAGCTTCAGCTATAAAGGCATTGCCAGTTCCAAAAGATTACAAATCTAAAAAGAGAGGTGGTAAAAAGATAAGAAAATTGAAGCAAAAATTTGAATTAAGTGAGCTTGCAAAAGCCCAAAATAAGATGTCTTTTGGTCAGGAGGAAGAAACATATCTTAACAATTTTGGAGAAGAAGTTGGTTTAGGATTAGCTAAGAGCCGGAAATATAATATTAATGAAAATAATAAGCCATCATTATCAAAGAATTTAAAAAAGACATTAGATAATATTGGCTCAAATAATGAAAAAAAGAGACATCTAGATTCAGTTTTTGACGACGAAGATAAAAATTTAAAATCTTTTGATGATTTTAATGATTTAAGAAAGAAGATTAAAAATTCAGAAACAAAGTCTAAATGGGTGAGTCATCTGATGAATAGGTCATAGTGTATTATAGTAGTAATATAAAGTGTGCGGCGGACAATCGGATTGGCACCGCATTAAAAAATTTTTTTTCATGTATGATAAAACTCTTTAATCGGAGTATTAGAAATTATTTATCATATAAACCATTATTGTATACAAATACAAGAACAACCTATAGATTTTATAATATGAGTACTGAACCATCTAAACCTGAGCAAAAGGTTGAAGCTACTACCCCAGCTGAAGCTGCTGCACAACCAGGTCAAGAAGCTCCAAAGAAAGAAAAGACTGCTAAAGAATTAGAAAAAGAACGTAAAAAGGCTGAAAAATTAGCTAAATTCAATGCTAAAAAAGCCAAACAAGCAGAAAATTCTAACAAACAAGCCAATGAACCAAAGAAACCAAAGAAGGAAAAGAAAGTAGCTGAACCAGTTCCAGAATTTATTGATAATACCGTTCCTGGTGAAAAGAAAATCTTAGTTTCCTTAGAAGATGCTGCTTTTAAAGCCTATAATCCAAAGAATGTCGAAAGTTCATGGTACGAATGGTGGGTTAAAGAAGGATTCTTTGAACCAGAATTCACTGAATCAGGTGACATTAAACCAGAAGGTTTATTCTCTATTCCTGCTCCACCACCAAATGTTACTGGTTCTTTACATATTGGACATGCTTTAACTGTTGCTTTACAAGACGCTTTAATTAGATACAATAGAATGAAAGGTAAAACTGTCCTTTATATTCCAGGGTTCGATCATGCTGGTATTGCAACTCAAGCAGTTGTTGAAAAACAAATTTGGGCTAAAGAAAAGAAAACTAGACACGATTTTAAAAGAGATGATTTCGTTGCCAAAGTTTGGGAATGGAAAGAAGAATATCATCAAAAGATTAAAAATCAATTTAAAAGATTAGGTGCTTCATATGATTGGAATAAAGAAGCTTTTACTTTAAGTCCTGAATTAACTAAAGCAGTTAATGAAGCTTTTGTTAGATTACACGAAGATGGTACTATTTATAGAGATAATAGATTAGTTAACTGGTCAGTTAAATTGAATACTGCTATTTCAAACTTAGAAGTTGAAAATAAAACTATCAATGGTAAAACTTTACTTTCAGTTCCAGGTTATGATTCAAAAATTGAATTTGGTACTTTAACTTATTTTGCATACCAAGTTGATGGATCTGAAGAAAAACTTATTGTTGCAACTACAAGACCTGAAACAATTTTCGGTGATACTGCAGTTGCAGTCCACCCTGATGATAAACGTTATACTCATTTACATGGTAAATACGTTATTCATCCATTTGTTGACCGTAAAATTCCAATTATTACTGATGCTGAAACTGTTGATATGGAATTCGGTACTGGTGCAGTTAAAATTACTCCAGCTCATGATCAAAATGATTACAACACTGGTAAACGTAATAATTTAGAATTCATCAATATCTATACTGATAACGGTTTATTAAATGAAAACTGTGGTAAAGAATGGGAAGGTATGAAGAGATTTGATGCCAGATATAAAGTTATTGAGCAATTAAAGGCTAAAGATTTATTCGTTGAACAAAAAGACAACGAAATGACCATCCCAACTTGTTCAAGATCTGGTGATGTTATTGAACCATTATTAAAACCACAATGGTGGGTTAACCAAAAAGAAATGGCTAAAGCTGCTATTAAAGTTGTTGAAAATGGTGAATTAAAGATCACACCAAAAGTTTCTGAAGCTGATTACTTCCGTTGGTTAGAAAACATTCAAGATTGGTGTATTTCAAGACAATTATGGTGGGGTCATAGATGTCCAGTTTATTTTGTAAATATTGAAGGAGAAACTAACGATACTATGGATAATAATTATTGGGTTGCTGGTAGAAATGAAGAAGAAGCTTTAGAAAAAGCTAATAAGAGATTTGCCGGTAAAAAATTCACTTTAGAACAAGATGAAGATGTTTTAGATACTTGGTTTTCATCTGGTTTATGGCCATTTTCCATTTTAGGATGGCCAAACCAAACTGTTGACATGCAAAAATTCTTCCCAATGTCACTTTTAGAAACTGGTTGGGATATTTTATTCTTCTGGGTTACTAGAATGGTTTTATTAGGTTGTAAATTAACTGGTAAATCACCATTTTCAGAAGTTTTCTGTCACTCATTAGTCAGAGATGCTCAAGGTAGAAAAATGTCAAAATCTTTAGGTAATGTTATCGATCCAATTGATGTTATTACTGGTATTCCATTACAAACTTTACATGATAAATTATTATCAGGTAACTTAGATCCAAGAGAATTAAAGAAAGCTATGGAAGGTCAAAAACAATCTTATCCAAATGGTATTCCAGAATGTGGTACTGATGCTTTAAGATTTGCATTATGTGCTTATACAACTGGTGGTAGAGATATCAATTTAGATATTTTAAGAGTTGAAGGTTACAGAAAGTTCTGTAATAAAATCTATCAAGCAACCAAATTCGTTTTAGGTAGATTAGGTGACGATTACGTTCCTCCTGCAACTTCAGATTTAAGTGGTAAAGAATCATTAGTTGAAAAATGGATTTTATATAAATTAACTAAAACCAGTGAAAAAATTAATGAATCATTTGAACAAAGAGATTTCTTTGAAGCAACTAATGCTGTTTATGAATTCTGGTATGATTTATGTGATGTTTATATTGAAAACTCTAAATCATTAATTCAAGATGGTACTCCAGAACAGAAAAAATCTGCTCAAGATACCTTATATACCTGTATTGATGGTGCATTAAGATTAATTCATCCATTTATGCCTTTTATTACTGAAGAAATGTTCCAAAGATTACCAAGAAGATCAAGTGAACCAATTAAATCAATCACCAAAGCCAAATATCCAGTCTACGAAAAGCAATTTGATGATGTTAAATCATTAGAAGCTTATGAATTAATCTTAGATATTACTAAAGGAGCAAGATCTTTATTATCTCAATATGGAATTGCTAAAGATTCAATTGTTTACGTCGAAGCTTCTTCAGAAGAAATCTATTCAATTGCTGAATCTTCAAAAGATTCAATTGGTTCATTAATTAAAGGATTAAAATCAATTACCATTGTTAAAGATTCAAAAGAAATTGAAAGTGGGTGTGCTTTACAAGCTATTAATAAAGAATGTAATGTTCATGTATTAGTTAAAGGTCAAATTGATATTGATGCAGAAATTGCTAAAGTTAATAAAAAATTAAATAATGTCAAAGATCTTAATAAGAAAAATCAAGAAGCCATTAAAAAATTCACCGAAAAGACAAAACCTGAAGCTAAAGAAGCTGCTTTTAAGAAAATTGAAAATTATAAAGCTGAAATGGAAGGTTACGAACAAACCATTGAAATTTTAGAAAAATTAAAATTATAGTTTAATCCAGTAGTGTCTTAATATAAATTAAACCTTTGAAATTCTGTCGTCTAATTTGCCAACTAAAATCATCACGGTTAGTGGCGGTGCTACGAATCCCTGTCAGATAGTGCGGATTTCTCCCCTAAAGGGAAATATCGTCAATCTTTTACAGTAAGAGAACATTCTATAAACCCTTATAATTAGAGCCGATTATCGGTATGTTAAGCATTCAAGCAATTCTTTGTTCAATTGACCAATTATAATTGTAATTACATCTTCTTATATCCCCGATACCATGACCACCAACTGGTCGTTTCACACCCCTGAAACAATAGACTTTTACGTAATGAAATTCTATCGCTGAGCGAGTACACGACTCTTGAGTTTCACCCCAACTATAAAAGGCTGGGGAATCCCCGATTGAAATTGTTAATTAACTACAATTATAATTAAAAAATGGATTTCGTCAACAAAGGTAAAGAATTTTTAAAGAGTGAACAAGGTAAAGAATTTACCGAAGATGCTAAAGATGCTTATGCAACTTTCCAAAAGACCGAAGGTTCTAACACTGACAAAGCTAAAGCTGCTTACGAAGGTTACAAGAAAGACCAAGAAGAAGACAAGAAAAAAGAAGAAAAGAAATAAACTGATTAGTTTTGTGTCTTGTTGAATATATAAATCTTTTAAATATTGTCAATTGAAGTAAATTGATATCTCTGGTAACTCTACTCCAACGCGGGTCTCGTGAAATTCACAGGGATGAGTCGATTCGTGGTGCAATGATGCATGGCGCTGCCAGTGGACGTGGCCGGTGCGATTTGGGCGTGGCCAGCGCCTCAGACAACTTCTGTACTGTCGCGTCTGGAGGTGTAATTTGAACTCATTTCACCCATTAATTCTAGACCTATACAGAATAGGTGCCCGTAAATATCAAATTAAATTCCCTGTATATAGTTTATCAATATAGCACTATTGTAGCCAGATTTACCTTCTAAGTATCTATTCAACCGAGTCCCCAAATCACCAGTAATGTCACATCCCACCCTATCTAAATCACCATCTCCAAAAGATCCAATAGATTTACCTCCACACCCACACATTCCTTCCGATCATTTAATTCACATTTATCATTTACACAATGCCATAGATATGGTCTTATCGCTTCACTACACTAAGCACACAAGATTACTCACTGCTCATGAACTTTTCAAGCAAGTATCTGACCTACTCCAGAGAAGAACAAAGATCGAACATCTTCTATCAGTGCTACTTATAGATGAATATGCTTATAAATTAATTGAACCTACAGGAGTGAAAGACTATTCTCCTTGTTATGTAGGTATATTTCAGGATATAAGACAATTCAATCTGCAAATAATACAAAGAGAGAAGATGTTTTTGGAGGATTTAAAGAGATGGATCGCTGATAACCAGCTGATTGGATGTTTAAATATAAAGCCTGTTTCTAACTTAATAGACTCCCATTCAAACCACTTAAAACCATCGAAAACCCCAAGTCCAAAGAAAAGTCCTTCTAAAATTGTTAAACCCATACTTAAAAATGATTCTTCAAGATTCAAATTTATTCAGAAGAATGAAGCTGAACAATCTGCTAAAAATAACGGTCTTTCATTATTAGAAAGAATCAAATTAAAAGAAAAAATGGCTAACGAATCAACTCAAGAATCCGAAGAACTGAAACGTCAAAAGTTTTTTGAAGGTAAATTAGAATCCATATATGATATTCTTTATACCGAAAGAAAATCAAATTCCAAAGCTATTAGCTACCCATTAACTGCATTAACTTATAGAATAAAAGATAGTCTTGATTATCCCATTCATGATGATGAAATACATGGTACATTAAAGTTACTAGCTAAAAAATTAAATAATAAAGTTGAAATACGAACTAGAAACAATCTTTCAGTAATTGTAATTAATAACTTAAATAGAGATGAAGATATGAAATTAATTAAATAACAGAAAATCTATAATCAATATACTAATTAATATATACGTCTTTTTTTTTCTCTTTCCATAAATTTAATTTTTAATTTGGGTTTCTTCTTTTCTAACAGCGATATCAGCAGCTGCAGAATTCATAAAGAAATATTTAAACCCAATTTCAATAACATAAGTAGCACTTAAATCAAGTAAAATTGCACCAGTTAATTTGGTTTTAAATACAGAATCCATTTTAACAAATTGCATTGCTTCATTTAATTCTGGCATGAATTCAGTTGATCCAGCTAATGCTAAACCAGCAACTCCCAATAAACCATAGTACATACCTTTATTAGAAGTAATACTTTCTTTAAATGGTAAACCAATGTAATTAACAGCAAAAGTAGACACTTGTTGAGCTAATTGTAATAAAAACATTCCTGTATTTAATAAAGATGGTGTAAATTCTTTTTCTAAATCAACTTGTGGTTCTCTTGGTTCTAAAATATAGATTTCTCTGGTAATATAGACTAAGGTAATAATATGAATTGCAAATTGTCCTAAAATTGATCCCATAATATAAGTATTAAAAATTCCATCTTGTGGTCTTTCTTTTGAAAGTTTTTCTAATGGTTTACCCTTTGAAATAGATAAGAAACAAACTGATAACAAAATACCTGAAACTGTAGATTGACCATCACCAAACTTAATACCTGCTAAATATAAAACCGATAAGGAATAAGCAGAAATCAAACAATTCAATGCTAAAATTTTATACATTTGAATTGTAGAAACTAATGCACAACGTCCTTGACGAATAATATTAGTAACAGTTGAAACATTTGATAATTTAGAAGTAAAAGGTGCAGCTACTGAGGCATCACCTAATTTAAGAGTTGGTGCTTCATCTTCATCTTCGGCATCATTTAATGCATTCAAGAAAGCATCACCAATACCACCTTGAGCTTGTTGACCATCAGCTTTTTTAACTTGAATGGTTTGACCAGATTTCATGGCAATTTCAACTGTTTTACGCATTTCTGGAGTAATTTCAACTCCTTTCTTTTCCATTGCTTCAAGATATTTAGGATTTGAAGGTCCTGGTGGATATAAATGTGCAATAATCAATGGAGCTGGTGGAGCTGGTTTATTCCAATTAGCAAATAATTGAACTTGTTTTTCATAAACCTTCAAAGTAGCTTCAATTTTCCTGTTTTCAGCAATTTTTTTCAAACCTTCTTCAGTACCATTTAACAATGCAACACCAATATGGGCTTGTTTTAAAGCACCAACATCATTGGTACCATCACCACACATTAAAGTCTTATAACCACATTCTTTCAAACTATTTAAAATGTATTCCTTTTGACTTGGTGAAACTCTTGCATAAACCCATGTACATTTAATTAAATCAATAATTTGTTCATGGTTTTCTAAGTATTTCATGGCGTAACCAGTAATACAAATATCATATTTTTCATATAATGAAAAGTCAATTTTATCTGAACTTTTAATTGGGATAACAACAGTTTCATCAACATTTCTCCAAACCAAATCATGATCTTTTGAAATTTCATGATGATCTTCTGGAGCATCTAAAATAAGAGTTTCTTTAGTAGTAATTTCAACTTCTTTAGCAACGTGACAAGCAGTTAATGGATTATCACCCGTAATCATAACACAACGATGGGATGATTCATTTAACATTTTAATGGATTCAATTGCATCATTTTTCAATGGACAATGGAAAACAATAAATCCTCCAAAAACTAATTTACTTTCAATTTCTTCTCTACGAACTTTGGTAACATTAACACTTGAATCTAAGTATTTATAACCTAAAGCTAAAACTCTTGAACCGGCTCTTGTAAATGATTTATAAATATCTTCATAATTTTCTGGTAATTCAACAATCATATTTCTTAAAGTTTCTGGTGCACCTTTAACAGAGACCAAATTCTTACCTTGTAAAGTATTAACAGAAGCAATAGATGAAGATCTTTTCAAAGCTGAAGAAAATTGGAATCTTCTTAAAATCTTAATTTTTTGGGGTTTACCATTTTTACCAACTCTTTCAACAGAATCTTTAGCACCAACAATCCATTTAGCAGCTTTTAAAGTTGCTTGTTCCATAGAATCACCAACAACATCACCATCATCTAATTTGACTAAAGCATGAGCAGAACCCAAAATTAATGAAGTGATTTCTGGAGCTTCATCACAAGAATATAAATGATGGATATCTTTGGAATTAAAACCAGCTAAACCTTCAAAAACTAAATCTTCAGCGGTTAAAGTACCAGTTTTATCAAAACAACAAACATCAATTCTTCCAGCAACTGGGATTCTAAAAGGTTCAGTACAATAAATATAATATTTTTGTAAAGCTGCCAATGAAGAATTAACAGCCATGGTTAATTCCATTGGTAATTCAGGAGGCACAACAGATGTAATAACAATAATACAATCTAAAATCAATTTACTTTGAATTCTACCCATTCTAGTACCTTCAACCCAAACATACCAAGATGCAGCAATTGCAAAAATTAATAAGAATAAAATAAAGAAAAAAGCTTCTTTATTACCTACATCAACTCTTTCACTTGAAAAAATCATGGTTCTAACTAATGAACCTTGAGAAGTTTCAAAACCAGTTTTAGTAACATAAGCTAATGCACCATTATCTGGAGCAAGTCTAATTGATGGAGATTCAGGTTTAGTGACTTGTAAAGCCATTGTACCACCATGTAAAATAGAATTTTTATCAAAACCTTCAGGTTGAATTTTTTCTTCACCAGGTCTTAATTTAATTGATTCCTTTAATAATGGAGTACTTTCACCAGATAACATGGCTTCGTTAACAATAGCAGAACCATCTAATAATAATAAATCACAAGGTAAAGCACTTTCTTCATTGGTTCTGGTTAATGAGATTATATCACCAGGTAATAATTGATTAGTTTGAATTTTAATCCATTTTTGGTTTCTAAAACAATAAACTTCGTAAGGTTTAATACCCATACTTTGGAATTCAGACATGGTGGTTCTTCTTTGGAAAACAGTTGTCATTTCAAAAGAAACTAACATAAATAAGGAAAATAATGAATAGTACCATTGTTCATCCATACACCAAAGAGCAACACAAAAGATTTGGAAAACAAAAAATGGTGCAACTGCATGTTCTTTGAATAATTCCAAAAATGTTGGTAACGGAATATCAAATTTATTTTCACCATAAGTTCTTAAATCTTTAGTTAAATCACCACTTAACCCAGTTGAATTTTGGAAGAATGATAATTTTGGTTGTTCATCAAATACAAATAATGGAGGAGTGAACTGACCAGTTTCTTTGTTTAATAAGTGACGTCTCTTTTGGTAGAAAAAACTAATTTGTTGTTCACCATCTTCAAAAGTTTCCCTAATAATTTTACTAATTTCACCAGATCCCGAATTTGGAGCAGGATCAATTTTAATGTAACTTGCTTCACCAATTGAATTAACAGGAGAGTAATTGAATTTGGTATTGATATCCAAATTCCAAAATGGCATCAACCAAATTAACATATTTAATGAAATAATTGTCATTAAATATACGAATGTCCACTCTTTACCTTTAATATAGGTGTCATATTCATTGAAGTAAAAATGACCAAAAATAGGATAAATGATAGTAAATGGCCAAACATATGGTCTTGCTATTAGTGATTTAGGAACCAATAGCTGTGACCCGACGATTGTTGGATTATTCACTAATTCAGACATATTGAATCAGTCTGATAAACTCGTTGCCGTTGCGAAAATTTTTTTCTGCCTCCGATAAGAGATCGAGCGTGGACCAATTTTTAGTCGTGTTGGGAAGATTCTAGAAGAGGTAAATAAATGGGAGATGATGAAGTTTGAATTTATTGTAGATGAGATGAATTGATATAAATAAAAAGAAATGTTTATTTGATGGTGTATTCCACGTGATCACCTGTTATGGGCAGACTGTGGCTTCCTCACTATTTAATGTGGGGCTTAAACTTAGCTCAAGTCACCATGTCTTTTTCTGAAATTCCCATACTTGATTTCAATTTAGTTACAAAGGATAAGCAACAGTTCCTTGGAGAATTACGCCATGCTCTTATTGAAGTTGGATTCCTTATACTTGTAAATTATGAGCCTGTAGGGCCTAATCCAAAAGACCTAGACCAAATTAACCTGCAAGCTCATAAATTTTTCCAGCTCCCACAAGATGTTAAAGATAAGTGTTCCATGATTAATTCTCCCCATTTCCTTGGATACAACAAATTAGCCAATGAAATCACTAGTCTTCATACTGATTGGAGAGAACAGATCGATCTTGCTAACGAATTACCAGCACCTACTTCGGGTCCCATATATAGGAATATCGAGGGCCCTAATCTCTGGCCAGATGAGACCCAATTACCCGAATTCAAGCCTGCAGTGTTGAATTACATTGACAAAATGACAAGTTTGGCAACTGTATTTAGAAAACTTGTTTGTGAAGCGTTAAAGATTCAACCTGATTCGTTGGATACCTACTTTAAACCCAATCAGCAGACCAAAATGAAGATCATTGCTTATCCTGATTCCACACAATTAGCAAATGGAAAATCAAATGTGTTGGATGATTCTCCTTCTACAGGCCAAGGGTGTGGACCGCATCGAGATTCCGACTTGTTGACGTACATTTATCAAGCTACTAATCATAAGAACTCTTTACAGGTACAGAATTTTCAAGGTAAATGGGTTAATGTACCTAATATCCACAATGGATTAGTTATAAATGCTGGTCAGACTTTAGAAGCTATAACTCAGGGGGTATGTAAAGCTACAATCCATAGAGTCATGGTCCCGGCTGCCAACTCTGGTACTAGGATCTCTATACCATTTTTCCAGACCATTGATTTGGACTCTCATAAGAGTATATTGGAAGATATACCTCTGGAGATCTTGAAATTGAAAGATGAAAGAGATGCCAAAATTAAAGATTGGGCTGTTGACACCGGGTTTCAATTTACTCCCGAAATATCGAAACACCCTGTGGGCCATTATGTATTTAGGAACCGTATAAAGTCTCACCAGGATGTGGCTGCAAAATACTACCCGGAGATACTAAAAGAGGTATTAGATACGTATAAACATTGACCAAAGGGGTTTAATAACATATTCAGATTAGGTATATATGAAGTGTATGAATAGTAATAAAATAAAGTAAAATAGTTTATTCTCCAGCTTTTTCTGGCTGTTTATATGTCGTTGCTTTCTTAACCCGGAGCAAGAGCTCGCGAAAATTTCGGACTATAACCTGCGATGATTAGAGATGATCATTTGAAAAAAGGCGCTGAAGTGTCCCCAATTCAGTCGTTAATAGCTGGTTCAATATCAGGAGCCGTAGCCAGGTATGTAAATAGTATTACTCTGAAATTTCGGGTTGAAAAAAGTGACATTTTACTAACATATACATAGGGCCATAACAGCACCTTTAGATACTGTCAAAATACGACTCCAACTTCAAACAGGTACCTTTAAAGACTATAAAGGAATGTTTTCTACCACCAAACACCTTATTAAAAACGAAGGGGTTCTTGCTTTATGGAAAGGGAACGTTCCCGCAGAAATTATGTATATATTATATGGTGGAGTTCAATTCACTTCCTATACAATCTTAAATAAAATGTTAAGTGAAGTAGAGAATAATACTCGAGTTCTATCGTTCAGAAGATCAACCCATTCGTTAATTGTTGGTTCCGGAGCCGGTATTGCTAGCACAATTGTCACTTATCCTTTTGATTTATTAAGGACAAGATTGGCTGCAAATAGTAACAAACAATTACTTTCAATGACTAGAACCATTAAATCAATTTATAAAAAAGACAGTTTTAAAGGATTTTTCATTGGAATACAACCAGCAATTGTTTCAGTAGCATCAACAACAGGATTGATATTCTTCACCTATGAACTAGCCAGAGAATTTTCTAACAAATATAACAATATACCATTTATTGAAGGTATATGCGGGTTTATAGCGGGTGCAACAGCCAAGGGTATAACATTTCCCCTTGACACTTTACGTAAACGATTACAAATGAACCGATTTGATGCAGAACTAGGTTCAAGAATATTTAAATTAATTACCAATATCTTTCAACACGAAGGAATATTCGGGCTTTATAAAGGTTTTAGCATTAGTATACTTAAAACAGCACCCACAAGTGCCATTTCGATTTTTGTTTATGAATATGCATTAAATATGATTACCAACAAAGGTTAAGATTATTTAAAAAGGTAATCATTATCATCGTCGTCATTATTATCATTACCATCATCATCATCATCGCTTTCAGCTACAAACTGGAAACTTCGATTAACATTAACAAAATCTGTATCTTCCTCTTCAGACCGCTCCTCAGGAATTTCATAGTATCTTGTTAATGAATTAGGCAGAATATATTCTTTGTCATCAGAATCACTGGTTGCAAATGATGATTCTCCTGTACCGGTTTGAGATTCGGATTTCAGACTGTTAAGATCTTTATGGGCATATAAAGATTGAGAGTTTTCAAGGATGTTATTCATTCTTGATTGTTTCTTGTTTAATGATTGTTCCTCCATAGTTTGTAGTTGGTTTTTAATATATCTGGGGAGAGTTTCACCCACTAATGAATGTCTTCTATTTTTATTCTCTAAAGGTTTATTCAACTCTCTTTGTTTCTGGGGGATTATACGGTTTAAATTGAACTTTTGCAGTTGTTCTTTAGGAGTTGTGTTGGATAAATCCGGTTTGGCGGTTACATTAATAGTTGACGTGGATGTGAGTGCAGGTTTACTTAGACTTGGATTTCTTTGAATAGTATTGATATTGGGTCTGGAACCTATAAGATCAAGTGACATTCTTCTTTCAGTTTTGGATAGTTTGGGCATTTCAATCTTTGGAGGTGGTGGCATCACTCTCTGACTAGGCTTGTTATCTTTAAACAGCTTTAAATTAAGTGATAGGATGATATTATCTACTTCGTTCATTAATTTATTTTTTCTGTTCTCCCAGGTAAAATCACTTCTTCCATATTCCGGGTTTTTATTCATTAACAGATTCAATTCTTGTTTGACCACCTCTGGTTCACTATTGGTGTATTGGCTTAGAAATTCAATTTGAAGGTCGTAGAGGAATTGGTTATTGGAATTTAAGTTACCAAACTCTTTTAAATATGAACTAATCTTATCTCTTCGATCTTGGTTAAACGACGGCTTGAAAAGTTAGTCGATGTTGTTACTAATATAATGCATTATCTACTTACTATGTTATCTAGTCTACTCATTTACAGGAATATTTTGCGCGGGACGTAAAAGTTACTCTTTAGAACCTACTTCTTTGCATCGAGGTCTCGTAACATCTGCTCTTCTCTTGCTTGTTTGATTCTTTCTGCTTCCAAAACATGTCTTTGAGCAGGTCTATTAAGAGCGAAGTCACCTTCTTTTGTTTTTCTTATATGATCTGGAATATAATCAGTATCTCTGACGGTTTTCATTGCTATACTATTACCTTTTGGATGATATAAATCCATGTATTCCAAGTCAGTTAAGCCCATTAACTTCTCCTTTAATGAAAGCCTTGCTCTATAGAATCCCGAGGTGACGTTTTCGTATCCATCGTTCCATCTATAGAAGAATAATCCATATACTACCATGGACCCAGTTATAAATGTCCCAAACCATCTGGTCCCCAAATTTAATTTTCTATTATTATCAACCTTTCTCAAGACTTTAAATTGTCCTGGATAAAGTTCACTTACAGGTCTTGGAGTATAATTTAGCTTTCTCATGGTCTCATTAACTTTCTTATATTGAGTAGGATTTTTCGGTATAGATGAAAACCCTGAAGGAGCATTCCCCGGGATATTGAATTCAGATGGATATCCTTCTGGGGGCCTTACATCAGATGGGTCATAAGGATTATATGGTGCTTTAGGAGGCACCCAACCTTTAGGATTTGGTCTTCTTTGAAGATTGTCTTGAGCCATTGAAGAATTTTTCACGTCGCACCTTGATTTCTGTTATTTGATCAACCTTGGGGAAATGAATTACCTTGAACAAGTGTTAACATTTTTTTCCCTTGAAACTTTAGATACAAGATTATATGCTCCCACCGATCCATTGAAGAAACAAGAGGTGGTTAAAAGAGCACAGGCCAAATCAAAATGGTCCACTCTTGAATTCAAGATCTATTTGGCAGTATTTGCAGTATTTGTTCCATTATTATATAAGACTGCAATGGAAGCATCTAATGAAACCAATCCTAATTATCCAAAATTTGAAAGATTATTAAGTAATGGATGGATCTTTGGTAGAAAAGTCGACAATTCAGATCAACAATACCGATTTTTCAGAGATAATTTCCCATTATTGATTGTATTAGTTACTGCCCATGTTGGATTAAGAAGATTTTTAACTCCCATTTTAAACATTTCAAAAAGAACTCAATTCGATTTGGGATTTGGATTGGTCTTCCTTTTAGGTGCTCATGGAATGAATTCTACCAAGATCTTAATTCATGTAATGATTAACTATTTAATTGGTAGGTACGTTTCAAATAACAAATTGGCTGTGGGATTGACATGGTTTTATGGAATTCTGTCTTTATTCATTAATGATAACTATCGTAACTTTCAATTTGGAATTGCATTTATTGATTCAGGATTTAAAGGAATTATTGAAAGATGGGATGTTTTCTTCAATTTTACTTTGTTAAGAATGCTTTCTTATAATCTTGATTTCCTTGAAAGGAAAAGAAACTTGTACAAACAAAGCAAGTTAAATGAACAAGACAAGTTGAGTGGTCTTGATGATAGACAAAGATTGACTGCACCATTGCCAATTGAAGATTATAACTTATCCAACTATCTTGCTTATGTTACTTATACACCATTATTTATAGCTGGTCCTATAATTACCTTTAACGACTATTTATATCAATCAAACTATGATCAAGCAAAATCAACTAAAGACTATAAAAGAACATTTATTTATGGCTTAAGGTTCTTATTTTGTGTTTTAGTAATGGAATTTTTATTACATTTCATCTATGTAGTTGCAGTATCTAAAACCAAAGCTTGGACTGGCAACACTCCATTTCAAATGTCGATGATTGGATTGTTTAATTTAAATATCATCTGGTTGAAGTTATTAATTCCATGGAGATTATTTAGATTATGGGCATTATTAGATGGTATTGATCCACCAGAGAATATGATTAGATGTATGGATAATAATTATTCAGCGGTAGCATTCTGGAGAGCCTGGCACAGATCTTATAACAGATTTGTTGTAAGATATATTTATATTCCATTAGGTGGTGGTGGTGCATATAGAGTAGTTAATACTTTGTGTGTATTTAGTTTTGTTGCAATTTGGCATGATATCGAATTGAAACTTTTATTATGGGGATGGTTAATTGTATTATTTTTAATTCCAGAGATTTCTGCTAGGATTTATTTTAAAAGATATGAACATAAATGGTGGTATACTTATCTTTGTAGTTTAGGAGCTATTGGTAATATTTGGATGATGATGATTGCAAATTTATTTGGATTCTGTTTAGGTAAGGATGGTACCGTTGCTTTACTTCAAGATATATTTGAAACTTTTAGCGGCATTAGATTTTTCATTGTATCGCTGGCGGTTCTTTTTGCAGCCACTCAAGTTATGTTTGAATTGAGAGAAAGTGAAAAGAGACGTGGTGTAGATGTTAAATGTTAGTGAATATACAAATAAGATCGATTTTAAAGTCAAACAAAGACTTAAAGTTAAAGAATGTGTTTAATAGCCAATTATGCCAAATCATGATGTCAAACACCAAGTTTGTATGGTGAACGAGACTCGCATTTTTCACTCACTATGGCTCCACCTACACCCGTATGGTCCAAGTTTGATATCCTTAGCACCTTTGGAAACCAAATAGGGGATCCTGAAGCGTCTAATTGTGAAAAGAAATCATTAACTCAAAACGAATGTACTTTCAAGTTATCATATCCAGATAGAATACCCAAAGTGATTTGCTTACCGTTTACCAGAGACTTTTTAAGATGTCTAATACGAACAACATCAGTAGAGAATGGGCGTAAAGTAGAGAAGGAGAAATGGGTTAATATCGAAGTTACTAGCGAACAAACCAACGAGAAAATGTTATTAGATGCTAACTATCAAGACACCATTAAAGAGTTCCTCCAAGCCGATAAGGACTTGAAGCGGATGTTGGAAGAAGAAACCCCGTAGATACTTCAGATAAACTAAATTCGCTCATTTAACCGTTAAAAATAGCATTACACCTCTTGTAAATAAGAATATATATTAATGAAATGATAATTCCTAGCAAAACCATATGACGTAAAATCACAAGACCACCTTAATCGTAAGTAGACCCTTCAGGTGGTTGAGATAACTTCTTATTAGCAGGTAAGGCCATCGACTTTCTTAACTCTAACAAAACGGTTTCCATGGAATAATTTCTCTTCCAGTTCTTAAGTGTATCAAATTTTTCAACGTCAACATTACCAACTGCATCGACACAAGGTAAGTTAATCTTGGAAATAAATTTCACTTTTGGAGGTTGATCAGGATATTTCTCATCACAGACAATGGTTAATGAGTAGATTCTGTTTTCATGAGTTGAATGTGGTGGACCTAATATGGTACCGTTCCAATTAGTCATGGTGATATCATCTTGGCTGCTTAAACCATATGAGATTGATTCAGCACTCAATCCTTTTTCTCCCTTTTCTAATTCTTCAAGGAGTTTGAAATTTCTAGGACTTTTAAATGTTAGTATGGTGATTCTTACAGAATATTAAACCATATTCAATTGATAATAGTAATTTAAAATCATAAATTATCCTAATCAATTTTGACTACTTCTATACTTACATCTTAGACATGGTAAATTTCAATCGCGAATGTCTTCATCACCATTTATTCCTGATCCTACAGAAACCGAACCTTTAGATATTCTTCGAGGAAGAAATGAAAACGAATTAGATCAACTAGAATTGAAGGAACTTGTTTCCAATTTAAAATTCCAAGTTTCTTCTCTTAAGACTGAAAAGCTGCTTTTATATCAAAGTAAACAATCGTTAAAAGACGAATATGAAGAATTATTGAAGCAAAAAAACGATAGAATTACCAAATTAGAAGATGATTTTGAATTCCTTTATAAGGAGAAAACTGAAATAACCTCTAAGTTATCAAATACAGATCAAATTAATGAATCCAAAGTGTCATCTTTAACTAATGAGAATAAGCGGTTAATAAGAGAGAATAGTCAACTATCGTCATCGGTTAATTCCATGGAACTGGCGAAGTCCCAACTTCAATTAAAGTTGGATAAAGTTGTTAGTGATCTTGAATGTATGAAAGAATTGAATGAAAGCTTGAATGAAAAAGTATCAAATTTGGAACAAGATAATCACCAACTAATTAAATATAATGATGAACTAATCATTAAACTTGATGATTCCCAAAAATCAAACGATTCACTGAAATTGAATACAAAATTATACACAGAAAACCAATCTTTGCAAAAACAGAACAATATTTTACAACTTAAAGTTGATAGATTATTGCAGAATAAGACATCTAACCAAATCTTGAAACAGAAGAATCTTTCTCTTATTAATAAACTTGAAGAGTTTGATAATTTGAAACAGAATTTCTCTAAATTGGAAATTGAAAACATCCGATTACAAAATAGATTGCTGAGTTTTATGGAGATAATTAAATCCAATACTTTAAATGATTCTGAAAACTCCATCTATGAAGTAATTAATAGCTTCAAACATCTTAAAAATACAAATACCGTTTTAGAAGATAAGCTCAAACAATCTCAAAAGGAAACCAATGATCTTAAGGCTAATCTCTTGGAGATCGAACATCAAATAAATCATCAATTACAACCAACCATTGAAAATTTGAAATCCCAAAATGATGAAAAGGCCAAAGTAATTGAAGAGCTTCAAAAAACTAAGAATCTAAATGCAAAAGAAATTGAATTTTTAAGAAGCCTGTTAAATAAATTGGAGAAAATCAATTTACAAACCCAAAAGGAAGCTGTTTCTAAATCAACTGATGAATATTTAAGTAAATTAGAAAAATTGGTTGACGAATATAAAGAAGAAATAAGTAATTTACAACAACAGTTGACTTCTAAACCAAGTGGTAATAAAACATTTGGTGCAAAGAGACCTAAATTAAATGATGAGTATAGAAGAAGATCAGAGATAGAAGCTAATAAGTTTCAAGCTGAAAACATCGAGCTTCTTTCTAAAATAAAAGATCTTGAACAAACCATAAATGGTCTCGAGTCGAAATTGAGTAATTATAAACAAATTGAAGATAAAACTCAAGAACTTCATATTCTTCAATTGAAAGTTAATCCATTTTATCAAGATCAAGTCATAAAGCAGTCTCAACTAGATGCTCTTCGTTCTGAGAATGAATCTCTTCTTAATAAATATGTAACTTCAAGCGCTACGGAAGATGTTCCTAGAGGGGTTTTTGAAAGACAAGAAATAGATATAGCTAATTTACAAGCTAAAATCGAAGATTTGCTCAAAAGAAATAGAAGATTAAACGAAAATTTTGTAAAGAAAGCTAGAGATATAATTTTAACTATTTCTAAGTTTTTTGGATTCAATATCGAGTTTTTAGAAGGATCTATTAAAGGTAATAATGTAGGTTCAAGAATTAAGTTGACCAGTAAATTTACTAATAGTGAAGATTTAAAGAATTCGTATGTCATTTTAGACGTTTCTTCTCAGACATTAAAAGCATATGGTTCTTATGAATTCACCAGTATATTGGGTGAATTACAACAAGAATGGGCCAATGACAAAGATCAATTACTGTGTATATTAAGTGCTTTAAATATTAAATTGTACCAAAAGTTTAGGATGAGATGAACTTAGGTACAACTGTAATAAACGACCATCTCATATTATATGATTGTATTCTTTTTTAAAGTATGTGATACTAAATTTAATAACTCTAATCCCTCTTTATTATAATTAGGCACCGCTTTATTAACTTGGTTCCAAGTTTCTCCTTTGTTAACATCTTCTTCATATTTAAGAAACTCTTGCTCAAAATTTGCTTTTTCAGCTTCAGTTGTGTGGGCCTTAAAGAAATTATATAACCAACCCCATATATCACCATTAGTCTTATCATTTTGTAAAGCTCTATCGAACCATGATTTAGCTTTATCAATTTTACCATCAACCCAGAAAAAGATCCCAATATTAAGCAAGATTATAGGTGAGTTATTAGTAGCTTTTAAAGAATCTAAAAATGCATTCTTTCTCTGGGACATTTTTGGTATTAAGGTTAAATTTTGAATCCAAATTTCTGGTGAGTTGGGAATGCTTCTTAATGCTTTACTGCAACTTTGCCTTGCTACTATCATTTCTTTATGCTTTCTTTCAAGCTTGATTTTGGCAACCCAAAGCAGAGCAGAATCTGGGTTAGATAACATAGCTCTATCGAGAACAGACCTTGCTTTCATTAGGTTATTAAGGAAGTCGTCCTCAATTGTAGAAAGAAATATCCATAATTGAACAGAATTTGCAAGCTTTTTAGTTGCTTGCGTAACAGAATCACGAGCTTCGGATATCTTTTTCAAATCATGAAGCAAGATTTGTCCTTGTTGAAGGTATAGCTTCTCTTCTTCGGGAAATAAATCCAATGCCTTTTGCACCAATGCAAGTATGTCAGCTTCGTAAGTACTTGATGGTTCGAGATACTGAAAGTACCGCTGAAGATGAATGTGCTTATACCACACAGCAGAAGATGAGTTAGGAATGTTTTGAATCATATCATTTGATACTGATTTAGCCCGCTTATGATTATCATTTTTCATTTCAAACTTAATAACTGCTTGCCATACCATTTCGTTATCATGAAATGTTTCAAGTGCCTTATCTAATATATCTCGGGCTCCTTGTATATCTTTAGAGGTTTTCCATTTATCTTTTGCATACATGAGATGAAATAATGCTTCTTTTGGGTTTGATTTAATAGCTCTTTCGTAAAACTCATATAATGTGTTAATATTGTACCCCTTGAAACTCTTAAATGCATAGAAAAACCTCATCCAGCAAGAAATATCATTTGGAAATTCTTCAACTATAAGTTCATAAATGCAGTTCGAAGTATGGAAATGCCCATTAGCGGCATGTTTACTAGCTTCAGAGAAGTATATACTTAGCTTATCTTCCGCTGCAATTGATGTTAATGTGTTTACAACTATAGCTTTGCAAGTAAGCAAGAAACCTTCATCTTCAGCTTTAACAGCTTCATCTAACCAATCACTCTGACTTAGCGTATTTTCTTGAAGCAGACTTATACCTTTTTCAAGCATCTTATTAAGCTTCGACTGTGACACTTCTTTGTTGGCCTTTTCCTCCAACTTCAATGCAGTAAGCCATATTTCATGATTGGATTTCATAGACTTTCTCGCTCTATTCAAAATAGTTTTGGCTTCTGAATAATCACATAAATTGATTAGAGATAACCAGAATTTCCATTCATTGGGGCAGAGTTCTATTACCTTATATAGTAATTTCTTTACATCTTCTTTATCTTCTTGTAATTCAATCATTTGTTCCCAGATTTTAACACTATTCGGTATAAATTCAAGACCTTTCATTAAGACTTTCCGACGAGAATTGTAATCAGTTATATTTTCTAATTCATATGCTTTAAGCCATAGATTTTCTGATTTACTGTTATATTTCAATGCTTCTGTGACAACCACTTTGGCCAATTTTATACCATCTGCTGAGTTCTTATGTATATCTATACTTTCAAGCCACACGTCTTCGTTATTAGGAATTCTCTGACACCCTTGGGTTATTAGTCTTTTAGCTGCATTATAGTTCTTTGCTTGAATTTCAAGACGTGCAGACGCTATCCAAGAGCTTGGCTTTAAAGGTTCTGATTTCCTCAATGAAGTCAATATAGCTCTATTACGTTGTAAATCAGCTAATTGGTTATCCATCTCTATACTTTCAACAGATTCTTCGTTGGTTTCATCTAGTATTGAATCCTTCTTACTTTTCCCAGATTGAATGTTCAATAAGTTGTCAGGAGTGGCATAAAACCGCTGTCTCAGCTGTTCTAAAAGTCTTGTTCTTTTGTTTCTCTTTGTTAAATCAGCTGCTTCAGGAATTGCAAGCCATTCATCAGCCGTTATAGATGAGAGATCTCTCTTCAAATCAGTGAATTGCGTTTCTAATTTGGATTCTGGAGCTGAAGAGAGTTGTTTTTGGGATTCGTTTGGTTTTCGTCTCAGCAGCAACCGTTTTTCTATTTCTTCATAAACTTTTTCGGCTTCATCATCGTCTTTGGTGGTAGATAAAAGACCATTATCTTTATCATCAGACTCAACATCACTTTCATCCAGGGCTTCAAAGGGTCGAAGAGATTTCAATGCACCTGTGTCTGCACCAGTCAGAAACCCCGTTGCTCCTCTTCCCACCCCAGGTACATACCCTGGAGGAGGCTCTTGATCAAGGAATGCTTTCCGTTCCATATATATGTTTATATGGTTTTCGCACCTATAAGTATATTTAGTTAGTTGAAGATTCTCACGTGATCTCATCTCGAGATTTCGCACCAAAATTTTTTTCTCATCTCTTCAAGCTTTAACAATGTCTAAAAGAGCAGCATCTGAAGATTTGTCTCACAATGGGACTCAAGCTGTGAAAAGTGGCGAAGATAGCGTTCCTAAATCCGTCACAATCGAAGAAGGTGACGACTCTGAAATGGGAGAATTCGAAGATCCTTATGGAGATGACTTTGAAAGTGATGGTGAAATTATTGAAATCGATTCAGATGGAGAAGGAGAAATTGATGAAGAACAGGCACAGAACAAAATAGAAGAATTGGAACAAATGGAAGAAGAAGAGAAATCTACCATTTATTTACCACACAAATCAAAACCTTTAGGTCCAGATGAGGTTTTAGAAGCAGACCCAAGTGTTTATGAAATGTTACATAACGTTAACTTACCATGGCCATGTTTAACTCTTGATGTATTACCAGATACTTTAGGGTCAGAAAGAAGAAATTACCCTGCCACTGTTTATGTTACAACTGCAACTCAAGCTTCACGTGCTAAAGATAATGAACTTTTAACCATGAAATTATCATCATTATCCAAGACTTTAGTTAAAGATGAAGACGATGAAGATGAAGATGAAGACGAAGACGATGTCGATTCTGACCCAATAATGGACAGTGAAAGTATTCCATTAAAATCTACCACCAATAGAATCAGAGTTTCACCACATGCTAATGAAACCGGAGAATATTTAACAGCTTTAATGAGTGAATCAGGTGAAGTATTAATTTATGACTTACAATCTCAATACAAGGCATTTGACACACCAGGGTTTATGATTCCAAAGAATGCCAAAAGACCAGTTCATACCATTAGAAACCATGGTAATGTTGAAGGTTATGGTTTAGACTGGTCCCCATTAATCAATACTGGATCCCTTTTAACTGGTGATTGTACTGGTAGAATTCACTTGACCAGTAGAACCAGTACTAACTGGACTACAGATAAAACTCCATTTGTTGCATCAGATGCTTCCATTGAAGATATTCAATGGTCTACTAGTGAAAACACTGTTTTCGCAACTGCTGGAACTGATGGTTATGTACGTATTTGGGATACTAGATCCAAGAAACATAAACCTGCTATTTCTGTTCAAGCTTCTACAACAGATGTTAATGTTATTTCTTGGTGTAATAAATTGAGTTATTTGTTGGCTTCAGGTCATGACGATGGTTCTTGGGGAGTATGGGATTTAAGAAACTTTAACGGACAAACTAAACCATCACCCGTTGCACATTATGACTTCCATAAATCAGCTATCACATCTATATCATTCAATCCATTGGATGAATCTATTATTGCTGTTTCTTCCGAAGATAATACTGTTACATTATGGGATTTAGCTGTTGAAGCTGATGATGAAGAAATCGCTGCTCAAAGAAAAGAAGCTCAAGAATTATATGATATTCCTCCACAATTATTATTTGTACATTGGCAAAGAGATGTTAAAGACGTTAGATGGCACAAACAAATTCCAGGTTGTTTAGTATCTACTGGTGGTGATGGTTTGAATATCTGGAAAACAATTTCTGTGTAGTTGTACATTAGATAGCATCAATATATTACGATTTAGAAATTCGCAGCCATTTTAGTTTTTTGCAGCCATTCTCTTAAAAAAATTCGCATCTAGAAATTTTTCACCATGGCTAAGAAAGATAAAAAATCCAAAGAAGCCAAAAAGGCAAGAGCTGCTGAGAAGCAGAAGAAGAATATGAGTAAAGCCGAACAAAAGTCGAAGAAGGCAGCTAAAAAGAGTGGAGAAGAAGAGGAAGATCAAGACATTGATCAAATATTAGAACAATATGCGAAAGAACAAGAAGCTTTCCAAGCTGTTAATATTGAAATTGTTAATAAACCAAGTAAAAGATTAAACCCAGCTATGGTTCCAAATCCAGTTCAAGGTAAGAAAGAGTTATTCCTTTTTGGAGGTGAGCATACTGAGAATGGACAGTCTCATTTCTATAATGATTTGTTCACATATTCTATTGAAAATGATACCTGGAGAAGAATAACTTCTAAAAACTCTCCATTACCACGTTCTTCACATTCAATGTGTGCACATCCGTCAGGAATTGTCTTGTTATTTGGAGGTGAATTCTCTTCCCCAAAACAATCTACCTTCTACCATTATGGTGATACCTGGATCTTAGATGCAGACACTAAGGAATGGACTAAAGTTGATCAAAAGAAAGGTCCATCTGCAAGATCTGGGCATCGTCTTGCGTGCTGGAAAAACTACATTATAATGCATGGTGGGTTTAGAGATTTGGGTACTACTACATCATATTTAAATGATGTATGGGTCTTTGACATCACCGATTATAAATGGCATGAAGTTACATTCCCACCTAATCATATAATACCAGATGCTAGATCCGGTCATTCATTAATTCCTTGTGCTGAAGGAGCTATTATTTATGGTGGTTATTGTAAAGTTAAAGCTCGTAAAGGATTACAAAAGGGTAAAGTATTAACTGATATCTGGACCTTGAAAATGAAATCAGATCCTAAAGCCATCAGATTTGAAAGAAGAAGAAAACAAGGGTTTAATCCTTCACCTAGAGTCGGTTGTTCATTAGTTTTTCATAAAAATAGAGGTATAATGTTTGGTGGTGTGTATGATTATGATGAGAGTGAAGAACAAATTGAATCTGAATTTTATAATAACTTATACTCATATCAAATTGAATCAAATAGATGGTATAATCTTTCATTAAAGCCACAAAGAAAAGCTAAACAAGTTCAAGTCAAAGAGAAAACTAGAGATGAAGATTTGGAAGATATTTTAAATGAAATTCTTGCAAAAGCAAAATTAAACGATGATGATGATGATGATGATGACGATAAAGAAGAAATGAGTCAAATAGAAAAATTAAAGAAGCAAGAAGAGGAAGAAGAGGAAGAAGAAAATGCAAAGAAGGTTGAATATCCAGTTGTTAACCAATTACCACATCCTAGATTTAACCCAGCTACTTGTGTAGTCGATGATACTTACTATATCTTTGGAGGTATTTTTGAAAGAGAAGAACAAGAATTTTGTTTAGATTCATTTTATGCCATTGATTTAAGTAAATTAGACGGTGTTAAGGTATTTTGGGAAGATCTTTCTGAGTTAGAGCAAGAATATGTTGGATCTGATGAAGAGGAAGATGACGAAGATGATGATGAAGATGATGATGAAGAGGAAGAGGAAGGTGCTGCCGATGCAGACGAAGCTGAAGAAGAGGAAGAAGAGGAAGAAGAAACCGAAGAAGTTGAAGAAGAATTCCCAGATGCTAGACCTTGGCTACCACATCCTAAACCATTTGAAAGTTTAAGAGCATTTTATGTTCGTACCGGTGCAGATTTCTTACAATGGGCTATTTCAAGTAATAGAGATGCTCGTGGTAAATATTTGAAGAAAGCAGCGTTTGATTTATGTGAAGATAGATTCTGGGAAAGAAGAGAACAAGTTAGTGTTGCTGAAGATAACTTGGAAGAATTGGGAGGAGTTGGAGAAGTCATTGAAAAAGACCCAGCCAAAACTACTAAAAGAAGATAGAATAATAGAATCAATATACAATATATCTACTATACAAAATTATGCAAAATGAATACCAACTTGATGGAAAGCGTATAACAATTTTAAGAAATCAGTTTGATCTAATTTAGCAGCTCTTTTGTCTGAATAACCAGTTTCAGTTAATACTTTCTCAATCTTTTCTTTAATTACGTTAGCTAAAGAAGTCTTTGAATCAATCATCATGGTATCCTCAGGATTTGCAGTAGCTAAATAAGTCTTATAATTTTTTTCTAAAATCTCCAACACATTTGAAGATTTAAAACCAGCAGCTATGGTTTTATTCTTCCTTACAAATACAATTCTAAGTAAACCATCCCATTCATTAAAATCGATATTTGGTCTTGGAGATTTAACTTCTATACGAACAACTGAAGATTCAACTTGTGGAGGTGGACGGAAATTATTTTTACCCACCTTCATTATATGAGTAACATTAGCCCACATTTGAACATTGGCTGATAAACGACAATAAAGAGCATCACCAGGTCTAGCTAAAAGTCTTAATGCAAACTCTCTTTGGAACATAAGTATAGAAACTCTTGGAGGTCTTGGTTGGTTTAATAATTTGAAAACCAAAGGACTACTGATTTGGTAAGGAGTATTTGAAATACAAATGTCAAAATATGGTAAATCAGTCTTCATAAAATCTCCCAATAGAATTTCCAATTTCTTTTGACTTGGAGTACCATGGACTCTTTTGGTTAATTCTGCTGCCATTCTTGGATCCATTTCAACAGCAATGACATTTTTGGCTTGTTCCAATATACGAACAGTTAAATTCCCAGTACCTGGACCAACTTCAAGTACGGTATCACTTGGTTTGATACCGGCCTTATCTACAATACCTTGAGCGACTAAAGGATTTTTCAAAATATGTTGCCCTAAATCGGTATTGAATTTGAACACAGAATTCATGTTTTTATCAGCGGCTACCTTGTTCCCCATAGGATTTGCCGCTGTTGTAAATTTCTTCTTTGCTGCTTTAGCCATCTAATAAAAATTTGAGATGTGGTCGCGATGAGGTTTCTTTTGTGTAGGACATTAGTCGCGGATTTGAAACAAAACAAATCACTGTTTAAAGTCCCACATAATTGTTCATAGTTTTTGACACTTCACGAATACCCTAACATCAACATAGCAGTATATGAGTTCTGATGTCCTATTGTTATCAGATATACTAAATACAGCTCCACAATTTACGTTTTTTAATGAATTGATAGATATACCGTCTGTGGAGTCGGAGATTAACACTCATGATTTGATAAAGATTAATAAAATCATCGACGATATAGGTTTATACTTGAAGGAAGTGAACATTTTATTCACACAACTTCGTTCGTCAAGAATCGAAGAAAATTGTGATATAAATTGGTACTTTGAAGGTAGAATCCAAGTGCATGAGTTGTATGGTCATATAGATGGTATTGATGGTGTAATATCTAAATTACTTGTAATTCTTGATGATTCGACGCCGACAAATCATATCCAATACAATCATTTATTGAACAAGTTCGAAGAGACTAGTGATCTTTTATTAGAAGTTAAGAAGTACTTGATCTTAATAAAGAAGAAGGTGGATATTTCTATCAACTATAAAGAATTAATGGAATTGACAATTCAATCGTTATCTCAAGAAATCTCCAAATGTTCTGAAACATTTAAGAAATTACTGCAAATGAAAATATCAAGTCCTATAAAAGATATGTCAGAAGTTAGCATTCAGGAGATTTTAACTAAAATGAAGAATAATAAGTATAATAAGTCAATTACTTTACCAACATTTAATGAATTTGATGACCTTTTTTATAACGAATATTTAAACCTTGATTCCAATTTAGAACCTTTGAAAGTTTCTATGGAATTTTTACCTCTCAGAATTCAAGAATTTTCTTCTATTGCTAGTTCAATGTTTAACCAACTTGTAGTTGAAGTGAATGGTGTATATAATGATTTAATATCTAAATGGGAAAAACTAATAACCAACTTTGAAGCATTCAAATGTAAATCTATTGATTATAAATGGACAGAAGTATTTCAATATCTTGTTGATCAAATAATAGAAAGAGCTACTGGACTTTTAAATGAATTTGAAACGAACCCTAATAAACGAGTATCTAAAAGAATTGGTGAAAACTATAAAATTTGTGTTAATTCTATAACCATGATGAATAAAGCACTTGAAGAAAAAGTACTTAAAAGTAACATGGTAATTCAAGAATTTAATGAAAAAGTATTACCAATATGGAACAAATTAAATGATATTTTATCTTCATCAAGAAAGATTGAAGATTTATCAATTTATACAAATCATATAGAAGGGCTTAAAGCTCTTAAGACTAAAAAGTCACCCACTCCTCCTTCAATACCTCATATTTTTCAAGATAATAAAAAAGGTTTGGGTATTGATTTAGGTATTGATGTTGAAAGTTCAAATGTTCCAATAAGTATTAAGAATGTCAATAAAATTAAAGATTTAAAGATTGAAGGAGGATTGAAAAAATCCCAAAAACCAAATTTACTTCATGAATTTAAATTAGTAAGACTTAATGAAGAGAAAACTCCTGAAATTAAAGATTATGATACTTCAAAAGATTCAATAGATATTGAAGAAATTAATGAACTAACTAAAAAATTAAATAAAATTGATTTAAATGATTTAACTATACCAAAACCTAATTTTAAATCAAAAATTCCAATTATTAATATTCACTATATACAAAAGGGTTACCCTATAATTAAAAGAAAATACTTGGATTCACCAACAAAAATTCCTATAATTCAACCAAGTCATCCTGTATTCAATTCACCTATAACTAGTCCTTTAAGGAAAAAATTAGATTCACCTATATTATTTAATGCTAAATCTTCCCCAACAAGATCTAGAAATACCTCCAGAGTTTCTTCATATAATTTCACATCGCCGGTGAATTTAGGTAATACCCCGAACTTATCATACCCACAATCATCACCATCTTATCATTCAACATCACCTGATAGACCCACATCATCTATTGGATCAAGATTTGATGATGAACATTTATTACAACCTTTAAAAATCTTAAGACCTTGGAAATAAATTTACTTTTTTGGTTCATTTGATTCTTTCTTCATGGTTTTACTTGTAAACCCATCTAAAAAGAAATCTTTTCCAAATATTTTATACATAAGACTATTTTTTTCAACTTGCCATTTCTCAACCTCATCAAATCTTCGTATTTCTCCATCCTCTAAAAGTTCACCTTGTTGGATCTTCTTTGTTGATTTCCCTTCAAGACGACGAACCATTTCAAATGTAGTAATCGCAAGAATAGGAATAGAAATCAATACAAGATAAATCCCATTATATCTTTGCTTAACCGCTGTAGGTGCTTTTTTCCAATTAGCTTTACCAGTATCAACTAACTCTTTTATAAATTCAGAATCTCCACTTGCACCAGTTGTGTTTGGAATCTTAATATTAAGCCTAGGTTTTACCTTTTGTGCTGAAGGTTTCCCATCTCTGTGAAATGATGAGTTCTTAAATTTACTCTCTGACATTAAGTAATTTTTCACGTTTTCTATTTATATTTCGCTCCTACCTAAAATAGCTAAATATAAACTTTGGAGCGAAATTAATTTCATTAAAAATGATTCAAACTACTGTTCAAAAATACCTTGGAAATCATCCTAGACCTGAAGATATCACATATAGTTATGGAACTGCTGGGTTCCGTATGAATGCTTCAAAATTAGATTATGTTAACTATGTTGTCGGAATTCTTGCTAGTTTAAGATCAAAGTATCTTAAAGGTAAGACTATTGGTGTAATGATCACTGCATCTCATAATCCTCCTCCTGATAACGGTGTTAAAGTTGTTGATCCTTTAGGTAATATGTTAGAAAGTGCCTGGGAAACCCATGCTACCTTATTGGCTAATTCTACCCATGAAACCTTGGTTGATAATATTGAAAAATTGATTAAACAGTTAGATATTGATATTGATCAACAAGCAAACATTGTAATCGGAAGAGATTCAAGAGATTCAAGTGAAAGATTATGCCAATCAACTATTGAAGGAATCAAGTCTCTCGATAAGTCCTCATTTACTGACTATGGGTTATTAACTACTCCACAATTACATTATTTGGTTCGTACCAAGAATGATCCACAATTTGGTGATAACTCAGAAGTTGGTTACTACACCAAAATGGCTGATTCATTCAAGAAAATTTCCAAACTTTGTGAACATGATTCAAAAATCGATATAATTATTGATTCAGCTAATGGAATTGGAGCTCCAAAAGTTAAAGAGTTAGTAGATAAGTATCTTTCAGAAGAAATTAGTTTAACTCTTCTTAATGGAGAATATCAAAAACCAGAAACTTTGAACTTTGGATGTGGGGCCGATTTTGTTAAAACCAACCACAAATATCCAAAAGGTATTACATCTGAATCAATTGAATCTGATAAATTATTTGCATCATTTGATGGTGATGCTGATAGATTAATTTGTTACTATAAAGACGAAGCAGGAGAATTCCAGCTCTTAGATGGTGACAAATTAGCCACTGTGATTGCATTATTTTTCCAAACTCTTTTCAAAAATTTAGAAGGATTGGATTTAAATATTGGGTTGATTCAAACTGCTTATGCCAATGGATCATCAACCAAGTACGTTGAAGATGTATTAAAGATCCCAGTTGTATGTGCTAAAACTGGTGTTAAACACTTACATCATGAAGCCGAAAACTTTGATATTGGTATCTATTTTGAAGCCAATGGTCATGGTACAGTTATTTTTGATGATAAAGCTGAAACCAAAATCTTTGCTTACAAACCATCTACTCCAGAACAAGAACTGGCAATCAAGGTTTTACAAGAATTCACTAAATTAATCAACCAAACTGTTGGGGATGCTATTAGTGATTTAATGGCCATCTTAATTATATTAAAGTATTTAAACTATAAACCAAGTGACTGGAATAAATCATATACCGATTTACCAAATAAATTAATTAAAGTGATTGTTCCAGATAGAACTGTATATAAAACCACCAATGCAGAAAGAACTTTAGTTGAACCAAAAGGTTTACAAGATAAAATCGATGAAATTGTAAATAAATATAAGGATGGTAGATCGTTTGTTAGAGCTTCAGGTACTGAAGATGCGGTTAGGGTCTATGCCGAAGCAAGTACTGAAGAAGATGCTGTTAGGTTGGTCGAAGAAGTCAAAGCATTATTGACATAAATTAACAGATTCATTGACTAGCGTGTAGTTTTTTAAATGTACCTGGAGTCTGAAACTTTTTTAAAGACCATACTCCTTTTCTTAATAATTTAGCTCTTTTCTCTAATGATCTATACCAATTTTCTTGGTCTCCAAATTCAGCACCAACTTTACTTTCATATACAACACCTAACCCACTTCTAATCATTTCAGCACTAACATCTTTCTTACCTGTCCATTTCCAAACCTGCGCTCTAGCAACAACTCTTTTATATTGGTCTATCAGGTAAGGTGTAATGGTAACGTATCTTCCATCAACATAATTTCTAAGCCAAAGTAATGCTTCTTCACTTAAAGGTTGGGCAGGTTTACCAAAATGAGCTCTTTCTGGTGCATCTACACCTGCAAGTCTAATCATTAATGTCTCATCTTTTAAAGCTCTACCAGTTGGTATGGACCGTAACCAGCCCCACCCACCTAGAATTCCTCCAGGAGTATGGAAAAACCTGAAATTATCACCATCTCCAACTCTAGTAACCTTACCATATAATGGTCTATTATTATCTAAAATATCTGGGGTTAGATCAAGGTAATTTCTGACTCTTTGGATATACCGTTTATAAAATTTAAACCCTAAAAATAAGGATGTGGTAATCCCTGCTGATAATAGGAGCACCTTAGGATGAACTATTGTAATATCTTCATTGGGTATTGGTGCCATTTAAGTTTTTTTCCGTTAATGAGTATTTATATTTTGATCTAGGAAACTACCTCATATGGGAAACCTGGAATATGAATTGAAGTGCCCTGCACAAATTATTTTTTTAGGTTAATACCCTTTTTTTTTCAAATTATTTGTCCACCCATTATAGATTGATAGTTTCCAATGTCATTACCCGATGGTGAATACGAGTTGGATCTTTCAAGCCTCAACACAGAAGCTTTTGCTATAAGGTATGGAGTTATACCTGATAATTTCCAAAAATCCAATCTTACATTATATGAGTATGATAAAAACCTTGTATTAGAAGCTAAAGGTGATGAAACCATTTTATTTGAAGGTGTTAAGCAATTACAAAACCAAAACCTGTTGGGATCTTATTATTTAACTTTCAACGAGCAGAATTCATCTGCAAAAGTCCATAAATTAGACAATATAATTCGGGTTACTCGAAGTCGAAATAATATTAAATGGACCAATATGATCCAAAAATGGAATTCTAAAAACCAGAGTAAAACCATAATTGATGACAAACAGTTAGATAATTTGGACTTCCCATTTGAAATGCAATTTGGTGATGACGATATTGAATTCGATCGAGATCCTAGTCCTGAAAGAGTAACCAATAAGCCCAAATCATCTGAACCGTCAATGAATGAACAACGAACACAAAACCCGCCTTCAAATCCTACACCAATTGCAAAATTAAAATCGCCAGCACCAGTTAAATCCACTGAAAATTATAATTTAGAGATTTCATCGAATCCAAGTTCACCATTAGAGGACGAAATTGCATTTAGTGACGATTTTAAAGATTTAGAGGATCAATTGGAAGAAGTACTAGATAAAGAGTTTGTTAACATTGTTGATGAGCCAAAACAACAACAAAAATCAACTGCATTGAAGAGACCACGGCCACATTCTTCAGCCAATGAAAAGCCAATGAGCTTACGAGAATTAATGGGGGACCAAGAGTATAGTAGTGAAGAAGAATGAGGTCCGCGTTTTTTTTCCTGCCAAGTATGGAACTGCTTCAACAAAGGATCCAGACCCTTGAAACATTGGTAGGCCAAACAAATGTCATAAACGAAATAAATCAACTAAATGAGACCATACGAATAATATTTGAACAATTCCCCGAATTGAATCGACTAAATAACATAAATATCACCGAGCATGATGAATATAAGATCAACCTTCTTTTAGCAAATTATAATAAGTTCAAACTCATCTTAAACAACGTTTTACAAATCAACCTGATGGAAATCTCCATTGTTCCTGAAATCGATGTATCTCCTATAATATCTCAAAAGATTCAATTAATTAAATTAAGTAATGCTTACTTAAAGAATTTGGTATATAGCCTCTTAACATTGGAGAAATATGTTAACTTTATGGTCCAAGAGAATGAATTTTATGAAAATATGAATCAGAAAATCAAGTTGTTCAATAGACAATTACGAAGTCAAGATGAATATTGAATAAACTTACGTCTAGTTTATATCATCTATAGTATATAATAATGAATATTCGCAGTGCGAAACCGTGATGACATGAATTTTGTACGAAGACTCTACACCCAACCAATACCAAAACTTTCGGATACAATAGTGGTAGCAATGTCATCTGGAGTTGATAGTTCGGTGGCCGCTTCTTTTTATAAAAAATATCCCAATGTTATAGGGGTATATATGGCTAACTGGCTGAAAGATGCAAAATGTAATGAAGAAGAATGGAAAATTGTGAAACAAGTGTGTAATCAGCTAGGTATGCCTTGTGAAAGAGTTAACTTTGAAAAAGAGTATTGGCAACATGTTTTCAATCCAATGATCGAATATTATGAAATGGGATTAACTCCAAATCCAGATTTGAATTGTAATAAGTTTATCAAATTTGGTCAATTAACTGAATATTTAGACCAAAAGTATAAAGACTATTTCCTTGTGACAGGCCACTATCTGAGAATCTTACATGAAAATGATGATTATGGATTATTCAGATCGGTTTTCAGACCAAAAGACCAGTCGTATTATCTTTCATCGATAAATAAAGAGGTGATGTCCAAATTATTATTACCTATAGGACATTTACCTAAACCAAAAGTACGTGAAATAGCACATGATCTTGACCTTGTAAATAAAGACAAACCGGACTCTATGGGCTTATGTTTTGTTAGTCAGGAAGAGAAAAAATTCGATAAATTTCTTGATGAGTATATTCAACCTAAACCAGGTAATATTATCACCGAAGATGGTAAAATATGGGGGAAACATAATGGGTTATGGTATGGTACTATTGGACAGAAGAGTAAGATTTCAATGCCTCAAGGTGATCCGAAGTATAAGGGTACATGGTTTATTAGTGAAAAGAGATTTGATACTAATGAATTGGTAATAGTTAAAGGTAATGATAATCCTGCTCTCTTTAAAAATTGTTTAAAAGTCGGCAAATTTGAACAATTATCTGAATTAAAAGGACCATTAACTTTGCAATATAGATCATTGCAATCGCCTATTAGTATCAAGTCATTAAATAGAGTAGGAGACAATAATCTTGAAATCGAATTAGTTGCCAAACAAAGAGCTATGGCACCAGGCCAAAATATAGTTGTATATAACGAAGATAGAGTTTTGGGTAGTGGGATATTACTTGAATCATATAATAACTGTACATAGAATAATTTACAATACATAACACATAACACATAGACATAACCAGACATTAACCAAATCAACAAGCTTAAAAGCTGGTGATTTGTGGGTATAAATTCTTTGAGGTTCTAATCTTTTCATGCAAATAAGATAACACAGAAGACACAATTTCTTTGTGTTTCTTAACATCATTGATAGAGACCTTTTTATTAAATTCATCAGCCAAATCATCAACATCATTATTTTCAACTTTAGAAGATTTTTGAGTGTTTGACACACCACCAAATTCAGATGATATTGGATAATTGAATTGGAAATTCTTAAAGTATTGACCATTGTTGAAAGATTCTTGAGTAGGTACTTGGTTTGGTGCAGGATGATGAGCAGCACTTGGGTAACCATGGATTGGGTTAGCACCAGGATGAGCACCTTGATGATGTGGTTGATGAGGAGCATGAGCACCAGGTCCAGGATATCCAGTTGGATGTGGATGAGCTGAAGCTTCTTGTTGGTTAAGTAAATGTGTAGTTTGTGGGTATTGATATGGTTGATGATAAGTATCAATTGAAGTATTTAATGAAGAGAAAAACTTTTCTGCTTCATATAAATTACTTATTGGTTGACCATTAAACGCTTGAGGTTGAGTAGGAACTGGATGATGATGAGTATCAATATTATTTAATTTATTAAACATATCAAGGTTATAAGTACCTTCCTTTTTAACGTTAAAATCATTCAAAATGTTATCAAGAATTGACAAGTTTTGTTTTTTCTGTTGTTGTTTCAATTTTTTATTTAATTTTTTGGTTTGGGTATGGTCTTGACTGTGAATCTTCATATGTTTTTTAAGATCTTGAGGTCTTTTAAAAGATTTTGGACATAATTCACAATGGAAAGGTTTCAAAGGAACATGTACTCTTAAATGACTGGTAATATGATCTCTTTTAACCGTTTTGGTCATACAGTTATCCCAAAAACAAGTCAAAGATAAGTTGTTTGAAGATTTTCTACCAACATGATCATCACATAAATGATCATATAAAATTTCAGGAGTTTCAAAAACAACATCACAATCTTTCCATAAACATTTGAAAGGACCTTTTAAGTCTTCATCTTTAATTTTCTTATAAGTTTTCTTCTTTTTAGGAGTTGGTTGAGATGCATCCGAAGGATAATTTGGAGAATTTGAGTTGGAATTAGAAGTAAATGAGTTTGATGGAGAATTATTTAATGAAATTGAAGAATGAGGAGTTAATGATAAATTATCTTGATACAGATTATTGCTTCCAACGCTATCATGATGAGCAACAGGGAAATTATTAGAATTGGGCACTGGGATGGGTAAGGAGTTTAATGGACTTTGTAATTGGTGAGGATTTGATTGGGATGAACTATTGGTAATATTACCATTCAAATAACTTATAGGATGTAAATTATAATTCATGTTTAAATAATTATCAAATAAATCACTCATGTCCAAATCCGATTTATTTATACTCATTTTCTTGTTAATTGTTAAAAATCTTGGGACAACTAAGAATTTTATAAGAAATTTTAAGACAAGAAAAGTAATTCTTGGCAAAAAAAATGAATGAGCGCAATGGTACGGAGGAATGCGATGGTGGTAAAATTGCGTGAAATGGGCTGAGATACGGTGGTAGCGTGGGACGGGGCGTAGGAGGCTTGGAAAAAGAAAGATAAAGTTTGGGCAGGTGATGTAGGGTGTTGTACAGGGCAAGCGAATTAACAGGGTGTAGCGTGTTAATAGGGTATATGTAAGACTTACGTGTTATTTTGGGATTGGAGGATGGTGATAAGAGGTAGATATTATGGGTTGGATGTTGGGTTTAAGTGCAAGTAGAGTAAAGTGTAATTTAACGAATAGCGCACTCGAACATGTTTCTGCACCATTGGAAGTTTCTGCACCACTCGCACCATTCCTCGGTGTACTTTTTGAAATTAGACCGCCTATTTGCTAAATTTAGTACGACAATGTAATTCTTGCGAAATCTACCCATAATGTATTAATATAAACTATTTACACCAAATTGTCCATTTTGTACTTTATTATTTAAACATTTTTATCACCAACTGGAGGGTTTTGAGCTTCAGCTGCTGCTTTAGCTTGTGCTTGTGCTTGAGCTTTAGCAGCGGCAATTGCCCTATTCTTCATGGTCTTACCAAAAAATGGTACTAAGAATAAAAATGCAATTGTCTCTAAAACTACCCAAGCAATTAAAATCCCAAAATTTCTACCCATTTGTCCTTTATAAGTGTCAAAAAACACAACCTTGGTCAATTCATAAGAATTATGAACTGGCATGGCATAACCGTATCTGAAAAATTTAGCTTCTAATGCAATTGGTGAAAAAGTTGGTGAAATATTAATCAAAACCCAAAACAATAACCAGAACCCAATTAACGGTGGGAAATATATGACTAAAAGCATTGCTGCAATTTCATTCATTAAACCAACTGAAATCATGGTTATAAAGGAAATCATCCAATAAACCAAAAATCCAGATTTTCCAAAAGCTACTGTGAAATCAACTTGAAAAGCCAATGTAACTAATGAATAAGCTAAACTTAAAAAAAAGTATGATATATATGAACTCAATACTCTATAAAGTAAGAAATGGATATTTTTCAATTTTAGTTGAGCTACATCTTTATGGACTTCTGTGAACATATTAACTTGGAAAAAAGTAAGAATGATAATATAAATTAATCCAACTTGAGATGGTGCAGTAAGAACTGGATTGGTAAATGGTCTATTATCAACAAAATTAAATTCAACTGGTTGAGCCAATTTTTTTGCTTGAGTTGGAGTGAATTCATCTTGATCTAAAACTGAAGTCAAATTATCAGAAGCTCTTAACCACATTCTTTCAATCAATTGCACATTCACCGTTACGTATGAATTCATATTTATGAAATCTCTTCCAGTTTCATAAATAGAATAGATTAAATTAGAAGCATTAACATTAGTATTATCATTTGATATAAAGTCTTTGTATTGATTGGTTGCATTAGGAACAACATAAATTGAAGACCAATATAATTGATGATGGATTTGTCTCTCAACTTCTTCAAAAATAGTATTATCATGTTCTTTAGCAGTCTTACTGAACTCAGAGAAGTCAACAACTTCCCAACCTCCATGAGCTCTGGCTTCAGGTGTCGATACAATTTGTCTAATAGTATCTCCAATGAATGGTGTTTGACCATCAGTCTCTTCATCTCCAATGACCACCAACATCTTGAGATTCCCCAAACGATCATTTCTCTTGTATGAAGATCCCCAATACACAGAGAATATTCCCAAGATACAAAAAACCATCAACAAATAAGTCAACCCATAATCCTTAAGAATTTTCATTCTAGCAGACTTTAATTTAGGATTGAAAAATGACACCGAGCTTGAAACTCTTTGCAATAATGATGGAGATCTTTCCAAATTATTTCCTTGTTGTTGAGGTTCGAACTTTTCAACATTATTATCACTGGCAGATTCGTTACCTAAACTGTCAGTATTTGAGTCTACTTCGACGTTACTGTGGCTATTACGGGAGTTGAAATTCTCATGTGTAGTTGAGTTTCTGTTGGAGTGTGTGTCACTACCTTCGTTGGTATTTGCTCTTTTTACAGCATTTTCAAATGCATTATCATAACTATCCGACATATGGAATAAGACAATAAAAAGCAACCGGTTAAGAGTTTAAATATAAATTTTAAGCTTAATAATCACTCTAATGCGAATAGCCTTCCGTCGGAAAACAAAACAAAACAGGTTATTACCGAAGCGATGAGTGTTGGACTGCGGTGATACGTCCAAAAAGAGGAAGTCCGTCCAGGGTGAGAATTCCCGGTCATACACTAATACGGTGATCACCGGTTCAAGGTGGCTCTATCAAGTCAAGGGGATCTATATTTGTAAAAGAACAGGTTAACGCCGACGGTCGGGGTGGATTAAGTAAGCGTGTTATTCGTCAACTAATGCATATTGCTGCATAAAAGGTTTTTTTTGACGTCAAGATTACACTCGGAAAAACAAATATGCGGGCGTCCTTTCTGAATCGATGGTTTGGGTGGATATTATTTGCTAGCTTTAGAGTATATATCATGGCTTAATACCTGTAAATGTAGGAGCAGATCCCCATTTATCAGACTGAATATAATTTGGGCTTATACAGATTTCAAAAGATATGGTACAGGTTATCATCTGTCTACATATAGTTTAAATATGCGGCTTTTGACGTAACAAGTTAAACGCCGGAACTATTATGAGCAAATACCATGACCATTAAGTAATAGACATATACGTTTAAATAGGCGGCATTTGACATAAAAAGTCAAACGCCAGCTAAAAGCCATGACCTTTTCACCGTTCCGTTATAGCTTGAATTGCGGTCCGATAATAATGAGAACCAGGGCGATGAGCCGAAGTTTAGATATTTAGACTACGCGACATCAACCAATTTCGCACGACATCAAAGCCCATTTGCTCACGACATTAACCGGCTCATCCACACTCTTTGGAGTGCGACTTGCTCAGTAGCTATCATGAGTAATCCTCCTAATCCTTCTACGTCTACCACACAAACAATACTAAAACACCATGATGATAACGAAGAACAATCACAACCAGTGCTACATTTACGAAAACATGACAACAAACCCAAGGTAAGGTGGACTGATGACACCGTTGATAATGAGCATATGAATAAGAAGAAGACCAAGATTTGTTGCATATTCCATCCTCAAAGAGATTTCGACCATCCTGATTGCTCTAGCAGCGATTCAGACAGTGAAAGCGATCAAAGTGACGAAGAAAACGGTTCCTCGAGCCCTAATGCCTACGAAAAACAACCTAAATATAATCGAAATTAAATATACAAAGGTACAAATACTTACTAAAAGACATGATATTAAATATATAGTACAATAATGCTCTATTAAAATGCAAACTGTTTGGCTTTTGATCGTGAATGTCAATCTGGATATGAATGGCGGGGGCAGCGGGGTTCATGCATAAAAGTGCCGATATGCTCTGTGTTTCAAAATGCCGTCAAGTTGTATTAGCCTACGTTAAATTAGCTTCCGTTGAATCTGTTTAAGCATCATCAGGATTAGTCACTTTCAACTTCCTAGAATAATCCACATCATCTCCAAATGTTAAGTTAGAAGTATTATTATTAATAAACATCGGTTCAAGTCTTGTATCTTGTTTCCTACTCTCAAATTCAGTAATTGGAAACATTACAATTTCATCAAATTCTTGATTATCTTGATTTGGTGAATTTAATTTCTTCTTTGATGAATTTCTATTTAACCCATTAGTTGAATCTTTTCTTAACATTGTGAATAATGATTTATTTGAATTATCTCTTTTTAATGAATGATTAGCTGATTTAATAACTGGTGTAGCTTTATTAAATGATTCATCTGAAGAAAATTGATTTTCTTCATCGGTATAATCATCATTATTTCTATCACCACGATTATAACAGCAACAACAATATAAAATCCCTGCAATTAAACCTAATAAAACTATTCCAACAGCTGTAAATGTTCCTGCCACTTTACCTTTGGAATCGAAAAAATCATTACTATTGTTCTCGGTTTCATCAGTTGGAGTTGCCGATGATGAATTATCTGCTTCACTACTTTCAGTTGGTGCAGTGGTAATAAATTCAGTTTTAACAAGTATTGATTGACTACCATGAACAGTAGTAACTGAATAAATATAACCTGAAGAATCTGATGCTTCAGTAGTAGAAGATTCAATTTCAGATTCAGTAGTTGAAGACTTTTCCGAAGATTCACTCGAAGAACTTGAAGATTGTGTTGAAGAAATTTCCGATGAGCTCGTGGCCAGGGATTCGGGAGTGGACGAACTCGAACTACTTGAAGTGGATGCGGAAGATTTCGAAGTTGAAGAACTTGAACTAGTAGTTGAAGTAGATGTTGAACTTGAACTTGAACTTGGACTTGAACTCGAACTGGAACTCGAACTTGAAATAGTAATTTCACCATCAGGGTTATTCAAATCGATATAGCCAAAATAACCCTGACCTGCACACTGTTCATATGAATAACCGGGACATGGAACTTCACAATCCAGGTCATCAGTACTTGAATCTGGTAAAGAATCGGAACACCAACATCTTCTACCTTGAAGAATTGCATACTTATAACCATCATTTAAACAAGTATCATGACACAACCCATTTGACATATACTGATCAGATACACTATCAAAGTTACTACCACTATTAGAACTCGAACATAATCCCAATTTTAATGCTTCGATAGTTGTTAAAAATAATAAATAAACGAACATAATTTATTTAAAATTGTTTTAAGGATGGGATTTTGTTGAAAATTAATAAAAATGCACCAGGGATTATTTTAAAATTTCAGTACTTATATTCCCTTATATCTCAAAAAAATTTTAGAATTTTTCCTTTCGTCGGATTAGGTAATAATTAATCTTTTTCCAGTGGTGCGCATATATAGCAACGATGGTGGATAGTAGCGAAGGGGAATGGGGAATGAAATTTTTTACTTTATGAAGTTATTTTTTGGGGAAACGGTTTAAACAATAAAAGTGTTTCAGATTATAGCAATCGATTAAGTACTGTTAATTATAATTTAGAATTAAGGATTTCATTTTCTTTGGTATTTCTTTTTTTTATTTCGCTCATTTAACCATGCGGGTGTATTTCCCAATGTGGTAATGATATTGAAACACAAGCTTAGATCTTAAATGATATCATTGGATTGTAATCTTTCGACTAAGCTTTGATTCATAGATACCAATTTCTTTTTATTCATTGCGTTTATCGTTTTATACTGATGTTGTTTGAATATTTTACTTGGAATTGTAAAAGTTTTTTGTCGATTTAGTTGTATCTCATTAATGTTCGTATCTTGCGGCTCAATGTGATTGTTAAAATAACTCAATTGAAGGTCAATCTTATGTACATGTTTTATAGCAATTTTCATGAATTTAATTAAGTTTTCATTGGAAATCTCCAATTTAACCAATTGCTCTCTAAAATCAAACAATAGTTTATTCACAATGTGCAATTGATTATCTAAATCATAGGATACTCTGTCTAAATACATACAAATAAACTTATAAATTTGAATATCATCAGTTGGTAGATAATTTTCAATCATTAGTTGAATTTTGTCATGTGTTGATAAGTTTGATTTATGAATACCATTATAAATACTTTTTAAAGAATATTTATTTAATGGGAATCTAGAGTAGATATTTTTAATTGTTAACCTAGTTGGTGAGTTTTTCACCTTGAAATAAATCACCTTATTAACCAATTTAACATCTTGATGCCAATCTTTATAATTAATGTCTTGTTCTATAAATTTTATAAATTCGGATTCGTTGTGACAATGTTGCAGATAATCGTCAATTATACTATAAAGAAAGTCTTTGGTGATAGGCAAATTAATTATAGATGCTTGATTTAAAAACTCTTCTTTAAGATATAAATTGGTGATGATTTTATAAATTCTACTCCAGGATACCAAGTCCAATTTGATATCATAATGTTTAGCGATTTTTAAGATTTTGATCACATTCATATAAATATTTGAAGTAGACCGAATCCGAGAGTTGATGAAATTCATTTTAAGTAAGTTGTTTATGGTTTCAATATTAGGAACAATATTATCAGCTTCCATAACCAATAATAAAGATCTAGCAAATAAACTTTGGTTTTTATCGACTCCATAATATTTGATTAAATCATTAAAGGTATTAACTGATCTCTTATTCTTGTATTGTTGGTTATCGATCTTATGAGTATATAAAAGTATATCACTTACAGTCCCATTTAATGAAGACATATTGTCTACCATTATACTGGAGTGAGTTAAAAACTTGATATAATCTTCAAATTGTTTTTGAGTCATATTTGGATCAAGAGGAGGGATACTTCCAAAACTTAATGCTGGGATGTTTGGTCTAGTTGACTGTAAATATTTTTCATGATCGGATAATAGTTTCAATTGACTATACTCACTTCTTTCACCTTTTAAATGGCTTGGAGTTAATCTAAGTACAAGGTCCATCATTTTCTGGAAATAAACTTGATTGGAAACGAAATCTTTATAAATTACAATATTGTCATTGGAATTCTTCATTCTCCAATTTTTGGTTGCCAATACTACATCATACTGCTTAGGTTCATTATTAATCTTCAATTCTTCAACTCCTACGGGTTCTAAAAACTCTTGGAAGCGTTTACGTTCGTAGTTTTTCACCAAATCTTGAGTTTTAGTTCTTAACTCTTGGGTGTATTTGAAATTATCGTAGGCTTTATTGATGGAGATCTTGTGTGGAGGCTCTTGATGCGGTAGCTGCAAATGGGATTTTGTTTTGGGCGAGATTCTGTCTAAACCTTTAACTCGTTTACCGATTCGTATTATTGCACTTTTGATATTATCCATTTTTATATTCAACTATATGTTTCCCATAATCTTTTCGCCTACCGTGTTTTATTGCAATTCACGTATTGTATTTTATGCTCGCACAAAAAAATTTGTCGATGTGCCCTCACCGACAAAACGCTCGCATTATCGAAGGAAATTTTTTCAATTAGTATGTCATCTCCTCAAAGAGAAGGGTTTGCTGCACCATCATCTATTTCCCATGCTGCTCATGGGTATGTTGCTTCCAAATCATTAGGTGTTAAGTACTATTGTGCTCAATGTGGGGCTTCATTTTCCTTGAATAAGAGCGATGCCATCAGATGTAAAGACTGTGGTCATAGAGTTATTTATAAGGCTAGAACTAGAAGAATGGTTCAGTTTGAAGCTAGATAATAGAGATGAATTATGTTAGTAATGGGCTAGTTGAACGTTTTGTGGAACGGCTAGTTTTATTTAAGAGTGGATTGAAATAAAGAGTGGATTGGAATGATGAACTGAGTGAATATTTCCCAAGTGTCACAATATATGAATCGTTAATAACTGTAAATTAGTTAGTATATTAATATTACAAACCTACAAATAGTCATCTAAATCATCTACTTATTTGAACAATTTCTTTAATTTAGCCATAAATCCTCCTTTCTTTTTATCCTTTTTAGTATCTTTAACCTCTTTAGTATCTTTTTTAACTTCAGTTTTAGCAGCAGTTGAAACTGGAGATTTGGATTCTTTGGATTTATTTAAGTTGGCTTCTTCGGTGTATTTTGCTCTTTCAGATTCAGTTGGTTGGATTTCTTCAAGAGTAACATCACCATTTTCACCAGCTAAAATTTGTCTTTCAATATCTTTACCATTACCTTGAGCGACAATAATTTCATCGTCATCGAGATTCTTAATTGGAGCATCTGGAGCATTTGGATCTAATGAGTGGTATTTTTCTTCAGCATCTGGAACTGAAGAAGTGACAGGAACGGTTTCTGGAGCAACTTCTTTAGTGGCTTCTTCTTCTGCAGCAGTTGGTGCATCATCAGTTCCAATGGCAGCAGTAGTACCAGCAGCAACAATTGGTGCCTCATCAGAGTCAACTGGAGCATCGTCAGTGATTTTAGCGGCTTCAACTGGAGTTTCTTCAACATCCTTAGATGATTCAGTAACAGGAGCAGCTTTTTCTACTGGGGTTTCATCAACAACTGCAGAATCGGCAGCAACTGGAACTTCTTCCTTAGCTGGAACTTCTTCCTTAGCAGCAACTGGTTCAATGACTTCGGCTTCCTTAGCGACTTCAGCTTCTTTAGCAGCATCAACCTTTGGTGCAACTTCAGACTCTTTGGCTTCAACTTCCTTGGCGATAACAGGAACAGCTGCAACACCAGCAACACCACCAGCGGCAGCAGCAGCTGGGACAACAGAATCTTTATCGTCAGTTGAGGCATCGGCCTTAACAGCTTCTGGTTCAACAGATTCAGATTTGGATTCTTGTTCAGTGCTTTCTTCAACACTTTCTTCAGTTTGTGAGTTAGCAGCGGCAGTAGCACCAGTAGCCACACCAGCAGCAGCAGCACCAACAGTGACGGCTTCAGCAGCCTTCTTCTTCTTTTTAGCTTTGTATTGACTTCTCTTGACCTTCTTTTTTTGCTTCTTCTTTTCAGCCGCAGATAATTCTGGTTCATTTAAGGTCTTTGGGTCAACATCTCTAACAGTAGATAAAGCAGCAGTGGCTTCAGGATTTGTAGGAATGACAATTCCAGGTTCACCTAAAGTTTGTTGAACTGGTTCGGTTTGAGGCATGACAGTAGTCTTAACTTGACCGTCAGTTTTACCGTCAGTAGTCTTTGAAACAAGACCTCCAGCTTCAGGAATTGCAGCACCAGATTTGGATTCAAGTTTGGATAAATCAGATTTGGTTAAAACATTGTTTTCAATACCAGAAGAGTCCTTCTTAATGGCTTCATCCTTTGAAACAACCCATTCACCATCAACAACATACTTATATAAGATTTCATCATCTTTTGGTAATGGAACGGTTAATTCAAAGCTTCCGTCGGCTTGTTTAACTAAGTCAAAACTTTTGGACCAGTTGTCAAAAGTTCCGGTAAGAATAACTTCTTTAGGTCCCTTTGGCCTATAAGAAACTGGTTAGTATGGGGTAAATGAAGGTTAAATATACGGTTCTTATTATAGAGAACCATAAGTATGTATTGGCTATACGTACCATTTAAATGTATAATTCGACATGATAATAATCAATTAATCTCAATTAATATTATAAATTGATAAAGACTTGATTGCTGGTTTAAATAGTCCTTAATTTTTTGCCCGTCTGCTTGAAAATAATGTTGAGAAAAAAAAAGGCGTGCGGGTACCAGAAAAAAAACTTAGATGTATTTTTGTTAGTTAATTAAATACTATTTAGGCAAGTCGGGCTTAGGTCATCCAAGGGTCACTTACTTAAACGGGAATAGTTTATTGTTAGTTACGGTTCCGAGCACAGCCTTGTCGAGTTTACTCGAGGTTTAGTGGTGCTTAGTGTCTCATTCCTGTATAGTTGCTGTAATGAGATCGTTAGCCGAGAAGAAGGGTATGTCAATAGACGGTTGTATATAGTTGGGATCAATGGCGACAGAGTGCATCGGTCGAGGCATTGCTGATTTAAGACAAGTTGTAAGGTAGTGTGAGCGTTTGATTTATATTTAGCAATAGAAATTGAATTTATAAATTAGCCTAGTAAACTAAGAAGAATTGGTAATAAGCATAGCGCATGAGTGCTGGCGACCAATATCAATGTGAACCACATTCTAAAGTAGTAGACTTCAAAGATTTGGGATCGAGTGAATGCCAAAACTAATATACCGATAAATTTAGTAATGGTGATTCCACCTAAGACCGACCCTCCAATATTTGTTAGAGTATGGAATGTCTTTATGTTAGAAATAGTGGATACAGTAGGATCCACAGAAAAATCCAATTTTGTTGATGCCTTGGTGTAACCTCTAGTTAAATGTATACAAAATTCAACTGCTAATCCTAAGCATATAACCAAATTAACTAAACTAACCGCATTCAATGATACATTGATTAATGATAAAATACCACCGATATTAATCATAATCATTAATATGGTTAATAAGAGGACTGTAGCCAATCTAATTGAACCTAAAGCAATTAAACTAATCAACCAGATCACTAATAACCCAATTGATAATAAGGTAAAAGTTAATTTTATAATATTTTCATATTGAACGAAAAAGATATAAAATGGTGAAAATGCAAATAGCTCCAAGTCTTCTGGTTGATATTTATTAATCTCATTGACAATTCGAAGTGAATTCTTAAATCCATTGATGAAATCTTGTTGAGTTCTTAAAGGATTATGAATTGTTCTAAAATATGAAGAGATTACTTTACTTGAATTATAAGCAATAGAGTTCCCATATGGAGCTTTACCACCTAAAGGACAAGGATCACTAGGCAGATTAATCCACTCGTTAAAGTACATCATAAATTCTTCCCCTTCTGGTAAGCCTTCCATAGAAATATTATATGGAGGATCATGGTTCAAATAACATACTTCACATTGTCTATCAGGAGCTGTAGGTGAACAGAATTGGTCTGAATTCTTTTTAAATCTACAACATTGATCTAAATTAGGATTTAACCATGTCAAGAAATCATCTAACCAGTTAGATAATGGATCACTTATGCTTGAAACATCTGAACGTTTATATTCTTGTTCTAAGATATTTGCCAAAGAAAACTCTTCACAAGTGGAAAATTTACCACATAATTTTTGTTGATTTTCTCTTTTTGTAATATCTAGATTCTTAAGTACCAAAAAGATTGGTGGACCGACATTTAGATATTTGGCTAAAGATTCAAAATAATTAACCAAATATGATTCTTTAGGTAGGGCCATTTTCTGGTCTAAACCTAATTCTATATAAGGTAACCTAGCTAAAGAAATTCCTGTTAGAACCACAAATAAGACAAGCACTCTGTTTTTGATAGGTTTACTGAAGATTTTTGGGGCATAATATTTTTTGATAAGGCTACTGAAGTTATATTCAACATGACCAGCATCTTCATGTTCTTGATTTTTAGGTATAATCCAGCTAAAAAGGTCCAATCTGCCCTCCTCAAGTCTTTGTTGATCTAAAGCCAATAAGGATACAAATGTAGTCATCTGAAGAATAAAGTTAATGAAGATAGCTCCAGCAGAGTACCAAGCGAAGTTTTTGACAGCAGGCATTTGAACATTTGTAGCCAAAAGAAACATTGAGATTTGAATAATGGCACTGATTAAACATGATGGACCAATACCTTTAACCGCATTGGAAACCCTAATTTCTAATGATTCATCTTCAATTCTTTGGTTAACTAAATGTAATTCGTGAACTATAAGGAAAATATTATCAATTCCAATAGCCAAAACCAAGAATGGAATAACTTCAGCAATAATTAATGTCGATTTCAAACCAATTAAAGCAAAAAATCCAAGTGATGAAACTACAGAAATTAAAATAATGAAAATTCCACCTAATCCTAAAGCAAACCTTGTATGTACAAAAGTACTAAGTTTAGCTTTGGTTGGGATTTTTCCTCCAAGAGCAACAGAAGCATAAAAGAACATCAACAAATATGAGATAATTACAATTGGAATATCAGTATTAGAAGATTTATTCAATTCTTCTGCTAATGAGATTTCTGTACTAAATGCAATATTATACTTCGGATTCTTGACTTGTAAGTCAAGTAACCATTCCTTTAATTTCAGTTCGTACTTCGAAACTCTGTCAGTATACTCTTTATCTTTCAGATAACTATTAACAAGTATGGTAACAGTAAATGCCTTTGCATTAATAACATCGTCTTCATTAAACAAAAGGTTTTTCTTTAATGGTTGTTGGAAATTAGGCAAACAATTGACCGGAGAATCTGTACAAGAACTTAATTGAGATTTCCAGTTATTTTCATTTAAATAACCAATGTTACCACCAAAATATTGAGTGAAGGATTCGATGACACAAGCATCACCTATTGGTTTAAAGCAAAATTCATCCAATGAAAGAGTTTCATTATCAACTTCAAACAGTTGTAATTCTAACTCACTGGCAAACCACCATTTAATTGATTCCCAATCCAAAATTGGAGATTCATCTTTATTGCTGATAATAATCTGTTCAATTCTATACCATTCTCCGAAGTTTTCTTCAAAATATTGGTAATTTTTAAGTTGTGGTTCTTCAGGATTAACCCATAAACCCACCGGATCTGTTTCAAATCTGAGGTAAATCGTTCCTAAAGAAAGTAAGAAACAAACTACAAGAGAAGTGATAATAACAAAACCAGGATATGTAGCACAGAATAAGGATATACGACCAAAGACGTACTCAATATTATCGTTAATGTTGTTACTATACTTTCCAAGAAAACCATCTAGAGCATTGCTAGATTCTCCTTCAGTTCGGATAATTTGATCATCTTGAGGTTCATCGTCATCGGTAGGTAATTGGATTTTACGCTTAAATTTAAACAAATATACATGGAACAACCCCACAGCGACTATAATTGCAACCACAACCATAATTACCAGGAATGTGAAACATGGTAGACCAGCCACCTTGCATGTCTTCAATCCGTTGAAATTCTCTAGAGTAGGGCAAGCGTCCAAACAATCAGAACACGAACATTTATATACGGTGTCATTACAGTATTTCATGTCAGTATGACGAAGAATAATGTCTTTATTTTCAGGTAATTCATAATCAAAATTGATTTGAAATGGTGAACCGCCAAGTAACGGCTTCTCATCACCAAGAAACTTCAAAAATTGTTGATAGTTCTTTGCACCTCCGCCAATTAAGTCCATAGCATACCCATTGGTTGCTGAGAATTTTAAGTTTTTACACGAATCAAAGAACTTAGCAGCAGTCTCTGGTTCAATGTATTGGGTAAGCTCAGTCACAATGTCTTTCTTCGTATCAGTAGCAATGCCAGTTTTGGTGATATCGACAAACATCGACTGGTTTGAAGAGCAAGTGAACTCACAGAAAAAGTCATAGAAGTTCTTCCTACAAGCCGGACAAGAACTGATTAAAGGATCAACTTTCTTCAAATTGGTTTGCAAATTGACCAATTGACCATAATCACAACAAACAGTATCAACATTGAAGTCAGCACCACATATTTCTTGTAAGAGCAGTCTCGACTTCTTATCAGGAGCAACAGCTTCAACCGGACCAGGACAAGGCAATTCTGCACCAAAAAAGGATTTTTTTCCACAATTTCCATACATTGCACAATAACCTGGCTTATGTATTGGTTTGGCCGCTTCTACAGCCATAAACATCAATGAAACAATAATTACACTCCATATGTTCATTACCACCCGAAGCATAATGAGACCAATTTGCAATCGCGAGAAAAAGCCATTTTTATACGCGCTAAAGATGTTAATTGGCATATCAGGAACTGCTAGCAGCGGGAAGACAGAAGTAGCTAGATACTTGACATTTCAAGGATTCACCTTGATATCGCTTGGGAACCTTCCATGCGAAACAAAACACGAAAACGGGTCCATATACACCAGTTCCATGGAGAGTAAAAATTTCGAATCATTAGATGAATTGGTGGATTTTGTCACCTTAAACTGGAAGTCCAACTTTGTATTGAACAACATTGAAACGTTAAATGTGTTATCGGTGCTCCAGAAACGCCCATTCTTCCTTCACTTGTCGGTAGATGCCCCCACAAGGTTGAGATACGAAAGATATAAGTTGAAACAGGGCAGCTCATTGACCTTAGATGACTTTGTTGACCAATGTGACGGGAAGTTATTCTCTCCCGAGAATCCGTTAGTTGAAATTAACAACCAAGCAAACATTAAGATCATCAACACCTCCAACTCGATCAAAAATTTGTTCATTAAGCTCTCAGAACTCGACCTACTCGATTTTTCAAGGTTGAGACCTACATGGGACTCATACTTCATGAGATTGGCCGATTTAGCGGCTTTAAGATCAAATTGTATGAAGAGAAGAGTTGGTTGTGTTATTGTCAGAGGTAATCGAGTGATAGCCACAGGGTATAACGGGACTCCAAGACACTTGACTAATTGTAATGAGGGTGGTTGTGATCGTTGTAATAAAGGTCAAGGTAGTGGGGCTGCATTATCTACATGTTTATGCTTACATGCCGAAGAAAATGCACTTTTAGAAAGTGGTAGAGATCGGATTACCGGTAATGAAAGTAGTGTTTTATATTGTAATACTTGTCCATGTTTAACATGTTCTATTAAAATAGTTCAAAGCGGCATAAAAGAAGTAGTTTATGCGCAAAGTTATTCAATGGATGAAGCCACTCATAAGATCATGAGTCAAGCAGGAATTGTATTAAGACAATTCCAACCACCTACAGATGGAATCTTTGCTTAAACTTCTTTATATTCATAAGGACCTGGTTTTTGTTCAGCATCAATATTGATGGTTTCAAGAACTTTACCTTCGTAAGATAATTCAGCGACTATTTTATCACCTGGAGCAACTTCTCCAACACCTTTTGGAGTACCAGTAAGAATCAAATCACCCTTTTGAAGGGTCATTATACAAGACATATGAGAAAGAATCTTATGAATTGGGAATAACATAAGGTTTGTTGGATCATTTTGTTTCACTTGCCCGTTTATAGATAATGATAAATTTACGTTATATGGATCTGGGATTTCCAGTTTTGGAATGAAATTTGATAATGGTAAGAAAGTATCGAATCCTTTACCGATTGACCATGGTAAACCTTTCTTTTTCGCTTCATCTTGAACATTTCTAGCGGTCATATCGATTGCAAGTGCGTACCCTTCAATACACTCCAAAGCTTCTTCATGAGAAAAGTTTGGGGAAAGATCTTTTAAATCTCTATTAAGAGTGAAGGCTAATTCAACTTCGTGATGTACTATGGCACCTTTTGGGACTAAAAATGGTCCTTCATTTGGTTTTAAAACCGACGAGGAAGGTTTTAAAAAGAAAAATGGGTTCATTGGTTTGGCATTGTTTAACTCTTTGATATGAGCGGCATAGTTTCTACCGATGCAAAGAATCTTTCTGGCTGAATCGATATATTTGGTGGACATTGAATCTTCGGTGAGAAATTATTTGTAGTCCGGGGAATTTTCACCAGTTCGTAATGCGACATGGTAAAAGACGGATAAAGAGAGGGCTGTATGTGGGTGTTAGTGTCACGGTGAATGTACTTCAGATACATGTATGGTTGTGATCAGGTAACATAAATGCCACTACTCAATAGCCCCATTGAACATTGATCAAGCATTTTGTCTCGTCAACTTAAAAAAGGTGAAATACGACATTATCAAATTCACGACATTCTATTCCGACTAAGCTGCAATAGGCTCTTCTATATACACTGGTTTAATTCTTATATAGTGGTATATTTCTTGTCTACTGCTATATTGCCTATATGATTTCATATTACATATTCCCCTTCAATTTTTGTTGATGCCGCCAGTACCTGAAAAAAACGTTAAATATATGCACAAGCACCGAATTCTTGGTGCCAATTTTCTTTTACACTGCCAATACATTCATTCTATGCATAAACTAAACTTGACAGTTATCACCAAAGTTAGATGTTCAACGGTCAACAATCCCTTAAATATTCAAAAACTACAAACAATAATAAAATACGTCGGCTCTGTAATATGCTAATGCATCGTTTACAATAATTTGACGGTAATAGTTGACTTTATTAGTCCGGATAAAAATGCCTCAATCTTAAGCCACCTCAATAGCCGCTATCCCGATAGCGGATTAATAGCCTTCCATAATTAAAAATTTTTTCTTTTTTCTTTTTAAACTTACGAACGATTGATCAGCTCATTATAGAGATCGCCGATTACATTTTTACATACGAATATATGACTATACACTACCTGCCACAGGAAACTGGTGATAATCCTGTTTAAACCACTACTTATTATTTTTATCAGATTAATCAACTGACAAATCAAGGTACGTCGCCAAGAATATAGGTGGGAACAGCGCTATAAATATATACTTTAATTAGATCGCCGTCTCCGGGGCTTAAAACTTATTACTAATAATGGCACTACTTCACAAATTTGATAGTTTTAAAGCCTCTTATTTGACGAATCCTGTCAAAGTATTTAATGCCAAGATTTATTCAGTTATCTTTTCCATCAAATGTTAAAAATTTTTCTTGGTATTTTAACATATACAGGAATCTAGACCTAAATGGTAATAAAAGATATTTTCGGTTTTTTTTTTGAAAAGTATTTAATTGACCCGAATTGTAGTAAAATCTTCATACCCATTTCTCTCGACTCAAAATGGTTAATGTCTTCAATGTTGAAGTATTTTTCGTTGTCTTTAGGGAGACTTTAGAAGCGGTGATTATTGTTTCAGTGCTTTTAGCATTTTTGAAACAAGGTCTTGGAGGTGCTTCAGACGATCCAGTAGTTTATAAGAAACTACGTAGACAAGTGTGGCTAGGATCCATAGCTGGGGTTCTTGTCACTTTGATTTTAGGTTGTGCTTTTATCGGTGCATTTTATAGTTTAGGTAATGATGTTTGGTCCAAATCTGAAGAAATTTGGGAAGGTGTTTTCTGTGTTCTTGCAAGTGTTCTTATTTCTTTAATGGGTATTGCCATGTTAAGAATTAATAAGATGAAAGAAAAATGGAGAGTTAAATTAGCTCAAGCTATTCTTACTAATCCTACTTCAAGATTTAGTATTTCTCATTATACTAAGAAATACGCTTTATTCTTTTTACCATTCATCACCTGTTTAAGAGAAGGTTTAGAAGCCGTTGTTTTTGTTGGTGGTGTTGGTTTAAGTAGTCCAGCTAGTTCTTTCCCAATTCCTGTCATTGCTGGTTTAATTGCCGGTATTGTCATTGGGGTTATCTTATACTACACTGGTTCAACTTCTTCTCTTCAAATCTTTTTAATTATTTCAACTTGTTTCTTATATTTAATTGCTGCTGGTTTATTCTCCAGAGGTATTTGGTATTTCGAAACTTATGTGTTTAATAAAGCTACTGGAGGTGATGCTACTGAAGGTGGTTCTGGTCCTGGTACTTATAATATTAAGAAATCAGTTTGGCACGTCAACTGTTGTCATCCAGAATTAGACCATGGTTGGGATATCTTCAATGCCTTATTTGGATGGCAAAATTCTGCTACTTATGGTTCAGTTATTTCCTATAACATTTACTGGTTGGTTATTATAGTTGTTTTAGCTTTAATGCTCTACCAAGAAAAGACTGGCCATTTACCATTTACCAAGAACTTAACCTTGAATAAATTAAATCCAATGTATTATATCAAAGGTAAAAAGAAGCACGAATTGTCTCAAAAAGAACAAGAAGAATTATTCGAAAGAGTTAAAAACCAAAAATTGGTTGCTGACGATAGTGAATCTCAAGAAAAATCAAAGACTAATAATTAATCTGTTTATATATGTTTGTTTGTTTTATAACCTGATCTTTGTCATTCTTACACGCACACACACACACACAAAATAAAAGAATGACAAAGATCTTTAGAGTCGAGTCTAATGGAAAGGGGGTATCAATATACGGGTAAAAAAAAAGTATCTCTTTAATTGCATCTATTATTACATCACCTATATATTTATCTAATCCACAATTCAACCACTCCAGAATTGGTAGCTTTGTGGTTGTGATAAACTGATTGGGTTATCGATATTCAGTTTTGTAACTTGCTCTTCATTTGTATCATTTAAATCGATTTTTTTGTTGAAATTAGAGTTTATTTCATTAAGTTGTATTGGAGTTAATAAATCATCTAACAAATTATTTAATTCCGGATTATTTGATGATTGTTTGAATTTATAAATTTTTTCATATTGTAACCATCTTTCAATTGCTAATTGTTTTCTTTCTAAATTAAGTTGGTTTTCAATTTCAATTAAATTGGATTCTAAAGATTTTAAATTATCTAATTTCAAATTGACTTTTTCAATAGTTAATTCACTAACTTGATTAATTAAATTAATTGTATCTTGATTAACTTCACCTAATTTTAAATTAGCATTTTGTTGTAAAATTTCTTTACCTTGTTGTTTAGAAATTAATTTTTCAACAATTTCTTGAATTAAAGATTCTTTATTTAAATCGGATGATTTATCTTTATTTTCAATTAATTTATTTAAATATCTATCTTCAATTGGTAATTGAATGAATTTAATAATACATTGTTCTTTTGATTTGGTACCAACATGTTCAGCAATTTTAATCCATTGTCCATTAGTATTACTATTAACTTGGTTGATATTATTATTATTAATTAAATCAAAAGTACCATACATTTCAATTCCTTCTAATAATAATAAAATTTCTTGTTCAGTCCAATTTTCAACATTTTCACTTTTAGAAATTTTTATAAAATCAGTAGATTGAAAGTTTGATGGGAATAAACCTTGTTCAAAACATTCTTTAGAAATATTGGTAGCATTATTAACAGTAGAATTTGGATTATTATTTACTCCTTTACTCTTTAAATTATGATATCTTACATCATTGGTTTCTTTACCAGATATATTACAAATAAATTGGTTTGTATTGGATTTAAATTCTTTGGAATCATTATAAACATTACGCCTTACTTCAAGATTTAAAGGTATGGTTTTAGTATCTTCAGAAGTAGCAGGTGATGGTGGTGCATCAACATTATCTTCAGTTTTAGTACTCTCTTCAGAAACTTCTGCAGACTTGATCTTCTTACCTTCTGGTACAAATGGCACTAAACCTCTTGGAGTATCTAAAACAACTTGAAAATGACCAGTGTATTGAGGACCAACAATAGAAGGCTTGGTTCTAGGGTCAATTTGGTAGTTGATTAACCCCCATTTTTCCAAGAAATGGTGCACTCTAATAATACTACTAGCATCACCGGCTAAACTACGTCTAACAGCTGTAACAGTTAAGTATTCTAAAGGATTTAATCTATAACAATTAATCATAAAGTCTCTCATATGCTTATAGCTGTCGGCAGTTTTATAAATAGAATGCTTTTCTTCGCCACTTGGGTGGAAGTCTGGGAACAGGTTTTTTTCGATTTGGTGAACGGTGTTCATGTCAAACCATTTAGCATAAGAAGGAATAACTACATGTCTTGCTTGGTCTGCAAAATAGCTTTGGGCTCTATCTTGAAAAGTTTTGGTGGCTTCACTGATATCCATTGGGGAATCTTCTGTTTTGACGCCATTTGCGGTGCTTGCCGCTGGTGTGTCTGAAGGAGTGCCTGGATCAACTGAGGCTCTTTCTGAAGCTGACATTTTATGACTGAATCCTAATTGATTAACGCTATAGATTTTTCGCTGAAATAAACAGTCGTTGGAAGTTCGCATTTTTTCAAACCTCACCAACTAGTGTTTGTGGTGGGCGCACGACGTTTTATTCAAAGCGAGTAGGAAAAAGTGTCTTTATACACGACCACCAGGACGCGTAGGTTTAAGAAAGTGATTCATCATTAACAGCTGTAATGACGGAGGAAGTGTCCAGAAGATCCAGGAGAAGTAAGAGAATAAGTTACGCTAATCCACAGACTTCAGAATCTGAGCTTGAGCCTGAAGATACCTATATCCAACTGGATAATGACAATGACGATGATGAGTATGTAACATCCTCCACCAAACGTAGAAAGGTGAATAAACCCAGCAGATCTACTGCAAAACCAATTGCAATTGAATCGTTGGGCTCTGGTTTTGAAGAAAATGAACTCTACAAAAGTCTTTGTGATCCCGAAGTTTCCGTCGAAAAATTGGCATCGTCTTGGTTAGATAGCTATCATCTGAATAGTACTGTAGCCATCACCAATATAATGAATCTTGTGTTAAGAAGTTGTGGATGTATTTATATGTTTCAAGAACACGATCTTGTCAATTTGGACTCTGCTTCACAAACTGTGGGGGAATTGGCGTTGTTGTTCCAAAAACAAAAGTCCCATGAGTTCCCATTCATATCCAATAATAAAGCGGTGAAATTTTTCAGAAAGAATGTAACTGAGTTCTTCCAGCAAGTTATCAACCAAAGCACAGAACTGGGGGACTTGTATCAGGAATCCGACGAGATTGATGCTGAATACGATACTTTAAGTTCCGATATGATGACCCAATTATTGACATGGTTACTAGAATTGAGTAGTTGTACGATAAGGCCATTGAGACATGTTGCTACGAGTGTATTATTATCTATTGGAACAGAATTGTGTTATATACTAGAAGATATTATTGATCTGGGAAATAAGTATAGACGTCAATTACAGAGCGTTAAAAGAGGTAGAAAGGCCCAAAAAAAACAAATTCAACTGCTTGAAGCCAATTTGGTAACCAATAAAGTTCAAAACGACACAGTTTCTGATTATTTGAGTGATATTTCCAGTAAGTTGATTGAACAAAGATATAAAGATGTTGACCCGTCTATCAGACAAGATTGTGTTGGTGCAGTTGGAGATTGGATTATCGTTTGTCCAACTTATTTCTTTCAATCTTCTTATATCAAATATGTTGTAATTCTTTTATCTGATGCCAGTAATGTTGTTAGAAATGAGGCTTCTAAATCGTTATTGAAAATCTTGAGACAATCAAATGAAGTGAACCTTGGTTCTAGTGAATTTATCGAGTTAATCAATGAGTTTTCTCTGCAAATAATCTTAATGACGTATAAGGATAGCGATTCAAATGTTAGGATTAATTTGGTCAATGTTTTGATTGAGTTGGTTAAGCAATCTATACTTAGCAGAGAATTGCAAATAAGTATAATTCTGCATTATTTACAATTAACTGCATGTGGTTATGGATTTCCTAAATTACAAGAAGAAAAACTAGTTTATGAATATGCAAAATTCATCCAAAATGTTAATATTCAAGATGTATCTCTTGCTGATAAAGAGGTTATTGGGGATCTTGCATTAGCAACCGATTTTGATATTGAACGTTGTGTACGGTTTAAATCTTTAATTGCTATCTTACAAGAAGCACAACATCAAGTTAATACTGATATTGTTGGTGATAATGAAGTGAAAGAGCAATTCCCTATAGCGTTGTTATTTAAAAGCATTTATTCATTAAGTTTTTATAGTCAAACATGGGAATTCTTAATTGAGTACCTTTTATTTGATCTTTCAAGCATCGATTCCAAGAATCTTGATCCTTTAGTTATAAATTTCAAGGATACTTTGGAACTCTCGAATGAAGATATAGTTATTTTATTAAATCTTTTATATGGTGCATTAGGAAATATCATTTCTAAAAAGAAAATTGAAGGTGAAATTGATGATCCAAAAGTTGTAGTTTCTAAATTAATGGAAAAAATAAAACCAATTTTGAATATTCTGATGAAATCACCTCAATCATTTACCCTATTTTTATTTTTGTGGAATTTATTATTACAGGATTATAATAAATTAGATTCTTCGAATTCTATAATTCAAAACTTTGGTAATACTGGGTTATATTTCGAATTAAATACAGATATTATTAAATATTTTGGTGATTATATAATTCAAGATTATAATGATCCAATTTTAGCAGGGTTTGATGATTATTTTTCGATTATTTTATTAAACGAACTATCCTTACCAGCGGAAATAAGGAACCATATTGATTCCCTCATAATTTCACTTCAATCGAACATTGTTGCAACTTTTAAACAAGATCAACTTGATTCAATTGGGACTCTTATTGAAGCATCTGCTGATTTTTATAAACTTAATAAAATTGGGAATTATCTAGATATAATCCAAGGTAATGAAATTAATTCATTAGATTCATTGATGAAAGCCTCTATTAGTTTATTGGAAAATGGCTTTAAATATCCAAATTACTTTGAAAATCAACACTTTGATAAAATTGATGAAGTAATTAAAGCAACAAATAATCTTATGGATTATGTTCTAATCTATTATGCAGTTCAATTGGAAACTTTAGTTAATTCGGCGGACCAAACTCAAGAAGATATTTTCAGTCTGTTAAGAGATGTTACTCAAATTGTTGATCTTATCAATGATGAGTTAGATCAATTAGATATTGTTCAAGATGATGTTAATTCTAGAATAGGTACGTCTACATTGAAATATTCAATTTTTGAAACGAAAACATTTCTCGATAAATTAAGTGAATTAAAAAGTGCTTATATTATCAAATTAATCGATTTAATAGTTTCAATTAAGTTTTTCTACGAAAAGTTTAAAGATTCAAATAATTTCACTAATTTCAATCAATATTTTGATGATGATAAGGTAAGTTCATTATTCAAATATGAAATTCCAACAGAATTGCAAAACAAAATATTAAGTGAATTCTTAAGGAAAGAGACTGCTCTTGCTGGACGTATGAAACTTGATATAAATAGATTTGATAATGAAGTTTCAACCAATACTACTGATGCTGTGGAATTACCACAAGATGTAACGAATAATTTTGAAGATAGTGATGACGATGGTGATAATGATAATATTCAAAATGATAAAACAACTTCTCGATATAATGAAATATTAACAAATCTTAAAAGAAAGCAATCAGAACAAAAGCAGATTTGGGAATTGGAGAAACAACTTTGTGTATATACTTTAAAAATTCTCTCATTAAAGAAATTAAATATGATTGACCAAACGGTTAATAAAAGAATACAGCTTAATGGAAGTAAATTAGGAGGACTTTTTAATAGGTTGGTTAATAAGGAGGTTGAGCCTTCAAATACCACCAATACTCCGCCTAGTTCAGTTTCCAATGGCGTAGACTAATGGTAATTAAGATCATACTTTTTATAGAGAAATAGGTTTATGTATTTTAATGAATTTTAATTTATACTTTTATTTCTAAATTTCATGAATCATATTTACACTTTAATATTACTAAACTTGACGCTTAAAACATCTTCAGCATCGTCATTTTCAGTGAAAGAATCATTGTTATCATTATTAATAATCGGAAAAGCAACTTTTTCTTCACGTTCAGGTGTAACCAAACCTGAAGCAGTTCTAGCATGAGAAATTTGTGAGTCAAGTTGTTGTAATGAAGTATTGTCTAATAAATTAGATATGGAAAAACTTGCACTATGAGGATCTAAAATTCCATTAGATAATGATTTCAGAGGGTTCCTATTACTAAAACTATTTGAATTTGAAGATCTTGTGCTATGATTCCCATTAGAGGTAGTAGGCACACTAGCAACTGATACATATCTTTGAGGACCAGGCTTAGAATTTAAATCAGTATTTACAGAATCAGCAAAATTAACTCGGTTTGAAAGTTTTGTTTTAATATTTTGATGACTTGAAACTGGACTTAATTTCTTCTTATGCTTTTCACATATACTTCCTTGTGATTTCTTCATATTTTGTAAAATTGATTTACGAATTTCATAAGCAGGATCTTGTCTGAAGACTCTAATTAAGCCATATTCATCAGTAGTTATAATAATAAATCCTACGTTACCGTTATCAAATTCATCTTCATCCGGCAATGTTATGTTTGAAGGGTTATAATTTCTACCTCTTTTCAATAAATCAAATATAATGTCATCAGATAATTCAAGTAATTTCTTTGTATAATTTGGAGCAAATATTGCAGCATTAACAGTAGAATGATGAGCATGAAATGAGGAATAACTGCTATTTTCATTAGAAATAATTTCCAGGCTATCATCATTTAAGAACTGATTAATATTCAACTTTTTAAGTAGCTTATTTTTGTTAATGAAATCATAATATTTTTTATGTTTATGTTGTATTTCATTAATATGATGTTTACCATCAAGTATAAAATCTTTAACTGCTAATCTTAATTTATTATTTATAATTGAATTATTATTTTCCCATATGTAACACCAATGGTCTTCAGATCCGCTTAAAACAAATTTACCATCGTCAGAAATTGATGCTTCAATTGAACTTGTATTCGTAGAACCTTTGAATCTAGTTACAAGCTTCTTTCTCTTGGCGTTAACTAACCGGATCTTGGAATCATTTGTTGTAACAAGATATGACCATTTATAAATAGAACCATCAGTTTCACTGGTTGAATCTTCATCACTATTTAATACTCTAATACTAGTGATTTTATTATTATCCTTGGAAACCAATGGAACAATTGTTTTAGGCTTAATATCAAACATATGTAGTATATGTAATCCTTTGGTTTCCATTACTACTAAAGTTCCATTAAACCCACCAAATAAACAATATTTTCCATCGGGTGTGAATGCAGATGCTGTAATTAACATATCATCACCCAAATGTTTTGAATACGATACAGATCTTTCCAATATTGACCAAAGTCTTGATTGGTTATCCAAGGATCCACTAAGGAAAAATCTATCATCATTTGGATGAAACTTAACTGTCGTTACAAAATCTTCATGTTGAAAAGAAGCTAAATGATCCGGTCTATCAATATGCCAAAGTTTAACAGTTTTATCCATTGACCCAGAGATCAAAAAATTGTTTTTACTCCAATCAAGTGTTAAAACACTATTGGTATGTCCTTTAAAGATTCGAACAGGTTGTTGGTGAAAAACTGGAGCATGTTCATATACAATATCTTCATTTTTAACCTTCTTTTTCGTTTTCATATGTGAGCTTTCATAATTATTAAATTCCATTCTACTTAATGGCGAAGAAATCACTTTCCAGATTTTTATAACTGAATCCCGCCCAGCAACTGCAAGGTATTTCCCATCTCTACTAAATTGCATCACAAAAAGTTCCTTTTTTAAATTACTCCCAACTAAAGGAAATTGTTTTTGGGATGGTGGTACTACCAGAGGATTATTATCATGAGGGTTTGAATTTGAAGTTGCAGAAGAATCAATTAAAGATTCAGATTCAGATTCATCGGTGTCATTATTTAATTCCTGGGCTAAAAACATTCTTTTTAAAACCAGTGGACTGTTTTTATTCTTTCTTGAAGCTCTGATATATTTTGGACAAATTAAAGATTCTTGCTTAATACCTTTTAAGTAATCAGCTTTTGAATCTATATATTTATCAAAATTATAGTCAAATACGTTTTCTTCCGGAGGGGTTATAGTGCTATTATCGAAAGCTATGGATCCCGTTTTTTGCAAATTTGAATAAACGCTGGAAGATTCAGAGGTTTCACCACCTTCATCACTTATATAAATGCTGTCATCATCTTTGTCTATAAATAGCTTGCTATTTTTACTTCTAACACTACCATTACGGTCCAAAGTTTTGGGTTTGGATGTCGTTGTTGATGAGGAATTCACACTTGAAGAGGAACTGGTTGTAGGTTTCCTTTTTAAAAACTTACTTAGAATTCTTTTACCGGTGTCATTACTTGACAGTGACTTTTGAGGTGAAACTTTTGACCTGGGTGAATCCTTTGAAGTCAGCGAGACTTTTGAGGAAGGTGAAACTTTTGACATTAATGATAAGAAGCTTCAGTTATTTTTAATATCTCTATCAAAATCCACTTTAGAAATTGCTATGAAGTCAAAGCTAAATTAACAAATCGAATATAAAACAAGGTTTAAATTTATTTCAGGTGCGGCTTGAAATAAGAACCCGCGAACCCGATTGATGACAGACCTGGCAAAGAGCAGTGGAGATGGCGGAACTTTGGATAAGGGCTGTGTTTGATAATAAAACGAAGCCTCTTTTTAACGGAACTTCTGGGTTTGGCGGTGGATACGATAGAGTAAGACAAAGTATACGACACAGATCTCTTAAGCAAGTTATATTATACTATACACTACTTTCTCTTTTTGGACCATTCTAAATGTAAAATTAATGAATGATAACCTTTTCCATTTAAATCATCTAAAGCTCTTTGAGCCAATTCTTCCGTAGCAAACGAAACATAAGCAAATCCTTTGGATTCACCGGTTTCTCTATTTCTAACAATAGTAACTCTTTGTAATGGACCATATCTTGCAAGTAATTGGTTTCTTAACATATCTTCATTAACAATACTATTCAATTGTGATACCTTTAATGTGGTTGAATCATCTCTGGTGCTGGTATCTTTAAATGCAGGATTACCTTCGGCGTCTTTTCTCAAGTGTCTTGGGACATATTTACCTGGGCCATTTGCTGCTTCTGGTGGTACGGAATCGGCGGTTGGCGCTTTCTTGGTGTCACCTAAAGTATCTTTAAATGGACATTTCATGGTCAAATGTTCACCTTGACAAAGTCTACATCTGATTCTTTGGGTTGAAACTAATTGGGCGTTTTCTTGTGCTTTACTTTCTTCTTCTTGTTTTTCAATTTCTTTCCAGGATGTACCTAATTTCAATTCGACTTTTTCCCCTATTTGGGTGGTTCTGGTGTCTGGTCCTGGTGGTGTGTTTTTCTCTTTACCATATTTTGTCCAGTTTCTTCTTTGTGCTATTAATGGATGAACTTTTTCTTTTACTTTAATTTCTTTTATCTTCTGGGTGATTTTGACTTTTTTCCCTTCAGGGTTTAAACGGAAACTAATAACTGTCTTTGTTCCATCTGGGTTGGTGGTGACTTCTGGGGTTGGTAAGTCATCTTCGGCATCGGCCCATGAATTTATAACGGCTGTAGACATGGTTCCTTTGATGAGATCGTGAAAAATTTCTTCAAATTTTCGCGCTACTCAGAGACATTATTCTTGGGCGGGTGCACGACCATTTTTACATTTTTTATATGTATTAAATCTAGTAATGTTGTAAGATTAAATCTGCTAGTTTAGGGTGTTTATAAACTTGTTCGTGTTGGCCATAGTTGCCTGTTAATAACTGGTGTGGAATTGAATGGGATTCCAAATATTTTTCAAGAATTTTTGGTTGGTTTAACGAGATTAATTCATCTTCAAGTGAATGAACTATATAAATCTTAGTGTTGGCATCCATTAATTTGCTTGGAGGGTTCATCTTTGGATTTGATGTTGGAAAAGCAGTCTTAAAGTGATCGTCGGATTTGAAAGCACATCTGACAAAAGTTCTATAGTCTTCACCGTACTCTTCAATGAGCTTCTCTACATCGAAAATTCCATCTGCAAGGAATACGTTCTTTAGGGTAATAGTATCCATGATAGCTTTAATGTTTGGTAATGGCTCTTCAATTGTGGTAAATTTTTCACCGAAATCAATAACCTCGTTATAGTTTAAGGTTTGTAGAGTTAACGTTGCACCTACCGAATGGCCCACTATCAGACATATTGACAACTTTAAGGTGGATTGGATATATTCGAACGCTCTAATGATGTCGATGAGATGGTTTGGGTGGTGATATGCCGGGACTTGTTCTAATTCTTCTACAGAGTTGAGCTTTGGTGATAGTCTATAGTTGATGGAAATCAAGTTAACATTCAACGGAACGAGATCTTTGATGATGGGTGCAAAATCGTCAAAAGTATTTACAGGATCTCTCCATCCACCTCCATGAATGAAGACGATGCTGTCTTTTGTATCAGCTTGATGAAAGACCTTTAATGTCTGGAGGGCATGGGAGCCGTAGTGGTGAATAGACATGTGCGAGAGTGAGCTTACTGATCAGAGTATATTAATGGATCAGGGTACACTTTATATCATGCGATTATATTATGCTATTGACGTTTATACTATACTACACTATATTACACTATGTTACATTGTACACCATACCACATTTCATGGTTCAATGTACTTATACTATGGTACATTACACTTATCTTAAGAACATTATCTTCCCTGAAAATAACGTTGCATATGCAGGATCAAATACACTGGACTTGATGTTGCAGGTTTTCAGAATAGTTCTTGGAACTGCTTTTGGGTAAGAGTGCTTGTCTGGAAATAAGTGAACTTACTACAATAGTAACACTTAACCAAACTCTGTTCCAATAAATTTTCGGTCCAACGAGATGCTTGTTCCACAAATCGTCGTTCCAATAAATCGCCAGTTACGGCTTCTTTATATGAAACTCTGTTCATTACCTGTTCATTCAGTCTTCCGCTGTTCATAGGTCTTCTTACTGTACATAGACCCGTAATACAATTACATCCACTCGTCTCCCACACAATTCATTTATTCTACTAATACAAAATGGAACTCAAAAATTCGCCCTAGATACTTTAGATATTCTTCAAAACTTTTTTTTCGTTCAACTAAATTAACATATAAACTCAATAACGGATTGCTTTCTCAATAACAGGTTCAACTCAATAGCGGATTGCTTATCAATAACAGGTTCAACTTAATAACGAGTTGGGGATCTTTCACGTTCTCCAGAATAAGATTCTCTATCAAATCCACCATCTTCTCTACCACCACGGAAATCACGGTCAAATCCACCACGACCACCTCTGAATCCACCTCTGAAATCACCTCTACCACGACCTCTGAATCCACCTCTGAAGTCACCACGACCTCCTCTGAATCCTCCTCTAAAGTCACCACGACCTCCTCTGAATCCTCCTCTGAAATCACCTCTGAATCCTCCACGACCTCTGAATCCACCACGGCCACCTCTAAATCCACCTCTTCTTGGTGGTGGTGGGATAAATGGAGAAGTATCTTCTTCAGCTTTTAAAATAGCACCTTGGAATTCTGATTCATTTAATAATGGAATAGAAGTGTTTAATTCATCAGATGAACTGAATTCTAAAGCTCCAATAATTTCACCAGTTTCATAATCTCTGAAAACTTTAGCAAAAGATGGAGTGAATTCAGTCTTTTCTCTAACGAAATCTTTAAAATCTTGCCATGAAGTACCATCTGGTAAGTTAGAGATTTTAACTCTAAATTGACCTCTGGTGTCTTCTTTCTTTTCACGAGCATTTTCAAGTAATAAAGTTTGATCATGGAAAGGGGTTTCATTAAATTGTTCAATAGCTTTTTGAGCACCTTCTTCTTCTTCAAAAGTGACAAAGGCGTAACCTCTCATCATTTGAATTTCAGCAATAGCACCTGCAGCAGCGAATAAGTTTTCTAATTCTTCTCTTTCGACATCTGGACCGATTGGTCTGACGAATACTTTTTTTGGTTCAACACTTGGTTCTGACATTATTTTGTAAGATGGGTTTTTAGGAAAATTTTTCCTGAGAGTTATTGGGGAGATGCGCACGCCCCAGACCAAGTGGGTTGATTAGGAAGCTTTGAGAGATTATTTGATTGGGTGAGTGATTGAGGTAAAATTTGGGTAAATTCATGGTATATATGAGTTTCATTGGTTATTATATAGGCATTGGAGAAGTTTGGGGTGTTTTAAGTGACTTATCGTATAGTTTCTTGATGACGACATTTGCGGACCAAAACTGTGAATTTCGTAATCTTCAGGTGAAATAGTTACATAGAATTTATGAATGAAATTTTTTGAAAAGTTGTGTTGGGAGCACGAAAGAAACGAGTTAATCTTTGGATGATCAGCGATTGTGCAGAAACCACTTTATATTACTTTAAATGAATGGGTAGTAGTGTATTTCTCTTTCGTTATCATTGAGAGTAATCTTAAGAAAAGTTTAAGCTATTGTACATTAATTTGATAATTATATACAGCGACAATTTACTACGCAGATACTTCAGGATGGTAAAAACCACTAGAACGCTACAATATATCCATTGGACACCTAGCATTGATAATAAAGAAAATAATTTATTTAGATTGAACCAAAAGAATATGAACTTGCAGGATGCAAATTACATAACTTATGGAGCGATGGCCGAGTGGTCTAAGGCGACAGATTCAAGATATGTATCTTAGCATACGCAGTATGAATTCTCTGTTGACGTAAAGTCGCGCGAGTTCGAATCTCGCTCGCTTCATTATTTTTTTGCATTTTCTTATTATTCCATTGACATTGTAAAGTTAGCCAATTTCTCGAAAAGAACACAAGCAGGCTGCCAGATGTATTTTGGATTTTACGAAATGTTAATTAAAAGTTGAATCTGTATTTTATATATGTATTTTACTCTTAGATACTATCGAAACTACGCAGTGCCTACCAAATACCTAGTCAGATGATTTTACTGAGTCTTAGATCATAACTAGGAGAATATAGACCACATTTTAAGCTGATTGTATCGAAGTTAAATCTCTAGAATGTTTTATATGTGACGATAATCGATACTTTTTTTGCAGCCGGATAAAAATGGCGTGCTTAAACCAATAACAGAATTGACGTTTTCTGCTTTTACTTCTTGCTCAAGTAAAATTGAGACACAGGGACAATCATTCTATTTATTTAGCGTTAAAAAATCACGCAATGGTCATAATTCTACCAAAGGGAGAACTGTGCTGCTATGTTATTCAATAGCTTGGCCATAAAACATAATTGGTCTCCTCGCATAATATATACACCTATCCATATTTTCGAAAAACTTTCAAAAGCGTCTAACAATATCCGATATAGTGTAATGGCTATCATATGGCACTCTCCATGCTGGGATCCGGGTTCAATTCCCGGTATCGGAGCTTTGTTTTTTTTTTTTTTTCGACTGCGAAAATGGTAAAGGTTATTAAACGAAAAATGGCTGCGAAATTAGTCCATAATTTATATTTCTATGTCGTTATATAATGCATTTAGAGAGAGATTATTATTTACCTGTAACGGAATCTTTATTGTTTTTTGGTAAATTTTGTTTCTTCTTGTCCAAAGTTTCAGTCTTTTTAGATTCGGGTGTTTTTGGATTATATTTATATTTGGCAGAGTCTTCAGCTTTAGGGTTGGCCTTTTTATTATTATCTTTTATGTCCTTGGCTTTAGCATCTTTAGCTTTAGCATCTTTAGCTTTAGAATCCTTAGCTTTAGCGTCGGTAGCCTTTGTATCTTTGGCTTTCGTATCTTTTGTATTAGAACCAGTAGTCTTTTCAGCCTTAGCTTTAGGCTCAGCGTCAGCTGCTTTAGTATCTTCTGGTTTCTTAGCAGACTTTCCAGCTTTGGTATCAGAGGACTTTTCAGAGGCTTTATCGAAAGGCTTAGGAGCACTTTTACCTACTTTTCCAGTTTTGGGATCGGTCTTTGGACTAGTCTTTGGATCAGTCTCAGGACCAATCTTTGGACCGGTCTTTGGATTAGTCTTTGAACCAGCCTTTGGATCAGCTTTTGCACCAGCTTTTGCACCAGCTTTTGCACCAGCTTTTGCACCAGACTTTGGATCAGCTTTAGCAGCAGGTTTACTATTTCCAGTCTTACCCTTTGCACCAGTAGCAGATTTATCTACCTTTTCACCAGTTTTACCCTTTTTAGGATCATATTTTCCTACTTTACTTTTATCGTCAGTATCAGGTTTCTTATTAAGACCGGGTTTATATTTACCAGAATTTGATACTCTTTGACCTGAGGTTTTAGACTTATCATTTGACTTTCCAGAAGATTTATTAGAATCTACGTCAAGTTCTTTTTCAAATTTCTCTGCTTCAATACTATTAGCAGGTAAACTTTCAGGAACAGCATTAGGACGAGTTTGTGGTGGAGATCCATTTTGATATTTACTTCTAATTCTTTGAAGGTATAAAGCCCTTTTATATTCAGCAACATCTGCATCTTCTTCTTGATATTCTAAAAATTGCTCAACATTATATTCTTCTTCTTCCTCTTGAGTACTAAAATCATCAGTTCCAAAGATTTTATGCATGAAAATTTCTTCTTTATTAGAATTTTTCAAACCATAAGCATAACAAAAATCAGTAGAAGATTTTAATGCACAAACAACATTATTATTATCAAAACCAAGATAATGATCTTCTTCAATAACTTCATTAAAAATATGATTACCATTTAATTTTAATAATTTATTTAATAAACCTTTAATATTAATGGTATGAACAGTATAATCTGATATTGATAATGATAATGTTAAATAATCTTCAAATCCATTTTCAAATTTTTTATTAATAACCCAATTACTAATACCATTTGGTATTAAAATATTTGGTCCAACACATAAATCTTGAGGATTTAATAAATCCCAACCAATTATTGGAATATCAAAAGATATTGATGAACTAATATGACTAATTTTATACAAATGCTTTGTTTTTTCCTTATATTCAATTTCATTGTATTCATTAGTATATTTTTCATTAGTAACAATTGAATCTTTAGTTATTACCACCAAATTGGGTCTATACATATTATTACCACATCCACAATTATCAATATGAGCTCTTGCAAACCCAACCCAAATTTCTCGATCATTTGCAATATATTTATTGGCATCAGCACCAATTAATCCATTAATATTAATTAATTCGGTACCACCTCTTAAAGGTCCAACTCTAGCTTTGGTTGATAAATCTGATTTTAATCTATATGAAAAAGAACAAATTCCTGTACCATAAACTAAATCACATTTTAAAACTTCAAAATTTGACCATCTATAAATAAAATTTATAAATTTATCATACCCATCAACTTCTCTAGCTGAATTCATTATAAATGGTGTCCAATTTTTTTGCTTACCTTGTCTTGGTAAATTTTTCATTCTTAATTCAACCACCTTATTATAATAATTATTATCATATTCAGCACTACCAAATCCATCTGTATTTTTCTTACCCTTTTGGAATTGCCATGGCCAACAAATGAACATTGATCTAAAGAAATCTGCCTTCAATAAAATTCTATTATCATCGTCATCATCGAAATGAGTTAATTTTCTATGATAAGCATTGAAAACCACCAATGGTTCTTCATGTCCACCTTTATTTTTGACTAAGATTAATCTTGGATCTTCAGGTCCATAATATTTCCCTTCAGTATCATCATAATCATGCCAAAATGGGATAGGTAAGAAGTATGGGAATTTAATTACTTTGTAATGTTTTTCTTCTTCTTCTTCTTCTTCTTCAGGATTAGGATTTTTAGGATCTTTAGAATTCTTTGGATTCTTTGCATCTTTAACTTGTTTGTCTTTTTCACCACCTTTACCTTTACGAAGGTTATTAAGATTATTGGTGGGTACTACTATTTTTGTATTGGTCAATTCTTTCCAATCTTTATCAAATAATTGTCCATAGGTCAAACTTACAATAGGTTGATTTCTGGCTCCTTTTGGACTATATAAGATTCTTGAAATCATAAAATGAGCCTGATATTGTTCTAACCAAACTGAGGAACCAGCTAATCTATACCAGAAATGGTCCACCACCTTATATTCTAATTGTAATTTTAATTCATCAATGAAAAATGGTGACATTTCCTTATAATATTTATTAGTTGGAATTTCATCTAAGAACCTTGTAAGGATTTCCGGTAAGGAAACATCAATAGATCTCGCAGAGTCTATCTCAATAGTAGTATTAACACTTAAATCATCACATTTTTCAAGGTCCAAGTTGGTTTCTTTCATATCATTAAACATATTCAACTCAAATTCATGATAGTTAGACTTAGTTATATGAGGAGTTAATAAAGTATCGAGCTTTTCAAACTTGAAAACATGAGGATCATTCAATTCTTCAAGGTCAAAAGCCTTACTTTGTTTAATAAAAGCCTTCAAGTCCTTGTTATCGACGGGAAAATTACTTGGGAATATAAGTTGATTCTTATTTACTCTGTTTTTAATCAAGTTTTTGAATGAATAAGTACCTCTGTGATAGGCGGATCTAAAATCCTGAACAATTTTTTTATCCGAGTAAGTTACAAGCTGTAGCACAATAAGCGACGATATTATAGCCACGGCCAATAGAAGCTGATTACTCTTTCTTCGAAACATCATTTTGGGTATAGGTTAGCTTCCTGTTACCGTGTCGTGTGACTTAAACGACTAATCGATGAATGAAAATTAAGGAAATTTTTTTGCATCGCGTATACTGATCTGATAGCGCGGAGGTGCCAAGCTGCCTTAGCGAAGTAAACGGCCTTGGAGCGACGGTGATGAAGGTATGAGAGGTTGTAGTGTAAAGTAGAGAGCTGGAAGATACTGGTTATCTGTATATAGATCTATTTAGATTTAATTTTCGTTTTTGGGCTTGGGGTTATCGCCGTCTTTGTCTTTGGTTTCATCTTTATTGTTCTCCGAATTGTTTTCGGCAGGCTTGTCGTTATTCTTGACTTCGGCATCTTTGGAGCTTTCTTTTGCAGATTTTTCTTTGGAATTGTCTTTGGACTCAGCTTTGGAACCTTTGTTCTTGGGTTTATCTTTGGATTGGTCCTTAGGCTTATCTTTAGGGCTATTAGCGGATTCATCGGACTCGTTAACTTCATCCTCTTTTACATTACTTTGCTCAAGCTCTTTACTAGCAGCAACTTCTTCCCCTACTCTTTTACAGAACGCCTTTGATTCCTCGAGGGCACATTCTACATTATCATTATCATAACCCGAGTTAGAAGGTTTATACTTCTTAAAAACACTTTTCAATAAACCTTTAATGTTAATACGATCTACAGTTGCATCCGCTAGTGAAAACGTCAAGGTTAAGTAATCTTCAACGCTATTTTCATCTTTTGAAACAGACCACGAACTTATTCCATTGGGAATAAATACACTGGCATGTCCTGGGGTGCATAAATCTGTTGGATTTTCTAAATCCCATCCTTTCATCACAACATCTAATGAGACGAAGGAACTGAGCATATCAATTTTATAGTCGCCTGAATTTTTATCTTTAGTAAGCACAACCATATTGGGCCTGTACATATCCTGTCCACACCCACAATTCTTTAAATGAGCTCTTGCAAACCCAATCCACATTTGCTTATCATTTGGGAGGCTAAAATCATCATGTAAATTATAATCATCAATAAATGAATTAATGTTGATCATTTCGGTACCACCACGAAGTTCACCAACCGGTTCATTTCCTGGAAGTTTAGGATTCATACGATAGGCAAATTCACAATTTGAAGTAGACCCAATTATATTAGTTAAATCACACTTCAATACCTCTAGATTACTCCATCTATAAACAAAATAAATAAACTTGTCATGTCCATGTTTTTCTCTTAAATCAAAGTCAATTAATGGTGTCCAGTTCTTTTGAATTTTTTGTCTCTTCATTCCTTTTCTACGAAGTTCTACTGCTTTATTATAAATTCTCTTATCAGTTCTAACATTTGGTAAAATATCAATATTTCTTTTACCTCTTTGATATTGCCATGGCCAAGACATAAACATTGATCTGAAGTATTTAAACTCCATTTCAGCGTCCTCATGTTCATCATTCTTGGTCACAATTTTACGAATATATGAGTTATATATAATCAATGGCTCTTCATGGCCATGTTTGTTCTTTACCAACAATATACGAGGATCTTCAGGACCATAATAACGATGTTCAGTAAACCCTGGGTCATGGAAAGTTGGAATAGGCAAAAAGGACGGGTATTTTGCCTTTCTATAAAACACACCATTAACATTTACTTGTCCCTCTATGGAGTCTGGATCATTAGTTGGGATTATAAGATGGACATCTTTAAGTTCATTCCAATTCTCGTCAAATATTTGGGCATATGTTAAACTGAAGATTGGTTGATTTCTAACACCTTGAGGACTATAAATAATTCTAGAAATCATGAAATGAACACCATATTGTTCTAACCAAACAGAAGTCCCAGCCAATCTATACCAATGTTTTGTTATCAGATCTTCATCAAATTGTGTTTGAATTTCGTTTATGAAATAATCTTTGACGTCATTATATATGGACGATTTACTCTTGAGGAAGGTTTTAAGTATCTTCTTTAGATCTGTATCCAAAGATTCTTGCTTACTAACTTCTGCATTAAGAGTGGTTTCAAGCTTCTTACAATCACCTTGCTTGTGACTTATGAATGTCTTAAATGGATGCTTATGGTAATCTGCAGTTTTAAAGTCAGTGAAGTCAATGGCATGTGCTTTTTGGTGTAAGCCATTATGATATTTAACAATAGCAGTTGAATCTTTTACTTCACCAAAGTTTTCTTGGAAAAACACAGTTAAACCATCAATTGGAAAATTTTTTGGATAAATCACTATGCTGCCTGCTTTGACGTCGGATATTTTTGTCACTAATTGATCTGCATATTCCTCATCTGGATTTTCCGAATCATCAAAATTATCCGGGGGAGAATCATGGTTTGATGGGGGTTCTTCTGGAGGAGGTGGAGGAGGTGGTGGATGCGTTGAACCGGGTGGACCAAAAGGTTTATAACTATTGACTACATCCCTTATATTATCGTCATATTTAGTGAAAAAAATTATGCTAGTAACTCCTAGAGCAATAATCGCTAATCCAATGACAATAATTTTACGATTATCGAGTCTGGCATGCATTATTTACTTGATAAATAATCTTATAATAACTATATACCTTATGAAAGTTATGGAAACACGTGAGATGAATCTTGTCAAAGCTCCTCTTCATTTCACGTGTAAAATTGGTTAGGTAGCTCGGAGTTTCAGGCTGTGTGGTTGCTAGATTTTTTGTCGCTATTTTCAGGCACGACTGCAGTTGACAGATAGCCGAGAGTAGGTGATTCCGGTAATCCTGAACCGTAATCCAAATCTTCATCGTCATAATCGTCATCATAGTCATCGTCATAATCATCTTCATCTTCGATGTCATCTTCATCTTCTTCATCGTCATCCTCTTCATAGTCGTAGTCTTCATCTTCTTCATCTTCTATATCATCATCATCTATATCCTCTACATCGTCATCCTCTACATCGTCATCATCTATATCTTCATCTTTACCATCTACATCGTCATGGTCTCCATAGTCAAAAGAATCATCAACATCGTCCTTTTTGAACGACATAAATCCTTTTAATGGAGAGGTAAATGATGTCATAGATTTAGGACGATCTTTACGTTCTGGCACAGGTGTATCACTCGAGAAAGATTTAATAGATAAAATGCTTGGAGATTTAGGTTCCGGAACTTCTTCATCATCCTCAATGTCTGTTAAATCATCAACATTGATCGGATCTCTCCAGTAATTTACATCAGTGAATCTTTCTTCAATTGTTTCATTACGGTTATGGTAGGTGCTTAATTGACTTACAGGTGGGAAATATTGATCAACCAATTCCCCAATGGTTATATATGATGATTTAATACCAGACAATTCCAATAATTCCATATGGACTTCTCCTTCAGGATTAATGGTGAATATACGATGACTGGGGATATTGACAGATCTATAACTAATGGCATCTGTTATACGATTACCAAACCCAGCATAAAATGGAGTTCGATCAATATCATAGATAGAATCGTCATCATTACTAGCACTATCTGGTTTAGGAGAATCTTGACTATAGTATAAAGATTTGATATCATTTAAACATGACATCTTAAACACCTCCGGTTTCTTTAAAATAACTTCTCTTCTTAAAGCAGCTATGGTTCTATCAGGACTTAATATCACCGGACCTGAAGGTAATTTAGTGTTGTTTTCCTGTACAATACTCTTCAAGTAAGCTCTGGTGGTATCAGCTTGACCAACAGATCTGGCAGTTAAATACATGATATTATACCCATTATTATGAATATCTTGGAATAACCGAGCAACACCAGCATGAGTCCAGTCTTTCCCAATCAAGTTTAATACATGACCTAAAGCATCCGATTTGGTGATGGTACCATCGATATCAGAGATGACAATTGGCGTTGAACTCTTCCATAAGTAAAGGTTCAGGATGATTTGTGAAGTACCTTGATTTAGTCTAAATAACAATTTATTTTCACCATATTTCAAGTTCATCTCTTTCAATTGGTCAGAGGTCAATCTAAGAGTCTTGAAATATGTTTTATCATCATCTCCACTAGTTATACTTGAAGCAGAATCAGCTCTCTTACGTTTGATGTTTTGTTGTAAAGCATTAGAATCAGCATAACCTTCATCCATATTGATTTCATCAGTTTGATCATTGAAGCTAGAGATTCTTAAATCACCATTTTCATCAAGTTTTAAAAGCTGGTCCCACACTTTAAGCTCATCAACATCTTGTCCCATTTTAGTTAACTCATCAAGGAACAATTTTTTCATCATTTCGTCAGTATTTTCGATATTCTTTTGTGATGTAGGCTTATAACCAACCATATCAAGAACCATATCACCATTGTTATCTATCTTTGAAGGAATGTTCAATTTTTGAGTGATTTTTCGGGCTTGCTCAAAAGCAATCTTAGAGTTTATACTTGGGGTTGGGGTGGTGGAACCACTAGGTGGTTTTGATTCCGTCAACCGGATTTTCGACTCCAAATCATCAACCAATTGTTGTTCAGACTCAAGCTCTGTAGAATTAAGATCAAAGCCTTCTAAATCACCGGTGGTTGAACTTGAAGAAGGAAGAACGCGAGGACTTACATCTGGTGATCCAGATGGTGATATTATGGGAGATGTCATGACACTTTGGGAGATGGAATCGTTATTTGAAGCTTCAAACACGAAGAAAGCTTCACCACCTTCACCCAATTTCATTGGTAAATCGGTTTTTATATCATTGACATAGACATCGATTTTTTTCTGCAGCGGTTTAATGATTTGGAATTTACCGAAACGGATATGGAAGGGAGAGCAATGTAACGTTCCATCAGGATGTTCGATTACAATGATATCAATTGCACCTGATAGGGTTGCAGGATTCAACGAATTCCATTGATTATACACGTAGCCACCGACCTTTCCTACGTATTGCATGTGGATATATTTTGCGCAGTCTGCGAATAGCAGTGGGGTATACGACGGTGCGAGGTGGGTCGACTGGACGTGCCAGGCCCAGACGGTGGTACTAGTACGAGAGAGGAGGTTTGTAACAGAGCCAAAGACGTAGGTTACGTGATATATATGCATAGAAGTGGCGTATACGGTAGGTTTGTATGAACCCGGGTTATGTATATAAGAGATTGGGCTCAGGTGGTATATTTTGTGGGCCCACTGTTGGACAGAAGTGAATCTAATTGAGACCTTGTCTCAGGTTGTTTCAGATATGAAACACCATAAAACTATAAATATACACTTATTCCTGTAAAACTAACATGAGCTACAATTCATATTGGACGCCTCAATCGTCCAGAGGATCAGATTCTAGTGTCACAAGGTTTGTTAAGGCTATTCATAAAAGTAAGAATTATAATATTAGGATTATACCACTGCGTGAGTTAGGTTCACCAATGAGGCCATCTAAGAGAGTGTTGGGCGAGAGTGGGCACGAACGATTTGTATTTGAAGCCTCGAGGAAAGGTCCTATGAATGCAGAGTTAGATAAAAAAGACCTGGTTGATGTTCAAAGAGACGTTCAAGACGACGTTCAAGGTGCTCAGGTACGTACTGATATAAAATCCGGGGCAGATGAGCTCAAACCTATTTCACTGACTTCACTGCTACCACCACCAAAGTCGTCTCCCGTAAGTATTTCTCGAAGCATTTCACCAGTTACTTCCCCTGCACCGAAAACACCCACAATGCCACCATTGGCGCCACATCTCCCTTCGTCGCCCCAACTCACCGGCTGGCACCAGCTAGCACCAAGCCTGTCCGCACTGGGCCATTCTTCGATTCTGTCGCTGCCAATAAGACCTTCTTCTCTGGCTCCTTCTATTATTCTTCAGCAACTACTGCTTATTCACCAGATCTCCGAAGAAGTTCATCAAATCTCTTATCAATCAAATACCAACTTTCGTCATTTTCAAGATCAAATCAAAGATCTCAATGATAATGTGTACAGAGTTGAACATTTTTTACAAGAATTATCTATTCAACACGAAATTATCCTCCGTAAAATGAATCCCAAACCACCTCCTTTTATAGCTTCTTTAATAACTTTCACCTGTGTAATAACCCCATTAGTTATAGTAGTTTTAGATAATACAAATTTTTGAAGACTTATTTCCCTTTTGGGATAATCCGTTGATTTGCATGTGAAAAGTTTTTCCTTTTTCTCTCGTTTTTTTACTTTTTTCTTACATTTTTTCCTTTCATTGAAAATTTAAGTTGGTTGCAAAATAAGTCAGAATACTTAAGATGGATACCCAAAAAGAAATATTACAAACAGATTTGGAAGGTGATAACCTTTCTAAAACCAAATCTTCAGATTTCAATGAAAATGTCGTTTGCGTTAAAGGGGGAAAAAAGCAAGGTGAATTGAAGAGAACTTTCTCTGTCTGGTCGGTGCTAGGTGTTGGTTTTGGTTTAACAAATTCCTGGTTTGGTATCTCTGCTTCTTTGATTACAGGTATTCAATCTGGTGGTCCACTTTTGATTGTGTACGGGATCTTAATTATCGCGTTTATCTCGTATAATATTGGTATTACTTTGAGTGAATTATCTTCTGCTATTCCTAGTGCTGGTGGTCAATACGTTTGGACCAGAGTTTTAGCACCTAGAAAATATTCAAGTTTTTTGGCTTATTTAGATGGGTCTTTTGGATGGGCCGGTGCTATCTTTACCTCTGCCTCAATGGCTTTATCTATTGCCAATGAAGTGATGGGATTTTGGAATTTAACTCATCCTGATCATGTTACTAAAAAATGGGAATTATTTGTGATTTATCAAATTATTAACATCTTTTTAGTTTTCTTCAACTGTTATGGTAGAATCTTACCAACTGTTGCTAACGCTGCTTTATACATTTCATTATTCTCTTATGTTGTTATTACTATTACTGTTTTAGTATGTTCAAGAGGTAATTATCAACCAGCACATTTTGTTTTCTCTGATTTTGAAAATGGTACTGGTTGGTCTAGTTCTGGTATTGCTTTCATTGTTGGGTTAATCAATCCAAATTGGTCTTTCAGTTGTTTAGATTGTGCTACTCATTTAGCAGAAGAAGTTTTACAACCAGAAAGAGTTATTCCAATTGCTGTTATGGGTACCGTTACTATCGGAATGGTTACTTCATTCACTTATTCTATCGCTATGTTCTTTTCTATTCGTAACTTAGATGATATTCTTAATTCGTCTACTGGTATGCCAATTTTAGATATTTATTACCAAGCTTTAGGTTCTAAAGCTGGTGCTTTATGTTTAGGTACTTTGATTTTATTAACTGCTTGCGGTTGTACTATCGCCTCTCATACCTGGCAAGCAAGATTATGTTGGTCATTTGCTAGAGATAATGGTTTACCATTTTCCAAGCATTTATCAATTATTGATCCAAAATTAGGTATTCCATTGAATGCTCATTTATTCAGTTCTGTTATTGTTTCTATCTTGGGTTGTTTGTACTTGGCTTCAGATGCTGCTTTCAACTCCATGATTGTTGGTTGTATTACCTTTTTATTATTAAGTTATTCTGTTCCAACTCTTTGTTTATTATATAGAGGAAGGGATAATATTAGACATGGTCCATTCTGGTTAGGCAAAATTGGATTATTTGCTAATATTATGGTTCTTATTTGGACTGTATTTGCTTTAGTCTTCTTTTCTTTCCCATCTTTTATGCCTGTTACCGCTAATACTATGAATTATATTTGTGCAGTTTATTTTGTATACTTATTATTCACTTTAGCTTACTGGTTTTTCCCAATCAAGAAATACGCTTGTAGAGAAGTATTTGCCGGTGGTAGAGGTAACGATGAAGAAGAAGAATTCCCTGATGTTTGTTTACATAATATTTAGAGATGTAATTAGATTTAATAAAAGTTTATAGAGTACAAAAAAAGTATATTTTTAATCACTAACTTGAACTAGAATTTTCCCATTGTTCTTACCAGTAGTAAGATATCTATAAGCTTCTTCATATTGATCAAAATTGAATACAGAATCAATAAATGGTTTAATCTTTTCATGTTCCAATAAAGATACCGCTTCATCAATACCATACCCAGGAGAAGTCACAACAAAGTGGAAATTGATTGGACTAAGCCATTTAATTCCAAGCTTTGAGAGAAGCAATGTTTTAACTAAATTAAAAGAAAATATACTCATGAAACCATCCTTAGATAAATTATTTTTTTGACCTCCGGCTATATTCACATAATCACCGCCTTTCTTAATGAAACTAGATAAGTTGGCTAATAATTTATCACTACCACAACAGTCTAAAAAGGCATCGAATTTTTTATCTCTGCATTCTTCTAATACTGAATTGGTAATATTATTTACGCTAGTATAGTCAATTACTTTATCAGCACCCAATTCTTTCACAATAGGTTCAGATCTCGAAGAACAAATACCAACAATTTCTTTAACCTTAGGATGCAATTTCAATAATGAAACAACATACTTTCCAACAGAAGTAGAGGCCCCATTAACAAGAATCTTTGAATTATCTTCAAAAGTAGGGCTATCTACCATTTGTTTGGCAGTGCTATATACTAATGCAATACCACCAAGTTCATTCATAGATAAGTTAGAGGGGGCTTTAGCTATACACCATTTGCTATCCTCTATATCAAGTAAAATATACTCACTCAAGGTTTTATTATTGAAAGTAGCAGTTTGTCCCCATACTTTATCACCAACTTTGAAGCCATATTTTTGTTGAGCCTTTTCACCGATAGCAGCAATTGTAGCAGAATAATCATTTCCAAGACCAAAATCGTCCCGTACATAGTTAGCAACGGGGTGAATGGAGTTTTTGATCAACACATCAACAGGATTAAGACCACAGGTGTGAGTTTTTAAGAGAATTTCTTCGGGTTTGACGTCATATTGGTTGTCGCCTACTTGGGTAAGAGGAATTGTTTTAGTTACGACTTCCAAAGGAGTGTTTTTGTTCTTGAAAACCACAGCTTTGTAGGATAATTCGGGGTGTTTAAACATTGCGAATAGTGCAAATTGTACGGGTAATGCACTTTGAATGAGTTTACCGAAAGGTCAATTCGCCAAGTAAAGTCAACAGATGGCAGAACATAGAGGATCTTTAAACATGAAGTAAGTACTCCGGATTGTTTAGAAGATATAGAAATGGTTTAGAGAAAGACTACGAGTTAGATACGCAGCTCATCTCATCGAATGAGGCTGCAGAGAATAGCATAAACCTACAATAGGTCAGATCGTAACGGCACACCATAACGGTAGACACCATAACGGCACACACGGCACACCGCAACAGCACACCGCAACAGCTTCAAAGAAAATTACACGCTCTACAAAAAGCATCAACATGTGTTGATAAATATCTGCATCTACTGACACCTCTCTTTCATCATACTCCAGACAGGTTCTTAAAAGATTCAATTACTCTCTCCATCAACTATCGCATTATAAATGATAGATCGTTAACCGTATTACTAATTGTCAACTAAACTCAAGAACTGAGTTTAATCAACGGCGCAATACTGAAAACCATATTAATGCACTGTCTAACGTGATGGATTACTTTTGGACAAAGTTAAAAATTTTCATGTAATTTTCACTTTTTATAGTGCGATGAGAGAAAAATGTCGTACAAACGTCGGACAAAATAATGAGCAAATGTCGCACCAACCTTCTCAAATCCCATCGACTGCCGCGACAGAACTGCGAAATCCAATTTTTCATCAAATAAACAACTTACCATGTCGTTGTTTGGCCAACCTAACGCTTCGACTAGTAACAATTCAACTACTGGATCGAATCTTTTCGGCCAGAATGCAAATAAGGCTCCAGCACCTTCTCAACAACCGTCTCAAGGGTTCTCCTTAGGCAATACCGCCAATAATACTTCCCAACCAATTCCAACTAATACCGCCAACACTTCCACAAAGGACACAAACCTTAATGGTAGATCCATTCAATCTCAATCCAGATTGCTCAAAGACTTGTTGGAATCGGCCAACAACTTACCTAAGCTTGACAACCATGATCTTGGGTCTATTCATCTTACACTTAACGAGATCCAACGACAATCCAGTCAAATGAGAAAGCATAAAGACGATCTGGCCAACCTTACTCGTGCCCATTATTTATTGGCATCGAGTGGAATCAGTGCAGAAGAGATCGAAAATGAGTTAAAATCGATTGAAGTTCCTGTTGATAGAAGCAGTCAAATCAATAAAATCGTCAAGCCTAGACACACAGGAATCGACCAATTTTTGAATACCAAGAAGGAAGAAAACATTTTAACCACCATTGAACAATCTTTGGTTGCAGCCTCTAAAGACTTCGATAATTATATTAGTAAAACCATTTCTATAGACTGGAAAGTTAAACGTAATGAGCTTCGCAAGGCATTTATTAATAAGAATTCTATTGGAGGTGGTTCACCTAATCCAAATAAAGAAGCCGACAAACCCAAGGCTATTACTTGGAACAAAACATTTCCTGGTAATTATAGTATATTGGCACCTTTAAATAATGTCTCGAGCTCTAAACAGTACTCAAGAGATAAATTTGAAAAGTATGCTACTATTATTTATCAACTTAATGAAGCCAGACTTTCCAACCATCATTTTTCATTATTGACCAGTTTTGAAGAATTAAACAAGTCCAATAATGATTTGAAATCGAAGCAAATTACTGACGTATTCAAGATTTTAATTGAATTGGTTGATGAAACCAACTTAAAAGTCAATAGTGAACAAAAATTCTATGATAACAAGGATATATCATTGAATAATTTAATCATTAATAAGAGTAAAAGTTATCTTGAACAACAATTTTATCAATATATGGATGAAGTATATAATAAAGATGAAAAGAAAGAGCAATTTGTACCTGCATCCAATATTAATAAAGTCAAATTTTTCATTAATAAAGTTATAATGAGAAACAATAGCGATTTCAATGATAAAACTGTTAAAATAAATGGTATTCCTATTTGGGCATTAATTTATTATTTAATGAGAAGTGGTTTATACCATGAGGCTCTTGAATTAATTAATAATAATGAACAAATGTTCAATAAATTCGACAAGAATTTCCCAAGATATTTCCAAAATTATTTGAAGAATGGATTCAAATTGAGCAGCGAATTAAATGAAAGAATTAATAGTGAATTCAATCAACAATTTTCATTTATTAATGAAGATTTCAAAGCGGCATTTGACCCTTATAAATATAGCATCTATAAAATCATTGGGAAATGTGAATTAAGTAAAAAAGCATTACCACCATCAATTAATCTTAGTATTGAAGATTGGTTATGGTTTCATTTATCTATAGTTAACGAACTGAATGAAGTTTCTGAGTTAATTTATGAAAATTATTCATTGGCTAATTTACAAAAACAAATCATTCAGTTGGGTATTAAGAAGTTAAACAGTTCTTCAAATAATCCAATGTATTTGAAATGCTTGGTAATGGTTGGATTATATGAATTAGCTGTACAATATACTTATGAATATCTTAATGAAATCGATGCAGTACATTTAACTATTGGGTTAAATTATTATGGTTTACTTAAAGTTGCCAGTGGTAATAATGTAAAAGATGAATTAATTCATTTAAACCCAATTAATAATGAATATGAAATTAATTTCCTGAGATTATTAGGATCATTTACTAGATCTTTCAAAATTAGTGATCCAAAGGTGGCAGCTCAATATTTGATTTTAATTGCTATTTCAAAAGGTGGTAATAGTAAAGAAGAAATTGATAAATGTCACGAATCTTTAAGGGAACTTATTCTTATTTCCAGAGAATTCAATCTATTATTAGGTAATATTAATAATAATAATGGTGATAAAATAAGTGGGTTATTAGAGCTTCAAAGATCTTTAATTAAATTAGACAACATTAAAGATTTTTACTATCAAATTATTGAAGTTAGTGCTAAAAAATGTGAAGAAGAAGGCCGTGTATTTGATTCTTTATTATTATATCAATTATGTAAAGAATATGATACCGTACTTATAATCATCAATAGATTATTAAGTGAATTAGTTTCAACCATTGAATTAAACAAATCTTTAATTAAAATGGGGAACTATGAAGGTACTGAAACTCCAAGTACTATTGAAAATAATATTGTATTATTGAGTAAACATATAATCGAAATCTTTAATAATAATAGTTCAATTATGTCTTCAATTAATAAATCATATAAGAAAACCAGTGATTTATTAATTAAGATTATTGATATTAGAGAAGATTTCCTTAATAAAAATTATAACAAGCTTTTACTTGACATTGAAGAACTTCAATTGGTTCCAATCAATGTGAAAGACGATTTAATTGAAATCAGAAGAATGGCTGAATATGTCCAAAATTCTTTAGATAATAGCATTTTAAAAGTCATTCCAACTTTATTAATTATTGTTATGACTAGTATTTCACAATTAAATCACCAAATCTTAACCAAAACTTACAAGACTTTAGGAAGTGAAACTGAAGAAATCGAAAAATTGAGATCTATTGGTAGAAGTTGTATGATATTTGCGGGAATGATTCAATATAAAATGCCTAGAGAGACCTATAGTTTATTGATTCAATTGGAAAGTAGATTATAAATAGTTATTTAGATTACATAAACACTACATTTGTATAATGTCTCCTCTGCTTCTTATAAACTGTCTGTTTTCTTCATATATATTGCACATTTGCAGCCATATTTTCATCTCGCACTTAATATCAAGTGATGAAGAAAGACAAGCCTTTGTCATTCCCCGTATCTTTCTCCAAACTTGCTGCTGATTTCGAGAAACTGTACTTCAAACCTTCAGCTGAAGTTGTAATCGACGATCAAATCATTACGATACCCAAGTTTTTCTCCACTGAACAATGTACTGAGTTGATAAGGTCGTTTGAAAAATTTAGTCTAGAGACCACACCGTTGATCAAAAGTAAGGATTATGCTGCTAGAGTTAATGATAGGTTGTTAATAGAAGATAAAGATGCATCCAAAGATCTTTGGTCGTACTTGCGCCAAATTTTACTTCAAGATGATTATGATGAAAATATTGTACAACGTACATTTGATTCAGCTGTCGGCTTAAACCCTCAGTTACGGATCTATAGGTATCAGAAGGGACACTATTTTGGTAAACATTATGACGAATCTGTAAAGAGTCTTGGAGGACGTACTAAATGGACATTGCTTATATATTTAACTGGAGATGAAGAATTTGTTGGAGGTGGAACCATATTTTACCCAACGAGGAAACCAATGGTAATCCACCCTTCAAAAGGTATGGCATTATTACATAAACATGGTGATGATTGTTTAATACATGAAGCAGAGTTGGTTAAATCGGGTGTAAAATGGGTTTTAAGAAGTGACGTAGTATTTTAATGTACATATTTATTTACAGTAGTTTTGAGATAGACTTGTTGATAAAGAATTCTTTGGTGTGGGATATAGTTTCTTCGAAAGATTGACCGTCGACTAGCCTCGATCGAATCCAATTACTGAGTTTATTCTGGATGTTGGTTTGTCTGTACCTACTATCAATAAGATATATCGTAGAATAGTCATTAATATGCCTGATACTTCTTCCTATACTTTGATTGACAGACCGCATACAGATATTTTCTATATAGTTGATTCCATTTTTGGTTGCCAACTCTTTTGACCCAGTTTTAGCTAATGTTGAAGATTCTATATACTGTTTACGAGCAATTAATTCTCCAGACATAAGATTGGGATATGGGAGACCTACCATAATTACCGCTCTAGCCAATTCATCTGAGAAGTTAATACCTTCAGAAAGCTTACCACCAACAACAGAACAAAGAATTGCAGACTTACGAGAAGCTATCTCAGAGGCATATGACTTGAATAAATTTTCAGAGTTTATTGAACCATCACAGTCGGTAAATATTTTACCTTTAACCGCTTCTAGTCTACTAAAATGTCCTGATTTCTTCCAAACATCAACCACCAGCTTAAGAAATTTATAACTAGGAAAAAATATTACTATTCCCCCTGGTATTGGTTTAGTTATTTCAATCAATGAATTAGCTAAAGCATTCAAAACATTGGGGTTGTTTCGATTTTTAAACAGAAAATCGAGAACTGTACCTTTATAATGGTAAATAGGAAATGCATATAAACTATCTTTAGGAATAATATGGTCACAAGAGAACTTATTAATAGCAGACGTAGGTAAATATGGGAACAAATAGTCAGTATAATCTGACATTGGTTCCATAGTACCACCACATAATATAAGACATTTGCAATCTTCTATTACAGGTTTAAAGACTTCTGATGGATCAAGTAGCATATAACTAATACTTGGATTACTTGCATTGCTGTTGGTCCAAAAGAATTTACCTTCTTTTGTGGGATAACTCAAACATTTAAGTAATTGAGTTAATTTAAAAAGTAAAGGAGTAGACGACGAAATGTGATCTTCAGAGACTTTCTCTAAATAATTTTCTATTTTGAACGCAATTTTTGATTTGTTTAGGTATTTCTCTAGTTTATGAACATTGAATAAGTCACCGGAGTTTCCAGAAAAAGCTTCATTAATATCAATTGAAAGACCAGCTTTAATTTTATTGCCTTCTTGACTCTTGTTCAAAAAACTTTTAAGAAGCAGGGTGATTTTCAAAAGTTTCATCAAATTGACTCTGTTACCTACATTAAGTCTCTTATTAAATTTAGATAAATATAGTTTGACACTGCTTAAAAGCTTGGTTATCTCATCCAAAGAAATTTCCACCGAATTCATTGCACTTATAACATCTAATAGATTATGTGCTTCGTCGACAACTAGAATAGCGTTCTTTATGTTAATATTCGATATCTCTCGGGTGTTTTTTTCCAAGAGCATCTGGTATGGTAAAGAAACAATTTCAGTATTTTTTACATTATCTCTAGCAGCATAATAAGGACAAACTTGTATTTGTTTCCCCAAGGTATGTAAATCCTCTATATCATGTACTTTAGTTAAACTATAATCATTAAACTGTGATTGAAAACTGGAACTTTTCGTATTTGCCAAGTATTCACACTTTGAATCCTTCGAATTTAAATCCTTACAAGCATCATTAACGGCCTCTGCAGATCGAAGTCTAGATACTTTAACATTGACACAGAGTTGTTTACGAGATCCCAAGGGAAGATACTTAACACGCTCGTCTATATCTTCTAATGTAGACTCAAAAACAGGAAGAGTTAGTTGCTGAGAGAATTGGTTGATTTGTGAATGTGTTCTTGATGCATAGAAGATACGTGGAAGGACATTATCATCTTCTAATTCACTAACATCTGCAGGTATCTGCTGCTTCATTAGTATACTTATCTCATTTTTCAACTGTTCATTTTTGGTTTCTGCATCGGTGTCACTAGTATAATCCTCGGGAATAAAGTCATCTTCAACATTAACACGCTGTTTCTTACGCTGAATCGCATGGACTCGTTGTAGTTTGGCAGCATACTCTTTGGCCATCTCTTGAAGATGGAGCTCATACTCTCTACGTTTATCATTGTGCTCTGATTTCACACGTTTGATGTAAGCTTCTTTAACCCATTCTGGTTCATCTTCGTCGTCTTCTTCTTCATTACCTCCATTCAATGCAATCCCACTAGAAACAGACTTATAATGTCTTAACCAAGCCATAGTAGAGCAGATAACTGATAAGGTCTTCCCGGTTCCTGTGGGACTTTCGAAGAGCCCAACTTTGTACCCTTTGTCTATTGTGTCATATATCAGGTTCATTAGCTCCAATTGTATAGGATATGGATCATAAGGATGTCGAAAGTCATGATTCATATTAAGCACCTACGCGTTAAAGGTAATTTGGTGTAAGATCAAGAGATGAGGTAGAGGCGTGGACATACCAATGATAAATATATATAAATGCTAACCAATACATAGACAAAACTACTATTAATACTTGAAACCTTATAATCTAGAACCTCTTTTAACCATGTTTTCGTACTCCTCAAGACATTGTGTGTCAGTACAAGAACCACCACATACTACGATAACTACAATGTCGTGAGGTTGCAAATTACCAAAATTGTTATATAAGATATCGGTACGATTCAATACTACAGATACTGCTGCACCACATGCTGGTTCTATAAGTTGATTAAACCTCTTTGTGAAGTCAACTGTACCTTTTACCGCATCTAAATCGTCAATAACTGAATATTTTGTGGGTATGCTTTGAGTTAAATAATTATCCAACGTTCTTTTGGAAAGATAAGAACACGCTAAGGATGTAGCCATTGATTTGACTGAGTCCAAAACAACTATCTCCTTCCTCTTTATGGTTTCCACGAACGTTGGTGCTTGTTTGGTTTCTATAAGAAGCACCTCAGAGGATACTTTATTCTTTTGCAACCCTTCAACTATACCATTATATAATCCACCCCCACCGATAGAGCAAACAACACCTTTGACATTATCAATATTAGAACCAAGCTGGGCTTTCAACTCGTCTACAAGTGAAGCATGTCCCTCCCATATAAGTTCGTTTTCGAAAGGATGGCAGTATATCTTAGCAACACTTTTATCAAAAAGGTCCATTTTACTTCTTAAATATTTGTCAGCTTCGTTTATAGATTCCCCAAACATAATAACTTCAGCTCCATACTCACGAAGCTTATCAATTACATACCGTTTGGTGGAATTGGGTACTGCTACGGTACAAGGGACTTGATAAAACTTTGACAGGTACGCAGCAGCTAAACCAGCATTACCACCACTTGAAGCAAACACATGAATTTTTTGATTTTTGCCCGATTGTCTGTACTTAGCGACGTTCTTCTTTATCAAATTCCCTATTCCTCTTAGTTTAAAGCTGCCTGAAGGTTGTTCATATTCATTTTTAAATAACACCCTGCAAGGTGGGGTAAAAGGCAATTTGTCGGTTACATCAACCAAAGAGCTAACCGTGTGAGGGGATCTATCATTTTCTATGACAACTGAAGAGTTCATTATGATTTTACTTAAAGAATAGCCATAGGGATTTTTATAGTTTTGCAGCCATATGTGACTCCGATATGACTTCCCGGAAAAAAGAGTTTGACTCTGGGGCGCAACTCTTTACTAAACCTTGGAGCCGTTCACTTTACACAGTAAATCCCCTCAGACGGAGTTTGACTTCCATACAGGGCACTGTTAGAGGCACCAAGTATGTTAAATGGCTCGTTTAAGGTTACTGTAAACTTGAGTGGGGAGTGGTGGTTAGTGTGGAGGAATTTTGTGGAGGAACTTCTGGAGCCGCTTGTTTCCTTGGAGCTTATATGTGGCTTCATTAGTAGGTACCAGAGGTTTGTATGCTAATTATAGTCTAGGTTAAGAGAGTTTGGAACACACTTTACTCATCTCTTTGACTCCTTTTACTCTTCATAGCCTCCTACCAAACCTTATCTATTGGTGTGTGCACGCTTCAGAGTCAAATTGCTGCAAAAAAAAAGCTTTTTATTATACATATAATATACATCAACCACAGTAAGTTTTATTACCCGTAAATATACAATAGTTGAGAGTTGAAGTTAAGGCATAAACTAAGGTTGAATCTTCTTCCTTTAAGAAGTAGTTGAAATTTTGTTGTTCATCCAATTTGGTTTGCATTTGCAACAACGGCAATAATGTTAACTTACATCTAGTCCAAGAATGGTTCGAAGCGGAAGTAACTAATGGTTTGTAGACATCTTCTCTAGAGACTGTGAACACTTCCGAAAAGAAATCTGTAGTAAACTCTACAGTAGCCTCTTTATATGGCACGTTAAACGTATGACCACTAAATAAATAGTAATTGATCATAAGAAACTTATCGATATCTTTTTTAATAGGATAACCATACTCTACAACGATACTGATGAGGTAATTCAAGATGAGCGACTCCATATTAGTTTGTTCATCTTTGATTTCTCTGGTTCTATTTAGAAGCCTTCTCATTATATCCGTTTCTTCGAGGTTATGTTGAGTCAATTTATGGACCAACATTTGGTTTGAGTTAAGATAAATTTGATTGAAATTGTACAATTTTTGTAGATTCAAAATTGTTGGTTTCAACGTGAAGTTGGTGATTAAATATTCTTTAAAGGATTTCCTTTTTTGGATATGGCTTACAGATAAATCAGAGGTATCACAGATAAAATGAGCTTCTTTATACCTTTGGAGATTGGCGAGAAACTGATCAATAAACTCAAGTGATTTACTAAGCTGGTAGTTCTGTGGGAACACTTGAATACCTTTATAAGTTGAAAACCATATCAGGTTAATCATACTTAATGTGGTTTGAGTACTTGGTTTGGGAGAATAACCTGGTATAAGCTCATTCATGTGTATAAATCCAATCGAATACTCTGTTTTACTCATTATTGTATAGTTGATGTTGTTTCGAGGAAAGATTTTATATACAATCAGCACCACCCCATTGGAATTGACTTTTGTACCAAAATTAATGAAGTTCCCATCAACACTATTGTTCAAATACGTTCTTGTAAGTCTAGCTACTTCGTTATCATCTGTGGTTGTGTTTGCCAACTGATAACGTAAAAGAGTTTTACTTACAAATTTGTTTAAAGGGTTGGAAGCATGGTATTCATCAGTAACAGTATAGAAATCAAATCGTCCACTTTCGTAACATATTATAAGAGATGTGTCGTATTTGATGATATCTGAAATCAAAGAATTAAAGGAAAGGTTATGCGTTTTACTAGACCCATTGGTGACATTAATAATAGAGATTTTGTTGAGTGTAGCTATTATAAGTTCATCATCCGACCATAATATCTTTGCAATTTTGAATCTGGAGGCCTTTTGAATTACCGAAAGCGTAAAGTCTTCCATTGGGCTTCTCTTGGCCAAGATCACCTCGTTGGTTTTGGTAACCAAAGCAACATACACAGTATCTTCAATGGTATTTATATGGTGTTCTATGACATCTGGGACCTTCAATTCCCATAAATCTTCCAAAGTATCAAGCGAATATAGCTTTAATTCGTTAAAATCGTTTAATACAGCTATACCATCATTAGTAAATGAAAAATCTTTAACTCTTAACTGTTGGTATTGAGTGTAATCTACCACTAGTTCACTGCCATTTTCTAGTCCTAATTCTTGGGAAATTATATCGAAAAAGTTCCATTTGACTCGATATTGGTCCATATATTTGTTAATTCTCTCCAAAATGAGCAACTCTCCAGTGTTTAAAAGAATAGCTAGTAAACAGTCTTTTGTTGTTAAACTTATTTGAGACCATTGGTGTTTAACTATGGACGCGTCACTAATTCTGGTGAACTCAAACCCTGTGTTATCTGAGTCAATTACAACGTTGCAGAACTTTCTGTCGAAAGATTCGGTTGAACAGATAATATTTTGGTGGAATAAAGAAGGTGAATTGAGTAAAGAACCGTTAGTGATGGACACGATACTTTGGTGTAAATTGGGGAGTTTTGGATCGAGCAAAGTGATTTGCAGGCCATTGTTAATGGCTAATTGAGAGTTTTGTGACCATTGTACGGGATCTGTGCTGGTGGGAGCTACATTTGCCCTGCTGATTACGATGTCTTTAATCATGTTTAGTGCGAGTGAGAAATTGAACTTGAGCCAGGATTGAGCGAGATATCTTGAGAAATGGCTGCGAAAGAGAAACTTGAGCAGAGATTGGAGTGGAGGAGAGATCAATGAAAGGAAAGAGAGGAAGGAGATGAAAGAGACCAAAGAGACGAAAGAAAGGAGAGACACGAAAGAAGAGTGGAGGATGGTAGAGCAGACAAAGACAAAAGACACACAGACAAACACTCGTGACATTACTTCTCTAAAAATACAATATGACTCTTAATCTCTTCACATATCCTCTTTCTGTCATCCAGATTGGATGCTGGTACATGCTTGATATCAATCTCCAAATCACAATATAACCATTTCAAACTTTGCATGATCTTGAGTTCCACATCTAACCCATTGGCTTCATCCATTATATTAGTATCATATAATCTTCTTCTTGAACCATCACCACTTTTTGGACCTCTTCCTAATGAATTTGAGATAAACATTTCATGTAACTTATATTTAGGCCAATTAGCATGCAAAAACATTAATTTAGATGATTTGAAATAATGGAAATTATAATTATAATGTTGCTTATCTTGGTTATTCATAGCATAATCAGGTTGATATTCCGTATTTTTAAAATTAACTTTATCTTGAACATAATCAATTAATGGATCATATTGTCCCATTCCGAAGAAATGATGCTTATTATGTTCATCAAGAGGTCCGAATTCTCTATTAAATTCTTTAACTTGATAATAAGGTAATTGTAATTTATGAGCGGCTGCAATAAATGTTTCTTTATCACCTTCACCAGCGGCACCTTGACTGAATAATGGATAATAATAGTCATTACCGTAATAATTATAAAACATAGAAAGCACTAAAGTTTTGAAATGAATTCTTTTATTAATTAAAATTTGTCCAGTTTCACTTGATGCTTCAGGAATTGTACCTCTACAATCATGGAAATTTTTAGCATCTCCATCGTTTCTTTTATCACCATTAAAGTAACTTTCTCTGATTCTATCGGATGCATCTGTTGCAATATTAGCAATTTTATAAAATAATGGTGAAGTTGATCTTCTCCATAAATCAGGCCAAAGAACAAGATGATGACTAGTAAATGGTTCATTTTGGAATAAGTTATCAGGGTTAGCTATTGGTACATTATCAGCATCTAAATACAACACCCTTTCAAAAGAACTGATTAAAAGTGCTACATTTTTATAAGCATATCCTCCAATTTTAGGCATTATATGTTTTGGTAAATAATGCTCCATGACTTTACACCTACCGTTAAACTTAGGTAATACGTTATTACAAAATTCGATATCATAATCGCTCTCTTTTGGTACAATCAACTCGATTGGTAATTTGCTACCAGAAAGTCTAAGCATTTTAATTGAAAGTAATGCTAATTGATTATACAGATCACCTCCAAGATAAACTATCCCATCACCTTTCATGAAATCATTATATTCACTGTATTTTAACAAGTTATTAGGAATGGTAGTGGGCATTTTGAATAAGAATTTTTTATGGCTTTCAGTCAATGATTGGACTTCGTTATCACTTAAACGAAGATAAAACTCCAATAATTCTTTGGTTCTGATGGGCTCTTCCAAGTAGTTTTCTCTTAAATGGCCTCCATAAACAGGAATCCGACCATCTCTATTAGGATAATGACTAAGATCTTTTGCGTCTCTATAATGTTCATCGTTATTAATAGCTGGAATATTTGGTTTACAGTCTTCAATAGTCTTGAATAATTTAGTGAAAAATGCTTCAAATTGTTTTCTGAACTTCACTTCGTACTCGGTGGCTGTGGAAGTATCAGCTTGATATAAAATACTCCCTTGAGATATTTTCAGTTCGATGAGTTGTGGGTAATTATACCTTTGGATTTTTTGAAGAGTATAGCCTTTAAAGTCCCTTTCTTTAACCGGTTTGGCCTTTTCGTTGCTTACATCATTGCTGACCTCATCGACGTTTAATTTTGGCTCTTTCTGGTTTATAGAGTCGATTTGAGCACCATTTTGAATTATTGCAAAATTATTGGAATCATCCTTATGGTAGACAGTCCATGATTCACCAGCGATGTTAGCGACCTGATCTTCGATGATTTCAAAAGACCTTAAGGAATATATGAGATGAAGCACTGTAACTAGCACACACACAAGCACGAACTTTCGAAAGTACCTGAATATATCTAGTTTAATCATAGTTGTTTTCGACAGGAAGATCGCGATTATTTTTTTGGTGAGTATTTAATGTCGTTTTACGAGATGCTATTGTGCTATTGTTCCCAAGGCGATATGTCGCATTGATGTACCTTAAAATCTTACGGGGCTTTGGGTTAGAGGTGGTTTATAGAGGTGGTAGTAGGTAGAGTAGGTATATAGCTTAATAATATACAGATGATGTATAAGATATGTTGGTGAAAAAATCTTATCTTCCCGCTCGCGTGGCATACCCAAATTGAGGCACATCGTTCCAAATACAGTTGATGCACGTTGTTCCTGATAACGATTGATGGGCCATGGGCAACAATGAACAATAGCGGTGTTTATTTGAATAAATAGAGATTTTCTTGTTTATTTGGAGTTGCGTGTGTTATTGTTTCCAGTATGGGCACTTTATGACTCGGTTGATCAGGTTAAACAAAGTCGGATTGTGGACCTGAAACGGGACCACATGGGCACAGCTGGACCGGTCGATGGCATGGCTCCGGTACTAACATGGTCCAGTACTGTTGAAGTCATAGAAGCAACGGCTGCAAATCTTAATCTCTTTCCCCAAATTTGCTGGTCTATATAATAATTACTATATTCTGCAACCTTCCGCCCATTGACAATACGACTTTTGGCCGTCATCAATTAAAGTTTTACATTTCAAGCAAGTGGTCTCACGACCTTAAGCCATATTGTAACCTTTAAACACTGTGTCCTTTACCAGAGTCACACGATATTTTTCACCTATTTAAACAACTCTAAATACATATATACCTACAACACATTCATTCTAACCAACTTTCAAACCATAAACTACTCCCTCAGTCCATCATCGCCAACTTCCCCAAAATCTGGCTCAGGCCATCAAAATCTACCTCGTCACCCGCGCAATCTTATCGCCAAAATAAATATGGACCATCCATTCGATATAGAGCAGGATAACAATCCTTCGCTCTATGGCAATGGATTCAATAACGATCCAACCTTCAACAATTCAATCACAATTTCCAATAAAATCAAAAAAATGCTAGAGTCCAATAGAATTAATGTCAATATTCATCAAACTGAAAAACTTATCAACTCAAACATAGTAGTATACCTCATTGAAATCAGAGAAGTTAATGAAGATAATGAATTAGACGCAGACAAAATCGTTGTCAAAAGGCGATATAAGGAGTTTAAATCTTTTAGAGACTACCTAAACCGTTTATACCCCACACTAATTATCCCGCCAATTCCTGAAAAGCACTCCATATTATCGTACTTTATAAATGCATTGGATTCCGACAGAGAAATAGATTTGATTGAAATTCGTACGAGATTCTTTAATAAGTTTTTGAATGATCTTATTGGTCTTGAAAGGTTCAATTCTAACCCTTTATTCCAAAAATTTTTAGACCCGAATTATGAGTTATGCTGGAATAATGCCCTTAATGAACCTCCAGTCAATATGTTGCCAAAAAACTTACTTTTGGCCAATCCAATTAATCCAATGGATACAAATGGACTTTATTTATTGTTACCGATGTTGAATAACTTTCATAATGGTAACTTCAATGAACTATACAAGATGAATCTTGATAACCTAACTCATATTAATGATACGATTTTAAAACTTAATAACCAAATCAACTTCTTAAAGTTCCCATCAAACAAGTTCAATCAAATTCCATCTGAATTGATTAATTTTGAAAAAAAGGCTAAAAGTAATATTAAAATATTGACAAAGTTGAATAAACTTAATTTAAACCATATTAAAAACCATAAGATGTTGTTAAACAATTTAATTCATCTTGGAGGTAATTTGAATAATTTTTCACTTGAAATTTACGAACTTAATAAGCATTTGAGTAACTTAATTGAAAAATTCGGTTCAATAATTGATGTAAATTACTTGAATTTTGAGAATTTTTTAAACAAAAACTTCATACCAAATTGGCATGAAATGATTGATCAGCTTATACATTATTATAATATTCTGATTAATTTAATTAATTTTTATAAATTCAAGATATTTCAGTTTAAGATCTTGTTTAAATTGAAGTTTAATAAATTTAATCAGTTATTAAATCTTAATAATGATTTGAACTTAACGATAAATGGATTAAATAGTTTAAAAGATTTGAACTCACCTTCGATCAATAATTTGATAAAGAATCAGCGATTACGGAAGACGAGTTCATGGTATAAGGTGTTTGGAGGTAGTGGTCTGGGAGCTGGATTAGCTGGTGCTGCTGGTGTTGTAGGTGTTAATAATGGTGCTGCAAGTGTTAACAGTGAGACTGTAAATGGTAGTAGTGCTAATGCTGCCAACACTTCTGCTCCTTCTGGTGCTGACGGTGCTGACGGTACCGTTAACACTGCTGGTGAGCCCAATGCTCCCACACCTGCCCACATTAAACACAAAGTTGAAGCAATAGAAACAGATATCAGTAAACTAGACCAGCTCATCAACCTCACAAACACAGACCTCGTGGACTTAACGCTGGAAATCATCACCAACTTAAACCAATTCGACAAGATGATAGAGAAAAAATGGCTCACCATATTTCTTAATTTTATCCAATCCACCAAAGTTTTGTTTGAAGAAAATCTTGCCAATTGGACAGAACTTCGAGATTTTATAGCATAATGAACCTTGCATGTAAAAGCCTTCTAATCTCTCTCTATAGCTCTTTCTACCTCGTCCCATAAACCGCTCCACACCTCGTACTACTACGCACCTCGTACCACTACACGACGCACCGCACCGCAAACCGCACCGCACCACCACCACCCTCACCAATCTCACAACCAACTAAACCTCTAAACGCGAATTTCCCAGTGGCAATGGAAATCGATCAAGACGTATCAACTGTATTGGCCAGCTTAAGGCAAGAACTCGACTCCGAAGAGTTAATCAACCTCACCTATCAACTTGAAGACTACTCGGAAAGAAGATTATGGCATCAATTAACCACCGCCCTCGGTGAATTCTACTCCTACAGCTCCAAAGACTTGAAACAAAAATTATTCACCCAATTCATTAGTAAATTCTCTAAAAAATTAAACTCCATTAAACTTGTAGATTTGTTATTAGAAAGTTTCGAAGATGATCAACAACAATGTTTAGAAAAATTGTTAGAATTGAAAGAAAAAATCCAAGATAATGATAGTAAAGTCTATATTAACTTACAAATTTCAAGATTCTATTTACTTATCAACGAAAAGGATAAAGCCATTGACATTTTAGACGATTTAGAATCCAAATTTAATTCCATCAATAACGAATTCAGTTCCAAAATCAACTCGGCTTATTACTTATCCAAGTGTCAATTATATAAATTAGACAAAAATTATAATCAATTCTATTCAAATGGGTTATTATACTTATCTACAATTGAAAATTTGAAAGATATTAACCAATTAAGTTTTGGATTTGATCTTTCAATCAGTGCTTTATTAGGTGATAAGATTTATAATTTTGGTGAATTGATTTTACATGATATCTTGTTGGTTTTAAAAGATTCTGATTATAATTGGTTATATAATTTAATCATTAGTCTTAATAGTGGAGATTTAAATGAATTTAGTAAATGGATAACTATAAGTTTTGAAAAATATCCATACCTTAAAAGCTATGAAACTTTTTTGAAACAAAAAATCATTATAATGGGTTTAGTCGAATTAATATCTGTTAGATCAACTTTAAATAAAACTTTAACGTTCAAGGAAATTAGTGAATTTACTGGAACTGATATTAATGATGTTGAACATTTAATTATTAAATGTTTTTCATTAAACCTTATTCAAGGTTATATTAATCAAATTGATGAAATTTTAACTATAACTTGGTTACAACCAAGAATCTTAAATTTAAATCAAATTAAAGTGTTACATGATCATTTAAACAAATGGGACAAAAAAGTTGAAGATTTAGGTAAAGAAGTTTATAAGAATGGTGGGTCAATTTGGGCCAGTATATAAGATTTCTATTCATACGTTTAAATATATAAAGTTTAAATGCATACGTCTGATCACGTTTATTGACATATTTATACCTAATTCAGTTTCTTTAATCTATCATCAGGTTTTCTTTCATCGTCACTCTCTTCTCCTAATTCAAATAATGTATTACTTGTATTAGCTTGTAAATTCGATGAATCTGTATCTTCTGATTTGGAATTTTCATTATTCGTTGGATCATGTTGTTGATATTCAGGAGGATCTAAATCAAAGCTATCTCTTTGTCTATTACCATTTTCATCGTCACTATGACTCATTAATGAAATATCATCTAATTCAAATTCGGTACCTTGATTACCAGTTGTTTCATCAGTTGAAACTTGTTGACTAACGGCCAACATATAACTGGTTTCTGTTGGTCTCCATAACCAAGCAATACCCATAAATATAATAAAATAAATTATACTTGGAGCAAATTCAAATACGAAAAAGGTACCTTTCCAACTTTGTTCAATTAATTCAGTACTTGACATCGACATAAAAGTAAAACTAGCTAAAAAGATACCGACAAAAGTCAAGAAGAATGATAAGAAAATGATTCTAAATAATGTTTCGTACAAACTAAGTTTAATAACTTGTCTTTGCTTATTTAAATTAGCAGTGGTTTTTCTGATACTCAGTAAAATTAATCCATAATAAACACATAAAACAATGGTAATAGGAATCAATGGTAACAATGCACCTAATTCATCTACACCTTCATCAGCATCTACTCCAGAACTAGAATAAATTGATGCATTTGATGCACGATAATAACTAGATAATAAATAAACCATTGAACTTAAAAAGTGAATTCCAGCTAATACTTTACATCTGAACATAATTTTTTTCTCTAATTTAACTACTACAACCCCATAACCTAAGGAGATTAATAATAATAAAAAGAATGAAAAAGTTAATTTTGAAGAGTTCAATAATGATAAAAATACCATATAAAATCTAACAAATCCAGATCCAGGGTTTTTAGTTCGATTTAATAAATCATAATATGACCAAACAACCAAAGAATCAAAAGTTAAAAGTCCCAACATTGCTAATAAATATTTTTGTAAAGGTAAAATTTGACTTTCCTTTCTCTTTTTGAAAAATTGGAATCCAAATAATCCAATTGAAATAGCATAAAGTAAAGTTAAAATTCCATAAGCTGGAAGTTTTGGAATTTCCAGAGCACTTAATTCACCAAAACTATTTTGAAAATTTATAAACCCTCTATACTTTTTATCAGTTTTACTAAAGGTTGAAATACAATAATAACCAGTTTCATTGATTGGATAACTAATATTTGGTTGACCTAAAGTAGATAAATGATCAGTGAAAATCAAATTGTTAGTTTTGTTACTATTGACAATAAACTTATCTTTTTGATCTTTATCACAAATCTTAAGATCGTTGATAGCAGCGTCGTCACAGATATATTTAATTTGACCGTCTTCGAAAACATGGCCAATGGAATCGAAGTCTTTATATTCAAAAATGATGTAAGAAACGTCGATGTCTTCATTGTGTGGTTGGTCGGAGTTCTTCTTATTTTTTTGATACTTGTCTTTGCCATACTGCAATAATTTTAAGCCAATATGAGGTTTGATGTGGCCACCCCAATCGTGTTTTGAATACATTCCTTCACAGATTTGGGAATTGAATCCTTCGTCAAAGATTGCTCTGTTAGCAATGGCTACTGATACCACTTGTAAGAGTGCCACCACAATCTTTATGTTTAAATTCATAGTTGTGATATTGTTCAATTTCTCACTTTTCTTGTCGCTCGTTGAAGCTGGATTCTGCGGATCATGGCTGCAAATGCGAGTGGAAATATGGTGCAAAGATTCGTTTATTGAGTGGACAAGTAAAACTTTATAGACTACATATAGCTAGCTACTTATAGGTTTGTGATTACTGACAACTACTTACACCTCTTACACCTCTGCTCCCTTGTCTGGATCTCATTAGGGCTCTTTAAGCTAAAGACTAGCCTAAGCCTCCAAGTCCTTATAGCACTCGTTCAATCTTTTCACCCATCCAATTGGTTCAATCTCTTCATCAATTTGGCTTCAGTGTCATTCCAATTGTCGACCATGTTCTTGTAGAAATCGATTTGGTTATCACAAAGCTCCAACATACTCGATTTTAACTCATTCTTGTTGAATTTATCCCAATTAGGATATTCTTCATTGATAATTCGGTTAATTAAATCTTGTACAAGTTGAGTTTGGGTGTCAATTTCAGTCTCCAATTGTTCAATTCGCCTCTCCAACTTTGCTCTTTTCTGCTCATTAGATGAGGACCCAACACTCGAAGTAGCTGAAGTAGATAAAGTATCTTTAATTAATTGAGTGGTGTTAGTAACAACCCCACCTCTGGCCTTTATTGGCGATGGTGGAGGACCCGTTCTTGTACCATCAGCACTTGGAAGTTGATTCAATTCATGTTTGGCTTTATCAAGATAATCTTGTAGCACTTGAAGGTCAATCTTTTTATTGTGTTGTAATTCAATCAAATTGGTTAAACTAATAATATATTTTGAACAATCTTTCAATGAAGTTAAAAATGATTCATTGATAAATTTAAAAGAATTAGACCAATTTTCCAGATATTGTTTTAAACATTCACTGAAAAATTTAAAATTATCTGTCATAGATGAATCATTTATAGATAAATTACTAATTTGAGTGGAAAACTGTTCGTAATCAACACCTAAATCGTGATTCTTCTTATTAAGTCGAACAAATATCTTATCTAATTTAACAAGATTTTCATAAAGTTTCTTTAATTTATCGTTAATTTCCAAAATCTCTTTATTGGTTTCTCGTTTATGCTTTGCTGGTGTAAGAAAGTTCATTACTGCTTCGGTGATGAGTTCTTCATTAACAACTTTATTAACAACACTTGAAGTGAAAGATTGCTCTTTTTCAACCTCATTGATATTGTGAATCTTTAAGTTCTTACTAAAGTTTAACCAGTCATTAGAATCACTCAAGAATAAATGGTATACTGACAGCTGGGATAAATATTTGTGGCCATTAAGAAATTTTATGAATCTGTTTAATGAATTTAATCTTTTATGAATGAATTCTTCACTAAAAGTGTCCCCAGTTAGGTACTTCAAGTTCAGTTTAGATGGTAATGGAGGAATCAAGACTGTTGGGTAATCGTTCATTAAACAATGATACAAGTTCCGGAAATCGCCGTATCTTCTTCTTACCTTCAAGTTGATGTCTTTAGCATTAGGTTGGGTGGATAATTTGATTATGGATGGGTTATTTGTTGATGTTACTACAAGATAAGAGATGTACGGTTTTGAAGCTTGGTCGATATCTTTCATAGGGTCCTCTACATGGGTTTCAATGGTATATTTTTCGAAAGCTTCTGCCGTTTCTGCGGTCATTAATCCATTTGGAGCAGTTATAACTGGTGGTGACTCGGTAATTTGTGGGGGGGATTTGCTATCAACGGGAGAGGATGGTACGTCAGCAGGCGATTGCTTGTCTTGGGATAATAAAAGAGAATCAGAAGGGTCTTCGTGTTCTTCAGCTTCATTGATTGGGTCTTCTGTGCCATGATGTTTGGGTTCATCACGGTCCCATTGAACAGATGTGAATTGGTCGTCACTCATGAATGATACTTCAGGAGATGGTGAGCGTTGAGGAAGGTGGGGCGAGACGGTGCGGCCAGGGCAGCGGTGATGCGGCCAGGCGGTGATGCGAGCAGAGATGCCAATAGAGATAAACTAAAACAACAAAATAGTATACATTCATAGCAATAACCAGACCATTGATCCAACAAGTGATACTCCAATCACAGCAGTAATAATACCAGCTCCTGCTTTGTCCTTGGTACCCAAAGTTAAAGGTGAAGCGTTATTTTGGGTGGTACCATACCCAGCCGCAGGATTACCTATTGAAGAACCTCCATTTTCAGCAGTATAAGGAGGATCAACTTCTGTAACTCTTAAATTAACCATGACTTCCAATGCACATAACTGTTCACCTAATCCCCAAACACCATCCCAAGTGGTATTAAACCAATTTTGTCCACAAGTATGGCCATCAGTACCTCCACTACAAGATCTAGCAGCCGCTTTAGCAGATGTGGTTAAATATTCCATAATTACTTCAGATGTCATAGGTGCCATCACAGCAGTTTGACCTAAAAATCTAGAGAAATATGCTTTAAAAGATCTTTGATCTTGATTACAGTTATTTGAAGGTTGACAAGCAGCTTCATACATAATACCATCTTTAAAGAATACTTGAGCACCTTTTAATAAATATTCTGTTCTTTCTAACCATTTCAAATCTTCCGTATAATTCCATAAATAAGCACATCCGGACATCAATAATCCTTGATTATAAGACCATACTAATTTGGTTATATTAGAACAATTTTTAGCTACTTTTGCTCCATCATAAACTAACCAATAATCACCCTCAGTTAAGAAACCAGCTCCATACATCCAATCCCAAACCCGTTCACACCATTCAATATACGAATCATTTGATGTGTATCTGGCCAATCTAGCACCAATATTAAACAAACAACCATTACTAACAGAATTCTTATAATCATACCCAGAATTCCATTGGAAAATCTGCCATCTAAGACCTCCTCCACATTCTCCTTCATCCCATCTAGCGGACATGGTGTTAAAAACAGCTTGGGTTAAACTTAACCACGCTTTTTCAGGATCATCAGGATTTGAAAAATTTTTTTCAACAGCATTCATTACTGCTAACCCCCAAAAACCTTGATCATCATTACCTTCTGTTGTAGATTGATTTAATGGGATAAAATTATTATCATCACCGGTTTGATAAAGTAACGCTGTTTTAATAAGATCGACATATTCATCATCTTCCATTAATATGGTATAATCAATCAAACCACCCCAAACACCACCGGCTTCCCACCAATAGTAGGGCCAAGTGAACATACCAACAACTCCACCTTTTTTTGTCCCTTCATAATAATCTAAAATACCTTCAACAATTAATTTTGTATTTTCCTGTAAATTAGTGAAATTACTTGGATCTAACTCAAGACACAGGACTAACCCAATGAATAGTGTCAAAATGATTAATTTCATAGGGTCTTGAAAAATTTGATCTGAGCGCGTAGGGATAGATGCGATTCTAAAAAAAGATTTATTACTATACAACGAGACGGCCACCATATAAAAGATTACACCATATAAAACACTACAAAGCAGGATCCAAGGTGACTACTTTTTCAGTTACTTCAGGTACTGGGGTGTCTTCTAAGACTTTGTGTTCATTTACATCTGTTGAGCGGCTCTTATTCTTTACTTCCTTTAATGATGCGAAATCACTTACGAATTCTTCTTTATTAATGGTTGCAATTACCGATTTTAAATCTTCATCTTCAATTGTTTTTAATTCATTAAATAATTTTTCAGCCAATTCAGTAGTTAATTCACTATCACCGATTTTTTCAATCAATAAATCAATTAACCTACTTGGTAATTTTAAAAACATATTATGAGAATCATGGTTATATTTTATGATTAATAAATTGGTAAAGAAATTAAAACTTAAAAACAAATTAGAATTACAGTTTATTTCATTTAAAACTTCTTTTTCACATTTATAAAAACTTTTAATTGGTCCGGTATTTTTATACTCATATTGATTCATATGATTTAAAATTGGTGGTAAATTATTACAATCATTAATATTGGTTGAAACGTGTTTAAAAGATTCTTTTGATGAAGCAAGAATTGGTTCTAAAAAGATTTTCTTTAAATTTTCAAAAATAAATTCTCTAAAAGCTTTTTCATTATTAATTGTGTTCATTGAATTCAAATTTTCAAAGAAATTCATATCGATTTCTCTAATAAAAATCACATTTTTTTGGTGCTTTAAATTCAATTCAGCTAAAAATTCATTATAATCTTTAATGACATTATGTAATCTTGTAGGATCTGAAAAACATGATAAACATAATCTATAATTCATAGTTAATTCTTCATCATTATTTAACTTTTCATTACAAATTTGACAATTAACAATCTCTTCCTTTTGGAAATTGGTTGATTGAATTGGTAATGCTCTTTGTGCAATCTGTTGGAAATTTAATCCTAAATTACCTGGTAAAACAGTTACTCCATTACCGGTTTGATATTGTTGTTGTAAATTTGATTGGGATGCTTGTTGTTGCAGTTGATGATATTGATATTGGTATTGATATTGATATCCTCCATTGCCATTTTTGTCGTGATTGTTTTCATATTTCTTCTTGTTAAATAAATCATCATCCATAAATATATCTTCATGAGTAAAATTCAGGTTTTGGTTTTGTTGTTGGAATTGCTTCATACCATAAAGCATTGTTTCTTCCGCCAACGGTTTTCTCAGTTTTTTCTTTTGTCTTTCGATGATTCTACACTTGGCACAAGTCTTATATTGTCTGACTTCTGGAGGTTCATCATCCATTCTCTTTCTTTTACATCTACGACATCTTCTTACGTCTGACATGGTTTATGTAATTGAAAAAAAATGCGACCAACTGCGAAAATTTGTCGGGGCCAACGACCGGCAATTTTGTGTAATATTCATGACACCTTTTTTAAATTAATAAGCAAAGGGTTGGAGGGGTCGGATTGGGGTCAGATGACATGGGATCGTGAATAGAGTGTAAAATGAAGGTATGTGTGTATTATTGGTTAAGTATAGCGCATTGTGTGAGAGTAATGCGTGGGTGTTAGGATGGCTGCGAGGATGTTACGATGGCTACCACGGAAGGCTATGGCCATGTATAGGTATTGGTGATGGCGGCCATATTTGTGTAGAAGAGTAATGTAGAGTATGTTAAGTATAATTGAGCATCGAAGAGTTGTAACATAACTCTAAACAAATAAATGTTACTACGTGTTACTGTTTCTTCTCTGGTACTTTGCAGCGTCTCTTTCCAAATATGTGAGAATCGCAAATTTAACCAATGGATCTTATCGTACGTTCTCACAATCATCTCTTGCTCCGAACAAATTGTCCATTGCTAATATATATTACCTGATCTATCAACTCTATTTTCATACTTTTACCCCAATTGACCATCCCACCATCTCTCCACCAGCACTGCCATCACTGTCATCACTGCCATCTTCTCTCTCCAATCACTCCTATCTCATCACCTCCCGCCCAGCCCCCACCAACTCGCACTCGGCTGTAAAATTTCACCCTTAACCTCCATCAATGTCGAAGTCTTTTGTACGTTCCATCAAAAACGTTGCCAATGGGTATTCGTCCGTTCAAATAGCAGTCAGAAAGGCCACCTCAAATGATCCCACCGGTCCTACCACTTTTGAAATGGATGAAATTAGTGCTAGCACCTATATGTCCCAAACTGATTTCTTAGAAATCATGGACATGTTAGATCGAAGATTAAATGATAAGGGGAAAAATTGGAGACATGTTGCCAAATCTTTAACTGTTTTGGATTATTTGGTTCGTTTTGGATCCGAAAAATGTGTTATGTGGGCCAAAGATAACTTATATATCATTAAAACCTTGAGAGAATTTGTTCATTTTGATGAGTATGATAATGATCAAGGAGCAATTATTCGAGTCAAAGCCAAAGAATTGGTTAGTTTATTAAGGGATGATGAAAGATTACAACATGAACGAAGTATGGCCAATTCTAGAAGATCAGATAGAAGAGATAGAAGAGAAAGACCAAATCAAAATGCACGAGGTGATGATTATGACGAGGAGCTTGCAAAAGCTTTAGAACTTTCAAGAATAACTGCAGAACAAGAAAAGAACAGAGTTGATGATAGTAATGATCCAGACCTTGATGCAGCATTAAAATTATCTTTAGAAGAAGAAGAAATGAGACGGTTAAAGAACCAACAAAATGAAAATTTATTGGATTTAGACGATGGGCCTGTTTATCAACAACAACCTCAATATTATATGTCCACTGGATATTATGTTCAACAACCAAATGTTCAATATGATATGTTTGGTAATCCTATACAGAATCCAATGATGACAGGATATTATCAACAACCTCAACAGCAATTTGTTCAACCTCAACAACCTCAATTCACTGGTTTTAATTATCAACCTCAACAAACTCAACAAGAGTTACAACCTTTAAAAACCGGATCAAATAATCCTTTTGCTTTAAATTCTTCATCTCAAACTCCTTCTCAACCTCAACTGCAATCATTAAATGACTTACAATCATCTCAACAACCTCAATTTTTCACCCAACCAACTCAACAACAACAACAACCAACTCAACCTCTTAAACAACAAAATACATCTTCTTCTAAATATGGTGATCATACTCATTCAGAATTGAATGATCTTTTAGCTCAAGGAACTGGTGTAGATACTTTTGGTAATACTGGTGATACTAGAGTACCTCATCATTATACCAAATCTCCAGCATTCCTTACTTCTTCTGGTACTGGTATTCAAACAACTGATAAAGCATTAAATAACCATAGTACTGGGAACCCATTTATTACTCAACAAACAGGTTCTACTTCTCAAGCTCCTCAACAACAACCTGTATATACTGGGTATGGATTTGGTAATGCTAATGGTAATGCCAATGGTGGTGGCTATGGTCAAAATGGTTACCCAAATACAAATACCAAAACTGACGGTCCAAGTTTGATAGATATTTAACTTACCTCTAAAAAATTTTACTAAATAAATGTTGTATTATACTACATAATCGTTCAATATCTCTATTTTCTGTTTAAAGATCGATTTAACACACCAATCCCATTCAACTAATATACAATCTTTGTACATGGTTTTAAATTTCACATCTTTATCCTTATGAATAATGATTATTTTATCTCCATTATCATTTTCAAGTAAATGTTTTTCAACCGATTTCTTATTAAGTAATTTGAGTTCATCGACTCCATGATTATTCAAAATATTAGACAATACTTCAAATCCTCCATTTAAATTAGGGGAAAGATTCAATCTAAATCCATTAAATAATTTACCTTGGTTACTTTCAAGAATTTGCTGAATTCCATTAGTATCTTCATGATCATCAGAGTATCCCAATTCCTTATTGATTTCATCTTGACCTCTGATTTTATCTAATGAGTAATCATCAATTTTAATAGCACTTAAAACCGCTGTAACATCTTGAACCTTAAGTCTATCAAGAATATCAACGAAGAATTGGGGGTGAATAATTCTATTTACTTTACTTAAACTAGCAAGAAATTTCTCTGTACGAAGGATTCTTGGAGCCACAAGTGTATTGACTTTGGAATACCCTGTACTAATTTTAATACCAACGGTTTTTAAAGCATTGATATTTTCTTTAGATAAATTAAGCTCCGGTTCACAACCAGTCATGATACAAAGTAAGTCATAACCTACATCTTTTGTAGCTTTTTGTTTCTTTGAAGGAGGTGTAATATTTTCTTTATCTTTTGAAGGTTTTGGTGTTGACACAGGCTCAGATGTTTCAAAAGCTTGTAAGAAGTTATCGGCTTGTCTTTTTCTTTTAGACAGCTTTTCGTATTGATTCAAATCAGACATATTTTCATGAAGTTTTAAAGATGCTTTTGCTTTAGCAGATCTCCCTCTGGAGAGAGGTTCTGCAGTAGCTTGGGGTTGTTGATCTTGGTCAAGAGGTTGTTCAACTTCGTTGAGAGGTTCGGTGACTTGAGCAGCGGGTATAGTCTCCGTTGGAGTGCTGACAGAAGCTGTTGGGGTGCTTATAGAAGCCGATTGTTGAGGCAGCTTAGGTAGTTCAAGATCCCCTTCTGGCTCCTGGTCTCTACCATCTTCCTCATTTTCTTCATCAGAATAATCGGTTTCTTCCAACCCTAATAACCCACCTTCTTCATTCAAACTATCATCAATATCTGAATCAGTCCAATTCCTTAAAATATCCTTATTTAATTTGGTTCTACCAATAAGATTTTCAATCCCATTATTTCCAAAATAATGGTACTTTGAAGTTTGGAATTCCATAAGTTCCCAATTAGAATAACACTCTTCTAACCAGAGATGATTCACAACTTCCATCGGAGGTTTCCCATTTCTATCTTTAAATCTTTGAGTGGCAGCTTCATATTTGGCTCCAAAAGGTTTGGCTACAATAAGAACATCATTGTCTTTGGTTAAGGTTTTGGTGAAGGTACCACCTAAAATTGTTATTAACCTTGAAAGATAATATCTAGCGTCTCCACTATAATTGGAGATAGAGATCTTTAAATCCTTAAAAGCAGGATGAGGTTTAGATGGGATTGGGTAATGCAAAATGTGGGAATTGATTGGTAAAATCCATTTCTGGTTAATAATTAAAGAATACAACCAAGGTAAATTGGCAATAATAATTCTATTGGTCTTGAAACTTTTCAAAAATTCATTACCTTGACGATATTTCCCAATATAAATATCAATCGTTTTCTCGAATTTAGATTGAAGTCTACCACCATTTTTAAAGATTAAAGTCTTTATAGAATTCTTTAAGTTTGGTGATAAGTTATAATCATTTGAAATGAAAATCTTCTTATCTTTAAGATATTTGGTATCATATTTAATATGATTTGGAACGTTAGGACTGTCTGTTAATACCGGGAAACTAGCAGAGGATTGACTTTGACTTGATTTATCAACCAAGTAGTTCAGTTCATCTACTTTTTTACCCATTTTAAAGCAATCATCGATCCAATTTGGCGTCACTATCTTAATATTAATATCAGAACAAGAGGCTAAAATGGCCTTATCATTTTCCATAGAGTTTGTAATCAAATGGGTGGTTAACTTTGTCAATAACTCAAGATATTGACCACCAAAAGCCCTAACACCACCATAAATCACCTCTTTATCATTAATAGGAATATCATCAGCTATACATATGAAGCAATCTTTCATAAACAACCGAGGATCTGGATGGAAAAACCGGTGATTAAGAATCTTATTGGACGACACACATTGATGGACCCAATCAGGAGTAGTTATAGGGATCATGATCTCCTTGGCCAAGTCATATTCAATAAAATCTATGGTAGTGGAAATTATATGGTTGATGGAATTTTCAAGGTGATTTTGATCGGTATCATGAGCTTTTTTCACCGTCACTTTAGCACCATTATTCTCCAAGGTCAACACAAGCTTGTCCACCAGCTTTTCATCGCCTTCACACAGAATCACCAATACATTCAAATTATCAAAGAGAACCATTAACGCGTAAATAAAAAAAGAGCGGTGCGAACAATTATCGGTACCCGTATATTATGCCATTAACTCATCAAGAACTAAAACGTCTATGCAATTATTCAAAAATATTTCTCTTTTCAGCGATTACTTTCTTAGCCCAACTTCTACATAAAACACTCGCTTTCATGAATTTTTTTGTGGAATATTTTTTGAAAAATTCATCATGTTCAATTGGACTTATTAAATACTGTATAATCATATTTATACAATCTTTCATATCATCAACTTTATATCCTCCACTATAATGAATAAGATTCCCATTCCAAACGGGAGATTTATTCATTATCAATCGGGAAATGTACATGGCACTGGCAGAACATAAAGATGGTAACATGCCAATAAATTTATAATCTATGATTGTAATTTCTAATAAATATTTACCTAAAGTTCTAGTTTGAACATCATAATTATCAGCTTTAGAAATTCTTCTTAAAAAGTTCATAGGATTTGGATAATTTAATTCGAAATTTAAAATGGTTAAAATATATTTTTCTGCTTGTAAAATTTCTTCTTCACTGTAAGATCCATCAGTAAAATAAGAGTAATTTTTAACCGACGGACTGAAGACTTCTTCATATTTTGCTGCAATAAACAATGAGCCGGTGGCCAACAATTGAAGCTTATCTATCTGAACAATCTCAATCGACATAAACCTATCCATTATATTAATTGCAAGGTATAACGTTTCAGGTAATAATCTGAATCTTAAATGCATTTCAACCAACCAATCAACAAGAATTGACCTCATATTCGGTTTTAAATGTTTCTGTTTGAAAATATATTGCAGGTCTGGTAAGGTTTTACATTCCAATTCGTGAAGATAAGGATAAATATCATTGACATATTCAGACACCATTAAAGGATCATCCAAGTCTTCTTCATCTAAATCATCCCATTCATAATCGATTATTTTGGTTTTTTTGAGGTTATCGTTGATGTATAACTTTTCTACCAAGTTAGTTGAGCTTTCAGTAGCTTGTCTCTTTTGGGGTAACCTCGTTGGCTTCAAAGGATCTGATTTATTTGGACGTTTTGAAATGCCGTACTGGCTGGAGATATCCCCTAAATAAACACGTTGCTGGGAGGGTTTTTCGTCTTTTGTGTGTTTCCCTAGCTTGTAATCGTTTTCATCACTTATAACTTTGACCATCTTTACAAAAAAATTGATGGATATTTTTCTTTTTCACCACTGAAAATTATATATATTAATTTTTGTTTTGTTTATTTCGGTTTAAGGTAACTCGCGTTCGCACGATTTAGGAAGGTAAACAAAGCGCGGAAGAAAAATAAATTTGTGCGTAGGACGAGACGGGGACTTGACGGCGGTTAGATGAAATTAGGGCGGGATGAAATTCGATTGCATTGTATATTATATTGTATGTAGAGGCGGTTAAGTAGGGTATGGCAGGACAGGGGTTGTGTGCCGTAGAAGGGGATGGGGGTTGTAGAGAAGGGGTTGTACGGCTAGGGTTGTTATGGTGGTGGTGTGAAGGTAGCGCGATGCGGTACGGCTAGGGCGTAGGGCTGGTGCGATAGGGCGTAGGGCTAGGGTATGTAGGGCGTAGGGCTGGTGAGATACTGCGATAACGGGTCTAGTGCCAGTGGAACTCGCCAAGGTAATTGAGCTGATTGTTAGGGGACGTGCACAGCTTGCACTTGGCCTTTGTACACGGGCATTGATTGTGGGTCAGTGTGTGTGCCAAGGGCGATGCCATACTGTGCGCGGACGGTACTGGGGCAGACGGTACTGGCTGTGGCTGCACTACAGGAGACACCCTTGGATTAGACTGCCGTATGGGCACAAACCCTCCCTCATAAACATCCCCATCAGCTCCGTATCCCATCTTCTCTCTATGCAACAAATTAGCCATGTCATTATACAAATTGACTAAATGTGGCGATCTAACCGTCGTTTTGGCCCGCCCATTGTCGTATAAATGCTTGTATTTGGCCAATTTCGACCGCAATAACTCGTTTTCCCTCTTAAGCTTCGAATTGTCATTAACAACTGTCATATAATCCTCATTTACTTGTTTAAGCTCGGTCTTCTGCTTCTCTTGTTGCAGTTTAAGCTTCCCAATTTGATGTTCAAGCGTCTTCACGTGGATCTTATCACCTGATTCCTTAAGTTTGATGTTTTCCATCGACAATTCTTCACATTTCTTCGTTAATGATTCAATCAAATCTCCTAGATGTTGTTGGTTCTTGGGTATATTTTGGATCGATTTGTGGGTCTCCCGGAGGTTCAAATCGGTCTTATCTTCGTCTAATGCAATGTCGATGGGCTTGTGAATGAACTTGTGAAGGTCTTTGTCTATGGAAAGATCGCTGAAGTTGACGTTATTTCGGAGTGGACTGCCGTTAGATCTTACTGTTTGCTTTTTTGGAGTGAACATAGTATTCTTTAAGGCGGAGTTTTTCAAGGGAGAAAGTTTGAACGATTTATCAGGGGAGATGTTTTCCTTGAAAAGTGAGTCTTCTGAATACAATGACAAGTCGTCGTCATATTTATTGCCGTATTCTCTGAGGATGTCTTGTGTGTTCATGATGGTTTTACAGTCGCGGGTCGCGATTATTTATTTTTGATGTCGCGCAATTGTTGCAAAAATGGTGCAGCTGCAAGATGCAAAAAATGTCGTGGGCTTTAATTACTATTTAGGTTAAGGTTTATGGCCTAGGGCTCAATCTCTAAATGAACTAAATACTCTAATGATTTTGTAACTGCTGCAATATGCCAAGGTATTATATTGGCACTGGTGTAGTGTTCAGGATCAGTGACATTGGTATCTCCATCGGTTATACCTAAGATATCGTTCATGGTAATTAATTTACGATAATGGTTTAAAACCACCGACATCAATGAATTAAGGTTCCAATAGTTGGAGCAACTAAGTAAATTCACTTCAAATACAAGATATTCAGGTTTTGAAGGATTAAACCTTTTCATTAAAAGCCCAATTTTCATTCCAACCCGGGCTGGATTATTAATTGATGGAATTGAAAATTTGGGTACTATAGCTAGAATATCATCTAACGAATCTTCTAATGTATGATCTTTTACATTAACTGCAGTATTTGTTGGAGTAGCGGCATTTTGAATTCCTGAAGTTGAAGTATTTCCTTGTAATGAGTTATCAGCAGTTAAGTAATTAGAGGAAGAATTAGCATTAAATCCAAAATTATTTGATGGTGAAGTTAATAGATTAGCTGCATTATTAGGCAGCGGATTGTTTGAAAATGCCTTAAAGAAATCATTAGCAACATCGGAATGATTTAAAGGTTCAGGTTCAGTGATCGAATCCTGTTTAAATTCCAGCTTAACAAAATCAATATCCTTAAATAATAATTTAGCTGTACTATTAACTGAAAGGACTACCAAGGAAATATCTTTAAATTTCATGCTAAGACGTTTCCAATGAACCAATTCTTCATCAGGAATAATGCTATTTACTCTTGTTAAGATTAAATACTTCCTACCACCGTATTTACTCGTTTTTTTAATAATCTCTTCGTGTAACTTTTTAAATAATTCGTTAGATATATCAAATATATCATCGCATATTGTATGCAAATCATAAACACTTTTAGCACCTCCAGATTGACCCGAACTTTGTTGATTTCCCTGTGGTTTGGAATTCATTTGGTTCTTGAAATTATTTGAATTACACCAAGATTTGATAAATGTAATAATACCACTTGGATCGGACCATGCTGCAGAAACCCATTGTTTATCAATGGACCTTTCATAAGCCAAATGAAGGAATGAATCACCATTGGCATCGTTTTCTCTATTTAATCCACTCGAATTTAAGAATTTAATATTTGTTAAAGTAATAGGTTCTTTTACAACATTCGTAAATAAATTAAAATTTGAATTTTTACCACCAGAGATGAAAACTCCAGGATTTGGACACTGGTTGTATAAATTCATTGAAATCTTAGTTAATTTGTGACTTGGTAAAACTTTTAAAACTATTTGATTATTAATTTCTTTAATTAAATAATCGCTAGGTAAAATTTTACAAAAAACTTGAACTAATGGTAATTGATGCTTTTGTAACATTAACTTAAAGTTTCTACAAATTTTGGAAATTTCAACTAATGAATTGAAATTTTTATTAAAATTAATGAATAATAATAATAAAGGTCTGTCTAATTGAAATCTATTAGTTTTATTAATTAAATCAGACCGAATCAATTCAACTAAAGAATTGAGCCTCTTGTTGATTTGTTTATATATATGATTATAATTATCATTATCCTTACGATTAATTAAAACCATACCATCTTGAATTTGTTCTAAATCAGGTCTCGTATTTATCGAAGGAATTGAAACTTTAGAAATTTCCCCAAAATTGCATTCTTTATAATTATAAATTAATTGCTTAAGAAACTCTTTATTGAAATCTTCATGATTTATCGTTTCACTAATTAATAAAACTTGGAAATTCTTCTCTCCACAAATTGGATTGAAATTTAAATACTTCCAGAACTTTAACGATATTGAATTTAAATTTACTAAATCTTTACCATTTTTTAGTGCCATGATTTTATTTTCTGATAATTTTTTCATCAGGTCTTTTGTATCTAAGATTTGATTATCTTTAATATCAGTTAAGATTTCGATATATTTTTCATACATTTCATGATTTTTAATGTTATCAAGATCAATAGAATCCCATTCAATGGTTTCTAATTTTTTTAACTTCGACTTAGGGTTCAAGATTTCATCATTGGTGATGTCATCAAGGAAGCTAAGTTGGTTATCGACCTCTTCTTCTTCTTTACGTTCTTTATTACTTTCGATTAGTTCACTAAGAAACTCGTCAAATTTAACTTTATATGCTAAGGGGAATATTTTAAAAAGAGTAGTTTCAAGGTCATTAGATACAGAATTATAATCCACATTATAAGTACCGTTGGAACTTGTTTTTTTATAATCTGATGGTACCTTGATTTCGTTTGTGGGGAAACTGTAGGACAAATTTTCATAAAATTTATTCATTCCCATATCAAATACAAGATTAGGACATAACCAATCAAGAAAATCTTGAAGATTATTCAATTTGATAACCATTTCATTTTTCTTACTGACTTCAAAATCTTCATCTTCCTGATCAACGTCCATATTAAAATCAGATGCAGATGCTGACATTTTAATAGCTCCAGGAATATTATTTAAAAGATAGTCGGGAGGAATAGTTGATACATTAATTCCCCGAAGTATCAATGGCAATATATTTGAAGATTCGGTACTGATTTTAGAGTTATCAATAGATGTATTTGCAGGTAATGCGGTCATTGAAGGTTTCTTGTTGAAATCATCCTCAAGACTAATAGGTGAACTGAATTTGGATTTATCATCACTTGGAGAATCATTAGTTGCAAAAGGAGAGTCAAATTTAGGAACACTGCTAAATTTGTTTATTGGCGGCATCAAAGAATTCGACATTGGCGAAGAAAACCCACCAGTATTGAAAGAACTGATATTGAATAGATGCTGAGATTGCGGCTTAACAGTGGCAGGTGCATCCTGTTGGGGCATCATGAGACTTGAATTTGGAAGTTGTACAGTGTCTGGATTAGTATTCAACTTCAAAGGAGATCCCTTAGAGTTTATATCTGCATCTTCATCACTTTCTTCTTCCTCATCTTCATTATCGTAGTGATTATCACCACCTTCATTATCTTCAGAATCAGAATCAGATTCAGAATCAGAGAAAACTTTCAGATTATTTTCAAATGGAAATTCTAAACCTAAGCCTTTTTTATCGACTTTATCATCATCCGCTTTACGTAGTTCAATCCCAGTGACACTTGTAGCTCGAAGTTTAGGATACCGGTCTTCAGGATCTTTCAGGTGTTCTTTATCAACATAAAATTTCCCTCCTTTACCGTACTTATTATCGATATTACTTTTAATCAATGGGTTGAATATGATGGGACTGAATGAAGATTTGGTTACATCGGTAGACTTAGAAGAATCCGAGTCACCTGCAGGTTTTACCGGTACAATTGGAGTTGGCATTGGTAAAGGGGCACCAGGATCATCATATGGTGTAGGCTCCTTAGCTTCAAAAGCAATTGCCATTTGATCTTTTGGAATATCAAACACAGGTGCCAAAGGTTTCTTCTTTTCATCAAAAAGTGGTATAGAATCATCTTTAAAGAATCCAGTGAGGTCTTCAGATGGTTCTTCTGGAGGTGGAGGCCCAGCTTCATCTTCAGGTTCACTATCACCATCACTATCGTCACCAAATAAATCATCGATTTCATCATTAGGTTCGGCATCGTTATTAATACCCTCTATGGCATTCTCTTGGGATACTTGAAGGTGAGAATTTTGGTCCAGAAGTCCCTGCTGGGTTTGTTGACCCAGAATAGAATGGTCTTGTATAGGAAGAGAGTCCACTGGATCCTGTATCTCCAGCATATCACCCATTATCTTGACATCTTCATTAAAGAAATCGTTGTCCATTGTTTGGTGATCAACAGTATTAGGAATACCTCCAAATAAATCAGGCATCATTGACATACTATTTATGTCCCCCATGTCCATTGGAAGCTCTGTTTTAGCTGATCCAACACCAGTGGATAAAACACTGGGGACACTAAAAGAGGGTATATTATGTGTATTTGCAGATTGAGGATGAAGATGACTTACTTGCAGAAGTTGGTGTTTAACAGAGATATTAAAATCCATTAATTCACCAATAAGACTTAATGGATCATCATTTTTTTGCACTGGTTCATAAGCTTCAAATGTCTGATTAGGCACCAGTAATGAATGTTCAAACTTCCCGAATTGAAGCAAACAAAGTTTCCATGGCCATAAGATATATTTCTTATTATCCACCAGATGAATAAATTTCGATATTTTTGATGCTTGATTATTTAAATGCTGTAAATTGGGGATAAGCTTAACCCAAAGAAGCGATCTTTCCTGAGATAAATCAACACCCGTTGCCAATCTAAGCAAGTTAATGATGTTATCTTTATTCTTTGGCGGAGTATAGGTAAAACTATTGAGGATCTTTAAACTATCAAATAAATGACATCGTATACCTGAAGGAGTGAGATATATGACGAAATTCGAATTGATTTCGGGATCAGAGTTGTCTATTGAAAGAATAGACGATGAAAAGAGCTCTATATTCGCTTTGTGAATCACACTAAGTAGTAGATCACCATTAGCAAGAATTATTGGGTCAAAGTAGATGATATGTTGGACCGGAGAGTCTCTGGTCTCCGGAACCAAAGCATTATTACCAAAAATCAGCACGATTCCTTCCCGGCTAAGCTTGAAGATGACTAGTTTCTTTATTGCTTTCAAAAGACCCATACTGACATAAGTTAAGGTACTCGAATCTTCATTTTCACGACCATTTGATGGGGCTTTAGTGGGATTGGCGATATATTCTGTGGAAACGGTGTTGGAATATTTAAGTACAAGCTGTGGATATTCGTCTATGATGTTAAAAGAGTCGGGATTGTGTGCAAATTGGAATAGGTAAAGACCTTTATTGTAGTACGTTAGAAGAATACTGGGGAATTTGAACCGTATCTGTAATTCTAGTTCAAGTAAGGATTGGTCGTTACCATCTTGGGATTGGTAGAAGGAGTACTTGACAGTACTGATATGACCTATCTTAAGGTTGTGGGTAAGGATATTAGAAGGGTTGAGAGGATCAACCATGGTTGAATTAAGATTGATGGATGGAGATGAAGAAGTGCGCTGGTGCGACGGCGGTCGGTGGTGAGAGGCTGCGAGCCCGCGACACGCCGATGGGCTGGCGGGTGTCTGGAGTTGTGCTAGGATGGTTCTGGTTATGTGGTTAGTATAGAACTTTGTTAGTTTCGTTCTGCTCTAGCGTTATAGAGGCTTTCTCAGTCTCTTTTCTGGAATCTCCAACGTTGTAGAGACTCTATCGCTCTGGGACTAAAAGCTTCTAGAGGCCTGTCTCTTGCGCTACTCTGTACATTCACTATAAATACAACCCATCACTGCTTGGGATTACGTTTTAACCAGTTCACTTGGCTCTTGATAAATACACACATTTTTTCCATATCATGATCTTTGAAATGTGAAAAATGAGTTTCATCAATACATAGAATTTGATGAATAGTTTTCCATTGTTTAAGTTCAAAATCAACTTTAACACTTGGAGAACTTGGATCTGGATACTCTAATCCACCATAAATTCTATATTTAAGTCTTAAATTGGTTTGATCGAATAAATCTTCACGTTCAATCAATAAAATTGGATCCAATTTAGGTAAATTACAATGAATTGCAAATAATTTATTGGATTCATCATCGAATTTAGCCACAAATTTTTCCAATTCTTTTGATTGGTCTTGAATACTCAAGAGCTTATTTTTCTTACTTGAAATAAAAGGTTTTACGTTTTCTTCATAAATAGAATAATCAATTAAAGGATCTCTTTGACCCATTGAAACTCCTCTAAAACCTCCACCTTCTTCGAAATATCCATAAGTACGAATAAATCCTTTTAATTGATAGAACTTTTCTTTACAAACATGAGCTGCTGCTGGGAAAGTATCTTTATCACCTTCTCCTGCTTGTCCTAAAGAAAATAATTTATAATATAAACTTGGTCCTAACATATTATAATACATCGAAAGTAATAAAGTACATGCATGGGTATCTTTATTAATCAATAATTGACCCGATTCCGTTGATAAATTAGGAATGGTTCCATCAAGATCATGATATGGAGTCATTTCATCACCGGCATCAAGATTACTTCTATCAGTTTCTTGAAGTGCCATAGGTAATCTTCCAATACGTGTCCTTTTTTGCTCATTAACTTTGATTCCCGCAATGTTATAATACACTGGAGAAATGGTTCTTTCCCAATAATCAGGCCAAGTAACCATACCGTATTTCTTGAACAAGTCACTAGTGAACAAGTTATCAGGATTACGAAGTAAAACATTATCAGAATCAAGCAATAACACATTTTGAAATGATGATACCATTAATGCTAACGATTTAAGTTGGTAGCTGGCCATTTTGTCAGACCATTTATCCATGACATTTGCACCCAAAACCTCTGGTAAAACCACACATTGGGCATTTAATTTGGGTAAAGTTTCAGCACAAAACTGAGACTCTTGAGCGAAATCATCGTACTTGGGTAAAATGATTTCTACTGGTGTCTCACATCCGGTGTTTCTTAATGATACAAGACCAAGGTAAGATAACCATGAGAACCGACCTCCACCTATCATAACGATCCCATTTGAACCTTTCTTGTAAGTAGTCTTATCGAGCTTCTTAGGAAGACTTTGCATCACTAATTTATGCTTAAGAGTCATCTCTTCTTCAACCGCAGGGTCTACGTAGGCTTTGGATAAGAGCACACTTTTACTCAGAGGACCTTCCTTTTGCTGAGACTTGTCGATAAACTTGACTGCTTCTCCGATCTCTGTCAAGTTGACATTAGCATTATCAAAGATATTAAATATCTTATCCCAGAACTTATGTCTTGGATCTGGTTTTTTTTCACCTACCACCGGCTTGGTGTCTGGGACCGGAGTTTGGTCCACATAAGGCTTGATGGTTTTCTGATAAAAATCAGCCTGTTCCATAGACTCGAAGTTCTTGTACGTCACAAGCACTAACAACAACAACATAAGGGCCGTGGCCCATAGACGTAATCTTAATCTGAACATAGGCCTAAAGATGCGCGTGTTAAAAATAACTTTTTTCCTACTGGCGATGTCTTTAAATGGTGTTTGTTAAGAGCCGGTAGGGGGTCTGGCAGTTCCGGGCAGCTACAAAGGAATTTAGGTTATGTGGACAAAACAAACGATTAAATACTCGTAATGTGTTATGAATGTTAGAGATGATATGGTGTAATTAGACCCTCTGAGTGCGTTAGTGTGTAGTATATGTTCCGATGAGATGTCCTGGGCTTTAGAGTAGTAATAGTAAAATGGGGTGTTCCCCTTATAAATGTATATTTAGCACATACCGGTACATACGGCGTCAAATACGGGGGTAGGATCACAGGGATGGGAGTTCTAACTACGATAGTAATTGGGGGAGAGGGCTCATGACGAACTAACATGTGGTAACTGGGGTCGATACAGGTCGCCGATGGTGATAGGTTACTGGAGAGGCTAGAGGTCGAACCAGAGAATGCCAACGTGTAATAAGCGAGGAGGGGGTGCCTAGAGGTTGACAGAGGGGCGTGAACAGTATTTAATTATCAATAAAGGGTGCCAATTTGTTGTTTACTGCCTTAAAATTGCCTTTTAAGTGCTATGAACCAAAAAGAAATTGAGCCGCGCGACTTGTTGCAGTAGTGTACAGGAGTAAAGCCTCAAAGGGACCGGAAGTTGATAGTCGGGGTTAAGTGATAAACTTTACCGAGATTTCGCTACGATTGAGATGGCTAGAAAAGTACTGAATAGTGAAGCTAAGAGGCCTGAGGCCATCCATTCACCAGCTTGGGTAAAGAATGGGTTGGTATTCACCTCAGGTAACATTGGTGTTGATTTAAAAACCGGAGAGTTACCGGAATCTCTTGAACTGCAGATCATCAACAGTTTTGAAAATTTAAAGATTACTTTAGAGGCATCCAACAGTTCATTGGCCCATGTGATGAAGGTGATGTTATTTATTAGTGATAGATCGTATATTGGGAAGGTGAACGAGATCTATGGCCAATATTTCGGTCATAAGCCTGCTAGATCTTGTGTTATCACCCAGTTTCCTAATGCTAAGTTAAAGGTTGAGATTGAGTGTATAGCAGAGGAGAAGTTACAAAGTAAGTTATAAATAAACATGTGGTGACGAGATCTACCTTGACGGGATCAACACCAATTACCTTCTGGGGCTTTCGATTACCCTCTAAAGCAGCTCTTTTGATTCACTGTCAATAGGGCCAAGATTTTCAGGCTCCTTCGGTGTTTTGTTGAGGATGCCGTCTGCAGAAGCGGGAGTTTCGGTTTGTAAAGGCTCTAAATCGACCTCTAAACTCTCATCAGATCCGGGGAATGCCCCTGGAATTACTGTTTCTGCCACTTCAACGCCACTTTCGCCAGACGTGTTGTGCACGTTGCCAATATGTTCATCGGCTTTATCCTGTTTAACGTTATTGTTGTCATTTTCAAAATGCGTTTTTACACCGTCAGTGTTATCTGATACGCTATTTTCCTCTACAACAACACTTTGTGCATCTAAATCAGTGTCTTGTGATTTTTCACCTATAGGAGTTTCGAGGATGTGGTCAATAGTCGAGTCCTGGTTGGCCAGTTCGGTTTGCTCATTCGTGTTTACATTATCAATGGTATTCGTATCTGTAGAGCGTCCTACTATTTCACCATCGAGACCGGAATCTGCATTTAGGTCAACTTCCGACTTTGATTCACCAGTGTTCACATCCTTTTCAGGTTCCAGCTCCGGTAAAGCAGTGTTAGCTGCCGGTTTAGCAGGCTGGCGAACTATCTTGACATTCCAAAGATTGCCACTCACCAATTTGAATGGTGATTCTTGTACTATTTCAACAGGCGTAGACAAGTTTTTAGGTAATCTCTTACCTTTAGGGCCTCTAGCACGTCTGACCTCTTTTTTAGGTATAGGTTTACTTTCTGAACCATTAGAAGCATCTTGTGTATTATCATCAGCGACGTCTCTATTAGCATCAGAGTTACCAGCATCATCTTCATCTTCATGATCTTCATCTTCTTTGGTTTCTCTGGCTTGTAATTTACTTGGATCAACCATTCCAGGAAGCGCAATACCTCTACCCATTAAACCTTGTAGGTTTTCAGCAAACTTCATATGAGAAGACGACAACTTACCTCTTTGACCAGGAGCTGGAGCTGCTGGTTCTGCTTGAGGACTTGGTTGAGGTGTTTGATTAAGCATTTGTTGAAAAGCAGCGATTTTTGAAGATAATTTCTTAGGTTTTGGAGGAGGTTTTTTATCGGGTCTTTGAGGAATAGAAGGCACAGAGGCAGATGGTGTAGTAGAAGATGAAGAGGATATTTGAATCAGAGAGTGTTCAGGCTTCTTAGAGGGTCTTTTTGGAATATGGGGTAAGGTTTTATCCTCATCAGTTTCCTTTGCGCTCTCTTTTAAGCTTTCAAAAGCACTAGATTCAGATTCCAAGGTGGTCGTTCTTGCAGGACGTTTAGGAATGATGGGCATCACCGAAGTGTCTGCAGTGTCGGAATCTGTAAGCTTGGACGATTCTGTGGCAGGTTCTGGGACCGGCTTTGGGTCCTTGGAGTTATCTGCAGCATTAGAATCGTCATGGGCGTCCAGAGATTCAGGTAAATTAGGTTCAGAGGTGGCAGCTGTAGCTTGATCGCTTACAACTTCATTGTGGTTTACGTCTTCGTCTTCATCTTTCTCTTGAAAAGTTTCTTGATCGTCATCAAAACTTGAAGTTTCGGTGCCTACAGGGTTCTCATCAGAAGAGATATCGTCTTTAAAGGTGACTTTCGTATTGGAATTTCCGGGAGTTTTGTCACCATCGACAACATCCGAGTCTTCTGTTTCGGAGTTTAGTTGTTGTGGTTGATCTCTTTTGGGTCTAGGAGGAACTAGAGGGAACGAGTCGGGGCTGGAAATGTCGGTGTTATGGCCAGCAGAGGATTCTGAGCGTTCCGGGGCAGTTCCAACAGGCAGAATATCATTGGTTGGTTCAGAAGGTGATGCCAGTTCAGTATTAGAGACCTCATGGTTGGAGGTGCTGACGGGTGTAGGGTCTGGAGTAGACACCGGGTCAGGAATAGACGCCAGGTCAGTGGATTGTGGGGCGGATTCGGGGTCTTTTTTGACCGAACCAACGGGAGACGATGGGATTTCGACGATTTCTTGTTCGTCTTGATCACTTTGGTCGTTCAATTGGTTTCTTTGGGCTTGTTCTTGTGGCTCATCTGGTTGTTTTTGTTGCTGTTGATCGGTGTCGGTATTTGGTGAGTTTGACACATTGGGGCCATCTGTGACGGCGGCAGTTTTCTTGGTTGGACGTTTGGGGATCACAGGGACAGGAGAACCTGCTGCAGATTCAGAGTCAGCTTCAGAGGGCTTCTTAGGTCTTTGGGGAATAGTTGGAGGGTCCATGGGGTGGGTGAAATTATCGCGCGCATCTGTTTGGTCGATCTTGGTGCGAGTTTCCAGGCCGCGCGGGGCGAGTGGTGCGAGTGTGTAGCGCGACAGACGGTAAGAGACTGGTACAAGATAAAGAGCAAAGACAATACAGACAAATATACATATAACCTATGAGTAATTTAATCTGAAGATATCGTTAAACACATAGTATGAGTTTCCATCTGGTATCAAGTGGAAAACTTGAGAATAACGTTGAGGGTTTTGTTCTTCATCAATTAACAATTCTCCAGTAACCATAACCAAAATATCACCACTTGGAGAAGCTGGTTGAGCATCTAAAGTACTGATTCTGTGAACAACTTTTTGGAAAGGTAAAGAAACCAATTGTTCGACGATATCTTTGGCACCTTGTAATTGGGTGGTTTCAAAGGTTAACATACTTTGATCTCTGTATAAGTTACCCAATTGGGTTCTATCAGCATCGAATTGTTGGTAGTAAAAGTTACAGAATTCTGAAGCAACGGTGTTGAAGTCGACTGGACGGTTAGTACGATGAATAAAGAGAGCATAAAACGCACTGGTAGTGAATATGTGGTGGCTGGCTATGGGCGGAAGATGGGCGTGAGGCCGGTGGGAGACGGGGCCGGCGTGGTGGTGGCTGGGGCGAGGCGGCATTAGGGATTTCGATATTTATTATGGCCATGGACCTTGTTTTGAGAGAAGGAGGTAGCTTGAACCACAGATTCACACATTATTTACTGCATTGTTAGTACATACCTGACATGTTGACGATGAAAAATTGGCAAATCGCGATGAGGATCAGTGCGAAAGTGGGAGGGCGGGAGAGTGGTGCGGTGTGGTGCCAGCGCGGAAGAGGGCGAGAGGGCGCGGGACGAGAGCGTGCTACAGCGGGCTAGAGTGTGCAGAGACCTGCCAGAGACCTGCCAGAGACCTGCCAGAGACCTGCCAGAGACAGTCTATTAGAGACCTGCCAGAGATACCGTGCTCCAGCGTCCAGAATACCAGAGTGCGTGAGCTGCGTGTCCTCCGAAACGTACATTCTTCCTACATCATCTGTGAATAGTCTCTCAATATACCCTTCATATGCGTATTGGTAATCTTAGACCGTCTAGTTTTCTTCTGCTTCTTTTCCTCCTTCTTAGGTCTCCTTTTAACAATATTCGGATCGGCCCCAGTCGGCTTCAATCCTTGCTCAACCAACGAATGGTAGAGCTCTTCCGGTGTAGGAATTTTCACTTTAGACCACATCTGTCTAAATTCTTCATCAATGGTCTCTAAATTCCCACCAAAATTGGCCCAAACCAACCGTGGAGCATTCTCTTTTTTCGTTCTTAACACCAAAATCTTTTGTTCTTGCTCTAATTCATTAATAGCGGTCAAGTAGTTGGACCATCCATCTTTAAGCTCTCTAACTGGTACACCTTTAAATGTGGACTGAGACCTTAAAAAATTAAGCAAATCTTCAGCGGATTTGATGTTATGTAAACTGACGTATTCCAAGGTTTTCTTTTGAGAGTCGTACTTAATTCTTTGGATTTGCTTCAATAATGGTAGCAAAGTGTTGGAGATATCAATTGAGAGATACTGTTCTATTTCTTTGATGGTACAGGGTCTATCCTTTTCTTTGATAAACTCGATGGCCAAATGTAATTGGGTAGACAAATGGGATCCAGGCATGCTTCTTTGAGCCAATCTTTGTCTTTTAATGGCTTCATTAACTGTATCTGGAGCGGATCTTTTACTGGGGGAGGTGTCAGGTTCCTTTTTCACTGGGGATGCTAATGTGCTTTTGTAATTTGATGATTGTGGTTGATTGGAAGTTGGTGGTAGTCGTTTAGGAACAACAGAAGGCCCGCTTCTGATTTTGTTCTTGAATGCATTAAGTTGGGCTGATAAATCAGACATGGTGATAAGAGCGCGAGTGAAAAATTTTTCACTTGACACACTTTGTTCTTTTCATAGGAGCATTAACAATGAGCTGAATGGAGGGAAGAAAGGGTGTCGAAGATTAAAATAGCAGTTTTAAAACCATCGCTGTTGGAGGTCGCTTTTCAGCTGACTCATGAAACGGTGATGACCTGATAACTGGGACATTTGAATGAGCTGGCCTGGTGAGCTGGGCTGGTGAGCTGGCCTGGTGAGCTGGCCTTGACTTTAGAAGTAATTGAGCGTAAGAGTAATTTAATGTTTTGTAATTGAGCGTCTTGTATGAGCTGAAGGGTTGACGAGTGTGGGCGACGAAATGGTCTGGTGGTGCCAGCATGTCTGGCAGTGCAAGTAGGTCTGGTTGTGCCAGCAGGTCTGGCAGTGCTAGTTGCAGACTGGGCACACATCCCATGATTTGGTAATGATAGCCTCTTCACTGTACGTCTGTGACCGTCAGGAGTTCTGATACTTCGACAGTACTACACAAAGCTACCACTAATACCCAGAGACACAATTCTTCTTTTCATATATTACTATACATCTTTGTACAAATACACTTAATCATATAAATACACTCATAAATACTCGTAAATACTCTTAAGTACTCTTAACAGCTCATAGGTACTCATAGACACTAATAGATAGCCATAACTATCCATAAACACTCATTAACACTCTTAATACTCATTAACACTCTTAATACTCATTTACACTCATTAATACTCTTAATACTCTTAATACTCATTAATATTCATAAACACCCTAGGTACTCATTAAAACTCAAAATACTCATCACTTTAGGTACTCATCACTCTAGGTACTCATCACTCTAGGTACTCATCACTCTAGGTACTCATCACTCTAGGTACTCATCACTCTAGGTACTCATCACTCTAGGTACTCATCACCTAAATACCCATAATTTCACTATCAAATCTGCTAGTGCATGTAATTTTCAGCAATTCTCCCCCTTCTCTCTCTCTCAATAACCATTCTCGTCTCAAATTCATTCAACAACTCATCTTTAATCAACTTCTCAACAAATTGATACCCTTCAACCCTATTTAAATCAATTTTCTTTGCCCAAACTAAATCTTTATACATTCCAGAATTAGTAAAATCTATCTTCAAGTTAATTGGCTCAAACTCTGGACATTTGGTGAATTTCTTACTTAAAAATTTACTCAAGAAATTCTGTACCAAAGGTTTATTAAGCCAAACCATTGAGCTAAGATTTAAATACTCAAAATCAACATTATAACTATGTAATTTAATGATCAAATTTAAAATATCTTTTTCACTAACTTTACATAAATAACTTGGATTAACTGCTTTTAAACTTAAATCTGAAAGATAAAGCTTGCCGTCATTCTTATGAAGATAATTCAAATTAGCAGGTGGTGATAATAATGAATCATATTTCCAGACAGGCTTTTTAGTTGAAGTCTTCAGAATGATTGAAAGAGTATCCATATCTTGGGTATTATTAAGATGAATGTTATAAATGGAATTTGAATCATCAATTTCATTCAAATTTTCAAGTAACGGTTTGGGGTAATTGTTGATGATATCAAACGTATGAAACTTATGAATGAAGTTGTTATTAATTTCATAATCCATTGACAACAGCAAATGTCCAAAATTAATCGAAATCAAGTTGGGACAGAGGCTTAAAAGGTGAAGGATATAACCAACAGGTAAATCCTTTGTTGTGGCATAAGTCAAGAGAAACTTATTGATAGAAGGATGATGGAAATGGTTAGAGTTAGGATCCAGAGGTGTAGAATGGCTATTTAAATGGGGGATTGGCGTGGTTGACAGAAACGATTTGGCTCTTCTTTGTCTCAAAAATGAAAAGTTAAGCTTCTTCTTTTTAGACGAATTAGAGGAGCCAGTTGAATTCAAACTGCTGTTCTGAGTGTTTGAAGCGATTCTTGACAAATTAGAAGAATAAAGTGGATTTTTCAAGAATTTCCAGTCTCTCCAACCAGCCTTGATTCTTGAATCATCTACAAAGTTGATTTCTTCATGGTTTTCGTCCAAAGAATCCAATTCAAGTTCATAATTACACGGTTTTAACTCCGATAAGTCAATTGAACTCACTAGATTACCGATCTTGGGGTTTATCCGAAGAATGGTGATGAATTGAGCAAATCTGAAGGTACTGGTGAACACTAAGTCTCTATACAAGAACTTTTTCAGCATTTTATAGAAGTGTTTGTTCACCACAAGAAAGCATTTTAAGTCGTCTTTTGAAAGCAAACTGAAGATATAGTACTGGATTTCTATGGGGAGTCTCTGGATATTATTGCAGCCATATGTGGTCCGGAAGTTGAAATTGGGATTGGATATCTTTAAGCTGATCTTTCTGTTGACGTCATTGAGCAACGATTTGTATTTCATTTTGAGCTGGTTGGACTTTTGGGAGTTCTTCTTCTCGTTATTGGACTTGAGGATGCTTAATTCGTGCTGGCTGATGGGGATTAGAGAGTGAGTCTGGTAGTCATATTTGGCGGTAGGGTTGAGGAGGGAGCGGTACGGCGGGAGGTGGGCATGGTAGTCTACGTTAGCAGTCATAAACGGTAGTTGTAGAGGAATAGGAGAATGGGATCGGGTCTGGCAGGACGTATATGGAAGTGTGACTTGGATGTCGTGAGAGATGTGGCCGGGACCGAGATGTGGTGGGGGCCGACTTTGGGGCGATGTGGGGGGTCTGGATGATAGATCAAAGACTAAATACAATAATTAGAGGTTTGAGTTGCTTAGGGTTTGGTATAGAGAGGAGAGGGCGCTTTAATGGCAATACAATTGCTCTAAAGTTAAATATAATAGGGGCTTTAGATAGATAAAATGTGCGTAAAGTCGTGTGCGACATGATCAAGTGTTTTAGTTGGTGGGGGGCATAGACGGGGCAGTGTTGTGTGCAGTCGGGGCGATGAGGTGGGAGGCATGGTTGGAGGGATTGAGGGTGGTGAGAGGTGGGATTGAGATAGATAATTGAGAGAAAGGTGGGGGGAAAGGTTATGGGTGTAGAGGAAAGGATTATAGGAGGGTTTAGGGGGCTGATAGGGGGCTGATAGGGACGGCTGCAAAGACAAAGGGCAAAAGATAACAACCTACGGCGCTGATAAGCCACTATGGGCCGCTTAAAGAACGGGTCGACAGGTCGACCTGGCACTGTGGCACCACCGCACGACACCACCGCCAGCACCACTGGGACCAGGGGAAATCGACTGCGGCTCTATTGCGGGCCAAATGGGTTACAACACCTCAAGCACTAGGTTGACGTCGTCGGGCATCTCCACCACGTTTGCCTGCCCAGCTTTAGTACCCAGAATATACTACGATAAACCGTGCATTCACTGTATACATTGATCCATTCCGTGGATAAGTACAATGGCTAAAGTAGTCACGTGCCGCGCTCAAATTGATAAGGTAAGGCGGGTGACTGGCTGCTCGGACCGGCCTCAGCCAAGCGTAGACCCACGAAGCAAATAAGCCAACAGAGGGGAGCCTTAAACAATAGCCGTTGAAACTAAAACTTTTTTTACTTATGCTTTTTGCATACCTTATGTAGTAACTTGTACCTTGTATATTTGTACCTTATATATTTATAACCTTGTACCTTATATATTTATAACTTTTATAATTATACCATGTACGTTGGTCCATATTATTTACAATTGGTGGACCCTTCAAGAAAATATTCCTTCTCTCGCCTGGCGCATCCTCTTGATGTCACCAGGACTAGACTCAAGTCGGCTACAGCGGCCTAATATGTCTAATCACGACGGCCGTGCAGTCTCTTCGTCGCTACTAATGCGCTTGACCGAATAAAGTTTAGTTTACACACCTTTACCATGACGCACCATTATATACAGCAACCTTTGACTCGTTATTACCAACATGAGTCAACTACATACAGAACAGTGAATAACCAATTCTTCTCTCGGCATACAAGTGTATTATTCGGCCCATGATGTCGGAAATTTTACAAGCGGACATAACCTAACGAAAATAATAATTTTGATAACCTTAAGGTTGACCTATAAATATTTAAAAAGCCTTAGTTAATAACTTAAACTATGTTTAATGTGTTATCTACACCTAGGTTAAAAAAAAAGATTGATAGAGGTAATGCTTCGGACATTTTGTATGTGTTCCGAGTGAAACATTACAAACCACCTGGCTCACAGCTTATAACCTATTCGGTTAAAAGACGCAAAATTGGACCTCGCATGTATAAAACGGACTTAGTCTGAGGGTCAAATATTTGAAACAAAATTATTTTTAGTAGAAAAAGGGTGCATGACCAAATTGGTAACTGAATCAGAAGTTTAAATGTATGCTACCTAAGACTTAATAAGCGATAGTCGTTTAAAGGGTATACTAATTGCGCATAATAACAATAGGATCCCAAGTTGCGACATCAACCGGCTATTAATAGTTTCGCATATGATTGACGACTCTTATGTTCCACGACACTGACTCAACCCGCGACATCGGCTGCAAAACCCCTTCAAACTCAATCGGTAATAAACTACTAGGTTTGGTATGTGTGTGATTGTAGTGACTTTTACTAATTAAAAGGTTATTATCAATATAGTTTTTTAATATAATCAGCATTACAGTAAACGGTTTATGGACAGGACTCCTCTTACAAACGCCCAAAGGAGTCGGGGTACCGGTCGAGGGTTACATGACTACCTGGGATCGATGTCGTTGAAGCCCTTCCTTAATGTCGTGTGTTAACGTAATTGTTGGTGGAAAGCGCATTTTTGTTCCTGTTTTAGGAAATAGAGTACTATCATCAATATAATACAATTGATTAAATATTCATAACAACCAAATGAAATTATCGGCATTAAAATATTTCTTAATATTCTTCCATATTAAAATGTAACCCCAGCTTGCTCTGGCTTATGCCAATGTTAAGATACAGAAATAAACTAGTTCTAGAAATCTTCTGCATGAAACGCAAAAAAATATTTTGCCCGCCTTGCATGGACCACAGTCAATAATATCGTATTAGGACCGACCAATAATAAGGCGCTTGTTTGCGTATTGATCAATATCAACAGGTTTCCGCACCACCGAATCACTCCCTTATCGCTACTGAACCTTCCACCTCCTACAAACATTTCTCCCAACTCAATTCCCACCCGTCAATGATTGTTCCAGGACCCTGGATACTTAATTTCAGGTCTCATACCTGCACATACCCCCCACCTGAGTGCCAAAAACAAATTATGCCTTCTGCAGCTCCCGCAATTCCTGCAGCTAGACTACGCCCCGTGCATATACATGGTGAGCCTTTTTTTCTGTTTTTTTTTGCATATGAACTTGTGGTTTGAAAAATTATATAAACCGTCCATCCTGTCATTATATTCTTCACCACCTCCAAAATGTCAAACAATTTGACACCTTCATATTGTGGCTACGTTGGTAGCACCAAAGATGCCCTTTTAATTATTCAATCAATCCTTAACAAACAACTTAACTTGATCCCCAGAAGACCACACGAGAGAGAAAGACACGACCTTATCAAGTCTGGGAACGTATTTATATTCATTGAAGAACATTCAGGAATTAAAAGATGGACTGACGGTATCAGCTGGAGTCCTTCCCGGATTTTGGGCCGGTTTTTGGTATACAGAGAGCTCGATAAGGATAACTTAACCGATGAGAAGAAGAAAAAAAAGAGAAAGTATGAGGATGCAGCTAGTGCAGGCGCTAGCTCGGGCTTCAAAGATCAAGGCTTGATCAAGAAGACTTTATCCATCACCACCACCACCAAGGATCTTAATTTCTATGATAAAGAAGAAAAACAAACGATTCATTTGATCTCTTATTATAATGCTAATGATGTACTTACGGGGAAGCTCACGAGACCTAGTGAAGGTGATTTAAAGAATGTTCAGGTTAACAGTTATCTTTGGAATGCTATTAAGGAAAGTAACTTGGGAGGTAAGATTCCTATTGAAGATGAAGCTTATTACTTCCTTGATAACAATTATCAATTGCAGAACATTAATAGCTTGAACCAAGCTCATCCTGCTTATCATAGTTTACCTCCACCTCCACCACCTTCTAATAATAATGGTGGTGTGGTTTACTCCAAGAATTATCATTTACCGATTCCACAATCCTATGATTATTATGGTAAACGAGAAGATGATGATATAACGTTTATCAATCCATTCAATCAGAACTCCAATTTCAATTTGGGTTCGAATTTGAATAGTTTTTACCATGAACAAAGCAATGTGCAGCAACCACATCAACAACATCAATATAATACTAATAATTCTACTCCTGTGCCTGCTCCAGCGCCTGCGCCTGCTACCAATAATAATCATGGGTATTATTATCCACAACATTTTAATTCGGTTTCGACAATTAATTCTGATTTTTCCATGCAAAATAATGGTTCTATATCATCAATTGGTACCAATTACGGGAAAAAGAAGGCGTGGTTGGATAATGAGATGCATCATCCATTGCACCATATTGAAGATAATCATTATATAGCTTATAATACGTAGGAATAAATGATAGACTAAAGCTCTGGATATTGATTAATGGTATTTTACTGTAGACTTTATAGAAATGAATAATGATCTTGTATGATTCAAATAGCTTATGTAATGTTCAGTGATAACAATACTTCATAAAATAAGCCTGATAAAATATTTCGTACTTACTTCAAAGTACCTATTTATAATATAACCCACTTGTGTTGTAAAGCAATGACTACTACACGTATCACTATCCCACCTCAACATAAACAAAGGCCATTATTTACGCAGAGACAACTATTTATGCAATCATTAGCCATTCTATATGTAAAAGACAGCCTTTTTTTCATGTACAAGTTCTACAATTTAATGAAAACAGTAAAAATGGCCATTATATACACTTATGTTACATCTTCCCCTGAAAGGGCCCTATCATACATAGAGAAGCCTCGGAATCAAAATTATGGTGTTAATTATATTTTTAACGTAAATTTGGTTATAGAGGCTAAATAATTATAGCATACGACAGAATACAAACTAAAAAGCACTAAAACTACATATCAAAACTTTATTAAATTGATCCAAAATCTAATACAATTGATAATCTCGGACATCACCATAATCATATCGTAATATGTGTTACTTATGACAACCTTCAACAATCATACGGCATTATTACGCCCAATTACGCCCCGGCCTATTTATAGCACCTTTTGGCCGCTGCGCACCACAGCTCGTACCATGGCTCTCTCGGCGCCGACCCACAGCTGGACCCTTGGATCCCTCAAAATCCGGCTAGTATTTCCTCTTTTTTTTTCTATCGTCAACTCTTGTTTATTTTACTACGTATTTATAAATTGCCTCAAATTCTTGATGCCGCTCGCCTCGTTTCTTGATTTTTCGTATTCCTCCCTCCTCTATGACATCGCCTTTACACATCTATTGTTCGGGTATTGTTCTGAAATTTTGTTTATTGCTCCCTGATTTCTTGCTATACATTATTTATTTCAATTAAGTTAAGATAAACTCGAACAGCCTACAGCTTCCATTTTTGGGATGTTTTTAACTATTTTACCTTTCCTCGCTTAGTCATGTATATATTGTTGTAAGGTTAATTTTATACACTTATGTAATTGCGCTATTATAAATTTTTTTAAAGCAACCCGGCAATCATTCAATTGTTGTGAATATAATTGAATGTTGTTCATAATACAACAATATTGGCAATTGAAATAAACATCATTCTTGAATAATTATTGGCTATTGTTTTATTAAGCCGAACAATAACCAAATAGTTCCCTAACCAGTACAATTAAGGTGTCGGTATCAAATATGCATGTCGCGCGTTATTCGATATTTTGGTATTTAACCATAGTTAAACCTCCGGGATTTTTGCATTTAATGCATATACCCTTGTGAATGGAATTTGCAGGAGCAAGTTATCAGTTTTATCTTTGGGGTCAGTATTAGACCTTATTATCTATATTCGTATCCAGTTTTGATGTTGGACTGAGTGTGTAGAAATTATATTTATATTTTTAAAGCCTCTAATTTGTTTTAATAAACCCATTCATAATTTCTTCTGTACATTTTCCAGACCTTAAATCAAAGTTTAATTCAGTTTACATTATTGTTTACGACTATGTTACAATGAAGAATTAATAACATTAGTCTACTGCCTATTTAGGCTAAGGTACTTTTATTCTAAAAAATATACAAGGCGTCTTTAACCTATTTAGCACAATTCACCCAATTAGGCCGACAAGTCTATTTGGGAATGTTCTTTTGCATTACATGAAATTATTGGAATCGCATAAACAATAAAGCTATAGTGAAATTTTAATTATTAATATGTATCGGTAATGTATTCGTTTCTCCTTATTTTGTTTGTAAAATATCGAAAACATCTTGTGAAATCCATACTTCCCGACGGTCCATAACATTGCCAACCTAATCTGACGATAAGCAATTGAGCTTAGATTTGGGTAACTTTATCCTTAAGTCCCTGTATATTAAAAAATTACTAAGTATAAAATAATATAAAGTTATAAATTATTAAATCCGGTTAAATTGGAGGAGTATATGTGGCGGTTCTAAAAGTTTAATCAATAACTTCTTAATAATTATCAACGTTTTCACTCTTTTTCCAATTTAATAAAGGTGCTAAATCTTCAACTGTACCGGTACTATCAGCAACAAAACTATGTTTAATTAACTCATCTGTTGTAGCTCTATATCTTACATCAACACATAAACATATAGATAAGAATTTTTTAATAGAATTAGATAATAATTGAGGTTGTTTTAATTTTGGTGTACCATTTGTTGCAATTAAATATAATGCTTTTAATGGATCTTCATTTAAATATGGAGGTTCACCTTCAATCATTTCAATGGTCATGATACCTAAAGACCAAACATCAACTTTTTCATCATATTCTTTCTGTTTAACAACTTCTGGTGCCATCCAATATGGAGTACCAGCCATTGTTGCCCTTTTATTTCTTTGATCAGTTAATTTAGCACAAAAACCAAAATCAGTAATTTTAACATTACCTCTACCATCTAATAAAACATTATCACTTTTAATGTCTCTATGAATAATATGTTTTTCATGTAAATGTTGTAAACCTTGAAGTGTTTCTCTACAAATAATTGAAATATGAAGTTCAGAAAGTTTACAATCATTATTTTCAATAACTTCAAATAATGAACCACCTTCCATATATTCCATAATAACCCATAAATCACTATTACTTCTAAGATATGAATCAAGAAAATTAACAACATTTTTATGTTGACTATCTTTCATAACTAAAATTTCATTAACCATCAATTCTTTACGAGGTTGAGTATTTAAATCAATTTGTTTAATGGCAACTTTTTTACGATTTTCTTTTAACAGTTCTGCTAAATAAACTGATCCTGAAGCACCTTGTCCAGCTTTTTCAATAATATTAAAGAGTGGAGTTGGATCATTATTATTTACAACTGTTTTAAGTTTAGCAATTACTTGCATTTCATTTAGACGTTCCTTTTCCTTTCTTAGCTGTTTAGCAGTTTTCTGTGTAGCTTGTTTAACTAATGGTGTAGATGTAGCATCTTTGGTTATATTTCTAGTTTCAGTTTTAATGCCATCATTTTTTTCCAACTCTCTTGATTTAGTAATGGTAGTTGATGGTTTCGATGATGGTTTTGATGAAGGTTTTGATGATGGTTTTGATGATGGTTGATTAGCCACTGGTTTCTTGATTTGAAGAGGTTTAATAGGTTCTTCTTCATATTTATTAGGATGATGTTTACCATGATCTTGTGAATGTGAAGTTACCCCATTTGAACTTTGTGTTGAAGGTTTTAAATTAAATTGTTTAATCCCCTTACCTGGCATAGTTGGTGGAGTCAGTTTTGGTACCGATGATGATGGTGCATTAATTCCAATTGGTTTGGCAGATTTTGGTGGTGGTGGTGCTTTTCTTGAAGGTACAAGTTCTTTTTCTTTAGAATTATTTAAAAGATTATTAAGAGGTGATATACCAGAACTAGCACCATCAATACCTGATGCCAGACCATTACTCAGAGAATTCGAACTCAGAGACCCCAGAGTTTGGGTTTTAGCAAGATGATAAGGTACGGGTGGTTTTGGAGCTAACCTTGAAGGTTTATAATTTTTAGGGGGTTGTACAAGATTTGAAAAATTTTGAAGTTGGGATTTTTGACCAATTAATGGTGAACCAGCCGGAGTTGAAGCTGCAGAACCTCCATTTATATCAGAATAGAATTCTAATACTTCTATAACCGCAACAGGATCTTTTTTCCAATCTTCATTGGTGATTTTAGAATGTTGTAAAAGACTTTTCCAAGTATCTGGTAACCCAGTAAAATTCCCACTCGAAGGATCAAACCCTACATGAACCTTATGTGTGAAATTTATAGGATTTGACACTTCAGTCTTTGCACCAGAAGATTGACCGGCAGAAATACTAGAGTTGATGATATTTATATGAGGACATTTGGTAGTAAATGCATCCAACCAGTCCAAATAATCATTATGATTTTTCATAGAAATCAAAATCGGCTTGTTCTTGTTGTTTTTAGGAATCATTTCAAAACTATACGAATTCTTTGTGTAACCAGTATTGGATTTTAAGTTGATTGAATGGACCAAATTTAATGGGAAGGACAAATCGGGCATGGCGTTGACACTGGAGCCCGGCTCGTTTTTGAAAAAGTTCAATGTTTTGTCGTTGATGATCATGAACCGTTTGTTCCATCTGAAAGAGGTGAAAATCCCGTCGTCTTTGATGTGGACCCAGCCTGATTGGCGCTTATTGGAGTTCAATTTGATGGAGTTGTTGAGGTTTTGTTCTCGGGGTGTTAGCAACGTTAAGTCGTCTGATGCTTTGGCAGAGGCTGACGGCGGAGGAGGGGCCTTTCTATGATGCTTTATATCCGAAGTATAGATTGTTGTCATGGTGGTAACCGTAGATGTTCTCGTCAAAATAACGTGTAGTCGCGACTGATCGCAGGAGAGTGTAGGTGTACGGGTGGGAAAAGGGGAGGAGCGCGTTATATTAACCAAACGAGCAAGACGTGGAGACGCCCGGTGTTACGTGTGGGAACCGATGTGGTGGGAGCCGGTGTGGTGGGAAGGATGTGGACGGAGAGTTAGGGTTTGGGTGGTTGGGTGGTGGTAGCCACTACTGGTGCTCTGGTACTGCTGGCAAAATGATCTGGTTTATGTAATCTGTTTTCTCTGCTGTTTTGTCTGGTCGTGACTATTTGCTGCTGATTCGTCTGGTTAATTTTACGGCAGCTCATCGCTCATATGTTCGATCGGGGACCTTTACGCCTGTTTATGGCAATATATGTGTATTACATAGCTTTCTAGTGCTCTGATTGTCTGTATAAGCCTAACTCCTCTGGAAACTTGTATATATTATTACATACATAGATTAAAGTATTTTGTCTCGATTAGTGAATTCTGCTTTTTGCAATAATTTATAGATACTTTATATTTCATTTTGGAGGACTGAACCTTTAACGAATGGTTAGACAATGTCGTACTTATGATAAGTCCACCTTCCTCTTTATTTAACCTACTAAACAACAAAACTGTTCAATTTCTGCATAGAATAATTTATATTGAAAACTAATACACATAAAACTAAAGAATCCAATCAATCCATTTGTTTCTTTCTTTTTTCCCTTCTCTCTCCCTATAATATTCATACTCGTGTTGCTCAATCTCTTCAATACCAGTCTGAAGATCGGCCTCTTTCGGATTTATCAACTTTGACTTTTTAATCAACTTCCAAATTATGATAAACAATATATTAAGGAAAACCATAAGATAATTAAAGATAAAGGAAGTTGTTGACCAATACCCAGGAATGAAATTAACATAACCAATCATTGCTACCATAAATATAAGCCAAACTAATGCAAAGTAAATACTATATGGTTGATACCATGATTTAAATCCCAAGGTATTTCTATCAATTCCTTGGGCCAAGCAAGCTCTATAGAATCCAATATACGTAATAGCCATATATACATAGTTTAACACTTGCGATCCTGAACAAATACTGACCAAATAACCCAAAACAGTTGATGATGTACCACCTAATTGAAGTAAAGAGAGTAATGAAAAAACCACCGATAAAGCAATACAGAAAATTGGAACACCACTACTATTACATTTCGAAAATATCTTTGGGGCAAACCCACGTCTTGCTAAAGAATAAAGAACTCTGGAGGAACAATACACATAAGAATTACCTGCCGAAAATGCTGAAGTAATAATGATAGCATTAACAACATCAGGGAAGACTTTGATACCAAGGTTCCCCATTGCAACAACATAAGGTGATGCTGCTGCATTTGAACTAGCTCCTGCTGCTTTTATAAAGGTAGGATCATTGTAAGCAACTAAAATACCAACAGAAAGGGCACCACCAATATAAAAGAGAACTAAACGATAAAACACAGTTCTAAAAGCTATAGGCATAGTCTTTCTAGGGTTAATAGCTTCGGAAGCAACCATAGACATATACTCTGGGCCAACAACGGTGAATGCAGCTGATATCAATGCAGCTAAAAGTCCTTGGAATCTTCCCAAATCACCGGTATGAATATATTCTGCCATGGGTCCACCCTCTGCTTTCCAATTACGAAATCCAAAAGCATCATGTTTGGGATTTCCTCCCACCATAGTGATAAAAGTGAACAAAAGAAGGGCAAAAAGTAAAATTATTTTACCTATAGAAAGCCAAAATTCAGTTTCCCCAAAATATCTAACTGCAAAAATATTAATTGCCGTATATAACACAATTTGAATGCATAAAGTGATTGCTGGAGAATAATCTTCCCTCCAATAATGGACCATACCGTTAACTGCAACAATTTCAAAAGGAATATAAAGGGATTCCATTAAATAAAAATTCCAACCAGCAGCAAATTCTAATGCTTCATCAACAGTACGGCCAGCTAAGGTAATAAATGGAGAAGGCACCGGTAAGAATGAAACCATTTCACCAACTGCAGAACTCGTCAAAAGTATTACAAAAGTCCAAAACCCATATCCTATCAATAGTGATAAGGGACCACCATTTATCAAAGCAGAACCGATACTAACAAACAATGCAGTACCAATCGAACCTCCCATAGCTATTAATTGAACATGTCTACTATATAACTTTCTATGTATAGTATTGTTTGAATCAACATAAAAAAAACCTTTTTTCTCTAACAGTGGTTCGTCAATTGACGGTATCGATTCTATCGTTATGTTATCATTAAAACCTTTCACTGGTTTTTCATTATCTGACATGATGTGAAATTTAGTAATTATACTTTACTTTGATTACAGTTTTCTTGGTTACGAACAATAACGATTTGACACCGTACTTGGCTTAATATATATAGCTGAAAGTGGCTTATAAGTATTTACAAGTAGATAAGAAATCCTTTGAACAATGGAGTACGATAAGGATCTCGTTCAATCTCTCCAGATTTGGAATTTTGCGCCGTGTTCGTTATCAATTCCATTTTGAATTCCGGGAAGAATAGGAAAGTTCACATTTTATTATTGTCAATATAGTTAATTAGTGGTTCTTTTATGTGCTATTAAAGAGTTAACCGTATATACAGCCTAAACAGGTTTGTTTTGTTTGTAATAAGGTACACGAATTAAAAGTTCTTTGACCGATAACCGATTTCTTATCTAAAATCTCTGACGCCCGACATTAGTGTCGTCAATTATAGATAAGCCTTGAGGGGCGATCCGATACCTTTAATCGAAGATAGTGTAAGATAGAGCAAGTAGTGAAAAAGTGATAATATTCTAAGATGGTAAAGTGGGTGAAAAAGAAAACAGGGAAGGATAGAAAGTCAATCAAACTATAGAGATATGAGGTTAACCATACTATATAGAGATATATAAAGAGATTGAGGGCGTATATATGCATATAATTAGTAAGACTATCGATAAGGAATGGTTAGAGTTGCATGTATTTCTAATAATAAAAAAAAGAGTCTCTTGTATTGGTAAAGTTTACATCTAATTTGAAACCAAATTACTGGCTGATGAGCGACTCTTGATGGCAGTAAGAAGCATTAAAAAGGCAGAAATATGTAAGTCGTCGGAGAGTATTTGACAATTATTATAGAGTCAATAATTTGTGTGGTTTATAGGAAACTCTTGGTATTGATGAATAATATTTGAGCTACAGATTGAAGATGAACTTACAGAATAGTTAGAGATGAGGCTCATTATACACTTCCTGCAGTTACTAGAGTTAGTCTAGAGTTAGACTAGAGTAAGGAAGCTCTTAAATAGATTCTCCTCTGACTATTCTACAGTAATTCGAAGACAGCGGTGACACCAAAGGCTATAACTGGAGCTGCCCAACCCAAAACCAACGCTATTGCATTACATTAATTATACATTCTTATATACTGAGTTTCCTCATAAAATACAGGTTAAAAATCATTAAACATATCCGCATATGGATCTGCCACCCCACTTATACCATAATCTAAATCTTTATCTTCAGGATATCTATCAAACTGACTCGTATCACCAACTCCACTAGTTATTGGTGGCTCATATGGTGTTTCTATATCACGTGACAACAATCTTTCCCATATTACCTCTTTAAACCACGGATGATTCTTTACATCATCACTCCCATTTTGTAAATTACCTAACCTTAATGTCAAGTCTTTAACAATCAATTTTTGTAAAAGATCAAGAATATCTGGTGGTAAATAATCAGGATAATTTATAGTGCCATTTAAGATATTTTCATAAGTTTTCATTGGAGTTGGATCATAAAATGGCGTATAACCAGTCAACATTTCAAATATTAAGATCCCAAATGACCACCAATCAACAGATTTATTATATGGCTTCGTAGCCACCACTTCAGGCGCTATATAATCAGGAGTTCCACATAAAGTATAAGTTACATCAATTACTTCTTTAGCAAATCCAAAATCTGTCAATTTAATATGTCCATTCTTATCCAATAAGATGTTTTCTGGCTTCAAATCTCGATAAATAATATCCAAATTATGTAGATATTCAATAGCAAGAAATACTTCAGCAGCATAAAATTTTGCAACCGGTATGGGGAACCGCTGGGACTTTCTCAAAAGGGAAAAGAGCTCACCACCTTCGATGTAATCCATAATCATGAATAAATTATGGCAATCTTGAAATGTCCCCCACATTCTTATTATAAATGGATGCTGAGCTAATCTTAACATTCTTCTTTCATCATTTGTATGTTCTACTTGTTTCATGTTGACCACTCTCTCTTTCTTCAATGTCTTCATGGCATAGAACCTACCGTTATGGATGGACCTAGCAAGATGGACTCTTCCGAACGAGCCTGTTCCCAACGTTCTAAGGATCTGGAAGTCATTTAATGTGTATTTTCCCTTGGTGTTGGTATCTTTATTGATGTGTTTGGAGACTTTTTTAGTTAGTTGGTTGGATGACGAATGTGTTGATGATGTCTGCGACGACGTTTGCGACTGTTGTTGAGTTAAACCTGATTGCGGCGATGTTTGAGAAGGATCGGATGTGTTTGTATGAATGGAGGGGTCGTTATTCTCTGGGGCCCCTGTTAATGTATCTAATGAATTCATATTGTCTTAAAAAATTTTCGGGTGAGAACGAGCATCAGTTGCGCGAGCTGGTAGGCGGTGGTGGTGGAGAGCAGGAGAGTTTTTGGAGGAATGGTGGTAGAAGAAGCGGCCAAACGGGACAGTGAGGTATAACGGGGTGATTATAGGTGTTTATGTGGGCTTAAGTAAGTAGAGATGTACATTTAGATATGGTTTAGACTCGATCTATAATAAAAATGACGTAACGGTTTTGAGACATGGTTGCGAGACTGTACCGCTGGTGGTGGCCGTGATATACCCGAGTTGATGACGAACGCCAGAGTACTACCGAAGTGGTATAGAAGGTAGTTGAAAGTAATGTAGTGTATTTACGGCAGAGATAGAGACCATCAGAGACCCTGTATATGCATTCGCTGTGTATTCTCGCCTTGTTGTGTCTAAAACTTGACACATACGGCGATGCTTTGTTGTCACTATATTGCATATTAATTATTGATAGATTGACCTAAACTCTACCGGACCCAATAATCGTCCATATCAGCGTCTTCGTTTTCTTCTTCTTCGTCTTCTTCATCCTCTATTCCTTCTACATCTTGTAAGTCTTGTGCATCTACATAATCATCCGAGTCGTATCCAAACCCTTCACCACCTCTATTAACATCGGCTCTAATAAATGTGGATAAAGGTAATCTTCTTGATCTTTCGCCATAATCATTGGCTTGAATATCACCAACATGACCGCTATCATCAACATCACCTTCTGCATCATCTTCGTCTTCAAGTAATTCTTCTTTTTCGGTGTTTTCTAATTTATCAGCATTTCTAGAATTTAAAATACTTGAAAATTGATATAATGCAGTCTTGGTCTTTTCAAGTAAATCATTGATTGAATTACTCAAGTTGTCTTTATAAATATCTATAGATAACTCATCTTTCAATCCATTTAAGGCAGAAACGAATCCTAATTTCTTTAAATATGTTGCTCGTTTATAATGATTTGAAAGGTTTTTGATTTTAATCAACGTACCATCATCAGCTTCGAGCGATTCCTCTTTGATGGTTTCTTGACTTTCGACAGAATCAAATAATTTAATATTGAATTCATTATTTTGCCAAGTTAAATTAATTAAAATCCAAACAATCGAGAGTTTAATACTATTTAAATTCGATATTATAATTAATTTATCTTCATTTGTCAAATGAAATAAATTTAGATTAAGATTAAGAAACTTCAACCAAACTTTGAGTAATTTTTTATTTAAGTTGATGATATTTCTCGATAAAAATTTATGGTTTTCAATATAATTAATTGATAATACCAATGAAACATATGATTCATCTTTCATCAAATTAATGATGTTGGTGTTTGTGAATTGTGTTAAATTAGAATTGAAGAATTTGAGGTTGGTGACATTATTTAAGAGGAATTTATCATAATTGATGTGTAAATGAGTAGAAATGAAGTTAGGTAAAATCTTGTTAAAATGTTTGGAGTTGGAGGTGAGATTACGCAAGATGTCAAAGGAAACAAGTTTTTGTTTAACTTTAAGGTTGTGGATTTGAACCAAGGTTTCTTGTGGAAGTGAAGAGTCTGTGGTCATAGCATCACCAGCATCTTCAACATGTTCCAGAGCATCTTCACCCTTTTCTGGTATATCATCATCTTCAGACCCCTGATAAGACAAAAATGGTACCAACTGTTTCAAACCAAAGAACTGTTCAACCAAATTAATTTTGTGGTCTTCATTCTCGTTATACATCAAATTCTTTACCAATTGAAGATACAATAATTGCACTTTTTCCTTATACAAGGCATCTTCTTCATCGGCATTATGATCATATATCATTGTCAAACTGGTGAAAAATCCCGGATTATTAATGATATCGTATCTGCAAGAACTGAAATCAAGAATAAAATTGGCCAAGATACTTAAAATCACCAATTTATTCTCATTTTGTTTGAATTGAAGAATTTCCATTAAATGTAAACTCTTAATAAGGCCATCTAGCAAGTTACATTCGATGAAAAAAGTACGAAGTAAAGAAATCGAACGAGAGAACGATCTAATTACATAAAAACTATTTGTAAAGAGCTCATGGTTAACAAGTTTAGCCAATTTGCCAACTTTTTTATCGTCTTTTTCCTTGATGGCTTTGGCAAGTTGTAAAAGGTATTGATGGTACTGGTTGACCATTTTTGATAGAAAAGTCTTGAAATCAAAGGAATTCTTCTCGACAAAACTCAATCTGAATTCTTCATGGTTTGATGTCAAGAGACTAATAAGAAGAAGTATATCGTTAAGATTGACCTTGATTAAATCACGAATTTCATACGAGTCTTTTACATTCTTTTGAAGATACTGGATGAGTTTCTTCTGGATCTTGATCTTAACAAGATCTTCAAAAGTCTCTGGATGATTGATGAGTTTCTTGGAGATGATCTTGAACGAATTGACAGAATAGTTGTTATAATCAATAAGCTCCACCAACTTGTTCAAGTTGACGTCGTGACCAATAAGAAACAAGAGGTTCAAAATATTCAAATTCAAGAGTTTATCATCGTAATCCAAAAGATGAAGGAGATTTTTCACCAAATCCAGCGGGATATCCAATTTTGCAGCCATTTCTGGTTTCATGTAATAATTCAAGTTGAGTATAATCTTAAATATTAGTTTGATATTATTTAGATCGGATTGTGGAGGAGAAATCTCGAAATCTAGACGTTTAAAGAGGTTATAGATAATGATTTCGTGGGTTTTATCGGTGATAACGTAGGGAATTAAGTCCAATAAAGGAGTTATTACCGGAGAATTAGCAACATTAAGCGACAAAATGATCAAATATACCAAAGCATCGGTGTTAAGAGAATTGTCGTACTTTAAGGCCTGTTGTTTGTTAAGAATCAGCGACATGATGTCTATAACAAGGTAGAATACCTTTAAATCACCAATTTTATGATCGGTTAGCATTTGTGAAAGTGTTTGCTGAAGGAATTCAACACATGTGTCGAGCAATTTGAAGTATTGTGGGGCAGGAATGTGGTTAAGTTTATCGAATTGGATCAAAAGTTTGAGGATGGTGAAGTGGTGGAGTAGGGAAGAGGAATTTGATAGATCGTTTGATGTTTGGGAAATGAGGAGGTCGATGAATTGAGGATTGTGGACGAGTTTATGTTTTAGATCTTGGTTCCCGATGAGGGATATACGAATTTGCAGGATGTCCATGTCCATATAGATATGAGGAGACTGGAGATAGTGCGATTGAGGGTGGAGGTGGTGCGGCGGTGGTGGTGCGGCGGTGTGAAGACTGTGGGCCGTGAGCGGTGTGGTAGGTGGAGTGTAGTGGGGTGGATAGTAGAGTGGATAGTAGAGTGGATAGTAGAGTAGAATTTAAGGTAGAGCTTGGCATAGAGTATGTAGCTTAGGTGTATAGTTCGATGCTAATGGTAATTTGGTGCAAGTGCAAGACTGGTGAATACTGTCTGATGCTCTGCTGCACCTGACAGAACCAAGACCTGAGGCTGCTGGGGATTCTTCGGGTATTCCTCTCAGTTCCTCTGGCAATTCGTCTTCGTAAACCAATGTACATTTCTACATATACTTCTGCTCTCCCCAATCACTGCACCGGTGCTCCTCCCATCAATGCACCGCTAGCCTTAAATCTTCAGACGCCAGTAATTTTGGGCTTCCTTCGCTGGTCTCCCACCTTTAATATCCTCTGCAACCTTCTCATCCGCTGCTACCCGTTTAGGAATATACGCCAAAATATCTTCAAACTTGTCGTCTTTCCACGGAATATTAACCACCCCATTCTTATCGGCCATAATCAAGTCTCCTGATTCGATTTTCTTAACCTCATAGTCCTCGCTAATGCAAGGTACCTTGATCTCTAATGGGACATTGATTCCTACCACTTTTAATATCAGCGTTGGAGCAGCGCTACCAACTCCATAAGACCAAACTGGATATTTCAACCCAATATGTTCATCAATATCCCGAATTCGGCCAAATATAATCGACCCTTGACATTTAAGGTACTGAGCTCTAGTAGACATCAAGCCTCCATACATAGCATTATTAACCTTAACATACGGTGCTGTTGGCAATTGACATTCCAATGGTAATGCCATCACAAGAACACTATCAGCAGGTAAATTGTCAATATAACTGTCTTTTATCGCCGGTCTGGGGTCGTCTTTAGGTGCGTACAACACTGTATAAGCTTTACCTACAGCAACAGAATTGGTAGCGCTTTGCATGGTTAAATTTGGAAGATAACCGCCATCTTTGAATCCGTATTTGACCAATGCATCAGAAATATCACAGATTGTGTATTGGGAGAGTTTGCTGATGAGTTCTTTCGACATGATAATTTCTTCGGTTTACCGGCTCAGTTACTTGTGAAAAATTTCAGTCACGTGAGGACCAGAAGCAATGATTTCGAATGCCAAATTACCACGGTGAAATGGCCTATTTATCAAGTGAAATTCTGTCCTTAAGGTCTTGAATATCCCTGTCGGTTCCTTTGATCTCTTGGTCTATTAAAGTCTTCTCTTCAAAGACACCTTCATGGCCTATCTCATCTTTCTTTACCTCTTTGAAATTGACATAATTACGAGGCACCTTGAACCTTTCCAAGTCGCTTATCCACGATTCTGGAAGTTCGTAATCGTTTATGATCTGTTTCTTGGAGTACCGTGGATCGTGGAGATTTTCAAGGACCAAGGTTAAAGTTTTGGGATCAAGTACTTGGGCTGTCTCACTCAATTTGTCTAGGTTTTTCCGGTTTTTCAACTGGTTGAGGGCTATGGAGTCTCCCAAAGATTGTTTGTGTTCTTTGGATTCGATGGCCCGGCCTAATTTGGTAATAATGTCTATATATTCTTGTTGTTGGGGGTCCTGTCCATCTTTTCCTTCGGGTATCGAAGATGAATTGAGATGCGATTGGGGTTGGTCCACTTGCAGGCCTTCTTGTTGAAATTTTTGTTTTAAAGCTTCGGACGGAAGTTGATTTACTTGTGATCTGGCGAATTGGGACTCTTGGGGAAGAGTTTTGGTAAGTTTTCTGGCAGTAGAGGCTTTATTACCCATGGTGAAAAATATTTTTGCGCATTGGCAGCTGGGGATTAATGGCACGACGCTCGGACGAGCCCCGGCGGTATTTTGCATTTTCTACGACCGCGAAAAATTATTCTACCACCGTGAAAAATAGAGATGAGATGAGATGCGATGTTCGTATGCTATTTCTATACACTAATGCTTCTTGTCCTTTTTCTTCTCTTTCTTTTCCTTCTTTTCTTTCTTCTTTTCCTTCTTATCCTTAGAATCCTTATCTTTGTGCTCTTTGGTTTTTTCCTTCTTACTGCCCTCTACAGCCTTACTTACTGGCTCAAAATCATAATCCTCTTCATCATACCCGGTAGGAAAGTATCTCATACGTAAATTGTCAACTGTTGGAACATTCACACGGGCAATTCTGGCTCTGTCATAGTCGATTTCCGGTATAATGGCTGTCTCATTGATATCAAGCACTTTATCGAAATCTTCTTGGGCAGTATATTTGGACTCCTCTTGGCCTACAAAGTACTTAAACTTGCTGCTCGACTTCTGTTCGACCAATTCGTACGTCGAATCGTCGTTTGTGATCATATTGATTTTTTTGGACAAATTAATGGGGAGTTTCTTTAATTTTGAAATTTTGAAATTTTTTGGATACTTGATAAGCCATACTTGTTTGTTTTTCAAGGTTGGGGGTTTTGCTACTTTGACTTGTTTGAAGTGTTTTGGTGGCTGGTATACATATTCGTCTTCTGAGTCCAGGTCACTGTCTGAACGGACGTATTTGTCTGACTTGTATGCCATTCTTAATAGTGAAAAATTTGAGATTGTAATGAGATCATCGCGAAGGAGTCGTGTCGAGGCGAAACTTTTGGGTTAGCTCAAGGTTGGCTTTAAACTTGACTTAGGCTGATGATTTGGTTTACGCCTCCTTCGGGAGGATGTATCCTTATCTATATTGTCGTGGCTGAGGTGAACGTTTAGACGACTAACTACTATTTCATTGTATTTGCCATTTTGGGATATCGCCGGTGTAATTGGGCTCTGCACGATACAATTAATTGGACGCTTATGTAAGCAACCACCCGCAAAAGGTACTGCTTTAAGTGACGCCTACCCTTCTCGTAATCATTGATTATGTAAGCGTATGTTTTGGCAGCTTACATTATCTGGAACGAACAATTTGACACAAGGCGGACGGTAACGTCAAATAGCTAATCATGTCACATGTCCCTTGTAACCAAGCCTTCCATGAGCCATCAACATCTCTTTTATCTCTATTAATGTACAATTACTCTCGATTACTCATATTACTTAGGTTGCCGTGCTCAGGGTTCTTATACCATGCCAATCACTGAATTATTATTAACTTCAATTAAGTTTAAGCTAAGCCAGGTTAATTAACTCAATCAATTGTATATGTCAATATACTTTGATGTATGTCTTGCTGCGCCCAATTTAGACTTAACCGAACGGTAGCCACGTAGATCTTAAATTTCACTTTGCACCCAGATGCATTGGTTTAGAGTCACAAATATGCTGGTGTATAATACACTGCCGTATCTCTATAAGCCACCTCACCGGTCTAGGCTTCCAAGAAAAGCCCACTCCACTCCAATCATGACTATTATCAACTATGTAAAACTAATCTTTAAGCCGTATTGCATTGTATGCAAACCAAATGGGGGGTTTGCTGCCCGTACAATCGACTATTCATACCACCAGTAAATTGATATAAATATAAGGTTGTTTCCAAGATATAATTAAATAAGCATGAGTGGATTTAAAATTGAAGATTTTGGTATTGCAGCATGTGTGTTTTTAGCTTTGTATTTCTTTTTGACAATTGAATCAGTTTATATTGTGATAAAGAAAGGGTTTAAGTCTCTTTTCACTTACATCTTACTACATTGTATAGTTAGAATGGGTGCACAAGCTTGTGCTGTAGCATTTTCGGTTTTAGGATATAAGCGTTGGCAATTATTAGTTGCTTACCTTGTTCTTACTGCTGAAGGATATTTTATATTAGTTTTAGGAACTTTATTATCATTAATAAAGCAGCAAAAGTTTTTTTATGGTGAATCTGTATTGGAGAAGACTATTGTAAGATTACCAATTCTTAAAAACCAAAGTTATCGTAGTCTTTTCCATTGGTCGTTGGTTCCTGCCAATATTTTAATTATTATTGGAGGTACTAGATTAACTGGTTTGACAGCTGAGGAACTTGCAAATGGATCTTCGACTATTACTGAGTCAAAGGCCCTCCGTACTGTAGGACAGGCTATTTTCTTAATTCAGTCACTTACTGTAAGTTTTCTTACAGTGTATAACTATTTCAAGAATAATATTAGATATAAATCCATGATTTTATTGATGTTGATTATTCCATTTATTACAATTAGAGGTATTTATGGGGTTATGTCTATCTACATAGATGAGATGAATTACTTTATGATTACCAACTATTTCTCGGATAGAAGACATCAATTATTGACTATATACGAGTATGTATTAGCCACCACTATGGAGTATATGACCGCCTTCCTTTTGGCACAAACATACTTCCCAGAAGAGAAGATAAGTGGAAAGGGATTATTGGACGAGCCATTGGATGATGATAAATCTTCTGAGTAAAGGTAGAGAAGAGTAGTACCTGAGCTAGTAGCTGAAGAGTTCGTAGTTGAACAGATAGGAGCAGAAGAGTTAATAGCTGAGCAGATAATAGCAGTTAATAGATTGTAGGAAATTACGTAAATATATGAATTAAGATATAGTGTTCAGGTCAGCGTACTTGGGCTTATAGAAACGCATACAGTCTTAATGGTCCAGCACTCTAACTTCTCTGCCATCTTCTGCAAACCTGGTGTCCTGGTGCAATTCCCAAAAAGGTGTCCCGGTGTTGATACGCTTGGCAACCTTAATTCTCCGACTCATCGGCATCGTGCATCGACAATTAATTGCCAATATATAAATTTATTTAGTCTATTACCATATTTACAACTATAAAGAGACAGCAGGTGGACAGTTCAAAGCTTTTTTGATTTCACCATAAATAGCAAATTGTAAAGAAGTTAAAGTACCAACCATAACCAATCTAGTTGGTAAACCGGCAAATGAACCTTTGAAACCTAATTGACCAGCTAATTGAGCTAATAAACCAAGAGTAGATTGACCTGGAGCTTTCTTAGTCTTGTTAACCTTAGATAATAAAGTATCAGCAGGTTGAGAAACAACAGCAGCAGAACAACCAGCAATAATACCAGCTAATAAGTTAATACTAGTTAAAGTTGATGGAGCTAATTGATCTTTTGGTTTACCAGCAAATCCAATAATTGATTCAAAAGCTCTTTCGAAAACAACGAATTTAGCAATGTTATATGGAATTTGTTTAAATAAAATTGGAGTGAACCCATTGTAGAAAGAACCAACACCTTCTTCTTTTAAGATTCTGGAGAATCCACCAACTAAACCGTTAGCAAAAGTTGGTTGAGAAACTAATCTGATTCTGGTAGCTTCTAATGGACATAAAGCAATATCAGCAAAGAATTCAGCTAAAGCAGCAGAACCAATGAAAATGGTGTTCTTGTATTGTTTAGCAGCATCAAGACCGAGTTGATCAATAAAAGTCTTTTTGAATAATTCGTAACCACCGAATTTGAAGGCACCTTGTAAAGAGTAACCTAAGACGGTTGGACCTAAACCAGTAGCTAAAGCACCAGCACCTTCATTAGCAATAACTTTTCTAAATGAACCAATCATACCGGTGTTATAGACGGTTGGTTCTAATTGAATTCTAGTTTTGACAACATCAACAGGAGTCATAGCACCGTGGGTGACACCACATCCCATAGCACCAGCAAGGGCGAATGATCCATAATCACCAATAGTATAGTTTGGAGTTGCAGAAGCCATTTTATATTATTTTATTTTTTTTTTTTCGTTGAGGGTGGAAATTGATTTATTTAAATATTTTCACCGCCAATGAAATTTGATCTAATCGCGCACGACTTGTAACCCGGACATGAGGACGATGGTGATGGGAAGAGATATGTAGATGTTTAGGAGGTTAGGGGAGGAGGTTAAGGGGATAATGGTTGGCAAATGGGTTGGTTTCGAGAAGAGTGGGAGGTGTGGGAGCTTTGGGGGATGAAGAAAACCTGGTGGTTGTTCCGAGAATTGCCGGGTAGCGATGGAGCCCGGTGGTTGCAAATTTAATATCGCCGAAATAGGACACTGTGTGGGAGGGTGAGGTTAGAGTATATTGGAGACATCGAGGTTGGGAGTAGGTATGGGAAGCTTTGGCCCGAGGATTTTCATGGTATGTGAGGTCTTGGGATATGTTGACGGTTATTTTATGGGTAGAGGTGGTAATTCTGGAAAATAAATTGGTGTCCGATCCGATGGCTGCAAATCCACACAATAGGTCTGACACCAATTGTTGTCAAAAGAGGGATCAAGCCGAGTGGTCATGCGTTCATTGTGCTGGGATAGTCCGGGAGATCTTCGGTTCGTGTTCTGTTCATTTACTTGGATGAATAGTTTGTGTTTTAGCTAGGACATTGGTTCAGTGTTGGTGTTCCGGCTGTATCCTCTTCGCCTTTTATGTTCTTCTCCTTTTACGTTCTTCTCCTTTTTACATGTCTTCCCCTTTTTACATGTCTTCCCCTTTTTACATATCTTCGCCTTTTTACCTCTCCGTTCTTTCTACATCTCTTCGTGACCTGTCTATATCGCTTCATTACATTTTTACGTATACGCTCTTGTTGTCTATTTGCTATGTTGTCTATTTCCTATGTTGTCATTTGTTAAGTTTATCTGCCCCGGCTAATGTTCGTATATTCTTACCTACTCCTATAACAACGCTGACAAATTATCATAAGCAAAAGATTCACACTTCAACTTCGCTACCGTCTCTTCTTTATCTAATGCAACTCCCAATATTAAATTATCAATCTTAATGGTACATTGATGGGTTTTATCCATCTTAATCGATTCATAATTAACCACCACACTATTATCTGTAATTAATTTATTAAACTGATTGGATTTATGAGAAAGCTCCAGGTTTTGAATCTCCGCCTTAGCTATAATATTAAGAAATTGTTGTTTTTTATCTGGATTTATCATAAATTCTTTAATAGCATTGGATTTGGCTCTTTCAAAAGACTCGGTACTGGTTCCAATAGCTGCTTTCTGCTTATTTATAAGTAATTTTATAACAAAAGGATCATTATCAAGTTGTTCAAACTCAACATATTTGGAATCCACTATAAAATTGAATTGTTTCTCTACCAAATTTTCAATATTTTGATACAGATGCTTATAATTACTAAAATAATTAGAAACTATTGGTGAATAGATCTTTTTAATCCATGCTAATAGTTCATCAGTAGAATATTCTTTAGTTAATGCACCAACATAACTAAGAAATAAATTGCCTATAATTTCAATTTTTTGTTCAATTTCCACCTGATTGGAAAATTTGTACTTGAAATTATCAGGTAAATTATAAATTAAAGATAATTTAAACAAAATGTTCTTATCCATTAATTTACTTATGATGAACTTCATATCTTGATAATGAAGATTTGGGGATTTAGAGTCGATTACTTCACACAAAAGAAACTTTAAATAGTTCCATCCTGTCAATATGAGCTTATGATTATATAAATTGTTGATATCTTCGAAATTTTCAACCTCTAGTATAGGGTCTATAAAAGATTGGTCCATAAATACTTTACGGAAAAGAGTCTTATCTTTGATCAACAAAAGGTTTGGGTACTTGATATCTGAAGGATCTGACTCTTCGTCATCAGAAGGTGTTTGAGTTTCGTTAAATGAGGAAATAACCGACGGTGATGTGGATGTAGGATTTCTTTCATATTTCAATATAAAGTCAAGAGCTTCATTATCTTTCAAGGTTTTCATATTCAACAAACTTAACATCTTCAAAAAGGGCAATTGGTCGGATTCGAATAGTTGTTTGAACTTAATACAGATCTTCATATGGGGGGAAGTTATTAAAGTGGTTAATTTTTCAAGTAAAAAAGCATCACCAGATGAGTTAGAGGTAACTAGATTAGTAAGGTAGTTAAGTTCTTGAAGGGTTGGGGAGCGCTTGAGGACCTGCACCATTGCTGCCTGAAGTTGTCCAATACCACCTTTGGCGTGGTGTAAGTCGTCACACCAGGTTACAAGGTCTTTATTCATGGACGTTGAATATATGTTGATGCTGCGCGACCTGATGGCCGGTGCGGGCTGGTGGCCGGTGCGGGCCTGGTGGCCTGGACGTCTGCCGTGGTGCTTTTCGTTGGTGCTTTCTCTATATCACTCTTTCTCTCCTACATTACTATACATTCTACTGGTTCATATAAGCAGATAACTCGCTATCTAAATCTTCAACAGATTTCTTCACTTTCCGGGGTTTTCTAGGTGCTTTATGGCCTGCGGCTGGCCCTAATCTCCACGCAAGAGACTCACCAGATCCTCTATGTCCTCTAGGATGTCCTCTTGGCCCTCTTGGTCCTCTAGGATGTCCATCTGGTCTATATGAGTCACGTGGTTCTCTAGGACCTCTAAATCCTCTTGGAGGTCTTGAACTGGCCTTGGAAATTCGATCTTTCAAATCTCTAGTGTCTTCTACAATCAATATTTTGCCCATGGCCTTCTTCCCATCGAACTTAGCAATAGAATCGTGGTTGTTTTTGTCATTATCGTTAGCAAAACAACAATAAGCAACGGATTTATTGGTGGAATCGAACTTGAAAAATTCCACTTCGTCGACTTTAGAAAATAATTCAATCAAGTCATCCTCGGTTAAATCTGGGTGAATGTTTTTTATACGAAGCAAAGGCTTCGTGGTCAAAGATGATATTTCTTCTGGGACCTAAGAAGTTAGTTGGAACTTGCAGGTATATAGTAAATTACTTACGTCTGACATGGTGAAAATTGTTAGACTGTCTTGGGCGCGCTTTGGGCCTGCGATTGCAAAACCTGTGAGAAAACCCTCCACAGCACGACCGCCAGTCATTATTGTATTGGAGTGGTGTACTAGAGTGATGTACTACAACGGTATATTCTCTACATATCTACTCACTTACTTCTACTAACCTAAGTGCTCTTCTTACTTTGTACCTTGAAATCTTTATGGTGATCATATTTGATTCCAATTACTTTACCATTACTATCATAAACCTTAGATTTATTCAAGAAATCTAAATTAACTAAACTTGGCCAATTAACATATTGATAAGCATTAGATATAATGTATCCTACACCTCTAAATTGGAATAATAAACAACAAGTGATTGTTAAAACATTTTTAACGCTTAATACCAGACCTCTTGGATAGAAGATTAATGATAAAACAATCAATATTGAGGTGGTTAATAAGTAAGGTAATAATTGAACATAATTAGGTCTATAATCAATAAATGGATTTTCAGTAGTTTCATATGGTTTAAATTTCCCTAAAAATAAATCAAATGAATCTTGTCTACTACCATCTCTAAGATTATTATTATAATATCTAATTATCGAATTATTCAAATCAGCTAATGATCCCATGATTGTTCTTTTACCTAATCTGGTGAAATCAGTCTTTAAAGCTGGGGTTGATGAATAACTCTTAGAAACAATGTCTGCATTATCAGCCCAAAAGTTTTGGAAAATAAAATTGAACTTACTATCAAGAGTTTTCCATGGAATTGAAATATCTAAATATCCTAGTTTATTAAGATTACGTTGTAAAATCCATCTTGAAAAAATTGATTGAACAACATTGGTACGATCTAAACAATCCATACAATTAGTTCTGGCGATTTTTCTTTGTAAATTAACAATTTGGTTGGTCTTCAAATCAATTTCAAAGAAATCATCATCAGTAAAGCCTAATTGTTCAATATGATGAATCAACTTATTAACGTTTTCAAATCTCATATTCTTACATTCATGATGGAAATCAAAGTAAACATAAGTGATTTGTTTCAGAAGCTCTTCAGGTAACATATCAATGATCTTCTCATAACCATTTTTAACAGGCAATTCGTACCCTTTGTTATTAACTAAGTTGATACAATAAACATGGCCATATTTTTCCACTGATTTGGAAAAATGTTTGACGGTAGAATCCAAGGCATTCTTGGACGATACAATCAAGTCAGGTTTATACTTCAAGTTATTAATTTCTGTCCAGTAGATAGGAACAGACCCTCTGATTTGTAAGAAACTCATCAACTTACCGGTATTAGAGACCACAATTTGCTCGGTTTCGTTGAAATTTGCAACATTACCAGCATCATCAATACCTCTTCTAAAGTAACGAGTACCAACTCTAGCAGACGATTTACGGGTTAATAACGTATAATTGAATTGGCTGCTTGGATCCCCTTTGAAATTAACAAGCTGCAGTCTAACATACCCGTTGATAACAGGGACTATAAACTCAGAACCTACCTTAGCTTCAACCAATGGTTCAGAAATATACTTATTCCACCAAAATTCTGGGTTGATAGAAGTCTTTGTGGTGTATTGGGCTTGGAAATTGTTGGTCAAATCGATCTTGTTGTTGATAGAAAAGTAGAAATCATTTTTGTCCAAGTGTTCTTTAAGAAGTTTGATGTATTGGTTCTCTTCAGCGCTAGCAATGGTGGAATTATGGGATGAAATGAGCTTGTAACTCGAAATTTTGGCGATAGGTTCTCCTAAGATATCACCAACCACTTCATGGCTGTCTACAACAATGGTATAGGAGTTGATCTTCAATTTGATGATTCCTAGAATACAGCTAATCGGCTGGAAATTTAACAGTTTATAGATCTGGGGGATTTCATTGACACTTGTAGCTTCACCTTTTTCAACAAGGAAGCATTTTCCAGAGGGTTTGTGGATATATACTTGAGTATCTCCAACAACTGAATAATTGAACATGCTCTTGGAGGAAATTTACAGTGCGAGCTTCACATGGGAGGGCTGTGAATGGGGGGGGCAGAGAGCCGATCAGGGCGAGAGCGGGCCAGGGCTGGTGGTAGAAATAGGGCGATTATGACAGAGTAATTGGTTTAGGAATGGGCAGTGGAGGACGATGGAGTTGGTGATGGGAGTTAGAGGTTAGAGATCATTGATTATAAAGAGTATTAAGCGTGTACGGTATAGAATTTTTTTTAGCGATGGTACCAAAACGTCTTTGTTTGATAGTTGCGAAATTGACAAAATAGAGACGAATTAACATGAGTAGTTTAGAATCAAAAAATAGTATGTACACGAATATTAGACGAAAGGTTCACGACACAACTCTACAACACCAATAACCCCATTGCGCCACAGTTTTTGGTTCTGCACCCTTGGGCAAGTGTGGTGCCCACAGTGCCAGCGTGTTCACGAGATAGCAAGACGATGCACCACCAACTGTCAATGAGTCAGTGTTTATCCACCTCTCCTTCTTTTCTGCTCCAATACTCTTATTTCTCTCCCGACTATTGCTACCCCATCATCCGCTAAAAGCCAACCTCCCCAGACACGTTTCGCCAAAACCTTATTCCCCAGATCTTTCGTCTTTGAATGAACATCTTATCGAAGAGGTCGTGTGCGCACAAACTATCCAACATTTGCAGCTTTCTCATCGGTTTCTCTCTATGATTAAAGACTTCAATTCGCTAGAGTACTCGCCGTCTCCATCCCCTTTCAACCTTAACACCCCCCAGATCTCTCCACAGCTCCTCCACTCATGGAATACAGATGATTCCATCATTTCCAGCATCGTAGCTCCTACAAGAGAACTTATAATTTGTGGTACCCAAAATGGTAAAACTCTTATCTTTAGACTCTCAGATTTCCGTCTAATAGCTCAAGCAAGTGAAAAGGAAATGACAGGTTCCAATCTTTGTTTGGAGTTGTCAGAAGACGAACGGTTTGTGTTCACTGCTGGGTCAGATTCCGTGATAAAGGTGTATGATATCTCTGACCTTGAAAAAATCCAGTGTATCAAGATAATTTACTCATCTATAGACATTGGTGATATTTTTTCTATTTATTATTGTAGTCCACTTAAAGTTCTCTTCATTGGTGCACAGAACGCTGCAATTCTTTGGTGTGAAATCGACTTAGAGAACTTTGATCATGACGCTTCTGTTAGTAGAGATAACTTACCTCACTTAAGGTATCATAAATTCTTTGATTCTAAAGGGCCTGGAGGGTTTCAAAACACTTTACAAACCAAACCAAAAGAGTTTACAAACACCATTTCATTGTGTGAAATCGCCACAAAGAATATCGTTAGGTTTGCCCATTTTAGTTATGTCTATGGACTTCGTATATTTGTTAATGAGTTCATGAGACTTAAATATCCAGCATTTGAAAAGATTTTGATCAGTGGAGGTGGTGATGGTATATTAAATGTTTGGGGGATTAAGACTGACGATGGGGTAGAGTTGGTTAAACTTAATTCTCTTGAAAATGACGATTGTATCTTATCTATGTGTTTAGATCAAACGTACCTTTATGTTGGTCTCTCCAATGGAGTGATTAATGTGTGGGATCTTTTGACATTACAATTAATCAAATCATTCAAGATTCCCCAAGATGAAGAAGTAAATGCTCTTGTGGTTTATGAAAATTTCATTATATATGGGAATAGATTAGGGCTTTCATTACTCAATACAGGTACTGGAGCTTTCAAATCTATTTCCAACAACGGCATATTAACATTGTATTTATCTGTTCATCAACGAAAACTGAATTTGGTGACTGGAGGAGTCAAACTTGTGGAATTATACGAAATTTCTTCAAAACTGACTACTACAAATTCAATTCAATCTCCAAACTCAAAGATTGATACCGATTCATTATTACATAATTTATGTAGATTTATTTCTTTTAAAACAATCCTGAAATTCCCAGAATATTATCTTGATGATTCAAGAAGTTGTACAAAATTTTTAATTAAACTTTTAGATAGATATGGGGCTAAATCCAATTTAATCCCAATTGAAAATGCCAATCCAATTATTATTTCAACATTTAAAAATAGTAAAGGTTTGGATAATTGTAAAAAAATCCTTTATTATGGACATTATGATGTTGTTAATGCTAATAAAGAATTAGATAATTGGTCTACTGAACCATTTGAGATGATTCTGAAAAATGGTTTTGTTTATGGTAGAGGTGTTAGTGATAATAAGGGACCAACTCTTTCAGTAATTGAAGCAATTGCTGAACTCTTTCAAGCGGGAAAGCTTAATGTGGACTTTACGTTTATAATTGAAGGTGAAGAAGAGTCAGGTTCAACTGATTTCCAAGAAAAAGTATTGGAAAATCTTGATTTAATTGGAACTGATGTTGATTATATATTATTTTCGAACTCATATTGGTTAGATGACGAAAGACCTTGTTTAAATTATGGACTTAGAGGTGTTATCAATTGTTATGTAGAAATTGAAAGTGAAAAACCTGATAGACATTCGGGTGTCGATGGAGGGATATCTAAAGAACCAACAATGGATTTGGTACAAGTATTAAACCAATTAGTTGATCCATCTACTAATCGTATTCAAATTCCTGGATTTTATGACGATATTAAGACAATAGATGCAAAAGAACAAGAATTCTTTAAAAAGATCGTTAACTATAGTAATGGTAAATTTAAATTAGATGAATTAATTACCAAATGGACTAAACCTTCTTTAACAATTCATAAAATTGAAGTTAGTGGTCCAAACAATGATACTGTTATTCCAAAAAGAGCTAAAAGTTCATTTTCAATTAGAATTGTACCTAATCAAGATGTTTCAAAAATCAAAGCAAGTTTAGTTTCTTATTTAAATGACAAATTCAACTTGTTGAAGTCCGAAAACAAGATCAAAATTACAATTATTAATGAAGTTGAACCTTGGTTAGGTGATCCTAATAATTTAATTTATCAAGTTGTTTATAAACTGATTAAATTAAATTGGGGTGTTGAACCTCTAATGATTAGAGAAGGTGGATCAATTCCAAGTTTAAGATTCTTAGAGAAGACATTCAACGCACCTGCATGCCAAATTCCATGTGGACAATCGAGTGATAATGCACATTTAAAAGATGAAAGAATCAGAATCTTGAATTTGATTAAGTTGAAGGATATCTTCAAGGATACAGTGAGTGAATTGGCGAAGGATGTATGAGAGACCAATAGTTAGAAAAAAAGACTCTTACATAAATTAAACAGCCCTAAGGCAATATATATACACTATTTTACATCATGAAAACACAAACGCATTGAGCTTTGTCTTATTTGGTTTGTTATTATAACACACTCTTACGTTTTTATCGCTCGAAATTAACTTATTGATTTGTTTTACTGAGTGACTATTGTCTTGATCATCGAATTTTTCAAAATCATTAGTCAAATCACGATCTCTGTCATAATATAACCAATGGTTTTTTAGAATTCTTTGTCTCATTGATTGTTCTATCGGTGGTGATGGCATTTGATTATTTTTCATATACGAAAGTTTACTGAACGAAGTTTGATCCAGATAGATGGAAATATTGGACAGGAATTCTGTTTGATTTGAATCAACAGAGCCAATACTAGGCCTCTCGTGTCCATTAAGTTTAGATAACCGATCTAAAAGATCTATAAATTGTTGTCTATGATACCAATAGATTTTATATTCGGTCAAAGTTTTATCTTGAATGTTGTATCCCTTTAACATATCTAGAACATGTGGTTGATATTGATTGAACAAAATCATATTAAATCTTGACTTAATTGATTGTAATCCAGTAGAAATGATGGTTTTGAATGCAAAATTCATTGATTCATCTGAAAAATTGAACATGAAAACATTTTGGAAAGTATTTTCATAATCAGAGACTTGGGATTTCAGGAATGAGTTGATTTGCTTACAGTCAAGAATTGTAATGTTTGCTTCATTAATTTCCAAAAATCTTAATACCAATAGAATATCATTCAATTCTTTAGAAAGATCGTTGATAATTACCAATGACTTCTCGTTATTAAAGTTATAGTTCTTTCTAACTATTCCCGAGACACAAGAATAAAAGGGAAACATCAAATCCAAAGAGAAAATGGCATCATGACTACTAACATTTGGAGGTAATTTAACCAACAAGTGGCTAGGATTTTTTAAGATCATATAGTCTTGAAGACCCCCATCTACATTTATACCCAATTCAAAGTTCTTTAAACACTTTTTGAAAAGATGGGGAGTCTCACAATTGCTACATGGTTTAACACCTTGTTGGATACAGTTTGTATATGGGTAGATCATATACTTAGTACCTAGATTTATACTCAAGTCAATTTCATCATCTTCTATAGTTGAAGCATATATTCTACCCATAAACTTGTTTCCTGGGACCTTAGAATAAGTATTCTTCAACAATCGGAAATCCTTTGCATAGTTGATCCCTATCAATTTGATTTTAAATAATATTTCATTCTCATCAAGTTCAAATTCCTTTGGTAATTTGGTGATTTCTCTTATTCTATTAAAATTGCAATCAAATAGTCGTTTTATGGGTAATCTATTATTATCAGACATATAGGTTTTTAAAATTTAAAACTTTTAAAACTATTATTTATTAAGTTTAGTGTAAAAATCAAATTACTTTTGTCGTCAATATAATTTTTTTTTTTCTCGTTTTAGGAAAAATCAACGGCAGCATTATCTAAAATACAACCTCGGAAATAACCTTTATTGTTAAAATTAAAATATAATTGGCGTTTAAAATAAGGGGCGGTTACGATCAATTATATTAGTTAAGGTATATAGAGTCTTAAATTATGATAATATTTACAAAGATACTAGGATATTCTCATTATCGTTATATATTATGTGCATATATATCAGGCGAAGATAGCCGAACTAAAACGTCGCGATGAGATATTTTCCACTAAAACTATGGGCTTGACAGTGCAGTAGATAAATGAATTAGGATATAATTTCAGTGTTTAGATGAAATAAACCATTGTGCGTGTTTTAAATGCTTGACGAGGATAAGAGAAGCGGTCACTATATAAGATTAGATCATAATAACTTTAATTAATAGCAATCTCTCGTTTAACTTCGTCAATAATTGTATGAGCGCTGGCTACCACGCGCTAAAGTGGGTCAAACTACAATTGAATGAATTAAGCCCGTAGTAGGGTGTAGTATCCTATTGTGACCAGAAAGTCGACATTCTCTAACGAGGCAAGCTCTTGCGGTCTGGACTCAAAAATACACCCCAGTCTGGACCGAGACATGCACCCCCTGTGCCTAATCCAGCACCGAGAATTAGGGGCCGGTCGTACAAAGTGCGAGACCCGACTGTTGGTGGCTGGTTGTTGGCAGGTACCGCTGACCGTTGGCCCAGATACTGCTGAGGCTCGCCTGGCCCTGGCCGCACGATGCCGCAAGGCTCTGACGTGCAGATCCGTTGTACTGCTTAGTCAGTAACTTTCCGTTTCCTCTCTTCTTCATCTAATATAGACAATCTTAATGCCTCTTCAATCATTCGATCTTCAATTGATTGAAATCTACTAGATGCCAGTTCTCGTCTATGACGAGTATCATATTCAAGTTCTTCTGTAGATGGATTTATAATCAAATTAGAAGCATGAATTGCACTCGCAGCAGCAGCTTTACGGGCTAATTTACTCTTAGCAGAAGCTAATTTCGATTCCCAATCAGGTCTAATTTGGTCAATAGTAATAACTTTTGGAGAATTAGCAGGAATTGAAGATCTTCTTCTTCTTTTCTCTTTTGCAGCATTAATTGCATCTTCATTACTTTCACTATCTGAACTAACAGCAGATTCTTCGATTTTTGCAGTATATTCAATAGGATAAATACCATTAATTCCAGTAGTTACATCAATAGACTTTTCAAAAGTAATACCAAAGTCACTCATGGCACAATAGGGGCAATTTGCCGGTTCAGAAATTAAAGTATGGGGTAATTCGTCATTATTTGGATCATTTGAACGATCATCATGAGGTGGGTGAGGATCTAATCGTTTAATTTGTACAAAACATTCGGTACAAATGGGTTGCAAGCAACACCGAGAAACATTTAGATTATTTGGATAATAAAGAAAACAAATAGGGCATTCTATAGGTTGCTTATATAATTTAAGAAGAAGATCTTTCAGTGGTAAATATTTACTGGCTTGTTCACCCGACTTGATTTCAAGAAACTTGGTTTCTTCATCTTTCTGTTCTTGTTTCATCTTGTCGGTAATCAACTTTAACTTCATTTTTTGCTCTTGTCGTTTATAATAATTCAGAGATTTATGGATTTTATGATTATCCACGTCGTCTTCTTCTTCTTCACTGTATGCACCTTCTATAGAATGTAATGTTAGTTGAGATAAAATGATCACGAGCTCTTCTTCCGTCCACGACTCGTCAAAATCTTGCAAAGGAGTGTAAAAAGGAGCTATTTTTCGGGAGATGATGAGGTCTCTTACGATATTAACGTTAAAGTCAAGGTTAGATTTATAGGTCCCATAAGGTGCTAGAAACCCACCGTCAACGGTTTCTTCTAAGCGCACAACGAGTTTCATGTGATGTTCGAGCTTTAATTTATCTTTTTCTTCTTGTTTTTTGGACTTTTTCATGTCTATAGTACCAAATATGCTGGTGGTATTACGACGGGAAGACCTATAATCGCTGATAGTGGACGAATTTAGCGATGTGGATCTTGGTCTTGATTCTTTTGTTGCAGTATTTCCCATTTTGATGATGAAAGATGTTGTAAATGATACTCAGAGGGGATATATAGGTTTATATACGGAGGAACAGCGAAAAGAATAGGGTGTCAGGGGAATCAGATAATTGCTCGCGAATTTATGGAGAAGCTCGTATGACGGGTGATAGCCACGCCGGTGCACCAGGGTAATGTTACATATATTACAGAAGTATATAGGGGAAGGTATTAGTTAAGATGGTTGTAGTAGTGGGGGTAAGTGGTTGTTAAGCCAATATGGGGTGATATGGGCCGATATGGTACAATATGGGCGTTATGACAGGCCTCAAGTTGACGGCATGCGGCCGTTTTAGTGCCGAACCCGCCGCCGGTGCCGACCCGACTTAGGTCGGCCTTAACAGATGGCCTATTGTCTACTGGGTGAGGCCAAATGCTACCCCTATCATGGCTAATATAATTGCAAACCAAAACATCCCGATTATTGTACTCACCATCTTCTGTTTTGGCGTGAATTTAACAATTCGAGGGTTATTAACCGAAAATTGTTGTTTATAGTATATACCCGAGTAATTACTTTTGGAGTTGATTCTATCAAAGATACCAAGCGATAATAAGAAATATACAGGTGGGATAATAAGACCTAAGGTCATGTAAAGGGAAAAGTATTTCCACGAAAAGTAGTTTGGTTGGTACTTATCGTCTTGTAAGAAATATGGATAATCGTATTTATCAAAAGAATGTGAAAAACTTGGTGATGACACCGTATCTGAGTGAATTGTAGGTATACCTGAAATATATCTAGGACTTGGGGAATACATATTTTCGTGCATGGTTGTTTTCTCTAATGAATTTCTAACCGGAGCTTCTGGTGGTGGTCTTCTGGCTGTAAATGTTTTAGAAGTACCAGAGGTATCATTTGTATTATTATTTGTAGAATTATTTTTGGTATTACTTGATGTGGAAGTGTTATTGAAAGTAACATTATTGGTATAATCAGTTGTTATCAATGGTTCATTAGTAACCGAATTATCACTACTAATATCTGAATCATGATAATGAACTGGGTCTAGTGTTTTAATATTCTCTACGTAAATCAAACGTGGTGATTTACCTTTATATACAGTGGCAGGGCCTTGTAATTCATTGGTTTCTGACAAGTTCGACAACGAACGGTTTAACTTATTTAATAACTCACCCGAATTTAAAGAAATCGTTGAAGTTTTATTAACTAATTGTAAAGGTCTTTCCAGGGTTTCATTGAAAGATTCACTTTTACGATTAGAAGTGTCTATACTTGAGTTTATTCTATGTTCTGACAAGATAGTAGTGTTTCTAGGATCACTGGTTCTTTTATCTGATATAGAAGAACGGTTTATGCTTGACAGAATTGTTCTGTTTGCACTATCACCTTTCTTATGTGTATAAGCAGAAGCATCTTCGTATATCTGGAAATCTTTAGATCCACTGAATCTTGAACTAGCTCCTCTTGAACTGTTACTACTGCTTTGACTCTCATTTGCAATTCTAGAATCATTTAATGTTCTTTCGATTGCAGATTTGGTGCTCTTATTTCTTTGTATTGATGCAATATCGTCAAAATGCTCTTTGAATACGAACTTTTTCTCTTCATCAGAATACTCTTCTAGTATGCTATTTACAGAATCAATATCATACTGACTTCCGTTGTCTTCACTTGATGTATCAGCGAAATCTTTTACAGACGTCACTTCTCTTGAAACCAAGTTGCTTATATCAGAAGCTTGGGTATGATTGGTTTGTACAGAGCTTCTAGACTTTGCAAACCTAGGTATCATAAACGTTTTTATAGATCTAACAGGTGATAAATTTGGAGATCTATTAGAACTTATGGAAAATCTATGTGAATTTAAACTACGGCCATCTCTACTTTCAGCCGAGTCCTGAGAATCTCTTCGCCTAAAAAGGTTCTGTAATGACTTAGTCGGAGACGAAAATTCCCCAATGTACTCGTTAAGTTCAGCATCTCTTAATGGACTTCGAGAAGCATTTTGAGACATGATGGGAAAAGGGTATTAAGCTAATTTTTAAAAACTATAAAAGTAATATTGTGAATGGGTATTATATAGAAACCTTATTTCCTCAATAGAACCCTTATGTTTTCAAAAGGAATGATAGTTTATTCATTTTATATCAAAGTATAAATTTGTTTATGTATTTCCTAATTGGGAATGAAATTGGATGAGCTTAATAACCTTTCCGCAATAGGCGAAATTCGCAACTTAACGAGAAAAAGACTCTACAGACAATATATATTTTGAATTACAAAGATTAATTTGGTATGATCATAAAACCATCGTCTATGAAGACGTGGATGGAAAATTTCCCCTTTTAGTTAAATTAATTTTTTTAGTTTTAATTAATAAAATACCCGTTTTATTAATTTCCCTTCGTATTGTATTAACTTAAGCTCGTTTAGTATTGGTAGTTAGCTCTTCTTCTTCTTCTTCTTCTTCTCTTTTTACATGGATCAACAGTGGATGCAGTTGACTTAGATCCAGAACCAGAAGATCCTGAGCCCGAAGATCCTGAGGAACCAGAAGATCCGGAAGAACCAGAAGAACCAGAACTAGCACCAGCACAATCACCAGAGAATGCTGCAAAAGCATTAGTAATGACGGTATCAAAGGTTTGAGCGTTTAAGATAGACTTCAATAAGTTAGAAGCTAAATCAGTGTTTCTTAAAGCATCAACAAGTTCTCCAACATCTAAAGCGTTGTTTTCTAATACAGATTTAATTAAATTAACTGCAAATGGAATGTAAGAAGAATCAGTGATAATTGATTTAACAACAGAAGAAGCTAAACCAGAGTTGGCTAATGATTGTAATAAATTGACTACAATTTCATCAAGGTCAAGTCTAGCTTCTAATTCAACTGATGATGAATCGACTTCTCTTCTAGCAAGACTGTTAGTTAATTCTTCTCTCTTTGAATTGTTAATCTTTTCTTGGACTTTGTCAACTAAACCAGAAATAGCGTCGGCAGCAGTTTTGAAAAGAGAAACGTATAAAGAACAATCTGAGATTAAATCTTGGACAACAGTAGTAACTAAACCGGATTCATCTAAAGCTTTAAATAAAGTAGTCATATCTAATAATCCACTTTTTAAAACAGTGACAATTGTTCTAATAACAATTGGTTGTAAAGTTTCATTAGTAGCTAAGTAGTGAATAATCTTTTCAGCTAATTGAGTGTTGTCCAATGCTCTTAAGACATCAGTAACAATTTGATATTCTCTTTTATCTAAGTTAGTGTAGATTTCATCACGTTTAGTTTTATAATTTTCCAAGTTATTTAATAATTCCATTAAATCACCTTCAGCTCTTTTATCAAGACTTTGCTCATCTTGAACAGCTGGAGCAGCATTAATAGCGCTGGTAGATAAGGCAATAGCCAATAAAGTTGTTGTACTTAATTTCATTTACTGCAAAATTTAAATGAACGAAGGAAATACTATAAAAAGTTATGAAAAAAAGCCTACATGCGGTTTCACTTGTTTTATATATTTTTAATTCAAGATGGGGTATTTTAAAATTATTCCTTAATTAAGTAGTTATTAGTTTTTGCAAAAACAAATAACTTTTCCTATTATAGAAGTTCTTCATAGTTTCTTGACGGTTGGCACTACCACCTTCCTATTTGGGTAAGGTAATTAGAATGAAGTTGCAAAAATTTCCTAATGCGGAAATGTTTTTAAAATTTTATATACTGAAAAAATTACTTAATTTATAATGTTTCTTACCGGTTTTGTTGAATTATGAACAAAAAGTTAAGAGTTTGAGCAATTTTCATTAAACTACGGGCTTAGAAGTAAATTGATTCTTATAATAAAGAGCTAAATTATGATGATTTTACTAGGGTAGTGCGAGTTAGATTAAATGTGTGTTAAATGTATATTAAGCTGCAGTAAACTTGATGCCGATTTCTAAACTAAATTTCGAACTAATTAAACTTTAGGGCATTAGTCCGAACTTTTCAACGGGGAAATGCTAAATGTAAAATGTGGTATCTTAAAAATTAGGGTAGTTAATGCGGAGTCGGTAATTTTTCACTAATACTATGAATTATTATATTACTATAAATAAACTTATACTACAATAGAAGAACTAACTATTCCCAACAAGGCTTTAATTCTCATGATTCTTACTTCTTTCCAAAAAAATTCATTAAAGATGCCTGTTTTTTGGGACCAGAGCTGTTACCAGAGTTACCCAATTTGGAAGGTGGGTTGCTAGTCTTAGAGGATTTTGAAGGGGCTTTCTTTGGCCTACGAGTAATTAAATAACCGTCTTCATCATATTGAGGCTTTTCAGGCTCAGGCTCTGGAGAAGCTTCTTTTTTAGGTTTTGTTTCCTCTTTTTGGGTAATTTCTTCGGTTTCATGTGTTGGATTATTAACCTTTGGTTCAGATGGTTCGTCCACGACTTCAATCTCTTCAGGCTCTGGATCTGTCTTAGCTTTTGGTTGATTTTGTATTTCTTCGTCACTAAAATCATCATCAAAGAGATTAGATAACTGTGTTTTGTATTGTTTCTTCTTCACTGGTTCTTCATCATCAACTTCCATGTCATCATTATCTTGGTCATTTGACTGTACAACTTTATCTTTTGATACTTTACGAGATTTGTAAGCATACTTATCTGGCTCTGGAGATTTTCTTTTTGACCTTTGTAGAGGAAGGGTGTTCAGCTGAGCTTGTTGTGGTTTAGCCTTCCTTGAGACGTAATTAAATGAAGAGAAACTGCTCTTTTTAGGTGACTTTTTAGTAGTCTCTGATTTGATAGGCGCTTCTTGGGCAGGTTTCCGAGCAGGTACCGGAGCGACATTTGATACCGAAGCCAGTTGTTGTACTGCTTCGAACTTGGAGCCCTTAAGGAAGCCTAGATCATAATAATAATCCAACTTTTCATGGGAAATAGGGTATTTTGCTTCATTTAAGCATTGATCATTTAAAGATATAGATACATCCTTCAAGTTGATGGAAAATATATGTACCTCTGACACTTTAGTAAACTGAGATACAATGGTGTCGACATCTTTTTCATCGGGTACAAATTGGATACTTGTTACCTCATTTTTGGTACCTGTGACAATAAACGATGCGTTTAATTTCTCACGATTGGCTTTATAAAAACTGTAGAGAACCAGTTTTGATTTGGCTAAAGTGATGCCCAAGGACTTGGAAAGTGTGGTATATGAAACGATTTCATTTTCTTTGAACAACTTCGAAGAGATATGTTGAATCTCTTGTGAAGCTTCCTCCATAGTCATTGATAAGACGCGAGGGTACAAGAGAAAAATATACTGCGCGACAGAGATTGGGCTTGCCACGTCCTGCCAGTAGTCAGTTACATGTTGGCCCCATGGCGCCAATGGCTGCAAAAAAATAAATAAAAACATCAAATTATACTAAATATGCACTATATATTCTATACTAAAGCTCATCCTTAACCAACTCAGCTTTCTTGTCTAAATACTCTTTTCTTGCCTTTTCACGCTCAGTTAATGAACCATTTAAATCATTTTCAACCATTTCATCTGTAACACCATTAGATATTAACGTCTTCCAGGTTTTAAGATTAGTAAAGGAATTTTTGGCAAGTTGATAATCTTCAAACCCTTTTCTGATTCTATCTTGGTTATCAGCAACAAAAGGTCCATAATGAACAGTTTTTTGGTCCAAAATTTGACCTCCTACAAGAACAAATTCAATATCATTATCAGAATCAAGTGGATTAGCACCTTTAACAGCTTCACCATCAACCTTAAAGAAAGCATTATCAAAAGCTTTCATGGTGGTACCATCTACCAATCTTAAACCATCACCTCTGATACAATATAAGAATACATTGAAATCTTGTGGGAAGGCTTGTTCAAAAATAGCACCGGGTTTAAGAGTATAATGGTAATAATGCACTGGGGTATAGGCCAAATCTTTTTGAGATTGAACACCATAAGCTTCCCCACTGATAACCTTAACAACCACTTTACCGTCTTGTTCAATTGCTTCTGGGATTTCATAAGCTCTTAAGTCTCTATATCTTGGGTCTACTTCTCTTAACCGTGAAGGTAAATCAACCCATAATTGCATACCTAAAGGCTCTTCACCATTCTTTAATTTAACTGGCATTTCGGAATGCACGATACCCTTTCCGGCAGTCATAAATTGAAGATCTCCGGCGTATAAAATACCTTTAGAACCGGTGAAATCTTCATGAGCCATGGCTCCTCTTAACATATACGTAATGGTTTCTTGACCTAAATGAGGATGTTCAGGGAATCCTCCATCACCTCCACTGAACTGATCAAGCATCAAAAATGGAGTGAATTTTCTCATACCATCTACACCAATGGATCTTCTGACAGTAGCCCCAACACCCTCTGATCTCTCAAATGCATGGACGATCTTTTGTACGCTTCTGAAATTCATATTATTATCTGCTACACTCAACGTTAAAAAAAATGTAATAAATAACCACCCAGGAAGAAAGTTCATATATTTATAGTACAAGAAAGTGCTTTTGATGACCTTCTAAAGCTTATAAATGAATATATAAATTTCTAAATCATTACTAAATATTACAAATGTCGGAATGAGTGGTGACAATCGTGCGGTACCCAATTTGTACCCAATGTCGTAGGCTTTATTCGCTTAATGAGGTAACCACCGAACCAATTGTATGTCAGCAATTATAAATTATTTGTAATTAGAGATTATACTCTTTTGATGATCAAGAAGGTTTTGATATTAATTACTTATCTATTTGTAGATCATGATATCACCAATCGAGATTCTGGGCTTTTCTTGAAGTTGCTGTGGGCACATCTTTATTGTTCTTACTTACATTGCTCAAATACTTGGTATGCGCACACTTATTGGTAAATCCGGATTTTTGCAGCCATTAAAGTAAAATGTATATTACATACGAAACATAGTAGAAAACATAATTGCAAGGCAGGAAGTGAAAAGGTATCAAAATAAACTCTATAAAAGGAACCGCCGCCTGAAAGCAAAATCTCCTTGTTTGAAATTCTGACCACTTTCAAGAAATGTCCCGAATCTCTTAGTTTCCAGCTGCAAGTTCATCATTGATTTCTGCAGTTTTTGATTTAATAAATGTATTTTGTTCTTTAATAACCTCTAACAACTTATCTACTAAATTAGAGTCTTTAGAGTAATTGATTTGATCAACATAATTACCTAAAGTAACAGAGATATCATTAAGTACTTGATCAAGAGAACTTTTAATTGTTTCTTTATCAGTAGTTTGTGATTCTTGGAAAGTGTCAATAATACGGTGGAATTCTTTACTCTTGGACTTTAATGTGGAATCAATATTGTCCATCTTTCTGACAATGGCATGTCTTTTAACTAAATCATCAGATCTTAAAGCCAATGAGATAGTATCAAGAGTCTCATTAACATCTTCTAAAGCACTGCTCTCTCTTTTACCGAAAGAGAACATATTCCAAAGAGAGTTTTCTCTTTTATGGTGGTTTTTACCTCCTTTACCAGGCTTGTGTGGCTTGTCTGGTTTTCCTGGGTACCATGGCTTACCTGGGTGTCCTGGTTTACCTGGGTGGTGAGGGAATGGCCAAGTACCATTAGTATGGTTAAAGCCTGGGAATGGGTGATGAGGCTTTGGTTTATGTGGTTTTCCCCAATGTTTTCCAAAAGTTCTTTTACTAAGTTCTTGTTCGTCTAAGTCAAGTTCGTCTTTAACCAATACTGGCAAGTCTTCAAACATTTTTTCCATATTCTGATATAATTGTCTTCTAGCAATGACATCCTTAACATGGAAGTCAACTGGACTTGCAAAAGCCCCAGAAATAAAAGTTACTAATAATACAGAAGATAATTTCATAATTTCTAATTAGAGTAAAAAATATAAAATAACGATAAGCCTTGCCATTTAAATAAATTTTTGGGAAATCCACAGGATGGTAAAAATGAGTGGATTTGAAATAAAAGTCAAATTCAGGAACGTAATTCAATAGTGAATGCACACAATTACACTTCTGGAATCTTATTAAACGGCAAAAATAATATCATTTCAGCAATTAAGACAAATGATTGGCAGAAAATATAACGCAAAAACACCAATGGATCCAGACATGCATAATTAAGGATATTACAATAGACCACTGATTAGCTAATACTATGAAATAACGGTTTTTTGAAGCGGAATATTTTGTGTCATAGCATTTGCTGTATTGTTTCATATGGGAACAATAGGAAATATGTGAACTAAATAGGAAGGGGTAGGTAAATGTCCACAACCAGGGTGTCTTTATCTATTACCAAATTAGTTCAGTTAGAGAATCGATTAATTAGTATTTAATCCAGATCGCCTTATGGACAAGATTGTCTTATGAGCCTTGTGCTTGACGAATACCGTTTATTCACTATGCGTGTCTTGCGGATATATGATGTAGCAAAAGAGTATGAGATGTTCGATCGACAATCGTTGCTGCTTTAGGGGCTCCGAGGGGCGATAACGGTTATATTAGTTTATGTAGGTTAACGCCTAAAGCTTATGCTATCAGATCGCCTCAAATTAATTGATAAAGTCCGACGTACATCTGGCTTAAACGGCGTCTACAAACACAATAAGGACAATCACAAGCCGAGAGCTTATTTGTCCTTTCAAAATTTCACCTGACAAAGAGTTTAAAATGTTATGGCGCATAGTGGTTATTATCAGGGGGAGGATCTCTCAGAGCTCAGACACACCGACAAGCCCCATTGGCGGTATGTTTGAAGGGGCAGAAACTGGAACAAAACACGTTAAGAGATGGAATTCTTAAAAGGGGGTGGGTAGATGTCTGAGAGGGTATTACAAGAGCTTGGCACTGCTGTCAAGGTGTAGATAAGGTATATAGTTCTAGAATTGGATGGGGTTATCTTGGAGGGAGATAGAGCGGGCGCGTTTTCGGTTAAAGCACGCCAGGAACACAATTGGTGATACTTAGATATGGCTCCTTTATCGGCAATATGTACATAATCGCAGGATTTAAGTATTTAGCGATGATAATAAATAAGTGGATATTGTGGATATCGTTTAAACCCGCCTCTTTATCCGCCACATCTGCAGTATATGCATTAGTTTTTTAATAATGGGTGGGGCGTTATTTAAACAATGTACCTGGTTTTCACACGCCCAATTAGATAACACCTTTGTAGTGACAGACACGACTAGGAAAATCTAATAATTAGGCATGTTTAGCCAACGAGTGCTCTAGCCTGAACCAGTAAACTATAAAAGCACGTTTTAGTAATAATATGCATTACCTACCTAAATTTAACTATTAAAACATTAAAATCCAGAAGCTAACTAAAATCTAAGTTGCGCCCTTCTAAGTTCTGGATTTAGATTTTGAAACCGTTTGTTAATACTTTCCGTGGAATTAGCGGTCTTAGACTCTGTAGAATTGATGGATTTAGTCTCAGTGGCATTATAATATCTCTGGAATAACCTTGCTGGTCTGACGTCAATTTCTCCGGCAGCGAGTCCTCTAGTATCTCCAGCAGTTTTTGAGTTTTTAGGTTTGTCAGAAAGATAGCCTTGTTCATTTGACAGACTAAAACTATTAATACTAGTATCCAATACTTCGTTAGTGTCCATAAATTGAAAAAGCTTGTCGAAGTCAATAAAGGCAGCTTGTACTAAACATAAAATAGCTAATAATCCCCAAATTTGCATTTTGACTATATATTTTTCAAAGGGATTAAGGCATATTTATACCCCTTTGGTTACAATGGTTTACATAGAAAGAACCTCAATTTAGCTAACTAATGAAATTAAACTTATACCTTAATAAGCTAGTGGAATAGGCTATATTGTTCGAACTATTATTTTGCAGCCATTACAATCGCAAGAAATTGTGCACATCCACGACCTATTCATTGTTTTACAAGTTATTGATATTTCAGCCAGCAGTAGTGGTTAGGACAATATATACGTCGGGGATATAATAGACAAAGTAATACCATCTATTTTCATTGTCTTGGCTATCATAAGGATTAAAGAACCATTGTTTTAAATGTAACCGCTCGGATTTACATAGGGCTGAGGGTTTAACCTGAGATTTGAAAACAATGTGAATTTCAGGTAAGTCTTCGTCAAAATTCAAGTTTGGATGAAGAACAAAGAAGATGAACTATTTACAATACAAATATTGTGTTTATGTTGTGTCTGTGACATGTAAGGGTACAATAAAGATTGCCCATATAGGGAACGCTACAATAAGAGAAAGCCAACAAATATGACCCAACAACTTCGGCAATTCTTTACCATATCACCGTAAGTTAACCATTAGCCTATCAAAGACCATACTCAAACTATCTAGACTCATATATCCTCTACGGATACATATCACTCAATGAACCAGTTTAGTGACAATCTTACCTAAATAGGAATGGGGCGTGCATGAGTCCAAAAAAACTCGAGGATCCATGCTTTATCTCGCATAATGTACCTCAACTTAACCCATGAAAGCCATAGTTTACCACGGTAAAGATAACCTCCAGTTCACCAACGACTATCCAGAACCAAATGTAGAACATGAAAATGACGTCAAAGTCAAAGTTCATTATGTAGGAATTTGTGGCTCGGATTTAAAAGAAGTTACTTCAGGACCCAATTTTTTTAGTCAACCGGGGTCCACGAACCCTATTTCGAACAAAAAAGCTCCCATGGTGATGGGACATGAAATTAGTGGGGAAGTTGTATCGATTGGGAGTAATGTTACCGAATTTTCAATCGGTGACAAAGTTGTGGTTGAGGTTACAGGTACATGTAAGGATAAGTATCGATACGAAGACTCGCCTAAATTAAACGAACCTGTTTGTGGGGCCTGTTATGATGGTCATTATAATGCTTGTGATAATTTGGCATTAACTGGATTGGGGTTTAGTGATGGAGGGTGTGCTCAATATTTGGTGACGTCCAAAGAAAAGCTTATTAAGTTCGACTCGGAGAAGATACCTATGGACGTCGCTGCGTTGATCCAACCGCTAGCTGTATCCTGGCATGCTACCAAAGTAGCAGGATTTAAACCCGGTGAGCTGGCGTTGATTTTGGGTGGCGGCCCAATTGGATTGACAACAATATTTGCTCTTAAAGGTATAGGCGCTGGGAAGATAGTAGTAAGCGAACCAGCTCTTGCTAGAAGGTTATTGGCAGAGAAATTGAATGTACAAACATATGATCCCATTGGAAAGACGATGGAGCAGACTGTTGAAGACCTTAAGAAGTTTTCACCGGGAGGATATGGGTTTCATCATACATTTGATTGTAGTGGGATCTCAGCAACGTTTGATGCTAGTATTAGATGCCTTAGAATTAGAGGAACCGCCACTAATGTAGCTGTATGGGCTAATAAGTTCATTCAGTATTCTCCTATGGACACTACTCTTACTGAAAAAAGAGTTACGGGTTCAATTTGTTTTGTTAAAGAAGATTTCGAAGAAGTAACTAGAGTTATCGAATCGGGCGCTATTCTGGTAGATGAGTTAAGAATGTTAATTACAAGCATTGTGGCTTTAGAAGATGGTATTGAAAAAGGATTTTATGAGTTAATCAACCATAAAGAGAAACACATAAAGATACTTTTTACTGGTTTCGATGAGTACTTAAAGTAGAATTAGTCATATAATAATATATAATTGGCTAGAAAGTATGTTGAACACAGCGTCAACAAGTTGAACAAAACTTTGGTATGGCTAATTCACCTTTTTTCTAGCGAAAGTGTATACTGTTCCAAATACAATATTGAACTTATCGTCCATGGTCCAGCCACATTCTTGTTGCAATCTTTTAACCCATTGATCAGCAACATCTTCTTCATCAAGGTGACGTTTCTTCCAAGTATGGTAAGCGCTCCAACTGGTGACATAATCATGCCATTCTTTTAAAGTGATGGTCTTTTTGATGTACAAAGTACTTGGTGTATCTTTTGTCAATGGTACATATTCACGACGTACAATATCCGTATACAAATCCGAAGGTACTTCGATTTCTCTAAGAAGAGTACGCAAATAATTACGTCCTGGTTGTTGCCAATAAGGACCAACGTATTCATCGTAACAGAATAAAGTATAAATATCATTAGCTTTAGGGTGGTCAACAAAAATTGGATCTTGATAAAACCAATAAGCCAAAGTACCACCGGGTTTTAATACCCTCCATGATTCTTTAAAGAACTTTTCATGATCAACCCAATGACAACATTCTGCTCCAGTTATGAGATCTACAGAGTTTGCAGCCACTTCTGGTGGACTAGATTCTGCAGCACCAACCAAAAATGATATATTTGGATTATCAACAACACGCTTGTCAGAATTGCATTGGTCTATCATAGTTTGTGAAATATCAGTACCAATTACCTTTTTAAACTTATCTACTAGTTTAAAAGTAACAAAACCACTACCACAACCAATATCTACTGCCAAATCAGTTGAGGCAGGACCCTTTAAATGATATTGCATTAAAGTGTCATAAAATTGATCGGGATAACTGGGTCTAGCATTGTCATAATGCTTCGTATTAAAGTCTTTATCAGAGTAAGTGGCCATTACTAATATACTTGCTAATATAGGGTGTTTATCATAATTTATAGACAATCTCCCCACACCGTATCCGGGCCGGAACCGGCGCACTCCTATATTTTTTGCAGCCAATTTGACACATACAATGATGGGCTGTCTATGACTAATGCCCCCTTCTATGCCGTCAGAAAGCTCATAACTAATACAAAGAGTCGAATTACATAACGACCAGATCACTTGCCAATCAAATCACGATCCTATTACTTAATCATTAATTATTATTAACGCTACACAGCTATAAAACGTATCTTCATTATATCTAATCTTTTTTGGCCCTTTTAGTTCTGTTTTTAAGAAATTCTTTGTATTTTTTCAAAGTGGTTTTATTTTGTAATTCTTTGTACTCATCAATAAATTGATACTTGGTACCGAAAAGTTTATCCCAAAAGGTAAAATAAGGTTGAGAGAAATTATGTTTAAATCCCCAAGATTGATGGTGAATGTCATGATAAACCGAATTATTAGGAAATAACACCTGGAATGGATCATAAGGTAATCTATAACCACAATGATCATCAATAGTTTTCATGGTAGTAAAAGTATATAAAGTTAAAGATTCACGTGCAGTCAATTGAGTTATAATCGCAGCCAAACCTGTACCGCAGGTATCCAAAAGGAATCCTTCAACCGGATCATTATACAACGCACCAAATGCGTAGGGTACTTGTAACCTATGGTGTCTTGAATGGAAACGAGCATATAACCATCTATTCATATGCATGGTTCTATGTAACATATACTGCCATGAATCAAGTATAATACATGCTACTGAAATTTTAAATAATGATACACCGTAACTATAAAGTATCCAAATTAAAATGTCGGGTACAAATGGTAACTTTTGTTTCCAAATCCACATGTCGTGTATCTCGTACCCTGTAGTTGGTGGTGGATCTAATTTATATACAGCATATCCAACGATTGTTTGGATGATATGTTGGACAAAAACATCAAAAAGCACATCGGATAACTTGGCTTTGTTCTTTGCCTTCTCTTCTTCACTTGGATGTATTCTGTAAGCTTCAGCTAGTTCAAATGTATCTATAAGGTGGAAAAAGGAACAATATACCCAGTAAGCAACTACAGGAGCAATAAGTGCCAATATTCCGTCGGGGATACCGGTAATAAGATCAGGTTTTTTCGTAATGAATACTGGAGGTGGTGAGGATGCTGTTGAAATAATAGTTAAGTTTTGGGGCATTATTAGGGTTAAAGCATCCATGGTGGAAGTATATGAATAAAAAGAAAAACTTTTGTACGACACGAGAAGTAACTGTTACTAAGTCGCGCAGATACAAGCGTGTTTTAACCAATGCCGATGGGGTGATGTGAAGAATAAATGACGAGGTAACGAGACCCAACGGCTTCAGTTATGGAGTTTCGGGGACAGGGGATTGGAAGCTTATAGGTGGTGATTGGTTTATGAGGTTAGTGGTTAGTGGAAAGGTGTTTAAAAGTGAGTTGATGCATGTAGAGTTCACGCAGGTAGAGGTAAGTAGCACCGTGTTGCCGGTTTTTGCAGCCATGTGTAGGTGATGGCCGAGTAACGATTTACCAGTCGGAAGATAGGAGTTAGTATCGGTTGATGATACCGGTCATTTTTAGAGACTTTACTTTAACAACCACCTGATTTTAGTTGAGTAATGTGATGATTTATGCTACTTGTGGCTAGTAATGATTGGATGTTTATGTTTTTCCGAGATGCGACATTGGTGAAATGTAAATAGAGAGTGGAGCGGTAATATAGGGGTATCGGGTTGAGTGACGAACACTACGGTAGAAGTCAAAGATTGGACGATATTTGTAGTATTTTAATAAACGGATTTAGAACAGAGACGATGTTAAAGCTTTGAATTTTTTAGCTGGATCAGCGAGGCTACATGGCAGATCGAAACAATCACGCAACCAATTTTAGCTTAAAGCCCAATCTGTCTAGAAGCATGAACTTCAACATGTTAGTAATCAAAGAGTTTATATGTCGCAAACCCAATTTCATGTCGTGCTGGTCTACCAAAGACCCAATGTCGCATTAGAACTCAATGTCACTACAATGTCGCATATTGTACCCTTGTACCCGTACACCAGGCTCACCAGTAGCTTACGCGACATCTTTTATTTGTACCTTGTACCCATGTCGCGGAACCTCGCACATCAACTGTTCATGCCCCATATCGAAGAAATCTGGAGGAATAACGTCGACAAAATCGTATGTATCTCTCTTCATCTCCTCATTTCCTGATTACTAACTATAGAACTCCGAATTGTTCACGTTAACATACGGATCATTGGTGTCTCAGCTTTGTAGAGACTATAATAACGACTATGCGAAAGTTAACGCTCAATTAGATCAAATGGGTTACAACATAGGTATCAGATTGATTGAAGAATTTCTCGCTAAAACACGTATCCCCAGATGTCAAACATTTAAAGAAACTGCAGACGCTATTTCCAAATTGGGGTTCAAACTCTTTTTAAACATACAACCAATTATTGCCAACTGGTCACCTGACGGTAAGAGCTTTTCACTTATACTTGTAGAGAATCCATTAACAGAGTTTGTAGAGTTACCAAATGATGCAAAGATAAAAAAGGAACTTTGGTACCTGCAGGTCTTATGCGGTGTTTTACGTGGAGCACTTCAAATGGTGCAGATGGACTGCGAGTGTTGGTTTATAAAAGATGTGTTAAGAGGCGATGATCAGACAGAGTTGAAATTGAAGTTGAATAAGATCTTAAAAGATGAAGTTCCTGCGGGGGAAGAATAGGAGAGTAGTAAAGTAGTATAGTAGTAAATATTTTATAGCAGCAATAGACGGGGTAGGAGTTACTTAATAGAGCGGGTGTAAGGATGTAGATGGTACCCCATTAATAGGAGTATCAGCGCGCATTTATCATGGCTGATACCAACATTGCTAACAAGGTAGCAGAGCTAACGAAGGACCGAATGGAAGATATAAAAGATGAACCCAAAGGGGAAGGTCATTCTGATTCGGTTAAAGAAAATATGCAAGATGCGGACATAGTGAAGTCTCGCACAATTGCAGCCGAAAATTATGCAAATAGCGCAGATAATGATGCTAAAGATGCAGCTGATGATGCATCAGAAGCTGGAGCCAAAGCGACGAAGACCTTGAACCAAGCCGTTCAAGAAACAGCTAATTCCAATACTACAACACTGCAACAAATTGACTCCAAAGCCTCCTCCAAAGCCTCCAATGCCCCCAAATATACCCCACCGTTTCTATCTCGCTTATCTGACTTTATTCGTGCTCTTCTCTATGATCTTCTTGTAATATTCCTTAATTCTATCATACACACATTTTTCAGAGAAATCAGAGTTCGTGGGTCGTTCAATGTTCCCAAAAAGGGTGCTGTAATTTTTGTTATTGGACCACACCATAACCAGTTTTTGGACGGGTCCGTGGTGGTGCCTAAACTTAGAGAAATGGCCAATAGAAGGATTTCCTTTCTTATTGCTGGGAAAAGTTATAGACGTAGAGTAATAGGATTCTTTGCTAAGGTGGCCAGCTCAATTCCTGTTGAAAGAGCTCAAGATCTTATGAAGCCTGCAAAAGGTAAGATATTTCTTGGGAGTTCGGACGATGAATTGATTGGTGAAGGGACTACTTTCACCAAAAGCTGTGAAGCAAAGGGTTTGATTGGTTTACCTGAATCTAAAGGTAATTTCAAGATCCAGGAAGTTATTTCTGACACCAAACTTAAACTTGTCAAATCGGTTAAAGATGGCGCCCCAAACGAATCAGTCTTGGATGCACGTATGGAGATGTTGACTAAAGGAACTTCATACAAGACAGCACCACATGTTGATAACCAGAAATTATTCCAGAGCGTCTATGATTTTCTTAATCAGGGTAAAACTCTTGGGTTGTTTCCAGAAGGAGGTTCACACGATCGTACTGATTTGCTTCCTTTGAAACCTGGTGTGGCTATTATGGCACTTGGTGCTGTTGCTCAATCTACTGATCCAGATGCAGTAATTAATATTATTCCTATTGGAATGAATTACTTCCATCCACATAAATTTAGATCCAGAGCTGTTGTTGAGATTGGTAAACCAATCAGAGTTACGAAAGAACATGGTGAAAATTATAAAAAAGATACCAAAAATGAAGTCAATAGACTTTTGAGGTTAGTAGAATTAAGTTTAAGGGAAGTCACTGTTACATGTGACGATTATGAAACTCTTGTTACTCTTCAAGCCGCTAGAAGACTTTTCACTAGTGGTCAGAGAGAAAAGATTCCACTTCCAATGGTAATTGAGATGAATAGAAGACTTATTAAAGGTTATCAAATGAATAAAGATAACCCAGATGTCATTGAAATGAAGAAATTAGTATTGGAATATAACAAGCAGCTCATGTTATTGGGATTACATGATCACCAAATTGAGCATTTAACTAGTAGTGATTTCTGGGGCACGTTAATTAAGTTTTGCAGTCGGTTGTTCAAGGTTTTCCTATTTTTTGGTTTAAGCTTCCCGGGGATTTTCCTCTTTTCACCCGTTTTCATCACTGCTCGTAGAATCAGTAGAGTCAAGCAAGCAGAGGCCCTTAAAGGATCAGTGGTTAAAATTAAAGCCAGAGATGTTTTAGGAACCTGGAAAGTTTTGGTGGCTTTAGTGTTGGCACCAACTCTTTATATATTTTACTCCATTATTGGAACTTATTTAATTGTTCGTCTGCAGCTTTTACCTACCACCATTTCTAAAGTGTGGATTTTCTTATTTTGTTATGGATGGGCTGTTCTTACTACTTATGCTTCATTAAGAGTAGGTGAAATAGGTGTGGATTATTATAAATCTTTAAAACCTTTATTCTATTCGTTGGTAAGTCAAGATAAAGATCTTATACAAATTGAAGACCTTAAGAAACGTCGACAATATTTGGCAGATAAGGTTACGAAGTTTTGTGACGATTACGGGCCAGATATTTTTGATGATTACCAAGAGTTTTATAGAAACTATAATAATGTCCATCAACCAAGTGATGAACCAAGTACTAACTACTTGAGTGACACATTACTCAAAGGCCTTGAAACATTCAATGCCATTGATTTAAACGAAGTGTCTATCTTTTCTCAAGATGATGAAGAAACGTTAGCAGAGAAGATACATAATGCTGTACGGATTAGGTTAAAAGATGAGTGAAGTAGCAATTTTACATATGTAGAAATATAAAATGAAAAGTGTAGAAACGACAAATGTAGGATGTATAATCGAAGAATTCAAGGTACTAAACCTTTGCATGATGCAAGATAATAGCAAACGAAGCGTGTTGTCCAATAGTATCCTATTGCGCTGAATGTATCATAATATTATGCCCGTTCACATAAGCCCTGGTGCTGCATCAGAACAACCGTCGGGCCCATTGCACCAAGAATTATCGGGTGTATAATATTTCCTTGCAGATCCTTCCGGGTGGGATTCCATGGTGTGTATATGCAGGAAAGAACAATGCAACAGAAGCTTAGAAGAATGCCGGTATTATATACGATGATCTCAGGGTTTCTAGTTGGAGCTGATGGTAGACATACCACTTCTAAATGAATCCCAATATCACCAACAACTAACCTACTATCAACTCGCCTATCTCGGCAACTCGCCTATCTCACGTCTGTCGTATACCTCACCCTCTCGCCCACCAGTGGTATAAGCTTAAACCCGACCCATAATCCAAAATATAACCCCCAAACCACCCATACGTATATTAATACACTATATAACACCCATACCCACAACCCCAATTTCTAGGTCCTCGGTATCCTTCCATACATAAAAAGCGACACGGCAGTAATACACCGACCGGCCCTAAAATACCGCACCAACCCACCGCACCAATTCACCGCACCCGCGCCCCGTCCGCGCCCACTTCCCACCGCCTCCACCACCTTCACCCTCACCGTCACCTCCTCACACCTCCACCACCCGCCGCACCATATATTTACCTAAAAGAAACATCCCGGAATAGTACACGACCCGTGATCTTATCAGTGGCAATTTCATCCGCATATTATTACCATTTATCACACCCTTTTTTATCCACTTGTCACTTTTATTCGCTACATCCCATGAAAGTGACCATTAGATTATCCACCGAAACTTCCTATACTGTTAGCATCTCAAAAGATGCAACTGTAGCCGATTTGATCGCCGCTTCCACCGCAGATTGTCCCCCAAATCACTCCTTACCTGCGAGCTTCAAATTGATTTACAATGGTGAAAAGTTATCTCCGCCAACTGAGTCGCTTTCTCATTTTATCAAGGAAATTAACAGCGACACCTCTGATATCGATAATACCGATAACGATACCCATTCCGTTATCAACATCATCTTAATGAATAACGAAGACCCTAACCCAGCTCCTAAAAAGAAGAAATCAAAGAAGAAATGTAGTTTCCAAAATTGTACCTCGGCTCCTCTTAGAATGGTTGGTGATTGTCATCATTGTCTGGGGAAATTCTGTGCTAAGCATCGGTTATTAGAAGATCATTTCTGTTCCGGCTTACAATATTGTAAGGACAATGCACACGAGAAGAATGCTATGAAGCTTGAACTGGAGAGAACTATTAGTAGTAAGGTTTAGAGGTTTTGGTGCTCGAGGACGTTTTGCTTGAGAATCAGCTTGGAGAGTTGCCTACTTGAGAACAGACTACTGCAGGCTAGCCTGCTTCATGAAGTGTGATAGCGATGATATTGTCATAGAATATATTAATGTGTAGATGTGCGTGTGCTCTTTTCTCTGTTGTCTCTGTTGTGCTCTTGCTGTGATTTTCTGGTTACTCGGTGGTGTTGCTGTGATGCAGTGTCGTCTGGTTTAGTAGCGCTGATTAAAGTACTGGCATGTTTCTGGCATAGCTCTGGCTGGCGTTGCTAGCAAGGTGTACGGACACTTACATGAGCCAGTACGTGCATGAATCGGTGCTTGTCTCCGGCTAGTGGTGTAGAGACTATATTATCGCTTTTGTGGGCATGTAACGTTGGTTGCAAATAGCACACTCCAACAATTCCCGGTCAGACTCGTCTAAATCATTTCAATATACATTCGTATCTACTACTTAACTGTAATTACTCTTTACTCTGTAACTACTTCTCCGTCTATACTCTTTACTCTGTATCTACTCATCCATCTATACTCTAAACCCTGCATCTACTCTTCGCTGATCATACTCAATATATCCTTGTACTTCCCATTGGTTGCATTATTGGCCCGTACAAGTATCTTCTCGGCCTTTTCATATGTTTCTTCTTGCTCCTTACTATCTAATTCATATAAATTACCTAAGGATATCATCGACTCGGCTAAGGTAGCCCAAGTATCTGGTTCTTCTTCATCCCAGGCATTTTCAAGGTATTTGATAGCAGTCTCGATTAATTCAATACCAATCTTTCTACTGTCATCTTTATTCAATCCGTTGATCTCGTTTTCTTCACATTCATCATCATACATCAATGTAGTGAAAATATTAACCGGTTCCTCTGACTCTTGTAAGTATGATTGTCCCAAGTTTTTATTCAATTGTTTCTTGCATTTCTCATCTTCAACATGCTTTAAGAATTTGATCAGGTGATCTCTCCACCATTGGTTATATTCATCAGATTCTCTTATAGCAGTCAAAGGGTGGGTTTTATCAAGTTCAATTTGATCTGCCTCCTCGGAGTCGTCTGCACCTTCTTCTTTACCGAAGTTATCTACCATGTCTAACAAATCATCAAAACATTGAAGAATATCCATATTTTCTTCATTATAAGCAGTATAATCTTTCTTTTCGTCACTGAGTTTCTCTGCTTGTTCATATACTTTCAAGGCTTGGTCTAGTTTTGTCTTTATTGGACTTTCAATAGTGTCGAATTCAATGGCTGCAAAAAATTGTTTCACCACTTGATTCAACAAGACCTTTGCTTTGGCAAAGTGCAAACATACAGAATCCTTATAGGTGTCTAAACCAATGTCGACACGTTCAATGGCAGTTTCAAAGCAAGTTTTAAGGTCTTCGGTGTTGAAGTTAGTAAGTTCATTCAAGGCCATGGCATAAATCGCATGGAAAATATCTGGAACTTTGCCCGATTCACCAGCATTACGTAAAATACGATCACATTCATGGATAATTCCATTTACAAGCAATTCATTCTCTTTTTCAGAGGCTTGGTACGCTTTCCAGAGCCCTTTTAATTGTCCAAGTTCATCATTACCGTCTACTTCTTCGCCTAACTCCACGGTCAACTGGTTTTCTTGACCGGACGACTCCGATGGTGTTTCTGCATCATTGGCCTCGACGACCTTTTGTTTCTTAGCTTTTTTTGCTTTTCCAAGTCCTAATTCTCTCTTAGCCATGGTACGATTTGGTATCAGCTCATCGCAATTTTTCACCGGCCTTATATTTTGTTGTCACGTGATTCTCCCCGGTCGATAGCGACATCGACGAGGGTTCACGTGATATTCAGTAATCGGATAATCTACTCATCACCTGAAAATTCCTATAAACATCTACTAATGACTTTCTTAACTAGCTGGGATTGTCGAGATGAAGTACATCTTGTCATTGGAAGTGGTGGAATCTCCAACCACCGTATAAGGGCCATAAAACAAGCAGGAGCCATTCCTATACTCATCTCATCGGATAATTCAGAACCATCTGGCGATAACGATTACAAAATACTCCACAAAAAATTCACCGATTCAGATTTATACCTTGGAAGAGAAGAAGTTGACAAGGTTGTAGACAAAGTGTTTGTGAATCTCCCCGATACAGAAGAAAATGAATGTGTTAGACTTGAAATTTTCAACAAATGTAAGAAGCTCAGAATACCCATCAATACTACCGATGCACCCGATCTTTGTACGTTCACGATGCTTTCAACATACGAAAATGGTCCATTTAAGTTGGGAATCACCACCAGTGGTAAAGGATGTAAGTTGGCATCAAGAATAAAGAGAGAGATAGTATCGCATATACCCAATCATATAGATGAGATTTGTCATAACATTGGAAACTTACGAGACAAAATCAGACTTGAAGATAACGTTGAAAGTGAGTTTGGGGACTCGGAGGACGATGTTACCAATGGAAAAGACTTCAATCTGTTGGTTAAAGAGTTCGATATGACCAACGATCAAGTAAGACAAAAGAGATTGAGATGGTTATCACAGATGGTTGAGTATTATCCTCTTAATAAGCTTAAAGATGTTAAGTTAGCCGACTTGACTGAAGATATCAAGAAGAGTCTCCAAGAGCCTCCACAAAAAAAACAAAAAGTGGCTGCAAAAGGTAAAATATCGCTTGTTGGATCGGGTCCTGGGTCTGTTTCTCTTCTTACTTTGGGTGCTATTAATGAAATTATGACTGCAGATTTGATTTTAGCCGATAAGTTGGTTCCTCAGCAGGTTTTAGATATTGTACCAAAGAAAACTGAAGTATTTATTGCCAGGAAATTCCCTGGAAACGCTGAAAAAGCCCAAGAAGAGTTGCTATCTATTGGTATGGATAACTTAAACAATGGTCGTAAAGTAGTCAGGTTAAAACAAGGTGATCCATATATATTCGGTAGAGGAGGTGAAGAATTTAAATATTTTACTGAAAAGGGATATAAGCCAATCGTTATACCTGGTGTTACATCAGCACTTGCGGCACCTGTTTTAACAAAGATACCTGTAACTCATCGTGATGTTTGTGATCAAGTACTTATATGTACTGGAACCGGTAGAAGAGGAAAGCTTCCCAACATACCAGAGTATGTTGCTAGTCGAACAACCGTGTTCCTCATGGCTTTACACCGTATAGAAGAATTTGTAAAAACGTTAGAAAGTCATGGCTGGCCTATTGAGTTACCTGTTGCTATTGTTGAACGTGCATCCAGCCCTGATCAAAGAGTTATACGTACTACTTTAAATAAATTACATAGTGTAGTTGAAGAGCTCGGTTCAAGACCCCCTGGTTTATTGGTTACAGGTAACGCATGCAAGATTTTGAACGATTTTGAAGGGGATTATGTTGTAGAAGAAGGCACAGATGAAACCCCAGGAGAATTAGCATCCTTAATTAATAGTTTTAATGCATAAATTATATTTGCAACCATAATGTCGCAACCCGGAAAATATATGTCGGTTCCTCTTTTACCGCCAATAAGCGCGGTCTACATAATTCAAGACGATAATGTTCAAATTCATTAGGTCGCTCCACTATACACCACGTATTCTCTCCAAGGCAGTGGTTTTTGATATCGATGGTGTTCTTATCAAGGGAAAGTCTGCGATTCCCCAAGCAAAACCTGCTTTAAATTTGCTTGATACCAATAAAATTCCATTTATTCTACTCACAAATGGTGGTGGTCAGAAAGAAATTGATCGGATTAATTATTTATCGTCCCTTCTTGACTATAAGTTCCACCCAACACAAATTGTGCAAAGTCACACACCAATGAAGGTTTTTGCCAGGGATAAAACCTTCAAAAGAGTGCTTGTAGTTGGAGGTGCAGACGACAAGTCAAGACACTGTGCTTTAGATTACGGTTTTGATAGTGTTGTCATGCCAATTGATTTGGTAAACCATAACCAAAGTATTAGTCCACACCATCTCTATAAACCACAAGATCTTGAGCGCTTCTCTCGCCCTTTTGTAAACGACCCAATCGATGCTATATTAGTGTTTAATGATCCAAGAGATATGGGTACAGATTTACAAATAATCATGGACTACCTTAACAGTGCTGATGGTACATATGGCACAAAGCGTTTACACAAAAGTTGCAAACCGGCCGTCCCAATTTATTTTAGTAATAATGATTTTTATTGGGCTAACGAATTTAATCTTCCTCGTTTTGGACAAGGTTGTTTCCGAATCATTGTGGAAGAAATATATAAAACAATTAACGGACAACCCTTAGAACGTGAGATCTTTGGTAAGCCATTTAAAGTTCAGTACGATTTTTGTCATAATTTGCTTAATAATCTTAGTAATGAGAATTATGAACTTCCAAAATTGTATGAACCAGCCAATGAAACAAAATTTTCTTCAATTTTCATGGTAGGTGACAATCCTGCTAGTGATATTCATGGGGCTAATGATATGGGATGGGAGTCAGTATTACTTCGTACAGGAGTCTATAAAGATGGAGATGAATTATTACATAAACCAAGCTTAGGTATCGTAGACGATGTACTAAAAGCAGTCGAACGCATTGTAGAAGCTTAAATAGAGAATATACAGTACAGATGACCAGAAAATATATAAGGTTTTATTTTGAGCAAATCGACCATAGTTAGGGTCCTCTAAGAAGAATCTGTAGGTTGATCCATCCGATCGTAGTAAACAATAAATGCCACATGATGACTATGAGCTCCGAGTCTAGCTAATCTGTTGCTAACCTGTATAGATCTTCTTTTAATATGCACCCAAAATCCTATTGTTGGACATGGTTCCAATCATAAGCATTTATGTAACATGTTCTGATTGAACTTCCTAATTGGGAAGAATTTGGAAAAAAAATTTTCCTTTGAAAATTATCTTTTGAGCTTTAGAGATATCTAGATTTCATAACAAAATCGTCTAGCGGAGATAAATAGATAAAATATAGATCCCATCATACTGTTATAAAACAAAAAAAAAAATTAATAATTTCAATTGTTTCTAGACTAATTTCATGTGAATTCATTCTAGAAAATAATGTAGACGCATCTCTTGCTTAATATACGCAGGCTCACATATTGTATAGTATTGATGTACGTAATTAGGAAAAATTGTATTGTAATGTAATTAAGAATTGTTACGAATAACCTTGGCCTAGGGCCGGTTTTATTATTAATTTCCATCGGCGAATGCTATTACTTGCTGTATTGGACGGAACCATAAATTTAAAGTTTTCTGCAACAGGATGCATAAGATCGTTATTTTTGGTAACAGAGTTGAGAGGATATAATAAGCGAGCTTATTTGTTTTTCGTCCAATAAAAACCAAGTACCCCCCGCTGGCGACTCCCCTTTAGATCTAGGTGCTGCCCAACATCTACTGTATGTAGATTATTATTGATAACCATTAAAGGCATTAAACCCAAAACAATAGCCCGTTATGATTTACAAGTATAGTGCTCAAGACATTAGCCGGTGACTACTGCATGTAGTGATCGGCATCTGTAACCTGGGTTAAAAAAGATAGTTGCGTTTGGTATATGGCCTGACCAGTGTACAAGCCATGTGAAGCCTTCGGAGTAGATGTATGATCGGTTGTATTTTCAACTGCATTAGATAGTTGGTACCCAATCTTTAAAGTGTAAAAAAGGTTTTATGAATGATAATTAATCGATCTGATATTCACTAAACCCTACTAGACAGTTTGTTGACTCCTACTACCTCAACAATAAAAGATAGTAGTAAACTGATTGGATCTATCTTGGCCCAATGTTCGGAACTATTGCGCCCGGAATGTCTATTGTATTTTCTATGAAGCCTCTTAGTTCTGGGCCCTTAAATGTTAACCCTCTTTTTAATCCAAATACGCTATTATGGCTGCCGATCGTTATTGACCGAACTATTGTTTAAAATCTATTGTTGTTTAAGCAACATCAGTCGGCTAGCAGGAGTGTTGATAATAGTAATCCATCTAATACGCTCTATATTCGAGTTATCTTTACATCAATCATTATTTATTATCTATACAAAAGTTTTTATAGTGTTTTCAAGTAAGTGGTTTTTAATAGCTATCCTTCTACCGTTTTTACCTTTACATACTTTGTTATTCAACACCTCTTGTGCAGCTAAAGCAGCCCCCTTTCTCTTTACCAATTTAGCATGGAATAACCCACAAGCATTACATAAAGTTCTAACACCATTTGGACCTCTTCTCCATTCAGGCGTTTCTGTGGTACCACATCTGTGGCATTTATTAATTGGCTTATTTATCACTTCGGGTATCATATAATTAGTAGGTGGAGAAGGTAATTGAACAGGTATTGGTTGTTGTTGACCATAGTAAATTGGGTAATAAGGTGGTAATTGGTAATAACCTTGAGGAGCTTGTACTGGTGGTGGTACCATAGGTTGAGGTTGTGGAGCAGCTTGTGGATAGTATTTGTAGTTGTAATTACCTTGATGAGGGTAATTACCATTGTAAGAAGTAGCATTAGCAGCAGCGGTAGCAGAAGCTTGAGTAGATGGAATTAAATTTGGGCTTGAAGGAAGTTTATAATTTTGTAAAGTTGGTAATTTAACTTCAGAAGTTTTAGTTAATTCACTTATTGAAGGTAAGGTAATTTTTTGAGCCATATTGTTGTATAATGAAGAAATTATGGACAAAATATAACATATTTATATCGATTCTAGGTTTTGAGCCACTGAGGTGTTCTATTGCATTTAAAGTTTGTAAAACGCAAAAATGTAAAATTTAAATCTGCCACATTTTCATGCATATAGTCCTAACTAATGTAATTCACGGGGAAGGATAAGGTTAGCCGAACCGCATTTGGGTAGATTACGGTTGTAAAATGGAGACATCTAGATTGCGATCAGATTCATTTACGGGCCGATTCCAGGCGTAGCCGGAAAAATATTTGTTGACTTCATGAATTCATATAAATATATTCAGACCATCTAGTGAGTGTTTATTAAAAGCTACTTACTATCCTCTGACTTTAATCGACACATATGAATGATTTGGATGATCTATTGCATAAGCAATTGCGCTACCATGTATGGAAATCTGAAATGCGCTAACTGAAGCGCAATAGCACATCTTTCAATAACTTCTTTAGCAGATACCTTGACGATTGCAGTGCCCTAATGCAGTACAGAACGTGAAATATGAGCATACTTTAAGTATAAATAATTAATTTGCGTTTCTATTGTTCAAGAATACGCTGGTAGTCATCAATATTTTTACGACTCCTCCAAAATTACAGTCCCTATATGTCTACAAATATCATCTGAATCAAGATTAAGATTTGTACAACAACCTAAATAAATAGTTTGAGTTAAACTCTGGTACTATCTAGCAATCTCACCTGTAATGAGGTGAAAATTGTTGACAAAAGTCGGCAAAATGGTAGCCGACTACAAGAGCGCAAATTCTGTACATCTCAGGGTCTAGCATTTATTAGCCGTACTCTACATGACCAACAATGAAATCAAGACCTATGAATTTGCTCTTTCCCAGAATGGATTATCAGACCCATAAATTCTCACCTAAAATAGACCCTGTTACCGATCCGAGTATTCGAGCCGATAATTCAAATGCGTTTGATGCGCCATCGTTGCATTGCGCCATTCTATACTGCATCAGACCCCCTCCTCATGTATGCGGGAAACTAGCGATTTATCCGATAGATTTGAAATTTAACTGTGCCGGAGATGTAACCTCGACACCGGGTGCAGTGCTCAAAGGGTCTTAAGCCTTGTTGAGACGATCGGTTGTAGCATGATATACATCGCCCAGGTTTCCAAAGACTTAACCGACCTTCTATTTGTGACCCCATTGTTCTTAGTTAGTGAAGACCTCGGTAATTGTGTCCAAGCATTTTCTTGGACAGATCTAGATAAATCTAACTTAAATTGCGCTTACGACAAGAACCCGTTATAACCGACATCAACGTGGGAAGGGTCGGTGGTCGGCTCTTACACTATTGCCTAATGAGGAAAGTGAGTCTGTGACTTTCAGATGATTTTCATAGCGCAACTACTGGTTTAATCTTTATGTTGCCTAATTTGGACACTAATCTAAATATAGTTTTGGCTTATGATTCTAACATTGAATCCTTAAAGTTCATGAAGTTTGCGCTTAATGGAAATGGTGATAGCAATGATGGGTTCATGGGTAGAGAGAGACAGTGATGAATAACTCAAGACAAATCAAAAGTGACATATGCCAAGGCTCCACAACTATAATTAGAGCGAAACCCGAATGTTGGGGCCAGAAATGTCGATAGGTAAGCGTACGTAGCGCAATGCGGTAAAATGTGGTGCATTGATGGATTATGAGGGCCCGATATATCGGCTGTTAAATCGGATGAGGTAGTTTTGTGTGAGTTATTTATCAAGGTGTTGGGAGCAATATGCATGATAAGCCCCATTCGGTTCGAGTGAAAATGGTGATGCATCGGAGAGTTGTGTTCGGAAGCGAGACTGTTTCAGCGAACGGCTGAGCATCGGATGATATCTGCAAGCAACGCATAATGTAGTGACTCGAGCATGTGTTATAGAGGTGGGAGTGTTGACTCTAGAATTGACTCTGAAAGGTGGCACCCAGAGGTGGTTAGCTGATAGCAATAATGTTTGGGTAGAGCACGAGACTAGAGCGGTGGGTATGTTCTAGGCCTGTGGAAACGGTGTGATTTCTGAAGCCGATGGTGTTTGGAGTATGTGGTAGTGGTTATGCCAGGCTGTACTTTGGCTGTAGGATGGCTATGATATGGCTGTGGTAGCAGTGCTAAACGGACCATTACCATCCCAGATCCATCTTGGTACCACACGACCAAGACACCATAACGGCTTTCATCTGCCGCCCTAACACCAGTCTCTGTCTATCTGGGGGCATTCCTGCCTAATTCCTGCTTGGACCAGTCCCGTCTGTCTATACTTTCTCTGCCTATACCGTTCCATCTACATGTAAAAATTCATATACCACTACCTGTCTACACCTCTATCTCTGCTTGTATTCCATACCTACACTGTCTAACTACACTTTCTACCTACACTGTCTACCTACACTGTCTACCTACACTGTCTACCTACACTATCTATCTGTACTTATCATTACCCACGCTCCCTCTCCACTCCAACACACATCCACGCCTACCTCTTGCATTCCCTCCATCCGCCACACCTCCTGTCTCCCACCACCATCTCCATCACCTTCACCATTACTTCCACTTAGTTAACCACCTTCCTCACGTGCTCGTACACGTGACCATATCTACTTCCTTCGCGCTGAAAATTTCTCACCCAATAATAATAGGCATAATGTCAGGATATGAATTCCCTGAGATTCGTATGTATAACTATCTTCATGGCCAGTTAAGAAACTCATCATCAAGAGTTCATTCTGCTCATTGCATCGGTGCCCCAAAAGTGCCCCGCTTTGCCCCTCTTCGAGCCCCCCACTAACCTCCAGCTTCGGAATCTGATTTAGACCTTCACGATGTTCCTTTCTTACACAGAGACCAATGTGCTGCTCATTTGATCAATTACTACAAATGTTTGGATAAGGGAACTTCCTTTTGCTCTGTGACCAAAGATGAGTTCTATAAGTGTCAATATTACTTGTTAAAGAATAGATTAGATAGCTACAAACCACATGCATAATGATATAGTTAATAAGACAGCTTTGTAAAGCCTTGAATGTTTTTGGGAGTGTTGATGGGAGGGCGGTTGCGTTTCTGTACACAACGGTGAAATTTGGGTCAAATTTGGGTCCTTTTCGGTGGTTTATGGCTGCAAATAACCAACTTCAAGATGGAGTTTGTTGAAGATGTTTGCATCCGTACACCACACCCGTACACCAGCTTTCTTTCCAGTTCAATTGTCTCTAACTCGCCAACGAATCGAAATGTCTCTGTATCCTTCTCTCTGCCGTCTCTACCCGTCTCTACCATCACCCTTGTCCTCTTCTTCCTTTCCCGTCTCGTCGTCGTTGGTCTCTCCACGCTCTGCAGCTGGTCGGACCCATCACCATCTCAGCTTACTCGCGAAAAATCTAATTTTTCATTGGATAATGTCAGTAACAGAATTTCCACCACTTCGTATGTACGCCATTTATAGAGTATATGGGCCTATACTAACGGAATAGTCAGTGAAGAAGATTTACAAAAATATAAAGTTCCATTAAAATGGAGAGACAGATGTGCTGCATACTTTGCATTATATAATACTTGCTTGATCAGACAAAGTGCTAACAGTAAAGTTGATTGTGGACACGATAAACATGCATGGGAAGAGTGTGAAAACTTGGATTTGATTAGAAGAAGAAAGGAGTTGGCCGCTGTTAAAGAAGAGTTAAAGAATTAATATACGGACGGTATTTGAAATGGGTGTTTGGCCTGGGGCTACCACGACCAAGGGCTTTGGCTGCGACCGACCTGCGACCTGCGGACGGGGCGAACATCGACCTGCGGTCTGGCGGCATCGACGGCCTCGACGAACTCGACGACCTCGAACGGTTTCTCTGCTCTGAACGCTGTTAAAGCTAATGCTCTGTTTCTAAACTTATGGGTTTTGTTGTTTCGCTCATTCTGTGCTTACTGCTTACTGCTTGCTTACTGCTTACTGCTTGCTTACTGCTTGCTTACTGCTTGCTTACTGCTCATTTCGCTCATCTCTACTTCTGTACTTCTCTACTTCTGTACTTCTCTACTTCTCTACTTCTCTACTTCTCTACTTCTCTACTTCTATACTTCCACTCACTACATACTCTCTAATACTCTCTAATACCTACTAATACCCACATCCTCTTCACTCCACACCCACATCCTCCTCAATGCCTCCATCCTCCATCCTCCATCCTCCATCCTCCAGGCCTCTCATGCCCCACCAGCAAATTTTTCACCGCTCATCAACCACTCCACCATTTTCCCCCAAAAAAACCCCTGTTCCCACTGTGGGGCATGTAAACTCGGTCTCGACATCGTATCTAACCTACGCTCACACACCCGTCCCTCTATCTCTGGTGTCCACACTCAATACCATAAGGTACAAAGCTCTATCTAATTTCAGAGACGATAATTTTTTCCACTAGTCGCACTAAAGGGATGAAAGAAGACTTAAAGATCGCCCTGACAGAGCCAGTACAATTGGACCAAGATGGTTCAGAGTCCGTTCCAGAGCCAAATGAAAGTGTTAAAGTTGAAGAATCCAAAGAATCAACCGATGATAAACCTGCTGCTACCGCTGACAAGCCTGCTGAGGTGGAAGAAGATGCGCCAGCACCACCTCCACGCCCTGTATCTCCAGTAACTTCGATGAAAAATGAGTTGAAAGAAGCTTTCCCAACCATTAATGATCGTATCATTACGGGTGTTCTTGTTGCAAGTCAAGGCAATCTCGAAAACTCCTTTAATGCCTTGTTATATATCTCTGATGAAACTATGGAGCAACCACCAATCGCGGTCGTGGCTCCACCGGTCCCACCACCTAAAGTCAAACCAGAGCTTGACGATGATGAAAAGTTGGCCAGACATTTGCAAAAAGAGTTTGAATTAGAAGAAAGAAGAAGAAGAAGAAGACATCAAAAGGAACGTCAACAAAAACATTATGAAGACGAGTCACCTGACGAGTTTGACCAAATTAAAGAGTCTTTTAACCAAGGCTTACAAGAAGCTAGAACCACTTTAAACGGTTGGGTAAGTGGAATTGCAAAGAAATTTGATAATTTAGGAGGTGATGAAGATAACCATTCAAATCCGAAATTATTTGGAGCTCTTGGAGGTTCATCAGTTCAACGTAAACCTAATAAATTTGATGAAGATCCTCAGATTCTTTCTAATGATTTCCATGAAAAAATCAACATGAAAGATGAAGAGGAAGCACCACCAAAACCTGCTAGAAAGGAAGAGAAACAATGGCAAAGTTTGAATACGGCGCCAGTTAACCTGGATGCATTTTTGGTGACTGACTCTGAGGATGAAGATAAGAAGGATAGTATTAAATTGTAGGCCATGAGGAGTTTAGTTTGTAGAGAGTAGAAAATGTATGTTTCATATGCTAATTGGGGGTTTTATTGTTGAAGAGTAGCGAGAAGAAGAGCAGCAAGAGCAGCAAGAGCAGCAAGAGCAGCAAGAGCAGCAAGAGCAGCAAGAGCAGGAAGAGCAGGAAGAGAGAGTAGAGACGATAGAATGATCATATTGGCTGTATATTATCTGTTGGAGGTCTCTTTTGTAAACATATTGGAGATTGTTGTTTGGAGTGTTGTATGTGTAAAGGTTCCTTTGGGGTTGTGCTGTGTAAGCTGTGGGTTGTGATAAGGTATATCAGACGCAAAATGGCTGCAAAATTAGCAACAGGCATTTAGGGCAGAATAGAAGAAGAACAGGAGAATAGCAGAGCAGCAGACGGAGGAGCGGCAGACGGAAGAGCAGCAGACGGAAGAGCAATAGACAGAAGAGCAGCAGAACAGTCAGAGCAGTCTTTGAGTCTTTTCGACAATAATTGCCTATCGGTATAGATCTGCAGATCTGTGACTTGAGATCTAGAGATAGTTGATACTGCGCTGTACTGATAATGCCTGTTTACACTCTCTACACTCTCTACACTGTTGAAACCAGTCTACACTCTACACTGCTAACCTCTCCACCGCACCCCAATCCTAATCATCTTCTTATATTACCTATATACACTATTCATTATCATTACTCATAGACTTAAACAAATTTAACGTCTTAAATATTGGCTTATCCACACTAGACGTCAACTTACACGAATTTAAATTATATTTCGACCAATCAATTATTGGCGACTTCAAGATCTTGTTTTGCTTTGGTAAATTTAATTCGTTATTTATAAGCTTGATAAAAAATTCAAAAATCTCCTCTGAATTTTCATTATTTTCATAATATTGTAAAACATTGGATAATTTGACTATTTGATTATTAATCTTCTCTTTATTATTATTAAGTAACCTTAATGATGAGGTTAAAGCAATATAATCACTATTATCATCAAGTAAGCAATTATCTTCATAATCTTCCTTCAATTTGAATTCCAACTCTTCTTCTTGTTCTTCTTTTGGAGTTAATAACGCATTGGTTTCAAAACTAACCGATTTTCTCTTACAAGAGCCATCAGGACTCGACAAATTAGGCGATTTTTCAGATTTTTCGGATTTTTCACTCGGTGACGGGGACCGTTGTTGGATTTTCCTCTTCTTATAGTAATAACTATTGTGAAGTTTCTTGTTTGTGTTGGTGATATCTTCTAATTCCATCTTTCTCTTCATATTTACTTCGGAGATAGCCATGGTTAAATCAAGGGTTCTATGAGGTTGCTATATTTAGTCGATATGAGACGGATTAAATGGGGGGCTATTGACAGCGGGGAAGCGCGGATATAATGGATCTGTTGGTATAGGATCGATAGTTTTGGTTTAGACAATACTTTGGACAAGTATGGCTTTAATATAATATACAATTATTCAAATATATGTAATTCCAATTAAGGATTACTCAGTTCAACCCTGAAATTAGGGGATGAAATTTTTCACCGACCAGTTCGCGGGCGACGGGTGGTTGGTGCGTGCACGACCCAACTCCGATTGACGATCCTGTATATGGGCGGCAGATAATGGGCAATGACAATAGAGAAGACAATGAAGTAGACGACGGTTGGGTAGTGGGGTGTAGGTGTAGGGGTGTGTTGTTGGCAAGGGAGGGAGGTGTAAGGTAGAGTGGGTAGGGTGAAGAGGTGAGAAGAATGTTAGGAAGAAGTAGGAAAAGGTGAGTGTTTGGTAGAGTAGTATAGAGAGGTAGGAAGCGTTGATCACTGGCGGGGGCGTGGTGCTGCAGGCTGGCGCCCCGGGGCGCGGTGCTGGTGGAAGTATGTGAATTGTGAATTTTGCAATTTGAAAGTTGTGAGGGAGATTGTGAGGGAGATTGTGAGGGAGATTGTGAGATAGAGCTGGATGCAGTACGGTGTAAAGATGTCTGTCAATATTAGTCTCGTGTTATCTCTGATTTGTGCTATCTCTGATCTATGCCGCAACGTCTTTACTGTGTGATGTATACTATATAATCTACATTGTATTTAGCATATTTGGCTATTATCCCATCTTATCTGTTCAAAACATCTACACATCGCCATATTAACTACCATGCTTATCTTATCTTCACCGTATTTAGCATATTATTAGTATACCACATTATCTGTACGTATTTCATCATAGACTAACACTTCTCTTCCAAATCACCCTATACGCTCTACTCCAATCTCCCATATCACTTTCACCACACCTTCACCACACCTTCACTACCTTCACACCTTCACTACAATATGCTTATATTTCTATTTACATGTATGGCCATACGACTCATTTAGACCCGGTGTCCTTCTCCCCCTTAGACACTCCAGTACCTTTCTCCCCTTCTAACTTACCAACACCATTTCCTCCTAAATACTTTCCAACCTTTTTAATATCCTTCTTCATCTCCTTAGCTTGGAACTTCAATGGATACAATATACCATCTTTTTCCCTCAATTCCTTTCTCTTTTTCTTCACTTCCCTTGTAATTTGACCAATCTGCTCATCATATGGAACACCAGCTTCCGCTTCTGCAAGACTTTCTTTCCCAAAAAGGTAATCGAAAACCCTACCATCACTCCAAAAAAATCCTCTTCTATCCATAATCCAATTCTTTTTGGTAGCTCCTGAATCAGTTAATTCTCTTAAAACAAAGAAGAATAATGACTTATCACTAGTACCATAGAACCCTTTACCAGTCCACACTCGAGCCTTGTTCTTTCTTTCAAGGTTTTTCAATGGTAAAGTTATCACCGGTGTGGGTCTACCAGGAATAAGTGAATAAGTAGTAAACTTAATGTGTTCTACAGGTCCTGGTAAATAGTGCATTCTTCTAATTAATCTTCCTGGAAACGTCATCATCCAAAATGCCCCTCCAAACAAAATTACAGAGAAAATAGAGTTCTTGAGAAGAGAAAATACCCATTCTCTTTTACGTACGACTTGATTTTGTTCTTTATCGTTTTCTTTATAGTCTTTATTAGCCTGAAAAACAGCCCATTCGGCCAAAACAATCGCATAGATCAAAAGCGTCATTCCGAAACAGAAACAAATCAAAAAGTAGAGACGATGAGGTTCTGCTTCATAGATAAGTTCGGGCTCTCTTTTATTTTTCAAGATGTTGATCACCTGCCTGAAATTTAAATTTTTACCAACTTTTGGCACTCCTGGACGGGGGAGAAGTGTGGGAACATTCTCTTTGCCCAATGGGAATTGAGGAATTCTACTTTTAATATCATTTGGTTGGGAAGTTTCACCGGGAATGAACTGTTTTATAGTTTTCCAGTCGGATTCAGCTAATTTTTGCGGCTGTTTTTGGTGCAGGACATCTTTTGACGGATTTTTTTTTTCTGGCAATGTAGATTTGAACCTGCTTGCAAGATATATGAAACGGGTTGGCTTAGGGCCTACAATCCGGGGTACTATGCCTATAGGAAGCCTGTACATTAATTTTTCAGATTTTTCAGTCGCAACGATGTCGTGAAAATTGTCGTTCGCTGGTGCACGGGTGTGCTGAGAAACATGGTAGAGACACATATTTCAAATGGTTGCAAATGGTAGATGGGTTTGACTGTACGTTGTTAGTCCAAATACGCCGTCACATCTCTCTACATATCACAGACTAGACAAAGTTAAAGTAATAAAGCCGTCGAACAAATGTCAAGTTTAGCCGAAAATTACGTGCCTGTACAAATCTTTGCTACATCTCAGGCGAAACCAGGGCCCAATTGGGCCTTAGCGTGTCTGACAGGCGGATCGGCCAAAAGACTTCTCTCTCCATCTTTTCGGTAACTTAATCTTTTAAATCTCTTTACTTTTTCATAAATATACATTTGCCAAAATCCCGAGCTTTTGATAAAAACTACCCAACTCTCTTTTGGTCCAGCCAAAGCCCTCCTTCTGTCCCCCACAAATCGTATTTCATGTTTACCTGTAATTACGCGACCATAAACACGAAGTTAAAACTCGGGTTACCTATTACCTTTTTGGGCGGGTAGTTGGGTCTGCATTAAAAATATTTTTAAGTATTTCAGTATAAAAATATTAACCTATGGCTCTAAAATTCTCTAATGAAAAGTTTTCTCTGGGTTTTGTTACTTACAATAGCGTCTGCTGCTATAATTGATCATCCAATTCTTGAAAAAAGAGCTACTGTCAGTGCAAAAAAGAATGCTGATGGTAGTTGTTACGCTCATAAGATGGCCTCTGGTGAAACCTGCCAATTTCTTTTATCAAAATTCACTAATCTTCGAAGTATAGACGATTTATATACTTATAATAAGAAAACATTTGGCTGGTATGGATGTGACAATGGTCATCCTTGGGCTGGTGATAAAGTATGCGTTAGTGATGGGACCCCACCAAAACCAGCAGTTAACAAAGATGCCGAATGTGGTCCCCAGGCGCCAGGTAGTTTATACAATGCTAAATGTCCATTAAATGCATGTTGTTCAGCATCTGGGTTCTGTGGAATTACCTCTGATTATTGTGCTATTACTAAAAGCCCTACTAATGCACCAGGTACAGCTGGTTGTTTAAGTAACTGTGGTGAAGGTTCGCTTCATGTAAGTAACGCCAATACTTTCAGAAACGTAGTTTACTGGTTAAATACCGGTGGGGCATTAGAAATGGATCCTACTGATCTTGATGGTAGGGGATATGATACTGCTCATTATGGGTATGTTAATATTAACTCTGACTTTTCTATTGATGAATCTAGTTTCGATACCCAATTCTTAAAGATTTCAATGAAGAAAGTTGCCAGTTTCGGTGGATGGGAGTTCAGTACTAGTACTTCAACATACAAAATCTTTAGAAATATTGTTAGTTCTAATTCTAATAGAGAAAAGTTTGCAACCAATTTAGTCAACTTTCTTAAAAAGTATAGCTTGGATGGAATTGATTTAGATTGGGAATATCCAGGAGCCACAGGTATTTCAGGTATTCCAGACGACTCTTCTTCCAGTGGTGTTAATTACGCCGATTTACTTAAAAAAATTAAATCAAAATTACCTTCAGGTAAAACCTTGTCTATCGCTATACCTGCATCATATTACTATTTAAAAGGATTCCCTATTGCTGACATGCAAAGCTCTTGTAACTATATAGTATTAATGGCATACGATTACCATGGGGCTTGGAGCAGCACTGCTACCGGAACCGTAGACTGTCATTCAAGTTTAGTTGATATTCAAGCCAGTTTAAAACTTTTAGATAAAGCTGGTGTTAAGATGTGGAGATTAGTCGGTGGTATTGCCAATTACGGAAGAACGTTTAAGTTAAAAGATAAAAGTTGTTATAATATTGGGTGTGAATTCAAAGGACCCGGTAATTCAAGATCCTCCACCAATCAGGCAGGGATTTTGGCCGATTCCGAAATCAATACCATCGCCAAATCAAGCGCTAAAGTTCGTAGATTTACTGACGCAACCTCCGGATGTGATGTAATGGTTTACGATAAAGATAGTTGGGTAGCCTGGTCAAAAGCAAGCCAAAGAGATACGCTTAATCAATGGTATAAAGACCACGGTCTTGGTGGTACAGCCACCTGGTTAGGGAACTACTTCGCCCACTAAAAATCTCATTAAATATTTTAATAAAACACTACTAATTATCATCAGATGAGCTTATCTCAGTGCGAAATTTTTCACCTCATCGCATGTTCGTACTAACTCAAATATCAGATCTTTTAAGGATTGCACCACACACATTCAATATTCCTATCCAGGAATCACTCACAAACGAAATACACAAGAAATATTCCAATAAAGTCATACCAAATGTCGGTTTAGCTATCAGTATATGGGATATTCTAGAAATCAAAGAAGGGCTCTTGAAACCTGGAGATGGAGGTTCATTTGTTGAAGCAGAGTTCAGGTTGGTGGTCTGGAAACCATTTGTTGGTGAAATATTGGAAGGGACCGTGACAGATTGTACGCTTGAAGGTATCAAGGTCAAGATGGGATTTTTCGATGATATAGAGATCCGTAAAGAGGGACTCTTTGAAAATTGTGAATTCAGAGGTGTTGAAAAGGCATGGGTATGGAAACCTGATGAACAAACAGAGTTATTTATTGATATAAACGAGAAGATCCGGTTCCGAGTGGAGGAAGAGATCTTTTATAATGTCAAGCCCAAGTTTGACAGTACTGAAAAGAATTTGACACCACCATATTGTATACGGGCATCGTGTCAAAGTGAAGGAACCGGGTGTGTAGCGTGGTGGGATTAGGCTAAAGCAAGGCCAAAGTAAAGACTGGGCCCGAACCATATATATCGGAACAGTGTATATTAATTATATTGCATGTATTGACTCGTGGAACTAAATTTCAAGTTTCCTTTAATAACCTTCTCTACAGCTTTCAAAAAATCTTTTTCATTAGCCATTTTTCTTCTTGCTCTAATAGCAAACATCCCTGCTTCTGTACATACAGATCTTAATTCAGCACCAGTAGCATTTGGACATAATCTAGATATTAATTCCCATCTAATACCCTTTTCACAACTCATAGTTTTTGAATGAATTCTGAAAATATTAGCTCTACCTTCTAAATCAGGTAAAGAGAATTCAACCTTACGATCAATTCTACCAGGTCTTAATAATGCAGGATCTAAAGTATTTGGTCTATTAGTTGCAAACATAACTTTAATATTACCTCTTGGATCAAACCCATCTAATTGAGTAATTAATTCCAACATGGTTCTTTGAACTTCATTATCACCTCCAGCTCCATCATCAAATCTAGCCCCTCCAATGGCATCAACTTCATCAAAAAAGATAATACAAGCTTTTTTAGTTCTAGCCATTTCAAAAAGTTCTCTAACCATTCTAGCCCCTTCACCAACATATTTTTGAACCAATTCCGACCCAATGACTCTTATAAAAGTCGCATCGGTTCTATTAGCAACAGCCCTAGCACATAACGTTTTACCTGTACCTGGAGGTCCATATAATAAGATCCCTTTTGGAGGATCAATCCCCAATTTAACAAACCTTTCTGGTGATAATAAAGGTAATTCAACCACCTCTCTTAACTTTTCAATTTGTTCTTTACATCCTCCAATGTCACTATAAGTAACATCGGGTTTTTCTTCAACTGTCATCATAGTAACAGATGGATCAATCCGAGGAGGTAAAGGTAATTGGATCTCATATTTTTGTCTATCTACACCAACTCTCATACCTTCTTCAATGTCTGTAGGACTGACTCTTTCACCCAACCCAACGACAAATTTGGCGATTTGTTTGATATTTATAACGTATTTAGATTTGTTATCAGCATTTAATATGAGTCCAGGTTGGGGATTAGGGTTGGAGGCTTCGATGATTTTGGTACATCTGGCCACCTGTAACGGCTGTTCTTCGGACATTTTCTGTTTGTCTCCCATAATGTCCCACAAATGAGGAACGGCAAGACCTGTATCGGATTCTTTAACCCCTATATTTTCTTTGATTCTGTCTTCGATAGTTTTCAAGTCTTTTTCGATTTGTTTGAGGGAGTCAGCATAGGGAGCCGCACCATAAGTTTTCAAAACTTGGATGTCGCCTTCACTAAGGGGGATGATTTTGTCTTGATTTTTTTCGTCGTCTTCGTCTGGGGGGACGTATTTGTCCCAGTTTGCATTTGGAGGCATGGTGGCAAGTGGTTGATTGTGGGAGCGAGCGCGATTGAGTGGGAGATTTGGGGAGATTGTGCGAGTGAGGGAGCGGTGGGCGGGAGCGGTGGAGCGGGAGTGGCGCGGGAGTGGAGCGAGAGCATATGAGATGGTGGTAGAGAGTGGTGAGATGGTGGTAGAGAGAGTGGTAGAGACATAGGGGCAGTTTATGGTGTCATAGTGTTATATAGACTACAATCTGTGTATGTAAAATGTTTATAGTGTTATTTGGTGTTATAGTGTACAGTCTCTATAGTGTACAGTTTCTATAGTCCACAGCGTCACTATCCCCTTGTATCCTACATTCAATATTCTACAGATTCTACAGTCTCCATGAGCTACAGTATCTACATTCTGCAATCTCTATGTATAATCTCTATGGCGTGAAGTCCTTATAGAGTATAGTCTCTGTTTACAATCTCCATAATGCATAGTCTCTACAGCAGTATCTCCATTCTAACATCCCCTTTCTAATCATTTATTATACATTGTCATTACACTATTACATACTATCCTACCTCATTAACCATCGATCTCTCTAAAAATCCATCAAGAATTCATACATCCTACCTCATTAACCATCAAGCTCTTTAAATCCATCAAGCTCTTTAAATCCATCAAGCTCTTTAAATCCATCAAGCTCTTTAAATCCATCAAGCTCTTTCATACATCCTACCTCATTAACCCATCAAGCTCTTTCATAACTACATCCAGAATTGGCAACACATACGCCAACTCCAACTTTGGTCCATGCACCAGAAGCCCCTTTAACATCTTAATAGAATTAAGTAAATCCCCAATCTCATATAATCTCCCTTCTTTATTCAAATAATTCAACAACACACTTATCAATTGGAAATCACTAAACATCTCCGATATCTTATTAAAATCAATCTTAGAATCTTTCAACTCTTCCAATAAATTTAACACATTATATTTAATCACTTTAAAAAGCTTGTAATAATAATATATAGAATTTAATGATAATCCAATTAAATTTTTACCTTGAGTCAAATTTGTATCAGCACCTAATAGAGCAAAAAATGCAGAAAGGAATGATCTGGTGAATTGTGTTGATTTAATTTTTGATAATTGATCAATTTCAATCGAGAGATAATAATAATTAAGACTCACCATCTGAGTGTATTCTGATAAATGTTCAGAGTGATCAGAAAAAGTCTGGTGAATTATCCGACTTATATCATTTCTCCAGCCATCTAAACTACGTGATAATTCTATAAGTCTTTCTGGTGATGGAGACCTAAACCCCAACTCATTGATTGTATTCTGAAGTTTATGATATTCAATGAATTTGTTGGTTAGACTATAAGAATCAACTGTTGCAGATTCTCCATTAATGGTATCAGATATATTTGGCATCAGTGAAGTCACCAAAGGTATCTGGGTAGCTTTATTAAGGAGAATACTCAATTCTTGATCAAGATTATATACTGACCAAAAAATTAGTAATTTTCTAATATTACGTTGTTTGGTTCTAAATAAATCGAATTTAACCATTAACCTATTAAGAACACCTACCAAATTCCATACAACAGATTCATTGCCATTATTGATATAGTATATTGTCAATAAAAGTAAAAGCTCGACATTATACAAGTCTTCTGCAGACTCACAATGAAGTGGATTTATGTTGACAATATCAATAATAGACTCGATAACAGAATTTTTAAAGTAAGTGTTAAACATCTTACTATTATTCACACTATCGTATATAAGACACCCAACACTTAAAATCATATAAAGTTTTAAGTTAACAATCGATTCTTTAGAAAAATCAATGTTTGAAATATCACTTAAAACAGTAGCTTTATCGAGAAATGGATAGCAAAATTCGTAGTTATGGAAGTAATTATACACAAAGGTTTTAGCTAACGAATCCTCTATACCTGAAAGGTTTATAAATTCATCAGAAACGTTAAGCTGACCAGATTTATTAAGTTTTGAAGTCAATCTATCCAGAGAGCCATTAGGTGAAGTGTTAGCGGTAACAGAAGAGTTAGAGGACGACATCAGAGATGAACCAATATTTGGCCTTCTTCTATACCTATTAGCAACAGAGGGTTGTGGTTGAGGTGTAGAAGGAATCGAAGCAACGCTATGAGAGTGGCTACCCTCTGGATCATTAACAATTTTCTCAGGCATTGGGTCTGAAATATGTGAAGGTGGGGTTGGAGAAGGAGAGTGACTAAACGAATGATGACTATTTAGCGACAGAATAGGTGGGAGGTTTATAGATGAGTTAAGAGCTGGTGATGCCCTGGCGGTGATGCTTGGGGACGCATGGACCGATGCCGGTGCCAGCGCAGGGCCGAGCGCGGTATGAGCGGACCCAAGAGGACCATGAGCGGACCCAAGTGCCATATGAGCGGCATTTTGAGCGGATCCAAGCCCATTTTGAGCGGACCCTAAAGCAGCACGCGATGACGCAATCGCACCGCCAGCTTGCACGAGCGCGGCCCCAGCCGGTACGAGCCCACCGCGACCTTGCGCGAACCCGGCACGGTTAGTACGAGATGCCGCCTGGTGCTTTTGGATGCCTCCACCAACATTACCAGCTCCTGGAGTATTCTTTCTCTTTGTCAGCCCCACATAAAAACAATCGTTATTTGTACGAATACAATAATTACATTTTGGGAAGGTTTTGGAGCATTTCTTTTTTAGCCTATGGCATCGGTGACAATTGAACGGGACGGTGCCAGATGGGGCGTGGGAGACGATTTCTTCGGCGGAATAATCTTCACGGGAACTTCGAGACGCTCTTCTTTGGAATAGATCGGATTCCGACGAGGAATCAGTAGATTTGGCCACTTTAAAGGTGGTGGTCTGTTTCTCCATTGGTGATGATAGGGCGGTCTTTTTCGCAGCTTGTAGGCCGACGGTGGGGGCACGCTGGTGGAGACACGACAAAGCGATGAAGTGTTGAAGAGACTGAAGGTGTAAGAGATTGGGAAGGACGATGAACGTCCCTAAAACGCTGGTATCAACACACAGATACCACCACACAGAGGCCATCACCACCACAACACACCGATACACGCAGAATACATTTCTATTTACAGTTAAGCTAATTGTGGTTGCACGTCCTCTTGAGCACTCTGTTGAGCCCTCTCTTGTTCAAACGCTACCAATGCCCTCTCCCTTATCTCGTCCAATAACGCCGATTGGTATCTAGGATTGAATGGTGGCAACGTTTCGTGATTCACCAAATCAGCCCTCCAATGCTTATCCTCCCCCTTTCTCCATGCATTCTCCCACATCAATGTCGTATTCTCTAATTCAAATTCGTCGATCACGTGACTCAAATCGGCCACCGCTTCTTGGGAATAAGTAGGTCTATACTGACCAGCGTACCAGATATTACCTTCGGAATTCTTCTTTCTCATGTCGTTGGCCTCCTTGGGCTTAATTTTGTCTCTGACCGTTCTAAGATCAACCAAACCTTTATAAGCAGCCTCAGCATAGTCATAAGAGCGGAAGTTAGCTACACACATAATTCTCCATAAATCGTTTCTTCTGGCGGGTTTTCTGTTCTGCCAGTTGGGGGCTGTGAACTGTTGGTCGATTTGGTCCTGATGGAACGCTGGGACTTGAGAATATAACACTTGACCCGAGAAAAGGTTCTTAAATAAGAATACTTGAGGTGCCATATTCAAGTTGATGAGGTCTTGGGCAGTTTTTGTTCCTTGGGCGATACGGGCACCGTTGAACTTTCTTGCTTTTAATTGTTCGATGAGGAACTTCCTCATCTTTTTTTCGGATCTTAACTTCATTCCCGCCATGGTGTGGGTATTTTAGATGGGTTGAAGGTGGTTGAAAAATTTTACTTCGCGCTGGAGGTGAGGTTGGCGATGGCGGGTGTGGCACCGCGGGGGGAGTTTACTGCGACCGCACCGCCGCGATCTCTGCCACCTCATACCATCTCTGCCACCTCATATTTCATATACCATGATATCAGTTCTAGGAATCATCTTGTTCCTAGTGCCGTTGTTGGCGTTGTTTGTGTGGACTCATCAAGTCGTATACAACAGCAGAATCATCCAGAGCTACAACATCCGAAATAAGGTGTCGCTAGACCAAATCAACGATTATATCAAAAATTTCAACTACAAGTTCAATAAGAATATCGCTACTTTGGACATTTCCCATGAACTTGAGGTACACAAAGACGATTCTAAAGACCTTAGGATGCCACATGACATGTTTTCGCTTGAAAATAGCAGTATACGGATCATATTTAGTTTAGCATGTAGTTTAAGTATCGAGCTAACTATGTTAATTCTCTTAGAATTGGTTGATATTCACCAAAGTGATTCGAGAGCGACTCAATTCCACATTGTGATCGATTCGTTGGTGCTATTGACGACGGTGGTGATGCCGTTTGTATCTATAAGTCTAGTGTTCACTCACGACATTGTACCTATAAACTGCTCAAACTGGAAAAAAGGTTATACGGTATTAACTTTTTGTGGGTGGTTCTTGTTGCTACATAAGTTTGGTGATTTTTCAAGAAGTATCACCGGTTCGAATCCATATTCGTACGATTCAAGGTCTCTATTAGATAGGAAAATTAATCAAATCTCTATTGGTGGGATCACTGTCATAGCCATTTTATCGGGTATTGGGTCTGCTTCAACCATTTATAAGACGGTAGTGACTCGGTTCATAAAGCAGCCGAATTCTGAAGTAACTGAATACTCTATTAACCAATTGGCACAAGGTTATAACAATACTTGTATGTTAATTAGAACCAGAGAACGGGATCTTAATGATCATTTAGTAAATACTGGTGGTACCATTTATAATATTCCTAATAGATCTTTTGAAAATGTGTTGAAATCCAAGAATAAACTTGGAGGTATTATTCATAAAGTTCAAAGTTTTGCTAGTCTTTCAAGTTTGAACCAACAAGGTGAAGATAAAGAGTTGCGAGAAGAAATCAATTCTATGAAACTTCTTCGTTCAAGTTTATATAATGATTTAGTTAAAGCTTTAAGAAAGTATGAAGAAGAACACGATTTGGGTAATGAATTCATTGCACGTTGTGGTCGTTATTTCAATTATTCTTTCTCTTTATACTGTATTTATCGTATCATCAATGTGTTTTGTATTAAATTACCTTACCATTATTACTTTGGGGTTGATTCCCAAGAAGAAATAGAGACTACAAAAGATGCTTTGGCAAGTACTTTAGCCACTATATTTATAAGCTTGACCAAACTTGATATGGATGAAACTTTACTTGTTAATCAAATTAGTTTCTTTTTATCTGGTGGTCTTTTCTTATGTTCAATCCTGAATGTAATAATGACTTTAAGAAACTTTGGTAGATTTTTACCGAATATCAAATTAAGTTCAACCTGTAAAAATTGGTTAAAACATGTTTTAATTGCTGAATTATTTGCAATTTATGTTATTGCAACTTGTTTATTAATTAGAACTAATTTACCTACAAACTTATCTTATCAAATATCTAAAATACTATCATTATCAGGTACTGCTTCAAGTACCCAAAATTCTACAATTAAAGAAATCGAGTTTATAGATCATTGGTTTGATTTGATGTATGGGATAACTGTGCTTATTACTGCGTGTCTGATAGCTATCCAAAGACTTAGTGACGATGGTCTTCAGATGGTAGATAACGAGTATGATGAGGAAGCGTATGTAGAGAGCGATAAGATGGCATAGACAACGAAAGAGTATTATTTTTACGGTAAAAAGAGACCATGGATTAGCCCAGAGGTAGCTGTAAAATAAAAACAGGAGTTCAACAATTCAAATGTCATGCCAATGTAATGTTAATGAATATATATCAAATCATGTGATCTAAGTTTCACAGGATTTCGGCGCTCGCATGCATGGTTTAATTCAATTACAATTTACGGCATCCCCACCCGCGCCCGTTCCCCCTCCGCACTATAGTTAACACCACTGGTACTATTTTCGGTATTCTTCACCACACTGTTATCTCTAAAGTATCTATACCAACCCCTCTACTTACCCCTTTCTGAATCGTACCACCTGTCATACACCACCACATTCTCTTACTCTAACTCCGGTTATCTGTTGTCGCCGATCCCCCTCTATAACAGTCCAACAGTAACTCCGAAACCTGCCCATTTTCACATGAACATTTTCACATGAACATTTTTCATATATAAAGACTCTCAAAAATCTTGAAATTCTCTAGCAGATGTCAGTGGTTACTTTGAAAAAAGAGTGTGATACAAATCCACTGAAGTTTCGTATTAAGTTCGATGATGCTGAAGCTGTGTTAGGTGAAAAACCTCTGTTTAAAGTTAATAAAGATTTACCAGTAATTTCTACTACCTCCAAGGTCGCTATAATTGGCGGTGGGTTTGGTGGTGTTGGTGCGGCGTACCATTTTACCAAAAAATTCAACTTGACAGATTACGTTTTATTTGAAAAACATAAAGATGTTGGTGGGACATGGTGGGCCAATACATACCCTGGAGCTGCTAGTGATATTCCTGCCATTTGGTATAGTTTTTACGGGGAATTGGTCAATAATTGGAGTGATATTCGTCCACCACAGGCTGAATTGGAGGAATATATCCAGTCAATTGTCACCAAATACAAGATTAAAGAGCATTGTAAGTTCCACACCATTATTCAAAACGCTGTGTGGGACGATGAAGAGGCCCATTGGGTTTTAGACGCTCTTGATATAGTTAGCGGTCAACGGTACAGACACACCTCTTCTATAGTTTTATCTTGTACTGGATTATTAAGAATTCCCAACCACTTTAAACCCAAAGGTATGGATACTTTCAAAGGAGATTATATTCATTCTGCAATTTGGGATGATAGGGTTGATCTTGAAAATAAAAAAATTATTGTTGTGGGTAATGGGTGTTCAGCCGCTCAAGTAGTACCTGCATTATTGAAGCATAAGCCTAAATCAATTACTCAAATTGTAAGAAGTCAACATTGGATCTCTCCACCATTGCCTAGGTTTATTCAATGGTTATACTTCCTCTTAGCGTTTCTGAGATATGGGTTGGTATTTATTAGACTCTTTGTCGCTACATTTGCTGAAATGAGATACCCTATGTACACCAGTGACGGGATTTTCTCCAAGATTGTTCGTTGGATTCAAACAAGAATTGCTTTAAGATACATGAAGACTACTATTCCTAAAAAGTATCATGATATCTTAATTCCGAATTTTAAAATTGGCTGCAAACGGTTAATTTTTGATTATTTCTATGCACCTTCATTAAACAATCCGTTGATTGATGTGAAAAACGATGAGATTGTCGAGGTCAAAGACCGTTCTGTTGTGTTGAAAAATGGTCAAGAACTCGATGCTGATGTTATAATTGCATGTACTGGGTACAATGTACCGGCTGCATTTCACCCATTTGATATCAAAGGTAAAGATGGGTTTGATGTATGTAAAGACCGTGAAATCAACGGGACTTCTGCTTACGAGACTATATTACTTAAACAATGTCCTAATTTTTTTGTAATTGCTGGCCCAAACTCTGCCACCGGGCATTCTTCAGTAGTTTTAGCCATTGAAAATGGTTGTGAGTATGCTTGTCTAGTGTCTGAAAAGATTCTTGATGGTACATATAAGGCAGTTTACGTTAAAGATGAAAAATATCAAGAGTGGTTTGATATCACCCAAGAGAGATTACAAAAGTCAGTTTTCGGTACTAAATACGGAGGATGTGTAGCTTGGTATGCCGATCTGAAGGTTAATGCTACAGCGTACCCATTCTCACAGATTGAATACTGGAGACGGATGCATAATGTTAAATGGGGAGATTTGAACTTGGAAAAGGCCAAGAGTGCTTAGGCTGAATGGCCAAAAATGATTATCTATTGTTCTAGTAGTTTAGATGATAGTTTAATAATATAAGTGAAGTATACACCGACACTGTGCCAGGCCCATAGCGCAGTGCAGCCATCACCACAACGCAGCCAACACCACCACCTCATCGCACCACTCTCACACCTCTCCAACACCACTCCCGCACCACTCCCGCACCACTCCCGCACCGCTCTCACCACTCCCACCTCCCATCGTCCACCGCAAATTTTCTGACTCAATTTTTCAAAATTTTCATCCACAAATTGTTCCTAAAATCTCTTAAACCTTCCACTTTATTAAGAACAATGTCTACCGCTACTCAAGTCCCATTCTCAAGGGAAGCCTTAGAACAAGTTTTGAAAAGAAGATTCTTTTTTGCTCCAGCCTTCGATATCTACGGTGGAGTCTCTGGTTTATACGATTATGGTCCTCCAGGTTGCGCTTTACAAGCTAATATCGTTGATACTTGGAGAAAACACTTCATTTTAGAAGAAGATATGTTAGAAGTCGACTGTACCATGTTGACTCCCCATGAAGTTTTAAAAACTTCAGGCCATGTCGACAAATTTGCTGACTGGATGTGCAGAGATTTAAAGACTGGTGAAATTTTCAGAGCTGATCACTTGGTTGAAGAAGTTTTAGAAGCTAGATTAAAAGGTGATAAAGCTGCCAGAGGAGAAAACGTCGAAGAAGAGGAAGAAAGCGACGATAAAAAGAAGAGAAAAAAGAAAGTTAAGGAGATCAAAAACGTCAAATTAGATGATGACGTAGTAGCTGAATATGAAAATATTTTGGCCCAAATTGATGGATTTTCAGGTCCACAATTAGGTGAATTGATCATCAAACATAAAATCAACAATCCTGCAACTGGAGGTGTTTTAGAACAACCTGTTGAATTCAATTTAATGTTTGAAACTGCCATCGGTCCATCTGGTCAATTAAAAGGTTATCTTAGACCAGAAACCGCTCAAGGTCAATTCTTGAACTTCTCTAAACTTTTAGATTTCAATAACGAAAAAATGCCTTTCGCTTCTGCCTCTATCGGTAAATCTTTTAGAAATGAAATTTCTCCAAGAGCCGGTTTATTAAGAGTTCGTGAATTTTTAATGGCTGAAATTGAACATTTTGTTGATCCAGAAGACAAAAATCACAGTAGATTCGATGAAGTTAAACATGTTAAGCTTAGATTTTTACCAAAAGATGTTCAAGAATCTGGCTCCAATGAACTTATTGAAAAAACTGTTGAAGAAGCTGTTGAATCTGGTATGGTTGATAACCAAACCTTAGGTTATTTCTTAGCTAGAATCTCTCAATTCCTTATTAAAATTGGTGTTAACGCTGATAGAATGAGATTTAGACAACATATGTCAAATGAAATGGCTCATTATGCTGCTGATTGTTGGGATGCTGAATTACAAACTTCTTATGGTTGGATCGAATGTGTTGGTTGTGCTGATAGATCTGCTTATGATTTAAGTGTTCATTCTGCCAAAACTAACGAAAAATTGGTTGTTAGACAAGCTTTACCTGAACCAATCACTGTTGAACAATACGAAGTTAATATTGATAAGAAGAAATTTGGTCCAAAGTTTAGAAAAGATGCCGGTAAGGTTCAATCTTGGTTAACTGAAAGAACTCAATGTGATCTTGAAGATTTATCTAAACAATTGTCTGAAAATGGTAAAATTGTTTTCAAGGTTGAAGGAATTGAAGGTGAAATTGAATTAGATGAATCCTTTGTTAAAATTCCAAAAGTTAAAAAAACTGAACATATTAGAGAATTTACTCCAAATGTTATTGAACCTTCATTTGGTATTGGTAGAATCTTATATTCTGTTTTTGAACATAGTTTCTGGGCTAGACCTGAAGATTCTGATAGATCTGTTTTATCACTCCCACCTTTAGTTGCACCAACTAAAGTATTATTGGTTCCATTATCTAATCACAATGATTTACAACCAATAGTTAAAAAAGTATCACAATTATTAAGAAAGGAACAAGTTCCATTTAAAATTGATGATTCCTCTGCTTCTATTGGTAAAAGATATGCTAGAAATGATGAGTTAGGTACACCATTTGGTATTACTATTGACTTTGATTCTGTTAAAGATGATAGTGTTACTTTAAGAGAAAGAGATTCTACTAAACAAGTTAGAGGTTCTTTTGAAGAAATAATTAAGGCTATTAAAAACATCACTTATAATGGTGTTAGCTGGTCTGAAGGTACTGCTCACCTTACTCCTTTTGAATCTCAATCTCAAGAGTAATTTAAATAGTTTATAGTATCACTGTATATTTGTATAATGTTCTAATCGATACAATCTGAATAAAGCCCTTAACAGTCTTTGTGGATTACTATGAGTTCCTTTAGAGGGTTAATCCATGATTTCTGTAATGTTTTTAAAGATAATACTAGTTTAAATGTTATAGTATTTCTGTTTCTAATATATTTAACATTGTTTTGGTTTATTTAACGTATGGTAGGCAAAACTTTGATTCTTAAAATAGTCAAAAAATGAACACGGATTCCCATTTCCAAAGTGCATACTAATTGCATAATTCTCTATTCCAATACAATCAGAACTTAATAACCGAATATCACTATTAATCGAGTTCCATCTATTTAGTAATTCAAAAGTATTAATCTTTTCTTCAGAATCAATTTTTTGAATCTCTATGTCAAATAATGCAAAATTTATTTGACTTAATTTATAAATACCATACATGAAACTTCCAGCTTTAGGTGCTTTATTAACTAACTCATCAGAAATTGTTTGGCCAGTTATATAATGCTTAGAATTTTTTTTGAACCACCGGGTATCCACTTGCCAATCCTTATACCGCTTTGGAAAATGGCTATCTAAATCGAACAGCATATTAGTACCATGGAATCTGGAGTACTTGGTTTGACTTAAAAGTTTGAAAACACAAGTTTTCAAATCCGCTTCTAATGTTGTAAGTTGATTAAGTCTTAGTAGCACTGGTTCAGTATAAGTCTGTGTCGGTAGGTTATATAAAAGAGCAGTGGCTGATGGTTGTCTAGATCCATCTTGACGTTGATAACCATGAGTTAATGTAACACATGCAGAAGGACTGAACTTACCCTCACGAGCATAGATATCCAAGTAAATCAACCCGGCAACTTCAGGAGTTCCCTCTTTAACATTCCTTATTACTGCAAATTGCTTAACATCAGGATGCCAAACATCACGGTATCGACCAACTATAGGTTGAAATTTTATGTCCAAGGAATTTTCATACTTGTTAAATATATTTGCAATGGTTTTATCTAATGTGAAATACTCTTGTGCTTTTTCATGAGCTTCTCCATATTCTTCTCTAATACTTATATTGTCATAGTATGCAAAGTCCCAAATATAAAGTACATCTTGTAAAGGTAATCCTCTGGCCTTAAAGTCTTCGTCTTTGAGTTCCTTCAAACAAGAAACTTCTATCTCTGCCGTAGCAACAGCTAGTTTTTTAAAAAACTTGAGGTAGTCTATTATATCCTCAGAGTTCATATAGTCAATATTCTCCGGGTCTGGTATGTTTAGTAAGATTTGCTCAAGAAAATTGTTATATCCCAAAATTTTAGCCCTTTTATATTTAACTTTAAGCATTTTTTGGAATATTTCATTAGTTTTTGAAATCCTTGAATGGCTACACGTAAATACTTTTCTTCTTGTTTCTTGGTTTGTGGCATAAGTCAAAATTGGAATGATTTCAACATCATTGCAAAATACCTCATATTTACCAGAGACCAGTCCGAATTTTCCAATAATATTTTTTGGGACACCATCGAGTTCTTCTGCAGTTAACAAGAGCCTAATATTGTGATTAAGCTTGCTAATTTGAAAGTCAACAGCTAAGTCCAAACATTCGCATGTATATGCTTTGACTGTAGTTCTTATATTTTCTGCTAGAAGAATACCACTCAACTCAAAATCAGCTACTATTCGCTTTAAGAGTTCAGAATTTTCTGGATCTAAAGTTGAATGGTCTACAGTTTCATTTAATTTCTTAAATACTTTATACAAATCAACTCTGAACATCTGATCAACCATCGACTTTTGAATCTTTTTAGTAAACTCAATTGAAGCATGTCTGATTTCTAGATCTGGTGTGAAAGTCATTAGGCATGCCAATTGGCCTTGTAACTGAGACACAGAATCGATGAAACCTTGATATTTCTTTAAAACATTTTCGGTCGTAGGGCTTCTAAGAGCTACGATTTTGTCGTTGTTTTCGATGGTTCTATTAATAATGTCACGGGTTATTGCCCTGATTTCTTTCACAGAATATCCCCAAAAGGGAAACGCAATATTAGGAATTAGAGCATCATAGTCAATTGGTACCCTTGGTGGCCGTTTTGGCTCTGGATTCTTTGGCGGATTTGAGTTCCCCAGATTTTTTGGAGTATTTGAGGTACCCGAATTCCAAGCGTTCCATGAATTCCAAATGTTCTTTAAATTCCACAACTTCCATTTCGTAGCATTTGTTAGTTTGGTTTTGACACTTTTCAACTCAGGTACGCCTTTGTAAAAGGCTGACCAGACTATTAACCAGAATATGACCATTAAAACAGTATCGACATAATGAACGACAGTTGAAATTGTGTCTGTGTTTTCTCTCCCATATCTGTGTCTCCAGCAAAATATCCGGAGCGTTATGGTGATACTAGCAGGAATATAATGATGACCTATTGGAGTGATTTCAGGGAATTCAATCATAAAGCTAAATTAGATAGTTCAAAACTAAAGAAATATATAACAATATTGACTAACATTGATACCAACTCAACAATAGCATTTGTTCGGGTGTATAGCTGTGAGTTGCTGCAAAAAAAAATGAAGGAAACTCCAGAGAATAATGTTATGATACTTTTAGCAGTCAGGGTAGTTGCTACAAATAAAATAACAAGACAGTATATAACAAGGTTAGAACTGCTTGGGGATACATAAAGTTACTTTGTATGTGGTATTACTGTGATAAACTCCCAAATCATATAACACAAAAAAAAATTAAAAAATATAAAAAATAAGCTATGCTATTACTATGCTAAGTTACAAATATTTCAACTAATTTACCAAAATCTAACCCATCACCAGTATTCAAGTCAAAGATATTCAACTCATCCAAGTTGAAAATACCCTTAGAAACACCCATGATACTTAAAGTCGTCTCAAAAACGTTATTTGGTTCTAAAGGACCAATTCGTATATCATTATTCAAGATGATCACACCATGTGAATCGAGTTTAAATGTCTTGTATGTATTTAAAAGCACCGAACGATTCACATTGGGTTGTAATTTATCTTTTAATTCTTGAAAACCAGAGGTTTGATTTTGTATAACTAATGAAAGATTCATTCTATTTGATGAATTGTTAATCGCTTGTAATTTCCAAGTAACTATCTCTCCTACTCTTACATGCAAGTTACCTTCAAACGTCAATTTAAGCCCGTAAAGATGAACAGAAGCAGTAGATCCGGTATTAAGATTAACCATAATTGAAGAATTAGAAGCTAATCTTCGTACGGGAACAGCTGGGCTCGAAGACGTAGCACGTAAAGGTTGTGTATAAGGCAAAGTTGGAGCTCTACGTTTTAATGAAGGCTGAGAAGGAGCGGTGGATTTAAGAGAATTACTTATAGGAGGAGCGATTAACGAGAAGTCTATAAAGGGAGACCATAAAGTCTCAATGATATTTGAAGCAACATTCTTACTACTATCCACCACACGAAGACTTAAGTTGATGTCGATTTGTTTGGGAGCGTCTTGTAGTTCGTTATTCACAAGCTTATAGTTTAGACTAATAGAGTCCAACAGCTTGAATGCGATAGGAAATTGGTACACGTTATAGTTAATGTCAACTACTTTACCATTGAACACAACTTCAAACTTTTCAAGAGATACTTCCACGTCCGAAAACCGTGCTAATTGTTCTGCTATATCAATGGTAAATGAGGTGAGAAGTACATTATTTTTACCCGCCGGTTTGGTGGATTTGAGTTTGATTACAAGAGCAGAGAAAATTGGAAAGTGTACAGCAGAGCTTGCAGTAACGGTAGTTGCACTAGGTAACTGCTGGCTAACGTTGGTACCGTTTTGGTGGTTACTTAACCCCGAATTTTCGGTCTCATTAGCGTCAGTTGGGGTCTGGTTATCGTCAGACTCGGGAAAATAAAGATCTTTATTACCCACATGAAGCTCCTGAAGAAGGTTTCGACGTTTAAGAGGCACCATGTCTTGTAAAAGGTCGGATTGTGGAGCTGTGGTGGTCGGTTCTGAGGTCTTACTATGGGCCCGAAACATCACCACTGGGTTGTTTAGCTTCTTTTTAGGGTACACCAACGGCACAGTGAACTTATAGATCTTTGTTTCTCCATCAAATAGCAAATTTTTCGCCTTTAAAGACGTTGTAACAAAGGATTTCAGGAGATAATTCATATCATTTTCAAAAATTTCACCGGGCACGACGCTAATATCGAGGTATACCTCGGAATTGGGGAGGTCTTTTACAATTAAATAACCTGTGATGATTTCATCGAAGTAGAGAGCGGCTCTGTTGGACTCAGGTAGTGTTTCGAGGCTTTCTCGTGAAGTTTCATCGACTTCTTTCTGGGGAATATGGATCTGAATAGACATGAAAACTTCCGCGCAGATTTCTGAGCCGACAAGTAGTTTTGGGGTGGATCGGGACGGCGGTAGTGCGAGAGGTGGTACGAGGAGTCGTGCGAGACATGGTGCTAGGGAGGTAGGTTAGGTAAGTGTAGAAGTGTTGTCAATGTGGTGGTAAATAAGGCATCGGGTATATTGGTACAGCGATGGAGAGAAGTTATAGATTGGAAAGTATAAGTGTAATTAAATATGTAATTAAATATGTATTATGCAATTAATAAATAAACGTCAGTTAATGACGATGAGTACGTGAATTAAACGCCAGTTGATGACGAAAGTACGTTAATAAGTGAACATCTGTTGAAAAGTACATCGACAAATCAACATCTGTTAACAAGTAGTATAAAGAAGCAACGAATCCTAAGCCTCTATCTCCAGCTCTGTCTCCGTCTCCGTGTCCAGAGCCATTATATGTCTACGACACTCTGTCAAATCTAAATATGCATGGTAAAAGCATCCGACAGTACACCCAAGAGTAATCAAAACGGTAGCCACTCCAAAAATAGCCCCAATTACTCGGAATGTTAACAAATCAAACGTTTTCCCAAACTCTGTATTACTTACTGACATGGTACCAAGAGGGAAAGTCATTGCCCAAAACCCTTTGTTGTAACGAATGCAGCCGTTGAAAAATTTCTTCCATCCACTTTGGCACTTGATTACGTGGTCTGGGTTTGGTCTTTTGGTGAATATCTTGCATAAAACTGAGGTGATGGCCATATACGTCATAAAATATCCAAATGAAATAAGAAAAAGTCCTACAGCAGAACATAAAAGAAGACATATATGAGCCAAAATGGTTGCATGTTCTTTTGTTGAAGAAAATCCTTCAATTCTATCTAAATCAGCAACATGATTTATGATGAATTGATGCAAATTTTTTCCACAAAGTAGAATGGAAAATGCCCCTTGTCCTAAAAACCCAATAGGAATAAACCCTGTAAACACTTTTCCAGTATCGGGGATTTTATGTACGATATATCTATAAAATAATAATGCAGTAATAAGAAAAGAAATCACCATAGCATTGGCCCAAAGAATAAAACTAACTATTATAGTTAATAATTGTAAATTTGGTGGTAAGTCTTTAACAATTAGTTGACCAGCCGATGAAGAAACAGTCAATGCAACTACTGGTAATAACATCACTGGTAAAAAGTTTTGCAAGTCGTAAGTGGTTCTTCTAAGATTACCCTTGGCCATAAACGTAAAATAAAAGATCACACATGCAGTATATATACTGAAAAATACAGATATCCACCACAAAACAAAGATTCCAATGGCCCAACTCGAACCTGTAAGAAAGAAAAGAACATTCACAACCGAGTTGTACCCCATGGCAAAACATCCCATAAATGGAGAAAGTTGTGGGTCTATATGATACATAAGAAATCTTTCTTTATACTTGATAGCAGAAGCAACACCGGTAGTAACACCGACTATAAAGAAGAATATACAGAACCCCCATATGATTATTCCACATACCTTTAACCAGTAAGCTTCAAAGGGGAAATTATATAATATAGCAGAACTTATACCAGTAGCCATCACATTAACAAAAATCATGGGAGTGAAGTTGTGGACTAATTTATCGTCAATCTTGTTACTTAATTTGGTAACCATGCCCACTGACTCTGTTTTTGTTTCATCATCTGCTAAAGAAGCATTATCTAAAGTTGAAGTTGGTTTATCACTAAAATTTGCAGCCATTTTACAACCTATACTGAACAGGAAACTGTGGCTTCTGTGGCTCGTCTAAATTAGGAAATATATCTACTGCTGCAACTAAACGAGTCTTAAATAGGTAATTTAGTTTCAAATGAGTTAGAGTTACTTTTATAATAATATTTTACGGTTTATTATTATGGTAGATGTTGCTAACGTTGATATTTGTTGTTTTATATGTGGGTAAAACTTTTCATTATATAGGGATGACCTCCCGCTCGAGCCCGACTTTACCATCCTAAAATGGTAAAAATGACTCAGTGTCACATGATCTGGGACTCGAAGTCCGCCCGCCTCGCCCTAGGAATAGGCGGCATCTTTTAACCAAAAATAGCATGGTTGTGGGCGTTGCCACTAACCTGTAAAATATTACTGTTGATGTTTAACAAGTATTAAATAACTTTCATGAGATGATGTTGGCAGATAGTGATTGGATGAATTTGGATATTACTACTACTTTTGTGAGGGCACTTTGATTAGTGATTTGTGCTTGTTGTATATACTTTATCCTTAAACTAAAAGGTATTGCGCCGTAAGACCCGATAATTATTGAACATGGTAACCATAATGGGTATTTTTAGCTGTAGGAATGGGGTAGCTTATTTCAAACTATTTTTATCTCAGATTCTCCTATTTGGTTCCTAACGTTGCTTGGTTTGTCTTCCTGGCACAAAGTGAACAATTTAATTGTTTGTACTCTTACTATAATCGTCCTCATCGCTCAGCTCTCAACCCTGTTAAATACGGCTTTTGTCAAACATATAACCGCTTGCATTGAGCCGTAGGGCCCTGTTTTACTGTGATATGAAGATCTTCCTCCTTATCCAGTACATCATTCTTCTGTTGCTGCCTATCGGATAGACAGGGCCGTATCTAACCTTTTAGTTCGAAAGTATTGCACCAACAACCAGAGTTGCCGGTTCACTCAGACACTCCACATATCCACATTTTATAGTTTTCATTATTATTAAACTATAGTTTCGAATATAACTACAAACAGTGTCTATACACAGCTAATCCTATTATCTTTCAATATAAATCTGAATTTAACATCCTTACACCAACTTAAATTACATCCTTACACCAATAAATATACACCCTTACACCAAAGCAATAAATTTGGATTATTTTAAAGGAATAATAGTCTTGAATCATTTCGACGATGTCTCGGATTGGCATACTTCCTGTATGTCTTATCTAAACCTGATTTGTGGCTTATGTCTGAGAATATTAACAACCCATATTTTGAGTATTTGAAGTCAAAAAAATAATATTCTTACAGCAATATGTCCATACTCAAGTATTAACTTTGTTGGTGTAAACACGGATATTACGGTAATAAAGCAAGACTAACATTATTAATGTTTTGCCAACAAAATATCGTTTCTTGCTGATGTTGAATAAACATTTGCAATTCTCATGCATGTTGAATCATCATATTCCCAATTAGGAAGGAAGCCGGAACTAAGATGAGTTAACCCCAGCCTCGATTACTCAGATTTCACCTTACTAAAGCTGACAATTATGTAAATCTAATACTTAATAACTATAAACTAAACTCATATAAATAAGCCAATGTTGACCGATATTTTTTTAAACATTAAAACAATAAAACAAAATGGTTACATATCTTGTCACTGGAGCTAATAGAGGTATCGGTTTAGGATTCGCTAAAGTCCTTGCCAAAGACGAAAACAACTTAATCTACGTTACTGTTAGAGACGAATCAAAAGTTGCAGCATTAACTGCTATCAGCAAAAATATTAAACCAATTATCATCGATTTTACTGATGATTACGAAAAATTCCAAAAAGCATTCTCTGTTTTAGAAGACAAATCTTTAGATATCGTTATTCACAACGCTGGTATTAACGGTGAAGGTCCGTTCAGTAAAATCTTAGAATACGATTTCCAATGGTACGCTAAAATTTTTGATGTCAATGTTCTTGGTTCAGTAAAATTATATAAGAGCATTCACGATAAGATTAAACCAAAGGGTAAAATTGCATTCTTATCAAGTATGGCCGGTTCTGTTACCGACACTCCAGTCAATTTCAATGGTTATGGTATTTCTAAAGCTGCATTAAACATGTTTGCCAAAGAAGTCGCTATTGAAAAAGAGTTTATCTCTATTGCTATTCAACCAGGTGTTGTTGATACTGATATGGGTGAAGAAGCCAAATTAATGGGATTCATGAAAGATAGTTGGTTAACCCCAGAACAAAGTTGTACTATGATGTTGAAAGTTGTTCATGGCTTGACTGAAGAAGATAGCGGTAAGTTTTACGATTATGAAGGAAACGAATGTCGTTACTAGAAGCGCTGTTTCGATGAAACTAGAATAAACTATATTTGATTGAAATTACGTAAATAGAAAAGACTGGGACTGTTCAAAATTTAAATAAAGTTTATTAAATACACGAATGGTTTTGACATCCGAACGGATTTGAGCGGACTCTTGGCAGATGTAAAGTCGAAGTAATCAATGGTGTTAACAGCAGAGAAAACGCCAAAATAGATCAGACAACAGAGTGACACCGTGGTTATTAATAGAGAACACGATAAACATCAAAACAGCTCATGAATACGCCAACGTGCATAACCTGTAAAAAAGGTCTAGGCGGCATCCTGCACGGGCCGCTCGACGTGTCCAGGTGTAAACTTTAACAGTGTTTTCGTCAAATGTACCCGTTATAAACTCTTACATTTTGATACATTATACCACTCAATACCACCTTACCCCACATATATGATCCCCTACTCTCCAATACTCTGACCAATACCCAATCCCCAATACCATAACCACTCCCAAAAAAAACCACCGCCGCACCCATCGAACCACCGCCTGGAATCCATGACCGCCTCATCGCTCCCACAACCAATCAAAACAATTCCCGACCCCGCCCGCAAAATCACCGCCAAGTGCGTCCAGGCGGCCGCTCCCAACCAGGCGGCTATAAAACTGTCGCAAATGCCGCCTGTTTGCGTTTTTCAGCACATCAGCGCAGATGTTATCTCTAAATCAAAAAAGTTTCACTCCTGCTGCTACTCCAGCTTTACAAAAAATTGATAAAACCGTCCCAAGATCTATGGATATTATCGTAGACAAGGATGAGATCCCCCATAATAATTTAGGAAAATTAATCCTCCAACTTAAAGCGATTCTAGGCCCTAATAAAGGCTTAGATGCAAAAGATATCGACATTGAGAAGGTTAAAAAGTTAATGGAAGACTATGAAGCAAACGAATCTGATTGGTCGAAATATGCGTTGCACGATTCGAGCAGAAATTATACCAGAAACGGAATTATCGACATAAATGGTAATGCTAACTTGCTTATATTATGTTGGAGTCCTGGGAAAAGTAGTGCCATACACGACCATGCTAATGCCCATTGTTGTATGAAGATATTGAAAGGGCAGTTGATGGAAAGTTTATATGATATCCCCGACCATGAAGGTGACGAGTTGGTTGCTAAAAAAGAAACCATTATGAATTGTCAAGAAGTCGGTTACATTAGCGATGATATCGGGTTGCATAAGATTCTGAACCCTGCGGATGACATTAGTGTTTCCTTGCATTTATATACTCCACCGTATGCATCTATGTATGGATGTAGTATGTATGAACAAGGAAATGGTAAAAAGCACCATGTTGATATGAGTAAGTATTATAGTTGGCAAGGGAAATTGGTTAGTGCTGATGGTGGATCTCACTGTTAGACTGTTTGGCATTTTGGGATCTGCTGCATTCAGCTGTTCCACTGGTATTGCTGTATTCGGTGGTGGGTATCACTGCATTCAGTGGTGTGTATCGCTGTATTCAGTGGTTGCATAGGTACGTAGTTAGTTTAAATGTATACGTATGATTGAGTATGGGTAAGGTGATTTCTGATCTCTATGTTGTCTACCGGTATTTGAGTCCTCTAAAGAGTAGCTTCTGCAACTAAGGCTGTCTTCAATGGATTCGGGAGCAATGCTTTTAACTTGCCGATTAGATTGAAAAGCGCTATGGCAATTGAATCTTCAAAATATGTGAACCCAAAATCTACACTCAGGTCTATACTCTGCATATACTCAGCTCAATAGGGTATACAAGCTATGTTAATGATCTTGCTGTTTCTTCATTACGCCCTTCGAAGAGACAAAACCGGTACAATACTAAAAGACCCCAATTATACAACCAATCTCTAGTGCGTTTTAAACAGCTTAAATAGATCTTAGAACAGATAGCAAAATACAATCAATTTCTTACACAGCGTCAAAAAATACATTCAGAGGAAGAAATATGCTTACCTTCGCTTATCTAGTAACCGCCAACTAGCCAGGCTTGTCATTAGCTTCGTATATTAATAAATACCAATAAATGCAAAAATACAATATTTGATTTTCGGTCGACTTGTCGTTTGACGGAATCGAATCTATACAGTATATGATGACCAACAAACGCCTTGACCCCAATTAGCAGTACATACAAGCCCCATAACGGGCACATATTCACCTCTCCATACTCCCAGCCCCATCATTCTTCCATCACCACCCTAGTCCCTCCATCACCACCCTCGTACCGCTCTACCACCACTCTCGTACTACTGCCGCACCACTATTCTACCACTTCCGCACCACCCTACCACCACCCTACCACCCTACACCTCTAACTTATCTCCTCTTATCGCGAATTTTTCACCATGTCCCAACTTCCTTTCTACGGTCCCAGAGACTTGAAACCTCTAAATACGTCCATGAGACATGGTTTCGATGAAGAGTACAACTCAGAAAACTTCCTCGACTCCTTGGCAAACACCTTTTATATCTATTTCGATGATAAACGTCACAATACAAATGGGAACCCAATCACTCCAGAAATGAAAAATTCTCCAAAATATCAAAAGAATTACCAACCAATTACCGACTGGAAAATCATGAAAGAAAGACAGAAAACAATCAGCGCCATGTTGATGTTATGTTTGAATCTCGGGGTGGATCCTCCCGACGTAATGAAGACTTATCCATGTGCAAAGCTCGAGGCCTGGTGTGATCCATCCTCCTTTACAGACACCAAAAAGGCCATTGAAACTATAGGGAAGAACCTTCAAACCCAATACGAAGCATTGACGCTCAGAACTCGATATAAACAGTCGTTGGACCCGTCGGTTGAAGATGTCAAACGGTTCTGTAATACTCTTCGAAGAAACGCTAAAGACGAGCGGATCTTATTCCATTATAACGGCCATGGTGTCCCCCAGCCAACTTCCTCGGGGGAAATTTGGGTTTTCAACAGAGGGTACACCCAATACATTCCTATATCGCTTTATGATCTCCAAACATGGCTTGGGGCGCCGGTGATATTTGTTTATGATTGTAATAGTGCTGGTCATATTGTTCATAATTTTAAGAAATTTGTGCAAAAACGTATAGATGATGATAATGAAGGGAACCACGATCTTAGTTCTCCGTCTCCCACTCTGGCGTATCTTGATTGTATCCAATTGGCAGCATGTAAATCGAATGAGCTTCTTCCAATGACTCCAGATTTACCTGCTGATTTATTCACTTGTTGCTTAACTTGCCCTATAGACATAAGTATCAAATGGTTCATCATGCAACTGCCGCTTAAGAAGAACTATTATAACCAATTACCTCGTAATTCCATAGGTAATGTTATAATTCCGGGTAAATTGACTGAAAGAAGAACCCCATTGGGTGAACTTAATTGGATTTTCACCGCCATAACTGACACTATTGCTTGGACTTCTCTTTCTAGACCCATCTTTAAAAGACTTTTCCGTCAAGATTTGATGGTGGCTGCCCTTTTCAGAAATTTCTTATTAGCTAAAAGAATTATGCCTCATCTTAATTGTAATCCTATAAGTGATCCTCCACTTCCTGAATCGGTTAGATTTCATTCGATGTGGGATTCTTGGGATTTGGCTATTGATCAAGTACTTTCTCAACTCATTAAAGATGCTACCAATGCTGTTGTTCCTGATCATGTAGTCTCTTCTATGCCTCCCACTCCTCAACAATCTCGAAGTGTTCAATTACATCAACCTCCTATAGTCACTAAAACACCAGCATCAGCACAACAGAACGCTAATTATCAACACTCTAGCTTCTTTGAACAACAACTTACTGCATTTGAAATCTGGCTTAAATATGCTGGTCCTTCAACAAAAGTACCTCCAGAACAACTTCCAATTGTTCTTCAAGTTCTTTTATCTCAAGTTCACCGTTTACGTGCACTTATCTTACTTTCCAAGTTTTTGGATTTAGGTCCTTGGGCAGTTTACCTTTCATTGTCTATTGGTATATTTCCTTATGTACTTAAATTACTTCAAAGTCCGGCTCAAGAGCTTAAACCGGTACTTATATTTATTTGGGCTCGTATAATGGCTATAGATTATAAGAGCACTCAACAAGAATTATGTAAAGATAAAGGGTATAATTATTTTTACCTTATTCTTAATTCTGGTTCTGGACAAACTCATCCTAATGGATCTAATGGTCCAAATACTGTCGCTGGTAATAATGTTAATGTCCCTAATGGGGGGAATGCTGGTTCAAATGGATCAGCTCCAGGTCAAGGACATCCACAAGGCCCAGTATCTTCCAATTCAACTCTGAATATGCTTGTAAATGATGATCATAGAGCTATGAGTGCTTTCATTCTTACCCTTTTCATCAAAGACTTTAAAAATGGACAACGATTATGTTTTTCAATTGAATTGATTAATAATTGTCTTAAATTTATCTCTCTGAGTGAAAATCCATTACTTAGACAATGGTGTTGTTTATTACTTTCTCAACTTTGGCACAAATATCCTGATGGGAAATGGATTATTTATAAAGATGGTTATTTAAATAGACTTTTATTAATGGTTAATGATCCAATCCCTGAAGTTCGTACTTCAATTGTATTGGCATTAACAACATTTTTATCTGATCCAAATGTTAAACAACAACCCCAACAACTGCAACAACAACAATTGCAACAACAACAGCAAAATAATATTAATGAACTTCGTAAAGATGAATTAAGACAACAAGATCTTCGTCTTGCTAATGCAATATTAGGACTTTTAGGTGATGGATCTTCAATGGTTAGAAAAGAAATTGTATTTTTCATTAATAAGTTTATCTCTAATCATATAAGATTTTTCTTAGTTGTTGCATTTAATCAATTAGAAGAAGAAATTGTTTTAATTGATAATCCAAATAATCTTAATGATTTCCGGAAGAAATCACCTGCTTATGGTTCAATTTTTAGTTCGATTTGGAAATCTTTATTAATTCTTTCTGAAGATCCACATTTAGAAGTTAAACAAATGGCAGAAATCTTGATTGATTGTGTTATGTTGAAACTAAATGAAAGTGAATTAGGACCTTTGGTTAAAGAAATGCAAGATTATCTTTTAAGTAAATCGACTATTAATATTAGTGATAGCTTTAAACCCAATAAACCAATTGTAAATAGACATTTGGGTGGTGGCTCTGGAGATTTACAACTGAAATCGGATCCTCATTCTAAACTTGGTAAATCTAAACGTCAAGTTTCTAGTGGATCCATGTTACAAAGAAAAGAAAATACCTTGACTATTAATGGAACTTCTTTAAAAACAAGAAGTGTATCTACAAATGATTTACAATCTTCATCACATGATTCTGAAAGTATTAATTCATTTACTGAATCATTAAGCTCTAAACTTAAAGGTTTATCATTCTCGAAGTTAATGAAATCATTCCAAATAACAGATGAAAATGAAATGAATAACTTAACTCGAATTTTAAATTCTGGTCCTATCTCTATTAATTATGGTGCCGAATATAAACCTAAAACTCCTAGATTTATTCCTAGAGATTTAACTAATAAGTCTGAATTACCTGAAGAATCTGGATTTTTTGAATATAGTTGTGAATATTTTCAAGAACCTCAAATGTCAAAATCTGAAATTGATGAACCTGGTTCTAAGGAATATGTTGAAAGACTTTGGAGACGTAATAGAAATGAAAGTATTATTCAAGAAACTCAACCACAAAAGCAAATGGCTATTAGAGGTGATTGGGGTAAAGATTTGGTAATTTTAGATAATAAAACTCAACCTAAATTAATTAAATTCACTCAATTTGAAAGAATCTTAATTGCTTCAGATGAAAAAGATAATTTAACTGTTTGGGATTGGGCTAATAAGAATGTAGTTAAGAAATTCTCTAATTCAAACCCTATGGGGACAAAAATTACCGATATTAAATTTCTTAATGAAGATGATCTGCCACTTATTTTAACTGGTTCCAGTGATGGAGTTATTAAAATTTATAAAAATTTTCATACTCCAGAATATGATGAAGATCATGCCATCGAATTAGTTGCATCCTGGAGGGCCCTTACTGATTTACTTTTAACATTTAAAAGTTCGGGGCTTATTTCAGAATGGCAACAAAGTAGAGGTTCACTTCTTGTAAGTGGAGATGTTAAAATCATCAGAGTTTGGGATGCTCCAAGAGAATTATGTCTTATGGATATCCCTGCTAGATCTACTAGTTCAATCACCTCCATCACCTCCGATCAAGTCGCTGGTGATATCTTTGTTGCTGGGTTTGACGATGGTAGTATTAGAGTATATGATCGTAGAATGGATCCAAGAGAATGTATGGTTAAAACCTGGTCAAATAAAACAAGACCAAACTCAGGATCTATTAGAAACATTCATATGCAAAGAGGTGGTTATAGAGAACTAGCTAGTGGTTCATCTGATGGTACCGTTAAGATCTGGGATATCCGTCATAACGATCCCGTTGTCTCATACGAAAGCGAAAAATCACTTAGATGCATGGAAATCCACGAACATGCCCCAATTATTATCACTGGTTCAAAACAAGTGAATTTCTGGACTACATCAGGAGATTTGGTTCATAGTTTAAGAAATCCCCATGAAACATACCTTGGTAATAGAACCTCGGGGTATCTTTCATCGGTTGCATTCCATCCACATCGGATGATGATGGCTAGTAATTACAACCAAGATGGTAAAATTAACGTTTATGCTTGTACAGATATCATTCAAGAGTATTAATATATAGCATTTTAGTCTTGATGCGTCGCAGTTTGACGTTTTAGCTTATCCCCGAGATGGGTGTTTTGATGTCTCTCTGTCTCCTACCCTACTGTTCGCTTAATGGCCCTTCTGTCTCCTGTTTTGTCTCCTCGTGTCTTCTCTCTTCTGCCCGCCCACCCACTCGCTCCAGTCGCTCGCCTCGTGCCCTGTCTCGCGTCTTGTCATCTACTCATCGATCTAGTGCGACTCGGACAAGTATTTTCTAATGAATGTTATACCGGCGAAAGAACAGAACATCATCCACAAACCCTCCCCGGCCCCCGTACAGTCTCAGGAGCTATCGTTGGTCCAGAGAATGACTTCTGCAAGTCTGGGTTCTATTTTAACGGCATTTATACTTACTCCCTTCGACGTGGTAAGAATCCGTATGCAGCAGCAAGAAATTTTACCTGGTTGTGGATGTACTCCAAGCACTTTAAAGTTTGGTCCCGAGCCCCATTTGTTTTGGATAGATAAGAACTATTGTAAAGCCTCTGAGTCATGTACCCGTATCGATTCGACGTTCCAAGGGTTCTCGTCCATCAGCAAAAATGAAGGTATAACCTCACTCTGGAGAGGTATGTCTTTAACGTTAATTATGGCCATACCTTCAAATGTAATTTACTTCACCGGCTACGAATATATAAGAGATGCTTCACCACTTCATGGAACGTCGATAAACTCGTTGTTATGTGGTTCAATGGCCCGGTTATTGGCGGCCACCACCATCGCACCAATTGAATTATTAAAGACCAGACTCCAATCCATACCCTCGTCTAATAAGAAGATGTTAAACACCGTTACCAGAGACCTATGGAATCAGGTACGAGATGGTGGTGTTAAGTCTCTTTTCACGGGGTTACAGCTCACTTTATGGAGAGATGTGCCATTTCTGGGGATCTATTGGTCTTCTTATGAGTACTTAAAGCGGTACTTTTCTACGAAATTAGGAGCCGATTTCAATCATTCAACACATCCTGAAAATGACACCAAAGTTTTCTTGACAAGTTTCTTATCAGGATCGATATCGGGGGCATTAGCAGCAGTATGTACCCATCCTTTTGATGTAGGAAAAACCAGACTTCAAATAGCAGATCCTCAGGGTTCAAAACAACCTTCAATGTTTAAATATTTATATGACATTAATAGAAATGAAGGAATAGGTGCACTCTTTGGTGGAATAGGCCCAAGAATAATGAAGGTGGCACCTGCATGTGCTATAATGATTTCCTCATATGAGATTACTAAGAAATTCTTTACTAACGAGAACAATAATGCATTGTAAATAGAAATACTTGTAGATATCAATATATTAATTTATAAACTAATTCCAATCTTCCTGAAACCCAAATTCGTTTTCTCTTGTTTCAAGACGAGTTGGATCTCCAACCCCATGAATGTGACATCCTTTTTTACTAGCACAATGAGGACATGTTGGGAACTTAGAGGCTGCTCCATGCGATTTAGTCTTGGGGACATCATTGGTTTGGCTGAGTTCAATTTCGGTGGCTTTAACTATATCAGTGTATTTTCTTGCTTCGTGTTCTAAAATTGAGCTAACACTTTGTAATGTAAAAGCATAGTCAAGAAGTGAGCTTTTAACACCATTAGTAACTGCACGAGCGTACTGAATTTCTACAACATCGAGGTTACAATTGATTGTTTCGAGTTTTTCTCTTTGGTTTTGGGCATTATAGGACTTGTCACCATAATTATTTATGGTTTGTTTCAAGTATTGAGTCTCCCGTTTACGTAAATCAAATAATTTTTTACGCTGTTTTTCCTTTTCACTGACAATCGATAATACTTTTTGAAGTTCTTGGTACCTTTGAAGAATGGCCTGGTCGGATTTACCAACGATTTTAAGAAGACTGGACACTTCTGTTAACGTAACTTTACAAATAGGTTCATCAATATTTTCTCCCCATTCTTCTATACCTTTTTGGTACTCTTCTTGTAAATTAATCAAGCTTTGTTGTTGTTTGCTGATTTTGCCTAAGTTGCTATGTAATTTTTTTGCAATCATGAAACATTTCTGTTCATTTTGACTTAATTTCTGTTGAGCACCAGGTTCAGATAAGGTACCATTGAAGCCTATATTGGACAATTTCTCGAATATCTTATGTATTGCAGTACTAGGTCTTTCAATAAAAGAATTTTTGAAAAATGCCTGAACTTCTGGTTGACTAGGGACCTTAGAGCCTGTAGGAACCCCAAATGGTTTGTTCTCGTTAGTTCCAATAGAAAATCCCTTGTACATGATGATTGTGGATGGCTGCAAAAAAATTGAGATAGAGAAATTTACCACTTTAAGGTTGCATATTACCAATTTCGCAACTACGACAAACTTCATTTCCAATGTGTATTTATTTATATAAACGTTAATCTACTTTTTGGTGGCATCATCACCAAAGTTTAACCCAGTATATTTTGTTATTGATGATTTTAAGCTTTCAACAGAATTATTGATAGATTTTTGACTATTTTCAGTGGTTTTTTCAATTTGATTGACAAATTCACCGGATTTAACCGCCAAAGTTTCCTGTTTTTTGGCAATTTCCGGTAACTTGGCCTTCTCCCATTGCCAAAGAAAGTTGGTAGTACTTGCAAAAGTTTGTGGTAAGAAGTATTTAAACGAACCAACACCTAATATCACTGGGAAGAACATTTTAGCAACAACAGATCTTTGACGGGCAATCACAGTCCCGGACAACGAAGCAATGAATATGTAGACGGCATTGGGTAATAAGTCTTCGGACTTGTCATGCAATTGGCTGAGTGTAGAGGTAACTTTTCTCTCGACATTGTAGTATTTATTGACTCCCTTGTCAGCTACTTCAGCTGATTGGTCCACAACACTAACCACAGATTCTCTAATGGCTTTGAATCCGGATTCTAAAGAGCTTGGAGAGTTGACCAAAACACCGTTGACGAATTTTTGTGGAGCTAATGGGGTAGGATTAACATTAGGATCGGTGGTACCTGGTTTTGGAACGACATCTGCTTCATCTTCGTAGAAATTCCGTTTTGTTTCATTCTTAATAGGTGACTTGTTCATATGAAATGCAATACCCCCTAAAGTCACTGGGAATATATATCTAATTGCAGAACCCATCATCATGATTGTTGAAAAGTTTCAAGGTTCAACGTCGCGCTTTGATTGGTGTCGCAATTAGCCTAGTTTGGTGCGACATGAGATTTTTTTTAGTGATTTTTCACTTCTGATTAGCGTAGACATATTTGGTATAAAAGAATATTTGTTAGAGAAATGTCCTTGATACTAAGGAACAGATCATGTATACGGATCAAGAATGTTGGAATGTATACTTCAAGTCTTCGATTTAACTCCAACACACCATCGTCCCAAGCTCATCGCAATCAAGCTCATCTCAATCTAGATAACAATGAACCCTCTGGTGAGAGCATATTACCATTTGATTACAAACAAAATGAATACAATTTCGGTCATATTGTCAAGAGTGATGTACTTAGACAACAGAACAAGCTTAATAACCCCGATGCAAGAATCCAGACTTCAGATATGTCACCTTTTCGTGATGGAAATGGTGATTTTATTAAAGGTACCACCTCTGAAGAAGCAAGATTAGACGATAGAACGCTTGAAGGAAGATCTTTTCATGATATAATCAAACTTCCAGAAGAAATCGCCAAAACCATCAATAATAACATTCTTCGTTTATCACCACCAGACCGATTAAGATCGAGTGCTGCTCAAATATACCAATCTTTAAGTAAGAATATGTTACAAACTGCACCAACAAATTCAATAGAAGCAGATGCTCATATAGCCGCTTTATTTCTTCAAGATTATGCTCATTGTTATCAAGTATTGTACGAGTTACGTAAAAGAGTAGGTGTTGATAAGTTTAATCCTCAAAATATTTTAACTGTTGGTTATGGGCCTGCCACTGGAATGGTTGCATTGAATGAGTTAATGGGAGAGGATTTCAATCCAAAGACAAAGGATGCTTATATTGTAGGTAGATTTAATAATGAGATGAAAAAGAGAGCAAAGATCATATTATCTAGACAATTATGTGAAATACCCGATGAAGAGTTTGCAAAGAACCAACCAAAAACCGAAGAAGATGATTCTGAAGAAACAGATAAAAAAGAGTATGTTGGTCCTGTTAATGTTCGTAAAATCAATATCAAAACTAAATTAAGAGACACTCTTCCAGTGACGAAAACATACGATCTTATTCTTGTTAACCATGCTTTGTTAACTAAGGAATATAAGTTTCCTAAGGATGTAGATATTAATATCCATATGCTTTTGAAACTTCTTAGTCCTAATGGTCATATTGCATTGGTTGAAAGAGGTAATCATCTTGGGTTTGAAACTATTGCCAGAGCTAGACAACTCATGATAAGACCAGAATCTTATGATCGGGAAGTGGGTAAAATTCCTCGTCCTTATATTAAAGGATCCTCTGTTAAACCTCAAAAATTAAGACAAGAAGACCAACTTATTACTGATGAGGATATCAAGTATGAGGAGGAATTACTTGCACAATTAGAAAAAGAAGGTAATGAGCTTGAAGAAGAGATTAATAAGATGCATGGTGAGGTTAGTGAAGAAGATTTGAAGTTTGAGTTTGAAAATAATGAAGACTTTGAGGTAGTAGAAGTAGGGGCTAATGAAAAGACCGACTCTTATAATACCGATGAGGCCGAAGCTAATGATAAAGTTAACTACCATCTTAAAATCATTGCTCCTTGTTCACACCATTCTAAATGCCCTCTTCAACTTGGGGACCCTAAATATTATAAGATCTCTTCTCATAAACATAAATTACATTTCTGTTCATTTGATAAAGTAGTCGAACGTCCAAGATACACTATGGAATTAAAGAAAGGTCGTAGATTAGCTACCAAATGGGATAAATCTGCTGAAGATGGGTTTGGTCTTGACACTTTATCTAGAGGAGAATTGAAGAAATTAAGAGGTACTGGTAGATCTGGAAGTAACAATACTGAGAGTGGTAGTTTTTCATATGTTATAGCCCAAAGATCTTCCAATACTGTTGACGATATTAAACGTATTGAACAAGATCGTGCTAACAATAAGGAAGCTAAACTTGACAATTCAAACCCTATGAATTGGCCAAGAATCATTAGTATTCCAACCAGAATTAAAAATAATGTTAGATTGCATACTTGTGCTCCATCAGGAGATATAGAATTATGGCAAATTCCTAAAAGTTTAGGGAAACAAACTTATCATGATGCCCGTAAAGTTGAACAAGGTGATCTTTGGGGTTTAAGTAAAAAAAGTGCCATTACCAAAAACCCTTTAAGTGATAAAATTAAAGATAAACTAGAAACATTATCTAAAACCCAGAAGAAGAGTTTCTTGAAAGCACAAAGAAAGAAACAATGGAAGAAGGTCACCACGGTTAATCCCGATGATTTTGAAGATGATGTTGTCACGTTAAACGATTCTATTGCAACGGCATTAGAAAGAACTAAAAAGTATAAGCAAAAAGGTAAGAGAGCTAAATTCGATGTAGACCTTTCGGAATACGAAGGCAAATAAGAGACTGTAAATAGACTGAAAAATTAACTGTAAATATATATGTTGTATCTACGTACTAATCCTATATCCGTCATTATTAAGTCGGGATCAGCTGCTTTGTGCTGTCAACTATGTTACATTAGGTATCATTATAAATTAAATACTTTACTTTCTTCTGAAAGATGAACCTTCAGTTAATTTGGCTTTACCACCGGTTGGGGTACATAAAACAGTGGAACAGTTATCACAGGTGACGGCAGTTTGAGCATGGGAGAAGACGGTGGTGATATTTAAACAACCTTGACATTTAACATCCATGAAGTATGATCTTGGGGATTGGACTAAAGTCTTCTTTTTGTGTTTTTGAGCTTCGGAAGCTGGGTTTGGGTGTAATAAATCTTGAACTAAAACCATTCTTAACTATATGTGTAAAATTTTTTTCTGGTGAAAATTTTTTTTGATGTGAGAATTTTTCACTTTAGCGCCCACACGACTTTTATTTGAGTTTATCCCTGCGACAATTTGGGTGCAAAAAACGATACATTATCAGTAAAGGTATATAGTGATTGGTTACATTGGACTGGTTTTGAAGCTTATTTCATATTTTTTTCAACATGAGTAAGACCGTGTTCAATTCCCATCCCAGTTCTGCTTCGCCCTCTATTTTCTCCCGCTCAACTATGTCTTCCCCGGCCCATTTTCAGTCGGATTATAGGTATAAAGTCATCTATCTCGTCATATTTCTCCCGTCCATCTTGGTGATATTTGTTCCAATGCTTCCTCATATGCCGTCGAGTGATGTGATGCTGGTGCTTATCTCCGATATGTTGTCTATAATGGCTGTTACTTGGGGAGTTAAATTCGGTATAGAATGGCCCTGGACCTGGAACCATCAGATCCAGGAAACCAAGGCCAAGTTGATAAGTAGGTACCGTTCAGTAGAACTGAAAAAGCCCAAGGAAAGGGAAGAAGAAATGAAGAAATTGGCGGACGGTATCTTACAATGTATGAGATTTGAGATCTTATCCATATACGCCTGTTTCTTTGGAACAGTTTCAGGCGGATTGTTGGTAATTATTGCACGCCGTTACTTGATTATTGATCCTATAAGGAAGAGAGTTGTATTTAGCAATTTGAACATCGGTATTTATATTATGTGTGGGTTGTTCAAGCTCTTACAGACGGTATTAGAAGCTGTTAAAAAGTCGTCTCTTAGAAGCGTTGATGGTGATTTCATGTTTGCCAATTTACCAATAGAGCTTCAGGAATGGTTTACAGTAGAAGTAAGATGGCTTGAGCGATTTTTAGGCGTCTTTAGTAGGAATAATGCAGATGTAATAGGAGCAGAAAGTTATGAAACAAATGTTCACCGGACTTTCACTGCTTTAGAGACCGTTGTGAATCATCAAAGGGAAGAGATGGTCCAGTTGAAGAGTCAATTAAGCTCTATGAACACTAAGTTTGATGCTGTTGTATCTATGCAGAAATCCTTGCAACATAAGCAAGAACATGTTAATGTTACACCAGAGCCCATTTTACTGCTGAAGACACAACAGAAAGTCCCTCAAACAGGTGTTTTCAAGCCTTTCCCTTTAAATTATGTCCAAAAACCAAACTATACGTCAATTGGTAAGACCTTGGCTACTATTTTCGAGGAAGAAGAGCTTCCAGAACCAAATTTCGAAGGCAATAATCATCGTAAACCCTCTCTACAAATTCACAAAAGTCAACAAGACAACCTTTTTACCAATTCGCTGGAATTATCCAATTTGCCAAATAACTTTGGCAACAAAATAAGGCCCCAGGAGTCGGATATTGATATTATTTCCACTCCAATTCAACTCTCATCTCTCCCAAAAGGGGACCTGGCTTCTGATATCCCAACATGGATTGACCAAACATACTCTGAGTCGTTTATCACCACCGAATCCCATGAATTCTGGGATCTTTTTAACGAAATCATAACTGTTTTAAATGGTATACGCCAAAAATATTCTCTTAAAACTATCTTTTTTAAGCCCAATGTCGTTTATACGAGAGAGATCTTACCACTACTGGTAAAAGTAAAAGAGGTTTGCTACCATATCGATGAACAAATTTACAACTCTAAACAACAAATATGGCTCCATTTCGTGAACGATACCTTCCCCAAGTTAACATCTTTACGATTTTATTGGGGCTTTATTTGTCATCAGTATTTTCGTGTAATCAAGCTCATTTTAAGAATGGTATTTCTAATTTCCATACAAATCCCCTATAACATATGCACCACCTTTGGGTCTATTTGTTGGTTTTTCCCCAAAATCCTCTTTCAGATCTTTATAATATACCCGTACATGAGATATACTCAACGAAATACCGCCTCAGATTCATCTACAGATTTCAGTATGAGACAATTTCATCTAAAGAAATCATCAAAATTCCCCGAGGATTATCGAACTAGGAGGCTCATAATAGAGAAATTGGCTCAGTACATGAATATTGATCAAAAAACTCGAAACTATATTGCACCAGTAAATTTGAAAAAATCATAGTGTCAAATCTATCACTGATAACGTAATCCATCTCTTCGCGGGAATAATAATTAATCAGTATCCAAAATTGCTAATAAAAGACGTCCAAAGAAGGCCCGTGTACCTTATAAAAGGTATGTCTATAAGGACAGCTTCACGCAAAAGAATAGTAGTGACGAAGAAAGTGATTCTGACGAAGGTGGAGTTGAAAAATCACCAGCTGATAATTTTCCAGGTAAGGCAAATCTTAGCATTACTTCAGTATATGTTTTAACAAACCAACAGAATTATAGTGGTAGAGTATGGCCATTATCACAATTTGAAAAAGTTGATGTGCTTGGCTGCTGTCTTAATAAGGATAAGCCCACACCATCTGCGCTGGAACTATCTTCTACATCTGCATCACCATTTACATCAACACCTGCATCAACCTCATCATCAACTCCACAATCAAGTTATTTTCAAGATGATTTGATGGTTTTACCAGCAGAAGTCATATATCATATTCTTTGCATCCTATACTCCCGTGGACAATTAAAAGCAAAGTTTCTACGGGTTAGTAAATTGTTCTATAGCATGACTTTACCGCTTATTTATCAATGCCCCAATATAAAGGCTACCAATTTCTTTGCATTTATGGATACAATTTCCAATAATAAAAAAATTGGAGAAAATATAAAACATCTTGATCTTTCATATATAGTTCAATCAGGTAAAAATGCCTTTGTTGCCAAATTATTAAAGAGATCAAAGAAAAATTTACAAGTATTTGTAGCTCCGCAAACCAGTTTTGGTCTTGGTCCTTTAGTAGCACTTAAAAATTGTATTAATCTTCGGATTCTTGATTTAAGGTTAGTTAGTGAAACTCTTAATCTTGCAGAATTATTTAATTCAATTAGAGATCTTAATAATTTAACCAAATTATCATTCCCAAGATCTTCAATTGAAATAGATAATGATCTTGTTGATAAAATTCATTGGCCACCAAAGCTTTCTGCACTTCGAATATCGGGTGGTATTAGTGATGAATTCTTATATAGATCTAAATTACCCGATACTATTACACATCTTGAATTATCTCATTGTCCAATGATTAATAGTCAAGGTATTAAATCATTATTAATTAAATTCGGCAGAAACTTGAAAACTTTGAAAGTGGAATATCCTATGCCTAAACTTAATGGAGATGCGTTAGATGTCGTTTTTGATTTTTGTCCAAATTTAACCACTTTATTGGTTTATGTAGATTATATTTCAAGTACATTTTTCGATGATTTTAATATGAAATATGTCGACCATGATAGACCATTAAAATCGTTATACATTGAAAGTAGTGGTATGCTTGGTACATCTACAAAGTTACACCCAATTGATTTGGCACTTGCGCTTACCGATGGTAGATTACCACTACTTAAAAATATTAAATGTACTGCAAAATTAGGTTGGGATCCTAATGATCAGTTTGTTTCAACCATTATAGAAGAGTTAGAAGAGCGTGGTGGCGGTATGTATTTAGGTTATTAATTTATTATAGTTTATTATACGGTTAATTTGTTATACGGTTAATTTGTTATACGGCTAATTTGTTATACAAATTCAAATTGCTTACTCTATTGTCTAATTGTCGATCTGTCCTATATAAAGAACAGGTAATTTCGCAAGCCCCATAAAATTTCACAGTCCATGAGTGAAAAGACCCTTCCTCCAGGTTACAAACAAGGGACTAATAGAGTCTTCTATACTTCGTATCCTTCACCAGCGGTGGTAGGAAGAAGTGAATTAAGTCAATTGGATCATTTCAGTCTCTTTATCCTATTAGCGCTTGGTATATTAATTCGTTTATATAAATTGCCAGTACCTGATGAAGTGGTATTTGATGAAGTCCATTTTGGCGAGTTTGCTCAAGATTATTTCAAGGGAAAGTTTTTCTTTGATATTCACCCGGCGTTAGGCCAATTGGTGTACTATTATATCACCAAATTAAGAGGGTGGAATGGTGAATTTTCATTTGAAAAAATTGGAGATCAGTTTGATGATTCGGTTCCATTTATAGCCATGAGAATGTTTTCTGGTATTTGTGGTGTTTTAACTGTTCCATTGACTTATTTGGTCTTACGTAACTCTTATTGTGGTGCTGTTGCTTCGTTTTTTGGTGCTGGGTTGGTGCTCATTGAAAATTCGTTGATAACTCAATCCAGATTCATCTTTTTGGACTCTCCATTGATCCTCGCTACCGTTGCTAGTTTGTATTTCTTTAATAAGTTTAGAAACAGTGTACCATTTTCATTGAATTGGTATAAAAATCTTTTCTTTACTGGGGTTTCATTGGGATGTACTATCTCCATTAAGCTTTCAGGTATATTAACTTTTGTATGGTTTGGATTGCTCTCTGTCTCTCAACTTTGGACGATTCTTGGTGATGTGGAGGTTCCAGATAGAAAATGGTGGAAACATCTTATGTGGAGAGTGGTGTTATTAATTGTTTTACCATTCACCATTTATACTGCCGTTTTCGCTGTTCATTTACGTCATTTACCATTAATTGGTAGAGGAATCGGCCCATTTTCACCTAGCTTCAAGGCTACTCTTGAAGATGCCAATAAGTTCCGTGATCAACCAGCTGAAGTTTTATTTGGTAGTTCTGTTACCATTAAACATAATGAGATGGGTAATTACCTCCATTCTCACCCTTTTAAATATAAAGGTGGATCTAAATTGCAACAAGTAACACTTTATCCTTACCATACTGATTATAATAACGTATGGGAAATTCATTCAAAGAATAAAAAGACCGATGAACAATTATTTAGTAAGAAGGTTGCTGTTAAAGATGGTGATATTGTCAGACTTTATCATAAATCCACGAAGAAATATCTTCATGCTAGTAACAATAGACCGCCAGTTACTGAGAAAGATTATGCTAATGAAGTCTCTTGTAATGGTACTCGTGAGCAATTAGGCGATGATCAATACGAATTTAAAATTAGAATTCTTAGTAAAAAACCTCACGCTACTACAGATCTTCCTATGATTAAAGTTAGATCTACCGAAACATTGTTTCAATTGGTTCATCAAGGTACTAGATGTACTGTTATTAGTCATAAAGGTAAGTTACCTAAATGGGGATTTGGCCAAAACGAGGTTTTATGTCTTAAAGAACCAACCATTGCCAATACTTTGTGGTATATTGAAACCAATGAACACCCATATTTTACTGAAGTTGAACAAGATTATGAACCTGTTCATTTGGAAAATTACCCATTTTGGCGTAAATTTGTTGAATATCACCAAACTGTATTTAAATTCAATGCTGGTTTAACTGATATGCACGATTATGCTTCAACTCCTGATACTTGGCCATTTGTTTTAAGAGGAGTGGCCTATTTTTCAACTGAGGCAAGACCAAAAGTCTTTAGTGAAACTGGTAGTAACATTTACTTTTTAGGTAATGTAGCTATTTATTATTTTGGTATAATGGCTATTGGATTAATTGCTATTAAACAATTGTTTTATGCATTTAAGCATCTTAACCCATTTGTCATTCCTAATGAATCAACTAATGTTATCATGTTCTATAAAAATACATTTGAAAGTATTTTAGGCTATATGGTTCACTACATACCTTACTTTTATATGGGTAGACAATTATTCGCCCACCATTACTTACCAGCCCTTTATATGAGTATTCTTACTATTGCTTATTTCATTGAATATCAAATCAGCAGACGCAAATTCTTGGGCTACACAATGGCAATTATAATTTCATCCTTATCATTGTTCTGTTACTTTAAATTCTTACCATTGATTTATGGTACTGAATGGACTCAAGAACAATGCTTAAACTCCAAATGGTTTGAAGGATGGGATTTTGATTGCAATGCTTACAAGAGTTAGATACCGGTAGTTAGACACTTAAGACATGAATGTACATTAAATTAACGCCATGAAGGCTCTATATAACTGTTTTATGTGGGCTAGTCCCTCGTCTGAGATATACCCGAAGCCACGTTCATTATTAACTGTTCACAGTACTTCAACAACTGGTCTTTCTCTTCGATCTTCGCTATTCTCTCCTTTTCTACTTCTTCCAATTGTTTAGCCAAATCCGTTATCAAGTTTAATTGGGTTTCCTCCGACACTCCTACACCAGGTAAAGAGTCGATTAGCATGGAAATTTGACGGGACTTAAGGATTATATCGGTAGAAAGTTCATTGATGGTGTTTTCAAAGTTGACTTCAGCTTCCTCTCGAGCAGTTGGAAGATCAGACGCCGTGTTGGCAGTCCCCGTATTACCACCGGTGTTGGCAGCGGCAGTTTGAGCTTGAGAATTCTGCTGCTGTTGGCCCGGTAAAGGAGCATTTGCGGCGATATTTATTACCGACATAGGTTCTTCATCTAAAAGAGCTTGATCACTATTCTCATTAACGTAGTTTACAGCAGCATTGAACTGCTCTACAAGCTGGTCGACGCAGATTTGTAACTGCGTAAGCCTATCTGACATCTGAAAAATTGAACTTTTCGCACAGCATCAAAATATAAAGTGTGGCATGTTCAAAAGAGCGCATTCCATCACCAGATAAGAAATCCAAATTAACATGAGTGATTTACCCTGTTGGCAAAATGATCTAGAGGTTACCTCGTGTTTTTTATGTCACCATCCTTATACTTTATTTAATAGAAGACATCATTGCAGAAAATGCGGTCGTGTGGTGTGCAATTCGTGCTCCGACCAGCCCATCAGATATTTCCCCAGAACAATGATAGTATCCCCCAATGGGTTGAATTACAGACTGTCCCCACACGAAGTGTACCGCACATGTGACGAGTGTGTGGAAGAGATCAAGATGATTCGAACGGCGCTTTTTGACAGTCCTGGGGCCGGCGACCCGTACGGGTTTGGCGGTACTGCTGGTGCCAGTAATGAGCCTCAAGGTGCGCTTGGCTCCACAGGTGATGATGCTAGAAGTAGCTTGATAAGCTTCCAATCTGCTGCTAATGATACTGATAGTGTGACAAAGTACTCTAGAACACGATTCTCGACCCGGAACCTTGATTCGTCAACTAGTTCCTCCATCAATATATCGTCCAGAGATGATGCTAGTGATCACAATTTATGTCCTATTTGTGCTAGTAATTTGATGGATATGTATATTCAACTTCATAAAAAGAACATTTCCGATATCTCTAGCGAAGATTTCGAGAATTATAAAGAGGATCATATTAGTAATTGCTTAACATCGTACGATTTCGACCACTCTCACCAACGGTATACTTCGGGCAACCACCCCAAGAATAAGATGTTAGTATATAACATGCCACCGATTCCGCAGCCAAAGTATGAAACCATACCTGTTGCAGAAGGCACAGAAGGAACGTCTTATGATACCATTAAGCAGATGCAGTCGAATGTGGGGTCTATACTGTCCACAACCACTGTTACAGGAGCGGTTGAGAAAGGTGAGATTGAAGAAGAGAACGAATGTGTTATTTGTCTTGATGATCTTAAGCCTGGGGACAAGGTGGGACGGTTAGAGTGTTTGTGTGTATTTCATTATAAATGCATTAAAGATTGGTTTAATAAGAAAGGGTATGGTGAGTGTCCTGTGCATTATTTACAGCGGTAATAGACAGCATAGGAGTCAATCACAGTCAAGTACAAGAATGGCCTGGGGCCCGGTTATATAGTCATTATACGGTTTAGTCACTATAGGCGCCAACCGTCGACAGCAATCGCTGTGGTCACCCTACCTCTCTTCACGATCCTTGTCGTCACGACTTCTCTTACCTCTTCTTTCATGAAGCTCTTTGGTTTGTCTAATGGCCTCAGCCATAGCTCTATCTACATGTACGTGCAAAGTATCCAAAATATCTTTGGTTGGTGTAGGATCTTTAGGAAGTTTCTTTCCCAAAACACTTTCAATTCTTAAATAAAGTTCAAGATCATATTGTGTAACTAAAGATATAGATTTACCGGATTTACCTGCACGAGCAGTTCTACCAACTCTGTGAATATATGCTTTAGAGTCAGTTGGAATATCATAATTAAGAACTATATCAACAGATGGGATATCTAACCCTCTAGCTGCCACATCAGTTGCAATCAAAATATTTGCTTTACCTGATTTGAATTTGTTAAGAGCACCCAAACGTTGGGTTTGAGATAATTGTCCATGTAAAGGTACAGAAGAAAACCCTAAGATCCGGGTTAAATAAGCAGTTCTTTGTGCATGGGCAACAGTTCTGGTGAATACAATAATAGACTTACCCATGTGTTCGTTTAAAACATGAATAAGAATGGTATTCTTATAACCATCACTAACTAACATCATAGACTGAATCAAATTATCAGCAGTTTGATATTTATCTGAAACAGCAACTCGTACAGGGTTATGTAAAGACGCTCTTTGTAACTTGGCAATCTTATTGGTCATAGTGGCAGAGAAAAGATATGTTGTTCTTTCTACAGGTATAACCTTTAAGATTTTATCTAAAGCTGGACCAAAATCCATATCTAACAATCTATCAGCTTCATCCATAACCAAATACTTCAAGTTTTTCAAGGAAAATCCTTTTGTATGTTCCAAATGATCCATAATTCTACCCGGAGTAGCCACAAGAATATGAGGTTTCCTCATCAAGTCTCTGGCTTGGTCCATCATATCCATACCTCCAACAATACAGACGGATCTTAACCCCATAGAAGAACCTAAAGCATCAAAGGTTTCTTTAATTTGAAAGGCCAATTCTCTTGTTGGTGCCAAAACTAATCCAAAATATGGAGTTTGAGCATGCCATAAAGCTTGTAAAATTGGTATAGCAAAAGCAGCTGTCTTACCAGACCCAGTTTGAGCCAACCCAATGATATCTTTACCTTCTAAAGCATGAGGAATGGCCTCAGATTGAATAGGTGTTGGTTGTGTGAACTTCATCTGTTGGATAGCTTCTAACAAATCAGGGACTAAATTTAATTCGGCAAAAGTCTTAAACTTAAGCTCTGCATTGGCATCTACAACGGTATCTGCGGTCAATCCTTTTGATTCTTTGCTGGTTTCAGAGGAGGCTTCTTCGGACGAAGGTTTAGATGCCTTCTCATGTTTCTTCATAGCATTCTTCTTGATTTTCTCGGCCAAAGCCTTTATGTCAGTGGAGCCACGTTCAGATTTACTTTTCTTTCCCATGATAAAAAAAATTATTCGATGAGCATCGCGAAATCTGATTTTTTTTTCACTTTATCATCATGGCTAAAAGAAGACAAAAGACAAGAACCCATAAGAAAGTCAGTGAAGAAGATTTGGCCAAGATCCCCAAATCGATGGTATTGAGACTCAGTAACTCTTTAAAAAACCATTCGTTAAGTCAATTAGTAAAAGATTTTAGATATGTTATGCAACCTCATACTGCGATCAATTTAAGAGAGAGAAAGAGTAATAAGTTAAAAGATTTTATAGTCATGGCTGGTCCTTTAGGTGTTAGTGATTTGTTTGTGTTCAACCAATCCGAAGATACTGGGAACATCTCTTTAAGAATCGGAAAAATGCCCAGAGGTCCTATGTTACAATTTTCCGTCAACAGTTATTCTTTAGTCAAAGACGTTAAGAGAATTTTAAAACATCCAAAGTCTGTTGGTAAAGATTCAGTTGAGTTTTTGAATCCTCCTTTATTAGTCCTTAATGGGTTCCAAAAACCTAGTGAAGCTAGCGAACATGAAAAGTTACTTGTAACTGTTTTCCAGAATTTATTTCCACCTATTCAACCTCAACTGACTAAAGTTGAAGGAATTAAAAGAGTGTTAATGTTAAATAAAGATCCTGTGACCAATGAAATTGATTTAAGACATTATGCTATAGACACAAAAATCGTTGATACCAGTCGAAATATTAAGAAATTAATTAACCTTAATAGATTACCTAATATGTCCAAGAATGACGATGTTTCTGATTTCCTTTTAGATCCTTATTCTGTTGGTGGAATGACTTCAGACTCTGAAGTTGAAGAAGATGCTATTGTTGAAGTTAAAGCAGAAAATAAAATCAATTTAAAGAAAAAACTGGAAGAAACTGAAGAAAATATCAGAAAGAAAGCTATTAAATTGACCGAATTAGGTCCTCGTTTAAATATGACATTAATGAAAATCGAAGAAGGTCTTATTGGATCATCTAAAACCATTTATCACTCGAGAATTGTTAAAACCAAACAAGAATTGGATAATTTAGAGAAACAATCTCAAAGAAAGAAGAAATTAAAGGCTGAAAGAAGGGCCAAACAAATGGAAAATGTTAAGGCGAAGGAAGAAAAGAAAGCTGAGAAGAAGGCTAGAAAGAAGGCTAGAAAAGAAGCTAGAGAAAGAGGTGAAGAGGTCTCTGAAAGTGAAGATAGTGATGATGATGAGAATGCACCTGAAATTAATCCTGAAGATTATGAAAATGATAGTGATTTGTATAGTGATTAGCATAATGTAGACGATGTCTATGCGTATATTCTCTGTGGCTCTATTACTAAATTATATGAACTACTCTTAATGAACTATATAAACTACTCTTTAATCGGAGTATCTGCCAGTAATTTCGACAGTTCAAAGCATTGTAATTCCAGAACTACACGGTCGATTTCTATTCTTAAATTTACTATTTCTACGGATTTTTCGACTGCTTTGTTGAACTGTTTCTGTGCTTGGTGTAGTTGGTACGGTACAAGAGCACCAAATTGGTTTATAGGGTTCTTAATGGGTATGGGCACTTCTTTTGTTCCCGATATTTGCAGTTTTTCATCTACATTCAATTTTTTTACTCCGCTACTAAGTGCAGTTATGTCTTCGTCCTTGAGTTTGGGGTTATGCTTGTTCTTTACCCGTTGAAGATTCTTTTCATCTGATTTCTCATCTTCATTTGATTTCTCATTGCTAAGGGAAACCTTACCGGCACGTTCTGAGTCTTCAATGTGTAAAAGATCTTTCAATGTGAAATTTTCAGCGATAATGATTTTCTTGGAGGCTTCTGACTCTCTGTGGTCGAAGTTATCAACACCATAGTACTTGGAAGAGTTGAAATTTGCTCGACTTAGACTCAAAAACCCTTCAATGAAGCTAGTTCGAAACTCGTTGTTGGTTATTTCTTCATATTCATGGACCAATTCAAGTAACTTTATAGTCAATTCATCGACTTTTTCGTTATCATTAGATGTTTCTGGTACTTTTGATTCAGATTCACTCATGGTGAAAAATGATGTCGCGAGAGCTTAATGAGACTACGATGTCGCCAAACTTCACTGGCCATAGAATGCGACATTTTTGCAATCATTGAATGTATAATATATTATCTATATAAGGTCTTTAACCGGACATATTCAGCTCTAGGTAAAATATCTCCAAACCCAAATTTCCCATTGGTAGATCTACTTTCAATTAGCTTGACTTCTGCCTCGGACCTAGCCCTCTCTTTCATCAAGTTGCCGTATTTCCATATACTATGGATTAATTCCTCCTCTCCCATCTCGTAGTTTACTGCGTTTTGGGTGTAAGCAACGTTGGCCAAGTCATGAAGTATATTAGCAGTCAATCCCCAAACATCATACACTTTTTCGTTGGTTTCCAGGTGTCTTCTTGAACCCAATCTGCCCCAAGAACTAAGACGCTCTTCTTTCTTCAATTTCTTTGACAGTTTCGATTCTTCTCTTGGTTCAGCATTATCCTCGGCATTGGCAGTTTTAGCATCAACACTCTCTTCAGCATCTGCACTCTCTTCCTGTCTTTCCAACTCCAACAAATCATCGGACTCAGACTCCGTCTCAGACAAATCTTTGACATGCTTCAACCATAAAGACTCACCTAAAACCGTCTGGGGGAAAGTGTAGGACCGCAAATTTGAAGGAATCCCACCCCATTTGACCCGAAACAGCTCTCGTTCTATACATTCCAAAGGTGCTACGCTCGATAGAGGATAGAGAAAGTCTTTTAATGGACAACTAAATACGCTAGAACTCTCACCAGGATTAAGGTTAACCTTCAAGTTATGGATCAATTCAGATTCAGAAACATTATTACTAAACTTCATGAAGCCAATACAAGGTCTGACGGCCAGAAATGTCGCCGATAAGTAGCAAGGCATAATGTTTAAATGCTCGATTTCAAAGCCAAAGTTCTTCAACAAGTACTGATTGTTAGCACTAAGACCAATTTCTTCTTCCATCTCTCTTCTTGCAGTTTGCCATTCAGATTCGAGGCCTGTATCAGCTTTACCACCGGGGAAGGAAATATGGCCTGGAAAGTTTCGAAGTTTTGACGATCTTTTGGTTAATACCACCCGTAGTTCACCTAAATTTCCTACGAAAAGAAGCACAAACACCGCTGCCCTTCTAGATATGGGCATGTGATGCCATATGGATTGGGGATTGCCCTGGAAGTGTGTGAACTTGAAGTTCTTTATGGCAGCTAGCTCTTCCATGTGGATTTTCGCGATCTGTGGAGATTTGGGGTTATGTAGCGGGAAGGTCGTGCGAAAATGGGTCGGGCAGAGGGAACAGACGGTGGGAGATTAGAACGAGGTGACTCGGCAGAGATGGGACAACGGATGATAGAGGACTGAGGGAACGGAAGAGGTAGAGATATAGAGTTGTAAGAGAAAGATAGAGGCGGATTAGTGTATAAGCGAGAAAACCAATTCAACCGTAAATTAATCTATAATATTATGCCTATGCTTCAAGAATAGATGGTAATTCATTAACATCTAAATTTTCATAAATTACCCTATAAGTAGATTCAAATAATGGGAATTCTTTTTGTAATTTGAAATTTTCTAATAATTCATGAACTTCCTTTGCAGTTAAAATACCTTGAGAGGATTGTCCATTTAATAAGATTTTTTCAGCTTCCCAAGCACTTACACCTTTTTCAACCATATATCTAGCAACTTTAACATTTCTACCACCAGCACAAGTAGTAATTAAATCAGCAACACCAGCAGATTCTTCAGTGAAAGTAGTTGGTTGTGGAGGTTTTAAACATTTAATACCAAATTTTTCATAATATGAAGCAAATTTAATAGTTTCTTTAATACCAATTCTCATAACTGCAGCTTTAGCATTATCACCCCAACCTGCACCTTCAACTAAACCAGCAGCGATGGCAACAACATTCTTTAAAGCACCAGCAATTGAAGCACCAACAACATCATCAATCACATTAACATGAAAGTAAGTTCTATGGAATGCTTCTCTTAAAATAAATTCATCAATATCTTTACCTTCACCACGGAAATCTTTTGGAACATTATAAGCAATTGAAGTTTCAGACCATCTTTCTTTAGCAACTTCATTAGCAATATTAGCTCCAGATAATACACCACAATATATACCTAAAGTATCAGTAATTGATTGAGATAATAATTTACAACCTTCAGGTCCAACTTCTAATCCTTTAAGACAAGAAATGGCTCTAACAGTTGGTTTAACATTACCAATCAATTGTTTACAAACTCTTGGTAAAAATTGATGTGGAATATTAAATACTAATAAATCAGCATCTTTAACAGTATCAACTACATCAGGATTTGCAATTAAATTTTCTGGTAATTTAATATTTGGTAAATATTTAACATTTTCATGATCAGTATTAATGATTTCAGTTAATTTTTTACCATCAATTTCTTCTTCAAATACCCACATATTAACATTTTTTTCAAAAATTTCTGGCTTATCTCTGGTATTTTCAGCGATAATTTTAGCAACAGCAGTTCCCCAATTACCTGAACCAATAACGGCAATTCTAAAAGGAGATACGATTTTATAAGGAGTAGTAGTCATTTTTTTAATAATATTCATATTTCAGAGAATTTGTTCGGCTTTTATACTTTGGTTGATAGTGATTTAGTCGGCTTTCTTTTTTTCCATATAGGACATCGCTCGCCCATGATCCTGTATATAGACATGGGTTAAGTGTACACTGTATACAAATCGAACGGTTAGATGATATTATTACACCAGGAAATTTATGATTTAAAATGATTAATGATGTCATAGACCATTTTACTAAGGTCTAGGGCCCTTTAACAATGGCGTAATAGTAAAGTAAAGTTATTTATGAGCGTCGATTTAATTTCATCTAATGATGCTTAACTCCAGTCCTGTACATTATTGGTCGACCAAGTCCGACCACCCAACATTTACTACCCCCACTTATACCATATAACTATGATTAACCATTAAATCTATATACCATAAACCTCCTATAATAGTCCGATTCCATGTCCTGATAATCCGAAGTGCATACAAAAGAAATTATGATATCATAGTTTTTCCGATTACATCACAATGACTTTATTCCGGTATGGTCCTACTACCATTAAGGAATGAGGCGGCGCATAGTTTACGGAAACGGCAGGAATGGGCGATAAACGTAACGAATCCTGTAACCATGTTTAGTGGAAATCGTCATCGTGTCTATAATCATCATACATCTCCTGCCATTGGGAGTCCATTAGGACTGAATGGTTATCTCTAGAAGCGCTCGTACGAGAGTTGGGGCCTATGCTACCACTTGCACCACCGACACCACCGACACCAGCACCACCAGCACCACCAGCACCCCCGAGACCACCATCCGTGGAAACTCCAGTGCCTGGTGAACCGTGTCCGCCATTGTTACGTCTATCTAAACTAACATTATTACCTTCAGTCATGTCAAACCAATCATCTTCCATCCAATCACTGGATTTGACTTGGTTCCCAGAAATGACCTGCGCCGCCTGAAGAGGCTGGTTGATGTTGCCGAGCCCTCCGTTAGGAATATGTGCCAACGGATCTGGAAGCGTGTTCCTGTGTTCTGTTGGCTCCTGTTCTTGTTGGTTTTGCTGATGTCCGTGTCCTGCATATTGTTGCGATGACATAGAATTATGCGATGAGTGCCAAAAGCCTTGGCCATGAGGAATATGATTGCCTGGTACTGTTTGGTCCGTGTGGGCCGTCTCGTCGTGCTGGCCCGTGTGCTGTCCCACTTGCTCGCCCGTGTGCTGTCCCGATAACGTATCGCTCTCTCTATCTCTAATGTCCTGACCCGCTGAGTCTACAAGCTTATCTCCCTCGAGCTCAACGCTACGAGTAGAGATCAGGTGCATCAACTTGACGAAATTAGAGTTCTGGAACTTGTTACTGGTGTTCTGGTTGCTAAGTAGTGAGTCGTGAATCTTGCCTGCTGTTCTGGCAAACTCTTCTTTATCAGCTTCGTTGCCCATCTGCTGCTCGATCTGCTTGAACTGTTGCTCAAACTGGTCGTGGGCCATGTCTGATTTATGGATTTCTTGGTGTTCTGTCAAGTTGGCGCTGTTGGGCTCGTACTGGGTGTGTAGGTTTGATCTTGTGTTCAAGTGGAAAGCGTTGGCCATCTGGGGCTGGAGTTGAGGTTGGTGGAAGTGGTGCTGGGGCTGGAACTGGCCGGAGTTCTGGTGGGCCTGGTGGGCCTGGTGGTTTTGGATGTTCTGACCGGTCTGGTGGTTCTGGCGGCCGTCTAGCGATAACTTAGAGAAGTCCTGGACCCAGGAATGGTTGGCGGACTGGTGCTGATGGGCTTGAGGGCCTTGGTGCTGATGGGCTTGAGGGCCCTGGTGCTGGAACTGGCTCTGGTGCGGCCCGTGCTGGAATGCTTGGGGCTGGAAACTGGTCCCTTGCCCCGGTTGGAACTGGTTCATGAACTGGTTGGCGAAATCATTACCTTTAAACTGGGAAAATTGGTTATTGAGGTTGGGGTCGATTCTCTGGCCCTGGCGGAACTGTGCGGGCGCTTGTTGGGAATTTTGTCTTATCACGTCATTCTGGATCGAGTTGTCTCTTTGCGAGTACTGAGCTAGGTTCTTGACAGCGTTAGAAGGTCCACAGCTGTCCATGATGATGAATAATCTGGGGTCCTCGGTGCGAATGTATGGGTGATGGTTGGTACCCGCACGTCGCGGGGGTCGAGGAGGTCCGCGCGCGATAAGCGTGCGAGCAAGAGCGTGCGAGCAAGAGCGTGCGAGAGTGTGCGAGCAAAACCGTACGAGCGAAACCGTCCGAGCAAAATCGTGTGAGCAAAACCGTACGAGATCTGCGACGATGCGACACCGACAACGGGCCGGAAATGGGACGGTCAAAATAATTTTTCACTTAATCATACCATGTCCCATATCGTTGTTGTAGGCGCTGGCGTTGCTGGGCTCTCGACTGCTCTTGTTCTTTGTGAAAAGGGCTACACTGTTACTGTTGTTGCTAAACATTTCCCTATAGATGCTTTGACTCATGAATACACTTCACCTTGGGCCGGTGCCCATTTTAGACCATTTCCTAGTAGATCTGAGTCCGATAAGAGAGAGATGAAACTTACTAGAGTCACCCAAAAATACTTCAAAACATTGGCCAAACTCGAACCTCATAGCTCTGTTCAATTTGTTGAAGGTGAAGAATATTTCGAGGCTCCAGATGAGTTCTATGCCAAACCTGGACCTGGTTATACAGAAGATATGAAAGGCTTCAAACGGATTTCTCTGGATAAATTGTTGCCCAAATCGGTCTTAGGATACAAATACAAGACCTGGGTGCTTAATTCACCTCATTATCTTCGATATCTTTACCAGAAATTACTGTTCAAGTATGGAGTCCAATTCGAAAGAGCCGACTTGAAAAGTCTTGAAGCGGTATTTAACAAGTATCCAGGAGTTACAATTGTCAATGCTACAGGCATGGGGCTTCAGTATAAAGGTGGTTACGATGAGAATAGTTTCGCTATTAGAGGTCAAACTCTTTTGGTTAGAGTCGCTCGTGGCTGTGAATACTTAAGAAAGACAATCACCCACCAATCAAAAGATGGACTCTGGACCTTTGTGATTCCTCGCCCTTTAGACGGTGGTGTCATTTTAGGTGGTACCAAACAGGTCGATGTTAAAGATCCGAACCCCAGATCTGAAGATACTGAGGCTTTAATTGAAAGAGCAAAAGAATTATACCCTCGAATCTTCATCGACGGTCAATTGGACATCCGTAACATCAACGTAGGCTTCCGTCCTGCAAGAAAAGGTGGCCTAAGAATAGAGCTCGAGCGAACAGAGAAAGGAAAAATAGTCCATGCATATGGCTGTGGTGGAATGGGTTACGAATTATCTTACGGTATTGCACAAGAAGTTTCCCTGATAATTGACGGAATTCGTCCGCAAACAAAGCTCTAGTTACGACATTCCTTGGGTGTTCTACATCGGATATCACTACCTTTCGGACCGGATATCAAATAAAGTCTTATCTCCCCAATCTGATATGCAGATTGAGGGGCCGGTCTTAATTAGGCTTTTTCCCAGGTGCGCATACGGACATTTTGGACGAGATACCGATTTAAAGATTCAACAAATTGACTATTCTTTTCATTAATGGGAGTTAGAAAGTTCAAAATTGCAGGTGTCCAATTAGGCCCAATTCAAAAGGCAACTCCAAAAACAGAAACTGTTTCTCGTTTATGCAAGCTCTTAAACGAAGCTGCAGATCATGGTGCGTCTCTAGCCGTATTTCCAGAAATGGCCTTAACTAGTTTTTTCCCTCGTTGGTACATTGAAGATCAAGACGAAATTGATTCTTACTTTGAAAAGGGAGATCTTAGTCAAGGTGTTGTGAAACCATTATTCGAAGCTGCTATTGCTAGAAATTGTGGGTTTGTCTTGGGATTTGCTGAGTTGACCGATGATGGTCACCGCTATAATGCATGCGTTTTAGTAGATAATAAAGGTCATATAGTTCAAAAATATAGAAAATCACATTTGCCCGGGTTTACTGAGCCAAATCCGGAAGCAAAATGGCAACAATTGGAGAAAAGGTACTTTGAATATGGAGATCTTGGGTTTCCTGCCTTTAGAACCAACCCAGAATGGATTGATGGAATCATGGGTATGTTGATCTGTAACGATAGAAGATGGCCTGAAGCTTGGAGATGTTATGGTCTTCAAGGTATGGAATTGTGCTTAAATGGGTATAATACCACTGCCGATGGAACTGTATTATTCAACAAGGTTGAAACTAAAGAGGTTAGACTTTATCATAGTGATTTATCTACCAAAGCAAATGCTTATTGTAACTCATGTTTTGCTGTTTCTGTAGCAAAATGTGGTGTTGAAGATGGTCAAGAATTGGTAGCTGGGTCTTTAATTGTTGATCCAAATGGATTGGTTCTTGCTCAAGCAAAGACTGAAGATGATGAGATTATTTATGCTGACATTGATTTGGACGAGACCATTTCTGGAAAACAAAAGATGTTTGATTTTTCCAGACACAGACGTCCTGAGTTGTACGGCAGATTGGTGGAACAAAAGGGAGCCATTCCTGTTCCTCCTTTAGATTAGGCTTAAACTGTCTTAGAGTCCATTGGTTATATTAGAGTACCTTTATGTTTTAGAGTGCCTTAGAGTAAACCGCTTACACAATAAATAATATATATGATCTATACCCTATTTCAACAACTCTTTGTTAACAGCCTGTGGCTTCCCTTCACCATAAAAATACTCTATCAAATTATCAACACATTTCTTCTCAAACGCTCTCCATGAAGCTTGACTCACTACCCCAAAGTGTGGTAACAATGTCACTTTATAGTTATCTAACAATTTCTGATGTATCTTAGGCTCAAATTCATGAACATCAAATCCAGCTCCTACTAATTGTCCTCTTTCAAGCGCATCTATAACCGCTGCTTCTTCAACAATTGGGCCTCTAGCAATATTAACTAATCTAACTTTACTCTTCATCTTTTTAAATGCTTCAAAGTTGATCAAGTGTCTTGTTTCCTTAGTGTAAGGACACAACACTAAAACACAATCAACCATGCCCAAAAACTCATCAAAATCACTAACAAAAGTTAATGAATCTTTAGGAAATTCAGCTTCAATGGAAGGTTTTCTTGATCTATTATGATAAATAGTCTTCATACCAATTGCCTGACAACTTCTAGCAACCAATTTCCCAATATCACCTAACCCAATTATACCTAAAGTATGTCCGTTTGGATCATCTGCAATAGTTGCCAATTGTGAAGCATCATAGTAATTACCACTACGAACACAATGTTCTGCAAATGTAATATACCGGAAAGAGTTAAGCACCAACGAAAGCCCGATATCAGCTGTGGCTCTAGAACAACTGTCGGGAGAGTTACAAAATACAATTCCTCTAGATGTAAGATAATCGACATCTACAATATCATAACCATGACCCGATTGGACTACGATCTTCACTGTTTCTGGTAATAGTCTTACCGGTTCGTCTCTGAAAATATAATGGTGGATATAAGGCGTAGCTTTAAGCCAAGTCGGACGAAACACGGCATCAATATATCCAATCTTACCATGGCCAGGTTTCTTTAATTCATCCATATATTCATCAATAGTGCTAAAATCATATACAACTATATCAAATTTTTCATTTACAAGTTTCCAAGATTCTTCATGATGCACGGTAGAATCAGAAGGAACATAGAGGATCCTTGGTTTACCAGACTTATTTTGGATCTTAGAACTTGTCATTACCTACTTTAGAATCTTTCTGGTATCACTGCGATCGGCACCTCGAATCGGCCTGGTGTCCCAATTTGACCGAAAATGGACCTAAATGAACTGTTGTCCGCGACTTTGTCGTGCTATCTTAGAACTGCTGAATAATCCCCGTTTAGAAGTGAAATTACCTGCTCTTACTAATCCGCTTAGAATATTTACTCCAGCAACAACCCCGTCTATCACCGGGACCTTCTCTGATTCTACCGCTCTCTCAACAGCATTTTTCATATCTGCCATCCCACAGCATCCCAAAATGAGCGTATCGGCATGCATATCATGCACCAATTTTTTTGCAACCATTTCCATAATACCTAAAACTTCATCTCTAGGTTTCGTTTGTAATTCCGAAACTTTTAACCCTGTTGAGAGAAGTCCTGCACAATGGTCGCCTAATCCCATGTTGTTAATTGCATTGGCATGTCTTATTTGGGACCTATATACGGTTGCTACCACTGCGAATCTACCACCAATCATTCTAGCACTATAAACTGCAGCTTCTAAGATCCCACAAACAGGGATATCAAACTCTTCTCTTATACAATTTGTCAATGGATGGTCGGAAAAACATCCCACCAAACATGCATCCACCTGTTCAATGAGCTCATAAGCATCTCGAAATGATGAACTGGCGGACAATACCGAATCTAAATGACCTTCAATAGTAGTGGGACCTTCCCCTTCAGGTGCCGTGTACCCGTACACGATGGTATCAACAGGAAGAGCACTTTTAACCATATCTAGAGCACTTAAAGTCATGGATTTGGTAGAGTTGGGGTTGATAAATAACACTTTTACTAGCTTTTCTTCAGGTATACCCGAAGCATACTCACTTCTAATACAAGGAAGAGTTTTTAAACGATCCATAGGTGTTTTCAAAAATTCCCCGGTGATAATTTTCAGTTCAAAGTCGCTTGGCTGCCGGAAAATTAGGACCCTAAAACCGTTGTGTCGCGGAATAGATAAGGTTTTGAAGCGTGAAAATTCGGTATTTTAAGGCATTATTTCCATTGTTTCCAACCTGTGGGTTAATTTGAATATAACTGGTGGTGATATTTGAAGTTTAGAATATACAACGTTAAAAGATTTGTTAAATATTGGTAAAAAATGGACTTTGATTTGGTGATTTTTAATGGTTTTATCGTAACAGCCGCTGATATTTTGCCTCCTTCGGTTTATATTGGTGTTAAAGATGGTAAAATTGCTACCATGACGACTTCAAAGATCACAGGAGTAAAAAATATTGATTGTGAGGGTGCTTATATAACACCAGGTGGAGTGGACTCTCATGTTCATTTGGATCAAGATAACGCTCCGACTGGTGATGATTTTGATAGTGGGTCTAGGTCGGCCATTGCTGGTGGAACTACCACCATCTTGCCCTTTGCTATTCAGCCCAAAAAGGAAAACGATATCACGGCTATTGTGGCAGATTATCATAAACGAGCTGGTAAAAAAGGTGGCGTATACTGTGATTATGGTTTCCATTTGATCATTTCGAACCCTTCCCCCGAAATGTTGACAAAAGAGTTCCCCCAAGTTATAGAACAAGAGGGTATTACCTCGGTAAAAGTGTACACCACTTACCCCAGATATAAACTTGATGATAATCAAATGCTCAATATTCTATTAGCTAACAGAAAATTAAATGTCACCACAATGATCCATGCGGAAAACGCCGATTTGATCGACTTTATAAACGAAAAACTTCAAGAAAAGAACTTGACTGATCCGTTTTATCATTCAATTTCTCGTCCTAAAGTTGCAGAAGATGAGGCTTCATATAGAGTTATCTCACTAGCTAGAATGATCGATGTACCCATTTTAATTGTACATATGTCCTCTAAAACAGCATTGGATCATGTTCACAAAGCTCAGACTGAAATGGTGCCTATCTTTGCTGAAACATGTCCCCAATACTTATTTTTAACCGCAGATTACTTGAAACATTCATGTGCCCATCATTTAGATCCACACGATCCATTTGAAGGAGCTAAGTACATTTGTTCACCGCCATTAAGACAATCCCAAAAAGAGTTGGATGCCATATGGCAAAATATCATTAATGGTACTGTTACCGTATTTAGTAGCGACCATGCACCAACTACATACGATGATCCTAAAGGTAAGAAAGCAGGAATCATTAATGGGATCCCCCATTATAAACTGGTTCCTAATGGATTACCAGGAATCGAAACTAGATTACCTTTATTATTCTGTTATGGTGTTGAAACCGGTAGAATTACACCTCAAAAATTTGTTGAAATTACTTCAAGTAATCCCGCTAAACTTTATGGATTAAGCGACAAAAAGGGAACTATCGCCGTTGGTATGGACGCCGATTTTACTATTTGGTATCCTCGAGACAAAGTCAAGTTCCAATTAACCAATAGTATGCTTAATCACAGCATAGATTATACGCCCTATGAGGGTATGACATTTACTAACTGGCCCAGATATACCATATTAAGAGGTGATATTGCATGGGATAGAGACAACGGTGGGGTCATTGGCGGTAAAGTAGGACAGTATATTAAGAGAGGTGGCAGTAAATTAGCTGGCCCCATGGGGAAAATCAATGAAATTTTCCGTTAATGTGGGACCTGCCAAGGCCTCATTGGACCAGGGGAGGTAACAATCACCTTTAGTTACAAGCGATGAGGCTTAAGACTATTAAATGCCATTTTAAGCCCCCAAAAATTTCATATCCCTCTTCTCGTATATCCGCCGACACCCCGGACCGTTGTCATATCTTTAGCCGACACGTTCTACATTATATATTAGATATCTAAATTAGACGCTACTCATCTCTCCGGTTGCGCACCTTAACTCCTGCCGCACAAGCGCAAAGAAAATCGCAGATTCCTTGACTCTGTTAAATCTCATGATGTCAGAAGCCCTTGATATAAAGCCCATTAGCGTTAAAGCTATAGGTAGAGCACAAATGGCCTGTTTAAGATGTAGAACACAGAAAATGAAATGCTCTAAAGGTACGTAAAATTAGCTCCTAAATTGGGACCAATTCCCCCCGCTTCCTCCCCCACCTACTAACAGTTCAGAACACCCTAAATGTAAAAGTTGTTTAAATGCTAATAAAGACTGTGAATATCCTATAAGAGAAAAGAAGCTTGTGCTTTTAGATTCCCAGTTCCAGAAAATCCAATCCCGAGTGAAGTTCCTTGAAAATGAACTAAGGAAAGCCACCTCCGGTTCCGCTGCTGCTGAAAAAGTTGACTCTTCCAACTTTAACGACTTGGTAGAAGAGTATATTGATCCATTTGATGATGAAGTTCATGAAAATGATTACTTTGGTAAGGCAACATGTCAAGTGTTTGATAGCTCGTTGAATTCGTTTTTATTTCAGTTCACCAATAGTACTGCCAATGATAATTATAGTGCTCAGAACGTCAGATATTTCCAACAAGATCCCAATGCTGACAAGCCATTTTCTGGGGTATTGATGTTGCCTGATAAAGAATATGCCATTTTTTTGGTACAAAAAGTGGTGGATTTCCTTGGATATGAGTACTATTTCATTAACCCCGATGAGTTTATGAAGAAGCTCAATGATACTTATGACTTGGCAATGGATAAAGATCCTCAATGGGTATGTTATCTATTGATTTGTTTGGCTGTAGGTGAACAATATCTTAATGAGTCTTCCGATGGCAATCCTCCAGGAATGAGATTCTTCATGCCTGCTCTTCAAATTTTCAGAAACTATTATGAGGCTCCAAGTCTTGAATTCATTCAAACTTTGTTGTTATTGGCATTTTATCAACAAGGATTGAATCGGGTTAATGCAGCATTTTCATTTTATGGATTGGCTTTAAGAAACTCATTGTTGATGGGGCTCCATCGCAAAGTGAATGATCCAAAAGTATCTTTATATGAACGAGAGAAAAGAAGAAGAGTGTGGTGGACGACGTTTATGATGGATAGTGTTTGGTCTGCTAAATTGGGGCAACCAATACATGTTCATATTGAAGATACTGACGTTGAAATGCCTGATCTTGAGCCTGTTAAATTGGGATTTAATGATGATTTTGATCCTGAATTGATGAGATCCAATATTAAATTATGTTTCACTTTGGGTAACATCATGCGTAAAGTATATACAAACAACTCTTCTAAAGGTATAAATTTAAAATCTATCTTGGAATGTCTTGATGAACTAGATAATTGTCAAAAACTGTTACCTCCAAGAATTAAAAATAGTTTATTTATGAGTAAAAATCGACTGGCTGCAAACTTTTATCTTCGAATGAATCAAGCATTGATGATTACTACTCGACCTCTTGTACTATCTATATTTAAAGGGATTTATGAAGAAAATCTGATTACTAGAAGAGTTATTCAAAAATGTACTATAGCAGCTAAAACCACTATTGATATCTTGGTTAATTTAAAGAGTAATGGCTGGTTTTCAACTTTTGGGTTTTGGGACGCCCAATATTGCTTTTCGTCTTTATTGATCTTAATAATGAGTAGTTTATCTGGACATCAATTCTCTCAAATAGAGATTGGTAGAAAGATAAATGGGTATATGAAAGATGCTGGTAATTTCACTGCTCAAGAGAATGATATGAGATTGAAAGAGTTGGATGAGTTATTGACTAAAGTTAACTCTCAAAGAGGTAATTTCCAAAATGTGTATCCTCAAAATCCTCTGTCTGTAGTTGATCCTAATCTTAACTCTCAAAACTTGAACTCCCAAATAATAAATTCTCAAAATATGGGTTCACAAGGTCTACAATCATCGCTTAGTATGGAACCAACACCACCTTCAGGTATCCCTACACCACAAAATATGATGTCTGGAATATCACTCGGTGGTGAGGCAATGGTTAATCATGATTTGGACTTTGGAGTTTCCGGGATTGGTGATAAAAAGAGCCCGATAACGGCGCTTATTACAGAGATATCTAATAATATATCACATGATTCTAGGAGAAGCTCAAATAGTCATAATAGTCAAAGTCCTGGACATGCCCAAAATACTCTTCAATTAAGCTCATTAAATTTAAATAATGATTATCATGATAATAATCAACCGTATATAAAGCCCGAGTTTCCTCCAGATACTTGGAATTCATTGGTACTGAACTTCCAGTATTGGGATCTGGGAATGAATTACCAACCTTAGATTTGTCATAAGCCTACTTCTGCGCCAGCCGTAGCTAAATAGACTTTTTAGATAATGCACTAAATAAATATTTTATTAATATCTCCAAACTAACCAAATTAACCGTTAAAATAATCTCTATTGTCCTGATCTCGGTAACGTGCCGCTGCCTTTAATCGTATACGACTTCCGTTTTTATCTGTAGATAAGCACGGACAACAAAATCATTTTACCGCCTTATCAGAAAAGTCGCGAGACTGATAAAGACATACAAGACATTTAATTTCACAATATAAAGTGTAACAAGAACCTTAAAAGTTTATTTTATTAGACAGGCTTTAATTAAAGTTAGATTTATTGATTGGTTTTTCAACAAAAATCAATTTAAGTTAGTTGAACTTTCCAATTTTTATAACCCATATTAACTTTCTGAAAAATTTTTCACTATGGTATCTTGGTCTTCAATTAAAGAGTCATTAAAAGTCGATACTCAACCGGCTTCTTTTAGTGATGGTATACTTCCTTCAAATATTTCCCTTGATCCTGTTCCAATAAATAGCTCCCAAAGAAAATGGACATGGCCTTCTATCTTGGGATTTTGGATAGCTGAAGCCTTTAGTATTTCTATGTATCAAGTCGCTTCCAGTTCTATTTCGGCTGGGTTATCTCCAGGGTTGGCTATTGCTGCTATCATTGTAGGACATGTCATCGTATGTATTCCTGCCATGTTCAACGCATATGTTGGTGCTGTTAGGGGGATAAATTTCCCAATCACTATGAGATATACTTTTGGTGTAAGAGGAGCTTATTTTGGGGTCTTTGTTAGAGGTGTAGTGGCACTTATTTGGTTTGGTACTCAAACGTATCAAGGTGGTTTATGTGTAGATAGTATGATAAGAGCTATATGGCCATCGTTTGCAAGATTTCCTAATAAATTACCTGAATCTGCACATGTGACTTCGGCTCAATTATTATGCTTTTTCATCTTTCTTTTTCTTCAATTACCAGTTTTATGGTTAACTATTAACCAATTAAGAATCTTCTTTTTTGCTAAAATTATTATAATGCCAATTTTTGGTATTGTTTTATTTGCTTGGGCTGTATCTCAAGCTCATGGTTTCGGTCCAATTTTTAACCAAGGAAACCATATCTTGGATGGTACACCAACAGTGGTGGTTTTCTTTAGATGTATGACATCTGCCATTGGTCCTAAGGCTACTTTGGCTCTTAATATCACTGATTTTACAAGATATGCAGCTAAACCAAAACAAGTATGGTGGCCTCAATTTGTTGGTTTGGTTATTCTTGTTACTTTATGTGGGATTTTGGGGATTGTAGTTACCTCTGCAACTAAAGTTATTTATGGTGTTGACACCTGGAATCCTTTAGAAGTTTCTGATTTATGGAACAATAGAGCTGCTCAATTCTTTTCTTCATTCTGTTGGGCTTTGGCCATTATTGGTACAAATATCTCTGCCAACTCTGTATGTTTTGCTAATGATTTATGTCTTTGGTTCCCTAGATACATTACACCAAGAAGAGGAGCATTTGTTTGTTGTATCATTGCTGTTGCCGTTAATCCATGGCAAATTCAAAATAATGCTGTTAGTTTCTCTAAATTTTTGGGTGGTTATACCATCTTTTTAGCACCACCAGCAGCCATTATGATTGTCGATTATTATATCTTAAGAAAACAAGTATTGGACTTACCTGGTTTATACCATATGAAAGGTCCATATTACTTTTTCAAAGGGTTTAATATTCCAGCTTTCATTGCCTTCTTTTGTGGAATTGCTCCAAATTTACCTGGTTTAGCCTGGGCTACTGGTAATAATTCAATTCCTAAAGGTGCCGTTTATTTATACTCCTTCAGTTACCCAATTGGAGTTGTAGTTTCAGGAGTAGTTTATTATGTACTTTGTAAATTATTTCCAAAATTATGGATGGCAGATCTTGAAAATGTTCATGATACTGAACCATATTATGAAGAGACACCAGTTTCTGATGGTACTTCACTTACAAGTTCTAATGAAAAATCAAATATTAAAGTAAAACAAAGAACTTTTGCAGAGATATAACACGAGTAAAAATTTATAGACGTTCTTTACAGGGAGACAAAAAATAGGCTGGATTAAATAGAGTTTAATAAAAAGGTTTTGGTAATGTTGATCGCATCAACTGCATAGAAGTGTTCTCTCGCATCGCATCGCATCAAATAATTTTTCAGATCAATGAATAATGATACCTCGTTCAATACTACCATAAATGGATGGGTTGAAACAGGAGATCATGAACTATGGCTCCAAATGGCGGCTGATAATAAAATCAACTCAAAAAACCTGTGGAATTTAGCATTAATTGACTATTTTTATAATCTTTCCAAACAGCCAAACATCAACTTCCAAAAAGCGTCTGCTATACTAGATGGGTGCATAAAAATCTATTCCTCGAGAGTTGACTCGGTAGCCACCGAGACGGGTTCATTACTTAGTGGTTTGGCTTACGATAAGCCATTTCATTCTCTAGATACGGATATAACAGAGCCAGAGCCGGTGAATAAACCTCGTAATACCAAAGATTCTACGCTTGTAACGTCATTTTCAAAGATTAAATCTAAAAATATAGAAAAGGAACTTTTGGTTGATCCTATTTTTAAGAAAACCGTTGCTGACTTCGACGAAGGTGGTGCTAAAAGTTTATTGTTAAATAGTCTTAGCATTAACGATGATGGAAGGTTGGTTCTAGATACATCTGAGCCACCAGTAAAGAAAGAGGTTTCAAAGCCAACCGAATATGAAGATGAAGACAAGATCCATCCATTTCATTGGGATAGACTTCGGAACATTTTTTATAAAAAAGGGTCTACTCGTGAACTTCAAATATGTGAATCGATGAATGCATTAAAAAATATGATCCAAGAGGACCGTACTGAAGTCACCAAGCTCAATGATGATGTCGGTGATGCATTTGACTACGATTTAAGTGATAACGACGACTATAACGATTACAATGATTATAATGATATTAACGAATTTAATGAATATGAGGTAACTAGTATACCTGATTATGACATGATGGAATATTTTAACAATAATTTCAGACCTAATATAATGAAATATGATTACTGGAAGGTGAAACAAATGAAATTCAAGCCAACTGCAGAGAAACGGGTCCGGACGTCTAGGGAAAAATCTCCAGATTTAATAGATTTCACTACACCTATGAAAGACTCGGAAGAGACTCTATTTGAAGATGAAATCTTCAGTCAAACCATAGCAAAGATTTCGATTCCTTTGGTTCATAGACACGATGGTGAAGCACATAATTATTATTGTTTGCAAGATACCAATGTCAGCACTAATAAGATGATTGAACTATATACTAAAAAACGAATTAAACTTAAAAGTTTCAATAAACGAGTTAAAGGAGGATTACAACAAGACATTGGAAATGAAATGGCAAATTCAGAAGGTAATGCTATGGCTTCAATGGAAGATTTTGCAGAGCCCAATTTTGATTTTGTTGAACCTTCAAGGATTCTTGATGAAATAACTCGAGAAGATATAGCCGAATTGAATATAGATGAGCCTACTAGATTCAAATTGAATCATGAAAAGATATCCAAAAGAATAGATGTTAAGCTTATTAAAGAGACAATGATGAAACACTTGAAAGAGGGAACTAAGCTCAGTGAACTTATTGAACATATCCCCCAAAAATTAAATGGATCTACAAGTGTATACTTCATATGTTTATTACATCTATGTAACGAACAGAAAATGGAGCTTGAACGAGTAGGTGATGATTTGATGGTTTTAGGAGTCAAAACCGAAGACGATAATGCATCCGCCGATGGAGAGGAAAAGGCATCCGGCAATGAAGAGGAAAATGCATCCGGCAATGAAGAGGAAAATGCATCCGGCGATAAAGAGGAAAATGAACAGGAATTTCATAGCATGGTACTCAATAGTACTACCCAGAACAGCATATTACAGCACTAGCATAGAATAATCTCTACATATCATAGAATAATCTCAACTACATACTTGCATATACACTCACGCTTTAGTCTTACATTATCTACTCATTATCTATTCTACTTTATCTGACATCACCTGTTTAACAGGTTCAGTATCATTAATGTACAATTTATGTTCTTGTATATACCGTATCACAGAGTTGGGTAATAAGTATTGTACAGACATCCCTCTCCTAATAAATAATCTAATCTTAGTAGAAGAAATATCATTATAAATCAATTGCTTGATAACCAACACATTCCTTCGGTGTTCATACATAATATCATGACTCAACAAGAAACTTCTAACATCAGAACCTGTTCTTTCTACTATCAAGCATCCGTATTTACCCAAAATATGATGTAAATCTAAATCGGCCCAAACATCGGGCTCTCCCATTGACTCAATTAAATCACCACCAGCTAATAACATGATTTTAACGCCTCTTTTAACGCCATTTTCACCAACTATTCCTCCTCTTTTGATGTTGATTTCTTCATTGAAATGGTCCAATACTAAAGCGGTTCTAGTATATTTAGGCTGTAAACTCTCCCAAGCATCAACCATTAACCATGAACTAGTACGTTCACATGCCAATTCACACATTCTGACCCGATGGTGTGCTGGAGCTAATCCTTGTTTCTTATAATTCGAACTCACAGGACTATAATAACCTCCAACAACCTCAAATCTCGTTTGTTCATTGATAGCATCCAATGCCATCTCAAACATTCTCAAATGTAAGTAGGTGATGGGTGAAAAACTCCCACAAGCAACAATTACCAACGGATATTTCGATGAATCGTTCAATTTCGTTGCTAAGCGATGCGTAGGGAATTGATAGTCTTCTAAAGTTTTGGCTTGTCTTTGGATTCCGTGGGGGACTTCTTCTAAATCAGCAATCTGGTTTCTTTGAACTGTGGCAGTTGGTGGTAAAACAAACGATTCCCTATCTTGACTATCGTTAATGCTTGCATCATTGACTTTCTCTGAATCACTTGACAGGTTTGAATCGACCAATTCGGTATGTTTTATTGGAATTTTCAGGTGCTTTGAAGATTTATGCGCTGAAGATATTGATGGATGTGGAGGTGGGGCGTCAACTGGATCTCCCATATCTGCTAATACTAACGGTTGGATTGGTGCGTTTGCAGGGATTCTAGAAGAAGGTGCCGTTGGCTCTATGTTGGGGTTCAACGAAGGCGGTGTGAAGTTTGGATCGTTAGTTGGGTCCATTATTTATGAGAATTTTTTTTTTTTTTTTTTCCTGTCGCTATCTCTCACCCCGCCGATCGGAGTTGCTAAACTCCCATTCGGGATTAAGATAGCTTCGGACCGGTGTTTGGCAGGTTAGGTGGGGTGGGAAACGGTTATAGAGGTTATTGGCTATAATTGATTTACGGTGATTAGACAGTGGTTGCAAATTACTGGTATCCAATTGTGGTGTCTTATGAGAATTGTGGATCTGTAGGACCGGAATCGCCATGTCCGGTAATTGCTCATACAATATATTCAATACAAAACTTTTATTCATCTATATCTTCGTACTTATCTAAACGGTCTTCAGCTTTATCTTCATCTTCAATCTTGACCCCTCCACTGACGGAGAATTGTCCTCCTGCACCAATAAGTAAAATATCATGGTGTTTGGTTGCAGTATTAACAATACGAGTTGGTTTATCTACATCATCATCTAATGGACCTAATCCAGGACCATAAGTTTCGGCAAATCCCCAACTATAAACCATCCCATCGGTTGTAATTGCAAACGAATGGTGACTACCAGTACCAATGGCTTTACATTTAACCGAATCGTTCCCAATTTTAAGTTTGACTGGGATTGGAATGGCTCTAACATTACCATGTTGATCTTTAAATACATTTGGTGGTAATGAGTCTTCAGCAACACCCACTTCTTTCATATCGTAACGTCCCCATCCATAAACATCACCTGATTTGGTTAATGCTAAAGAATGGTGTTCACCACCTACAATTTCAATTATTTCTTTACCGCTTAAATCGTCAATTAAAGTTGGTTTGGTGATTAATGAACCATCTTCTAATTCTCCCTTGGAATTAGTTAAAGCACATTGACCAAATTGGTTTAATCCCCAAGCGTAAACATTATCACTATGATCAATGGCGAAACAGTGGAAATCTCCACTGGCTATATACTTTATATTATATAAACCAAATTGTTGTGGTTCTAAAGCCTTATAACGATGTCTTTCCAAGATTTTTCTACCCAATTGAAATTGTTGACCATTCCCCCAAGCATAAACAATTCCTTTCGAATCCAAAGCTAAAATATGATCTTTACCACCAGCCAATTGAACAATATTCTTTAATTGGTCCATCTTTAAAGGGCTCTTTTGAACCTTGATTTCGTCTCTTAAAAACCCTAATAACCCTTCACTGTTTCTGAAACATCCCCAAGCATAAACTTCTCCTGTTTCGAATAAAGCAGCACTTAAGTTATCGGTTGCAATTATTTGAACAATCTTACCCTTTGGTAAATTTTCAACCTTACCTGGGGTCGATTCAGCAGCATTTAAATCCCCATCTTCGTCTTCGCTATCATTTGCAGCATCGATATCCTTCAAAACTTCTTTGGCTTTAGAAGTATCTCTTCCTAAAACCCCACTATCATTTCCACCCCAGGACCATAAGTTATTATTGGAATCGAGCGCTAATGTATGCATCCCACCCACGGCGAAATCGACGATTTTGGCTCCACCTAAAGCTTCTTTGGTTAAATATGGATTCAATCTTGGTCTCTTAACTTCTTTGTTCTTTGCACTTGGACCTAAACCTAATTCACACATGGATCCAGTTCCCCAAACGAAAATATCTAATGGGGTCTTTTTAGGAGTTATTAATTGGTTTACCGAAGGTAATTTTGAGTACGAGTGAAGAATGTTTGAAGATGTGGTGATGGACTTTTGTTTTTTAGCATGGCTTTTCCCATTTAAGTCTGGGGTGCCTGGTCTTCTCTTTCTTTCTAAAGCAACCATGGCGTGTTTTCGATGAGATCGCATTCGACAGCGAAGAGCGGCTCGTTTATGATGAATGTCGCGATGACATTGGTGGTGAAGAGCTCTAGACGTAGAAGGGTGTTGTAGGCATATGAAGAGTAGCGAGAAGAGGGTGAGTTATTTTCTATTTTATAGTTAAAGGCACTATTGTATTTGATTTTATCCTGCTTTGGCTCTTGTACTGGTTCTTGAACGTAAACTCTTTCACTTCACCCATCTAAGACACTCTCAGACACTCTCTCTCAGACATCGCGACATTTTGCAGCCATTCATATGGGTATCGTTTATTAATTTACTATTAACTTAACTAGCTACTAGTTTATCATTAACTAGCTACTAGCCTATTATGAACTACTTTCCTAGTTCAATCTATGCGCAGTTGGCAAATCGTATCCTTCTCTCTTATGCTGCCATTTACTCTTGGTTTCCACGAAAAATCTAGCAGATTGTTGCATTAAGTATCCTGATGATCCAATGGCTCTAATAAATGATAATATAGCCACAGACCATAAAATTAATCCAAGATAATAATTGTTCTTGGTTTGGCCTGCTTTGAATACTTGTAACATAGTCATTATAAATATTAAATTAGCAAGCATCCAGATTAAAACAACTTTGGTTCTAACATCTTTAGCATAATCTTCACCAGCAAGTTCTTCAGGACCTTGGTTAGGAACTGCAACTTTTTTATTGGCTCTTTTGGCTCTAATATTATATAAAGTTTCCAAATAAATTTCATCAATATTAACATCAAGAACAACGGCTTCGAATTCACCTTCTTCATTCTTTTCAATAATATATTGATTTGATAAATCTTCTTGTGGGTTATTATCACCTTTAGTACCCCATGAAACATCATGAGTGTTACAGAAAGCAAAAATTTGTAATGTACAAGTATAAGATGGAACCATCAAGAAATATTGAATGGAACAAGTAACCATATGCCATGGATCCATATAAAGAATAGACATAATAGTATACAATCCATAAGTGGATAATAATGCTACAACCACACTTATAAACACATAAGTACTTGAATCATCTACACCAAATCTGCTAATTGTTGATGCAACAAAGAATAAACCAACAATTAACGCATATAATCCACAAAGTGTTAACAAAATAATTAAAGTTTTGAATATAGTTTTAGAACCTTGAGGTCTATTACCAATAGAAACAATAAATAATGATGTCAATACACTTATACAAAGATAATTGAATATGGTAAAGATCCAGAATCCTCCATTATGATCAATTTCATCAATTAAAGCACCAGTTAAAAAGTAAAATGTTAAGTAGAAATTACTTAATGAGAAAAAGGAAAAGATTAAAGTAATAGTTTGGTAAAGGAATAATACATGTAACCAGAATTTCCTAGCCATTGAATGGTCAGTCCACCAAATCTTCTTAAAATTACTTAAAGAATATAAGGCAGCAAAGAAAGCACCATTAATCCATCTTCTTCTTTGGGATAAAAATTCAGAAATACTTTCAGGAACATCAGTTTCAGCAGTTGCCAGTTTAACAAATTTTAAAACCCAATTTTCATTCTTTTTAGCAACTAATTCCCAACATAAAATTCTATCTTCAGCTAAATACATATTAGCCTCGAAGAAATTGGTTTTAGTATTAGAATGACTCTTTTTGGTGTTTAATAAATCTTCACCTTTAAAGTATGAAGCCAAAGGACCAGTTCCATCTTCATTGTTGGTTAAAGCAATGTATCTGTACGCTGATAACGCACCAGGTAACACACTGATATAACCAAATAATGATTCTAAAGGTTTATCTAAAATATTAGACATCTTATACTCAAAGTTCTGAGATGCAACTAATGGGTTAGTTAAGTTAATCCAACCTTTACCTTTCATGGCTTTAATTTCACCTGCAGCTCCAGCAACATTAGAATCTCTATCAAAAGCTTTCCATAAATTATAGATAGCATGGTTATCTGGTTTGGTACCAACATCCAATAAAACAATAACATTAGGGTCTAAAATTGGACAGAAAGCATTGAATAACCATCTATGACTATTAATTTTCTTTTGATTTTTCTCTTTCAAACAAAACAAAACTTGTACTGGGGCCAAAGATTTTTCATCACCTTTGAATTTTAAGTTTTCATCAATTGAAATTTGAGTAGTATATTCGAAAATATGGGCATTAACCTTTTTATTGTTAACATAAGGTCTTGCTAAATTACCTTGGTAACAACCAGTAGCAGTCAATAATTGTAACACAGATTCGTTGATTTTGTTTCTACCATCAGCAACAATAACAACTTGAATTTTCTTCCAACTTTCTTTACCCCAAACAGAAGATTTGTTTCTGGTACATAAATGAGCAATGTTCTTCATGACTGCATGCATTGTTCTGGCAAAGGCATATTCATCTTCATTATACATGGTAATACAAATAACCAATTCGGTTTCACGATTATATTTGGCAGCTCTTAAAGAAAATCCATCTTTAATGAACTCATCAGGCTCAGAAGTACAAGCTGTATAAGTCATGTTGGTGAATTCACCAAAAGGTGATTCGGTTCTGGTTAAAACCTTTCTTAATTCTTCAGGAACAGGATTATCTAACACCAAATTACCGGTTTTACCATCAACCAATCTAACCTTTCTTCTGGTCAATGTTTTTTCTCTAGTTGGTTTATAACCAGATTTGATATTTTGCATCATATTCCCATCAATAGAAGCTCCGAAATAATCACTTTCACCAGGTTCACTGGATGAAGCACCAGAGTATTGGGAATGATAAGCAGTGGATTCAGAATATAATGATTTCTGTTCCATATCTTGACCTTTTTCATAAGAATCATAATCATAACTATCTCTTCCGCCCACAGTTTCATCATCATCTGAATGTTGAGGTTCATAAGGATTGGCTTCGGCGTAAGTTTCAGGTGAAAAAATAGGTTGTGGAGGCTCCAAGAAACGTTCACTTCTGTTACTACTATTGACAGATCTATGGCCAAATTGTGAACCACGACCGGTTGGAGATCTTTGTGGAGAGCCTGTCAAATGAATTGACTCATTGTCATCATCTTCATTAATAGCAATACCTGTTTCTTTCTGACGCTTTGGAGACTCTCTAGATGTGAATTGGGCTCTGGCAGTCTTGTTATCATTGAATTGTAAATTAGGAGTATTGGTAAGTAACACGTTATTTGTATTTGTGCTCATTCTTCCACTTCTGGTGAAGATATCAGGGGATTGTCTAACAGGAGAGTTGGCTAAATTACTTTGGGGGAAGGCCATAAAGTCATCATCATCATTATCTTCTATCACCGGTTTATACCGTCTGGGACTTGATCTGTCCACAAAGGCAGCATTAGGGTATGAGGGCTGTTTATCATCGAAAGGGTTATCAAAAGGACCAGACATGATATGTAGAATTTTTACAGATGTTTGGAGATATATAGCTCATTTTTGTTTATTTGTTTTTGAAACTTCCCGATTGGGAACTGGGTGAGGCGTGGACGCCAGTGAGGTTTAGCGAGATCTGGAGCCTTTGGTGGGTCCCGGCTTGGCCCCAGTCTACCGTTTCTCCATGGCGTCTGTCTCACATGTCTTAAACCGTGTTTACACTCTTTTCTGTCGTGCACCTCATCAAGCGCTAGTTTGTTCTCATGCATAGTTGATGCATCTACTCTTCGCACTGACAATCTGCACTCCCCAGATACACCATGGATGATGATAGAACGTCGCTAGTGTCGACCATAGGGTTTACCAATCTAAAAAAATATGATACAAACACCTCTGTAAACACCTCCACATCAGTTTCGTCAAAACCAAACCCTTTGAGTCGTTTCTTTACCAGAAACAGGTCCAATACTACTCTTGAAGATATGGACCATGAAGACGATGATAACGATAGATACTCTTTACAGATCGAGAGGAAACCGTCCCATGTGTTTCGGTTAGCCCAAAAGACCAAAAGGAAAATGATGAACACCAAAGATTTGACGGTACAGACCGATTTAGTAAGAGAACCTCCATCTATAAATAGGAAACAGGCAGTCAATTCGCCTGTTGCAACGTTACACAACTTGTTCCATCGCTCCAATACCATCACCAGTAATCCAGATTCCGTGGAAGAGCCTGTTCAACGTAGTTTCGTCACTTTATCGTCCAATAACTCCAATAGTAAGATCGTTGATGCTCATTTCGCTCAAGTATATAAGTTCACCGACCCCAATTTTTCTATAGAAGATGAAAGTGAAGATACTGAACTATATAAGAAGCTATTTATGCCTGCAGACCAGGTTTTCAAGCTGAAAATCCCTAGAAGTCCCGGGGTTTTTGAAGAAGATCTAGTTTCAACCGATACTAAATTCTGGAATAACCTTCTTTCCATCATTAAACCTGTAATCTTACAATCTCAACAGAAACCTCTTTCTAATGGTATCAAGGCCCCTCAATTGACGATGTCTGAGGAAGAAGTGGCGCTTTTTATTAAAGAAAACTATGTAAATTACTTGGAACTGGAAGATGAAGAATCTGATGATTTAAAGTCTCGAGAGATCAACCAAGATTTAACTTCTTTCTTTAATAAAACTTTAACTCTTTTTGCTAAAGATTTCAAACTTAATGTCGATGGACCATTGGAATCTTTACAAAAAGAATGGCTTCGTTTACAAGGTCAATGGCTTTATTTCCGTAACCATATTTACTATTATTTGCTAGATTGTTTCTATTTTTTATCTGGAGCGATCATTGTGATCAAATCTGGAATCTCTGTAGAACAATTGCTTTTAAATGCTTTTAAAAATGTTATAGTAAGGCCCTTTTTAGAAGTTCGTAAAAAGATTGGTAATGATGATGGACAATTCTTATTAACTTACAAAAATGGCAAATTATATGATAATATTATCCAATGTTTTGGTATTATCAACACTAATTTGAACTATAGTAACGAAAATTCCGACTTTATAGATGTTTTCACCTGGTTAAATGAACTACAAGATACTTCTTCTACAGGTGGAGACAATGTCGCAACGTGATTATATCCATGTCGTATCGCTTGTTATCAACGGTGCGGAAATTAATGAGAAAAAATTTCAACGCGTACCATGCTGCTTCCAGGACCGTTGAAACAGAACCTTATGGCTTCTGAGATTAATTTTCTAGCAGAAAATGAAATGATCCAGATCCTCCCCAGATACTCAATGAAATCAATCGAATTAATTGGAACAAAAATCCCCCATCTAAGAGCCTTAAGAAGACAATCCATTCCTATTTGGGTAGCTTTAATCTTAAAATCTCAAGGTAAATGTAATATAGTGCCGCCCGATTGGCTAAATCTTCTCCATTTAAGAAACAAATACGATGAAGAAGTGAAAAATCCTCATATTTTCAGTGAATTACCTTGGCATTGGATGGAAATTAGTAAGATTCTATTAACTAAAGCACCAGATGATTTATCTGACCCTACACATCAATTAAGATCTATAATCCAAGATTTAAGAGAAATACGATTGGTTAAGATCAAGAAAGGGTTGAAGCTTTTGAATGAATCCAATATCACCTTAACTGGACTTTCATTAATGGAAGTTAATGAGATACGGCCTTTTATGCTTGGAGTGATGAATAAATTGAGAGTTTTGGATGAAGCGGTCCATGAAGAGGACGAAGAAGAAGATTACGATGACGATGATGATGATAATTAGACAAACATTAGATGCTGGTGTCTAATCTTATATATGTCCATAGCTAGCATAATCCAGCGCATAATTACGCTGTTAAATACATACGATCCCCGGATTTAGTTATCACCAGTGCGCTCTGAAAAAAATTATGAGTAAATCTAACCTTGCTAAACAGCTAGTGTCAAATCTCGAGAAACACGAACGAAGGACAAACACAAAACGTAATTTAATATTATCGATCCTTAAGAGTACAGCCACGAAAAGAGAAACCAGAAATTACCTTGAAAAATACCAAAACCAATTCATCTATAATGATGCTAAATTAAATAAAGAGAACCAAAGGAACCTTTTCATAAATAGGTTTCTTCAACAGAAAAATCCTTTTAATAACATTTATGATGAAGAAGAGAATAGAATTACAAAAATCCCTTTAAGAATCGCCATTTTCAAGATCGCTTTCACTGATATAGACTCTTCCTATTGGCCAGGGATCCAAGAAACTTTAAAAAGGTTAATAGGACTTGGAATAAGTCCAATTATTGTGTTAGATTATGATGAACAGCTTGGTCAAAGTTTCAAATTGAACGAATTGGTGGCCATTAGTCATGGGAATAAGGTGTTGAAGCATTTACATGAGATCAATCCAAGACTAGTAAGAGGTATTTTCTCTCAAAAAGATGGTAATTTCCACACAAACTTGACACAGGTTCTTTTACCTTTATATCAAGAATTCGTTCCAATAATATTGCCTATTAAATTTGAAGTAAATGATTCGGAGCAGGTTTTTATTGGTTCAGAAACAGTATTCTCTCAATTATGTCAATCTTTATTAACTAAAAACGATCTTTTATCGATTGAAAAAGTGGTTTTTGTGGATCCTCGTGGTGGTATTCCGTCAATTGAAAGAAATCAGACGAGTCATGTGTTTATAAATCTCTCTCAAGAATACTCTGATATTTTATCTGAATTATATATTGGGTTCCTTGAACCAACAGTTCGAGATCTTCATATCAAGAACTTAATGACCGTTGATAAACTCTTGTATCAAATCAATAGATTATCAAGTAATGATGATACTACTGCCATTATCACCACACCTGAAATCACATCTGTTAATGATGATTTATTAAATCCTATCATCTACAATGTATTAACAGATAGACCAATTATATCATCGTCCTTACCTCTGTCATTTAAACGGACACCAAAACTTTCCACTTCAGTTCTTAAACATGGAATCAAAGTCCAAGTTCTAGATCAATGGAATTATGCCAAACCATTCACACTTACCAACTTAATAGAAGATGAATTAATAGATAAAGACCGTTTTTTCGGGTTAATAGAGGATTCATTTGGTAAGAAGCTTGACACTGACACTTATATTAATAGAATCAACAACTCCATCAAAACCATTATATTGGTTGGAGACTATGACGGCGGTGCTATCATCACCAATGAAGTAATTGATGATAAAAAAGTAGCGTATCTTGATAAATTCGCTGTGGCAAAGAAAAACCAAGGACTTCCTGGACTTGCTGATATTATCTTTAAACTTATAGCCCAATCTAATCCCCGTGAATTGATCTGGAGATCAAGAAAAAATAATCCAGTTAATAAGTGGTACTTTGAAAGGTGTATCGGATCGGTTGCAAAAAAAGACTCCAATTGGAAAATATTTTACACCGGAGAAATATTTAGAGAACCTATTGCACTTAAAGATAAATCAGGCGCCACAAATATCGCTGAAAAGCTTCAAATATACACAAAGGTGTGTGAATCTATAGAACCATCTTTTAAATAGCATTTTTATATTTATATATAGACATCGTAAATGTGGGGAGACTTGCGCGAGATGTGAAAATTTATTGAAAGATCATGTCACTTACCAAGAGAAAGAACATGAACCAGCCTTCCTTTTCTTCAAATGTGTCGGAAACATCACTGCTCACTGATAAGAATAAAAAGAAGATAACTCTTCATTATTATCATCAATTGGATCATTGGCAGCAAGATAACCATTTTATCAGATCTGGGTATGTTAAAGAGACCAATTCTTTTAAAGGTAGCTTGAAATCCCTTTTATACATCCACAATGAAACCGGTAACATTTATTCTCATTTGGTTCCTTCATTGCTTGTTCTAGCAACAATGCTTTACTATATAAACTTTAAACTCCAGCTATACGATGACTATCTCCATATTTGGGAGCAAGCAAACTTCCTTCAATTCGGAGTTGCTTGTACTTTTTGTTTGGCTATGTCTTCTATTTTCCATTGCATTAAGAGCCATTCCTTAAAAGTGTCCAAATTTGGTAACCAATTGGATTATTTTGGTATCATTATCTTGATCACTTGCTCATTAAACTCCATTGTCTTATTTGCTTATGTTAACGATCCTTTCTGGAAGTATGGCTTTTTAGGCACTTTCTTAACTCTTGGCTCTATATGTACTGTCTTTACTCTCGATAAGAAGTTTTCTTCGCCAGTATATAGACCTATTAGATCTACTATGTTCATATTATTTGGATTATCGGGTGTCTTGCCCATATTGGTTGCATTGAATAAGTATGGGTACGAGGTGACAAGTGAGATGTCTGGACTTAAATGGTTGGTGCTTGAAGGTTTCTTTTATATTTCTGGTGCTGTTATGTATGCAGCTAGGGTTCCTGAAAGGTTTACGCATGTTCACCATGACCCACCTCAAGAGATTGTGGGGCTCTTTGATATATGGGGCCATTCACACCAGATTTTCCATGTTTTTGTCGTTATAGCAGCTTATTGTCATTGGCGGAGCTTGGTGTGTTGTTATCACTATATGCACCAAGTGACCTTGAGTTAGACAGAAACTGACATACTTGAGCCAAATTAGGCATGGAACAGAGACGATGGTACTAGAAATTAGAGAGTGTTTCTGTTAAAGTACAAGTTGGTTCCTTGTTATAATGTAATTATTTGACAAATATTCATACTAAGAAGCTTCTTCTCTTGCGCACATTTATAGTTATTTCTAATTAATTTACGTTTTGCAACCATTCAATCTGCGAGATTGACAGAAATGAAAAATTATCGCGATAATGAACCATTTAATCATAGTGCCATGTCATGGTATATGGAAAGGAGGCCCTTCCAAAGGAAAAGATAAAGAAGAATGGTTCCTTGCACCATTTCAAATTGAAGGGGATGATCATTTATGTTTTATAGACCATTTAGAAAAAGCATTGGCTGTTGCAAACACCGACCAAAATTCTTCAATCGTTATCTCAGGTGGAAGAACCAAAAAAGACTCCCAAATAAGTGAAGCTAAATCCTACTACAATATTCTTGAAGCCAATGGTAATACAATTGATAGAATAATTTTAGAAGAATATGCCCGAGACTCATTTGAAAATGTCATTTTCCTGATCTGTAGATTCTATGAAGAGTACCGCCAATATCCAACCAAAATCACCATTACAGGATTTGAATTCAAAAGACATCGGTTTTTAAGCAACCATATTCAACAAGCATTAAATTTTCCTCTAGAAAATGTCAGTTATTTAGGCAATTCACCTACTCCTAAAGAGAACGTCGAAGAGTACTTTAAAGATCTCGAAGAAAGCGAGTATAAGCATGCTGTTAGACACTTTGAAACCGATTTTTATTGTACAAACGATCCATTACTTAAAAAGAAGTTAACAAGAAACCCATACGGTGATAAACACAGTTATTCACAAACAAACCCTCAACTTGAACCATTCTTGTCAGCCATTGACGATAATACCACCATTACAACTTCAGACATACACCAAATCGCTTTGAAAACATGTCCATGGATTGAATAGAGTTATACAACATTAGACAAGAATATACAAGAATATACATGATCCTACTTACACAATACTTACTTCTTATTTAATGCTCTTCTAGCTTGGACAGATTTGGCCAATTTAGTTAACATATCGACTGTAGTTTCCCAACCAACACATCCATCAGTAATAGAAACACCGTATTTCAAACTTGATTTATCTTCACCAGATTTTGGCATACTTTGTTTACCTTCATTAATATTGGATTCAATCATAACACCAATAATAGCATTTTCACCATTGGAAATTTGTTCACAAACAGAATCTAAAACTTTTGGTTGATTTTGGTAATTCTTTTGTGAGTTATCATGAGAACAATCAATCATTAATTTAATTGAAGGATCAGTTGATTTAGAAATAGCTTCTTTTGCAGCTTTAACAGATTCAGCATCGTAATTTGTGATTTTCTTACCACCTCTTAAAATAATGAAACAGTTATCATTACCTTTGGTAGTAGTAATAGCAGCCATACCATTTTTGGTAACGCCCATGAAATGGTGACCTTTTGAAGATGCTTGAACAGCATCTAATGCAACACCTAAGTTACCATCAGTACCGTTTTTGAAACCAATTGGGAATGATAAACCAGAAGCTAATTCTCTATGTAATTGAGATTCAGTAGTTCTAGCACCAATAGCTCCGAAACTTAAGAAATCGCTAAAGTATTGTGGTGAAATAGTATCTAACATTTCAGATCCAATTGGTAATTCGGCCTTACTGGTTAAATCGGCGTATAATTGACGAGAGATTCTTAAACCTTTGTTAATATCAAAAGTGTTATCGACATTTGGATCGTTAATTAAACCTTTCCAACCAACAGTAGTTCTTGGCTTTTCTAAGTAAGCTCTCATGATAATAACCAAGTCATCTTCTAATTCAAGAGATAACTTCTTTAAACGGGCAGCATAATCTAAAGCAGTATCTGGATCATGAATAGAACATGGTCCAACAATAACTAAACATCTGTCATCTTTACCTTTTAAGATTCTAGCACTGTCAATTCTACCTCTAATGACAGTATCTAATGCTTTTTTGTCGGCTTTGATTTCGTGGGATAACAAAGATGGAGGAATCAAAGGATCGTACCCTAAGATTCTGGTGTCATCGTATTCTTCTGGGATAGGAGTTTTACTCATGGTTAACGTGGAGTGAAAAAGTTACATCGACTTTTCTTCGGACCTCATAAATGAGTAATAGTAGTGTGTTCACCAAAGTGAAAAATTTTTTATATAGGCTGAACTTTGGTCAAGAGCGTAGAAACGGGACTAAATGTGGTGATGAGGTGCTTATAGTGGATATAGAGGTGGATAGGGGGTCAATGAGGACACTAGGAGTGGAATATAGTGTTTCCGTGGCGGTCAGACCCTGTAGACCAAAGATGCTCCACGTGCAAATTGAATGGCTGCAGCACGGTATTGGCACTACGGCTGCAAATAGTTTATCCGGTGATGAGTATATTGGGAAGGGGGTGCAAGTAGAAGCATACTAATATAAACCAGTAAATAATACCGTATAAATAGAGCCATCAAAGCCCTAATATCCAATCAAAAGCCCAGAAATACGTGGCCTGACTATTATTTTCTTGTTCCTCTCGTCCTTAACTTCATCAAATAACTATCTCGCTAAATGTAAGGTCCAGATGTCGTGCATTATGTCGTAGGTTTCTCGAGACCCATGTCGCGGTCCGCGCTTATCTCTCGTGCTTTAAACAAAAGCCAAATCATGAAGTTGTTCTTATCTGAAGACAGACTTATCTTTATTTGTTTCTTGGGCTTTGGACTCATAAATAACATTCTTTATGTTGTAATTCTTTCAGCTGCTGTCGATATAGTCGGTTCCCACACGCCCAAGGCAGTCGTCCTTCTCGCAGATATCCTTCCCGCATTCATACTTAAACTAATAGCCCCATTTTTCATCCATTTACTCCCCTACCAATTCCGGTTATGGTCGTTAGTGGGCCTTTCATCGCTAGGAATGTTAATAATTAGTTTAACCAATGCAAATGCCATCAGTTCTAAGATCTTTGGGATCGCAATGGCATCCCTTTCGTCAGGATTGGGTGAGTTAACCTTCCTTCAATTGACCCATTATTATAATGAATTGTACTCAATTGGTGGATTTTCAACTGGAACTGGAATGGCAGGCCTTGGTGGAAGCTTTTTGTTTCTTTTGTTGACGAATATCTTTGGATTGCAAACCTGGTTGGTGCTTTTAATCTTTTCTATAGTACCTTTTGGGTTCTTATTTTTATTCTATGGGTTATTACCTGCACCAAATGGTGAAATTGCTGAATATCAAGAACTTCCAACACCAATTGGTCAAAATGGCACCCATAAAACCAAAACCATTAAAGAGCATATAATCCTGACTTTAAATGACATTAAACCTCTTTTAAAACCGTATATGATTCCTTTATCTTCAGTCTACGTGTCTGAATACGTAATTAACCAAGGGATTTCTCCTACACTTCTTTTCCCTCTAGAAGAGCTTCCAAAATGGCTTTTTTCAAGCTATAGAGATATCTATGTAGTATACGGATTTTTATACCAATTAGGAGTGTTCATTTCAAGATCGTCAGTGAATTTCGGTTTAAGATTTAAAAAACTCTATATATTCAGTATTTTACAATTTATTAATGTGCTTATTTTACTTAACCAAGCGGTATTTTATTGGCCATTTGCAAGTATATGGCCATTGTTATTGTTGATCTTATATGAAGGACTTTTAGGGGGGTTTTCGTATGTAAATACATTTGTATCAGTAAGTGAAGAAACCCCTAAGACAAAGAGAGAATTTAGTATGGGATGTGTTGGTATGAGTGATAGTTTTGGTATTGTTGTAGCTGGACTTATCAATTATGGATTAGAAACCCATTTATGTAATATTCAAGTATCAAACGGCAGAGATTGGTGTACTAAAACGGGTCATGAATGAAGTATGTAAATTCGATATTTTCACGTGATGTACCCGGCTTACTCTTGCATATGATGTTGATGATGAAAGAGCTTATATAATATAGCTCAAACAATATGATCTTACTATAATTGTCATTAATAAGGTCTTGTTAACGTTAATAATCTCTAATATACATTCTTTAAGTTACTTTTATCCGATTCATCTTCATAAAATCTTGTCCAACTATAAATGAGTAATTCAAGCCTCACCGGAATTTTCGCTGATAAGATCCACAGTTTTTTTTCGTTGATTTATATGAATATATGGAAAAGATATACTTCAAGAATGAGTAAGAAAGCATCCAGTTTATACAATCCGTACTTCCATAAAAATGAAGGTGAAAAAGATATTTGGTCTTTAATCAATGAAGCCGCCCAAGACGCTGCCGCCAAAAACCCCAGTAGAACTGTCTATAATCTTGGTCAAGGTTTCTTTTCCTATAACCCACCAGATTTTGCTTTAAAGTCCGTTGAACATGCCATTACTAAACCTCAATTCAATCAATACGCTCCTGCTAAGGGAAATGCTAACTTGATTGAAAGTTTAAAACAAAAATACTCTCAAGATTTTGGATATCCAATTGAATCCGATCAAATTGCAATTACCACCGGTGCTAATGAAGGAATGTTATCAGCATTTTTTGGATTTTTGACTTCTGGTGATGAAGTCATTGTGTTTGAACCATTCTTTGACCAATATATTCCAAACATTGAGATGACTGGAGCAAAGGTTAAGTATGTTGAGCTTAAATACCCTGAAAAATTTGATAAAGAAAATGTTTCCGGTGATGATTGGGAAGTCGATTGGGATGGTTTGAAAAATGCCATCTCTGACAAAACAAAGATTTTAGTTTTAAATACTCCTCACAACCCAATTGGTAAAATATTCAATGAAAAGGAATTAGAAATAATTGGTAAATTAGCTATTGAACATAACTTTATTATTCTTAGTGATGAAGTTTATGAAAACTTATATTACCAATCTGAATTCCCAAGACCTGCAACTTTAAAATCCTTACCTAAATTAAAGGATAGAGTTTTAACTGTTGGATCTGCTGGTAAATCTTTTGCAGCCACTGGTTGGAGAATTGGTTGGGTTGTTGGACCTGCCGAATTGATTAAATATGTGATTGCAGCTCATACAAGAATCTGTTTTTCAACTCCTGCTCCTTTACAACAAGCTGTGAGTGAAGCCTTTATTAAAGCAGGCGAGGAAAAGTATTTTGAAGTCACTAGACAAGAATATACTAAAAAATATGAAATCATCACCAAACCATTTGATGAATTAGGATTACCTTATACATCTGCTGATGGTGGTTATTTTATTTTGGTTAACTTTCTGAAAATCAAAGTACCACAAGATTATAAATATCCTCCAAGTTTTGAAACCAAGACTAAAGATTTCAAATTAGCTTATTGGTTAATCAATGAACTTGGTGTAGTGGCCATTCCACCTACTGAATTTCTTCATCCAGATTCAAGAGTTGGTAATGGGTTAGAAAATTGTCTTAGATTTGCTGTGTGTAAAGGTGATGATTTCTTAGAAGAGACTGTTGAGAGACTTAAGTTGTTAAAGGAATATTTATAAGCTATTAATTTTGTAGTATTTATAGAGTAAGTTCAATAATAGATATTACCTATTTACAAGTTATACTACTTCTATATTTTGTTATTCTTTTAAAGTATCTCTACTGTTTGCGCCATTTTTTTAGACAATATTCTACATCTCCAAACTCATCTGGTCCCATTTCATATTCACATTCAGTTTCTGTGAAATCTTGTTCTAAAAGTGACCAAAGGCTTTTTCTTATATCATCAAAATTTCGTCTTAGCGGTAATTGAATCAATATTTCCGTTTCGTCTGTGGTGAATGCTTTAAGTACTTTATGAATAAATAGAGGATGTTCTGCTGAATATATAGGGTCACTTAGAATGATTGTCTTGTAAGTCTTATTGGGGTATTTGCGTTGGAAACTAGTAGGATTAGTCCAATCGAGCTCATCTGCTACAGCATCAACACCATTTAATCCTAGATTTTCTTTTAAATTGGGAATAATCGCTTCAAGGTCTGTGACTGTGACATCTTTATAACCCAATAATAAACATATTATACCTATTAATCCTGTTCCTGCACCAAGTTCTAAAATGGGCTCTTGCAAGTGTAAATTATCTATGAGCTTTTGACCTAAAATAAGACAAGATCCCCAGGTTTTTAACCCCAAGTTATCGCTCGTTAATGATGGTTCCTTAAGTTTTATATAATCTACGCCTAATTTATCCATCCCATTTAAACGGATCTTTCTAATAATCTCTGGTTGAGCAGTTCTACCACAGTTTTCAGAGATTCTCAAGCTAGCCTGCTTATGTATGATACTTATTTGATCCGGATCTAGCCAGTCAAGCTGATTTGAAATCAACCTAGTCATCCAGTTATTATATTCATTAGTCTGTTTTAAACTGCTACTGAAATTGGGTATACTAGCTAGCTTTTCTGGGGTATCTAGTCTAGGACAATAATTTTTCAACCATATAAGCGCTGTATTTATATCTTCAGGTGCCAATTTCTTCTCTTTAAACATCTGTTCTGAGCTGTCAAATTGCTTCTGATCATCCTGGAAGTTCCATATCTCATCTACTGCTAATAGCTTTAGTATAACCAAAAGAACTTCAAATGGAGGTCTCAAATTTATCATTGGGAAGTCTAGGATATGTATAGGCACAAGATCTTCATTATCATCACTCTCAAAGCCATTACTTATTTCTATATCTTTCTTATCATCTGCGTTATATGTAATAGTTTCATATTGTCCTTCATCTTCTTGTTTAGGTGTGAACAAGCTTAGAGGATCGAAAGTCATCGGGTGCGATGAGATTAGATCGAGTACGACGTTATACTTCACACAATAATTCAAAGTAACTTAAAACAGTTTCACAATTTAAGAGATGCCATTCAACAACTAATTACATAATTAACTCATTTTACATTATATATTATATTCTATCTAAAAATCGGTTACCCTACCATTAAATGCCCAGTCATTATACTTCAAAGGATCTTGCTTTGGTCCACCTTTTTCACCTGTTTTAGGATTCACATCCCCTTCAAACTCAGGGATTGTCTTGAGGTATGCAAAAGATCCAATATCTGTCTTTAAATTAGGAGCTTCGGTGTTATTTTGTTCTTGTCCTTGTAATTTTTTATTATATTCATCAATAGCTGATTGAGAATTTGCTATCCGCTGTAATCTTTCAAATTCTTCTTGTTGTTCTTTTGGAAGTTTTGGAGGGCCTGGCATTTGTTCAGGCATGAACTTAGAAGAGTATGGTCTTATAAAAGAACTTCTAATTATTGGTACAAATCTTTTCATCATATTGAATAAAATTGAACTTGAAAAATTTCTAGGTCCGGTCCCGGGTTTTAATCGTCGCGCCCTATTAACTACTTAGATAAAGGTACACCATATGAGAAAAAAGAGTATTAAGCAGAGTATTATACAAAGAGAGTTACGGGGTAGGATCCCTGGGTTATAAGTTTATTTGGAAATTATTATATTTAACCATACTTGGTAATCGGCGTATTACATGTCCGGTATATGTAAGCGGAATTTCCAGACTCTTACTACCCAAATAGGAAATCTGATAAGAGATCAATTTTCCTATATAAAGATTTAACTCTACGTACCTTTTAATATCTTTACTCTGTACCAATGTCATTCAAGTCATTAAAAATAAAGCCAAATAGACTTATTGAAACTATTCATGAAACCGCCAAATGGGGTGCTAAAGGTGTCTGGGGCCCCGAATCAACTCAAACTGGTGTCTGTAGATTAGCTCTTAGCGATTTAGATAAGCAAGTAAGAGACTGGTTTGTTGCTGAAACCAAAAGTTTAGGTTGTAATGTTAAGATTGATAAGCTAGGAAACATTTTTGCCGTTTACCCGGGTAAAAACGAAGGAATTCCAACTGCTGTAGGTTCACATTTAGATACACAACCAACTGGTGGTAGATATGATGGTATCTACGGGGTTTTAAGTGCTCTAGAGTTGGTAAGAACAATGAAAGAGAATAACTTTGTTCCTAATTACCCAATTGCAATTATTGATTGGACAAATGAAGAAGGTGCAAGATTCCCCAAGTCTTTAATGTCCTCTTTGGTATGGGCGGATCTTAGTACTTTAGAAGAGACTTACGAACTTAAATCAATTACTGACGAGGTTCCTGTAACTGTGAAGGAAGCCCTTGATAAAATTGGTTATGTTGGTGAAGAAGAAGTTAGTTATAAGACCAACCCAATCAAATGTCATTTTGAAATCCACATTGAACAAGGTCCCGTTTTAGAGAATGAAAAGAAAAAAATTGGTGTTGTAATTGGAGCTCAAGGTTACACTCGTAATAAAGTTAAAGTCGGAGGTAAAGCTACCCATACAGGTACTACACCATTACAAGCTAGAAGTGATGCTTTATTAGCAGCTTCGCAAATGATTGTAAAGGGTAATGAAATAGCTCATAAATACGATGGGCTTTTCTCTGTTGGTATTCTCAGTCTTTTACCTGATGTTGTCAATGTTATTCCTGATCATGTAGAGTTCGTTGTTGACTTAAGACATGTCGATAATGACAAATTATTCGCTATGGAAAAAGAGTATAAAGAAGAATTTGCAGCCATTTGTAAAACCGCTGGTAAAAAGCTTTCAGTTGAATTTGAACACACAGAAACATTTGAAGCCATCAAGTTTAACGAAACTTGTATTGACTGTGTTAAATCTTCAGCCATTGACTTATTTGGTGAAGATAACATATTAGAGATTGTTAGTGGTGCAGGACACGACAGTTGTGCTACTAGTACCAAGGTGCCAACATCAATGATTTTCATTCCTTCAAAAGATGGTGTTAGTCACAATCCAGAAGAGTATTCCACACCAGAAGAAGTCGCTCAAGGGTTTGAAGTATTGCTTAACGCAGTATTAAAATTTGATTCTCTTAGAACCGATTAAATATACGCATAAAATAAATACCTTATCTCTACCTCATCGCGAACTATGACGACTTTTCCTGAACCTCCACCACCACCACTGGTGGTAGCAAAGGACCCAGAAGTTATAAAAACCTTAGATGAACGGCTACTGTTTGATAAAGAGAAACAAGTTTGGTTACTTGTCGATGGAAGTGAAGAATACCAGTATAATTTCATCGTTAGCAAGTGGATTAAGATAAGAAAGCATGTAATGGATGACGAAGAAGCGGAAGAACAGGCCAACATCGAGGAAATTAAACAATTGAAGAAACAAAAACTCGATCAAATGAAACAAGAAATCAATCTGTATAAGAAAAAAGAGAACAAGGGTGTCTTTATATCTAATCTTCCTGCTATAACTGTCGAAGAGCTAGTGGACGAATTTACCAAGTATGGTGCTATAGCTTTGAACCAAGACGATGAACCTCGGGTTAAGCTTTATTACGATGATAAAAAGGTGTTTAAAGGAGAGGCATTGATCATCTATGACAAGCCCAATTCTGTTGAATTAGCTATACAGATGGCCCATGAATCTAAGATCAAACAAAATACTATAACAGTTCAACCAGCGGAATTTCAAGCTCATGTTGAACAAGTGAAATCCAAATTATATGAAAAGTTGATTGTGGTTGAAAATATGTTTCGGAAAGATGAATTTGATAGTGATTTGAAACAAGATATAGAGGCTGATATTGTAGAAGAGTGTGAAAAAGCAGATATTTCGGATGTGGTAAAGGTAAATTTCTATAAAAACGATGCTGTGATTACTGTCAAGTTTAAAACAATTGAGCTGGCGACAAAGACCATGTCTTTGTTTGACAATAGATATTATGATGGGTTAAAAGTAGTGGTGCATAAATTCGATGGCACGAGGTATTCTTAGGTAGCAGCTTCAAAGATATTATAGGAGTAAGTAGTAATGAATAAATGAATTATACAGTATGAACCTATACAGTGTTTTACAAAGCCATATAAAATTATACAGCATTATCTTTACTGGTGTCCGTATCGTCGTTATGAGATTCTTGTCCAATATCAGTGTTGGCAACGACATCTTTACTATCCTCATCACCACCAGCGACACCAAGACCTTCTATATCACCTTCAGGTAATATCAGCACCACCAGTTGCTCTGGTAATTTGTCAGAAATACAATCAATCTTCTCCTTCAAATTTTTCATTGACCCTTGTTGAGTTTCAATTAACTTCTTTACTTGAATGAAGTCTTTAGAGTATTCAATTTCATTAAATTTGGGATTTTGATTGATAGATTTTCTTATAGTACTAACTTGATTGCCTAAATCATTAATGGTTTTAATCAATCCGTTAGAACCACTGCCAATGGTTTTAGTAAATTCGTTAATCTCTTGCATCCATTGAATTTCAGCATCTGACAATGGCACTTGCTTTTCAATTTTGAATTTCTGAATACTTAAACTCAACTTATTTTGTAAACTACGTATTCTAATACCTAATGAAGATTGTTTTTCAATCATTTCACTTATATGATTTGTTTTATTATCATCAAACTCAAATTTAGGTAATTTGTTTAAAATTGAAATTTGATGTTTTAATTCTATTAAATTAGAGGATATTTTAAGATTAAGTTTCATAAGAATTTTATTTAATACAGTTGTTGATTGAATGAATTGAATTGATGTTTTATTCATTTTTTCAAGTACTTCAATATTTGAATCGGCTTCTTTAATCTCTGGAACTTGTCCAAGCTTTAAATTCTTTAAATCAGATTCAATTTCTTTAATCAATGGTGTATTAAGTTTACTTTGAATCCTAGTTGTCTGTTCCTGAGTATCATCAATGTTTATTTTATCAAAATCAGGAATTTCAGGTTCAGTTATTTGAATGATCTCTAAATCATCCTTTTCAGCTGGTATTTCAATTATGTATTCTCCAGTAAATGAAACATCGTCTTTAATAAATGCAACCCAAGAATGTCTTGAGGATATTTTAGAATAATTGTTGAATATTTCATATTTATAATCTTTATCGGTATGCAAATTACTTAAAGTTTTTAACCAGTCATTAGGCTTACAGAGAATACTTCCCTCAGATGTATAAACTATAAACCGCTCGTTATCAATTGGTAAAAACTTACGGCCAGCAGAAATGGTAGTATTAGAGATTATATCGGTACTCAATTCGTCTAATGAGAATAAACTATTTTTAATAAATAGTTCACCATTATTTTCATCTTGACTTTCAGATTCAGTATCACTATCATCTTCAACGTACCCAATTCCTGTACTTGGAAGAGAATATGGTTTATCCACCACTTCATCTTGTTTCTTATTAACTTGAAATGGTTTAAAGTCTTTAGTCATTATTAAAGGTTTTAATTGACCTAGATACTTGACCACCAATTCGTCTTTATGCTCATTAACAATCATTAATGTCGATATGTTTTCGTTACTACCAATCATAGAAATGTCACTGATTGGCCCAATATTAGTATCTGCTATTGGACCAAGCAATTCAGATTTATGTTGACTATTAAGAACTATTTTCTTACAAATAATTTCTTCATTTGCGCTTGATTTACGAACATCAAAAGTTTCAGAGGCTAATATTAATGATCTAATAGATTCTAAAAATGTTTTTTGGAAACCTAATGAATCAGATAAGGCATCGTTACTGAAATCATCAATAAGATTTAAAAGCTCATTAGTTTCCAGAATGGCTCTGTCAACTCTACTCTTGGTGGTAGAAATACTCGATTTATCGGCTACAAATGGGAAAATTGCAAACACTTTAGAATTTTTGGTGGTTACATATAATGTTAAGCTCCCTAACAAGTTATCTTTTGAACCAAATGATATTGAAGTAGCAGTTAAACCATTGAAAATTTCATAGTCTTCTAGGTTAACTACCATCAATGGTTTAGACGATACGTTTAGATCATAATATTTAATTTTATTATCGTTTTGTAACACCACAAGCCCAACGGATCTATACGTCAAAGGATTCCATATGATTTTAACTATAGGGGCATCGATGTCTTCAAGTGAGTAACTCTCTAATGGTACAATTATATGGGAATTTGTGTTGATATTCTGGGGTAAACGACTCACTGTGACTTTCTTAAAGTCTGTGGAAAGAATGAATCGACTTGTAGGAGACAATGACAATTCGTTGATTAAAAAAGGCGGTTGTTTTGATGAAAGTAGTCTATAATTTTCCATGGTGGAGTTTATGCTACAACATCTTATGGAATTATCGACCGCATAGTAGACATCTTGATTATCTGCGATGACTAATTTATTCCCATCACCTTCACTGAACCATTCATACCATCTTTTGAATATGGCTTGGTCCTTTATGGATGCTACGAAATCAAAGTGTTTCATGAAAATGTTTTCTCACTGTGCGGTTTGGCATTTTATTTTCAACTGGTGCGGCTCGAACGACGGGGTCGGTGGATCGTTGAAGCCTGGTCGATTTGGGTGGGAATAGACTGGAAGTAGTTAGAATTGACTTTGTGAATATAATTATCGGATAAATTCTCTATTTATGTCCTCTTAAACTTGAATGTTGACTTCTACGGTGAATAGTTGCAAAAGGTGACTTTAGTTCATGCTTGGTGTCAAAAGCTTTGTTAATACTTTTCATGTATTGGGAAACAGTCCAGGCTTTAGCGCTTCTATTTCTTGTGGGAGTTTTTGAAGAACTTCCAGATAACCTTGCTGAACTAGTTGGAGATCTCCAGAAACCAATGTCATCAACTGGGGGGCTGGTCAATGGGGTCTTGACGTCTTTTTCCTCTTCATTAAGCGGTGTACTAGTGCTAAAATTACTAGACGAATCTATATTCAATGAAGCGTCAAAGTCTATTGGATCTAAATCATTCATAATGGCCTCGAACTGGGGTACGTTCCATGCCCCATAAAGTTGGAGACTAGCGGAATCTCCTTGGTCTGAGCTTAGATTTGATGGTGTTTCACTTTGCGGTGGTTGGAAAAGTCTTGATCTGCCTTTTTTAAGAACAAAAGGATCTAGGGTGGGGAAACTAGTATCAGAGATATCTAAATCATCGATTCTTTTGTTAGGAGTTATTTCTGAAATGTTCCCGTACTCTTCGGGTAAGTCTAATGGTCCTAAATCTACAAGAAAGTCAGGCTCTTTTGCAGATTTTAATTCCCCAGGATATTTAAACCATGATTTGAATGTGTCCCTTTTACGTATTTTGGGAATATCTACTTTTGTCTGTTCTTGGGATAAGAAGCAGTCCTGGTCTTCTCTGATGTCCAAATTCTTCTGATATTTAAAAAGAAGAGGCATTTGTAATGTACCGCAAAAGTATCACTAACAAAGGCTTATATAGTAGGTACACAAATGCAATTTTCACAAAACAGTACAAATACAATGTATTCTATAATGATACATTCAACCTTAAGAAATTGAAGAATATTCACTATTTTCCAGAGTAAAATAAATATTATGGTATTTGCTGGAATTTTTGCAGCCATTATCCAGTAAACCATCTTATATTTGCAATATAAACGCTATAAAAATTCTAAAAAGACCATTAAATGCCATTTGGAACCCATTACAAGCTAATTATCATCCTCCTCCAGTCCATCCTCCCCAATTATAAATTTTCAATCACCTCTGCCATAACCAAAGACCTCCACCTGCATCGCGAAAAATTCCAATGGGTAAGCAATACATTTCCACCAACAGTGTGGGCAACGCCCATGAGTCAGATGTTTTAGGAGTTGCTATCACTGACAAGTACACCATAACCGTCGGAGGAGACGGAAATGCAAAGTTCTGGGATAATAAACAAGACGAAGTCCATAAACCAGAAGACCATGTAATCACCAACGCTATAGATCCATCTGGTGTTCACCATATAAGTGTTTACGAAAACATATTATCCACTTCCCATTTGAAAGTAACCATTATTGCCTACACATGTTTCAATGGAAGCTTGAAACTTCAATGGTTTACCGGTGATGACATCACCACTTTGAAAGATATCGAATCACCTAAAGAGGTCAATACTTTGACCTGGGCACCATGTTTTTATAAGGATCCCGAGTCAACTAGAGACTACTTGATAGCAGCAAAGATCGATGGTACTATTTTGTTGTATGATATGACCATAAAAGAAGAAGACGTGTCATTTACGTTGGCCAATTCTCTAGTTCCTAAAGAAAGTACCTTCCCTCTTTGTATAGATGTCACCCAAACTGTTGATAAAAAACTTGCTGTCGGGTACGCTACCGGAGACGTCGTATTGTATTATTTAGAAAGTTTGGCTCCTCTTTATACCTTCAGATCAACCGATCTTCAAGTCTCTACCAAAGAAAAAACCTCTAATTCTGGCCCAAGAACCATCAAATTTTCACCTGGTGGGTCAATTTTAGCGGTTGCAAGAGATATACAAAATTCGGGTTCAATTACTTTATATGATGTTAAATATGGTGAAAATATCGGTTCATTGACCAAACCTTCTCATTCAAGTCAAGTCACCATTGGTGGGTTTGCTCATGATGGATGGGTTCTGGGACTTAGTTTTGATGAAACCGGAGAGTTTTTGGCTAGTTGTGGGTTTGATAAGTGTGTAAGGGTGTGGAACATGGAAAACAAGGAAAGAGAAGCCACCTTGAACTTATCAGTAAATGACTTTGATGGATATGAAGCTGATGGCATGGATAGTAGTGTAGCTAGTGGAGTTCAATTCATTAAGAAGGGTATTCGTGGTGGTCTTGGAGGTGATGGTAATGATGGGTTGTGTGTTGTTAGTTTTGATAGCGGTGTTAGATGGTACAGAGAGGCTGGAGGTATATAGACGGCACACAGAGATCGGAGGTAGCTGGTAGAGAGAACCAACAAGAGAGTATCTCACCGGAATGAGTGTATAGAAATGCATGAAAATAGAACAGATGAACATATGGGTCTTACAGAACATACTGGCTCGAAAGGCCCAGCTCTAAAGCCCAAGCTCTCACGCCTAATCTCTCAAGCCCAAGCGCTAAAGTCTCGGTGAAGAATCTGTTGAAGTGTCTGAGACTCGAGGCCATCTCGAAATCTCACCGCGTACGCGTAATGGTTCATCTACCTGATGCAATAGCATCTCTACCCACACTCCATTCGGCCAATGATAGAAAACCAATCCTAGATTTAATACAACAAGCTTCCTTTAAACATGGTATTTCCAAAGAATCTCTCCTTTTACTTCTAGAAATCGTCTTCGATGTCGACTCATCGCTCCTGTCTAACGAAAAGAGGTATATCATCAAGAGACTTCTAACTCCCAATGGCTCCTATAAACTTCCATTATCTTTAGTTCCTCGAATAATAAGTCACATAGGGTTCCCGAGAATCTCTTATATCAATGGTAGAACCGCCAAACAGAAGATGTTATCGTTGCCAACTCAGCACCAATTACTCCAATGGTTCATCAGCTCTATCCATTTATTTGGAATTGAAGTGTTTTTGGAACTCCACAAGCTTTCTCCAATACTATTTAATCTTCTTTCATTTGAATACCTGAGACCTTTAATTGCAAATATAATATTTCTTATGATTTTAAATGTCAATAAATCCTTTAAATCAACTAAACAATTCGATACTACAATAGTGAAAAACTGGCAGATTCAATTGGTGGTTGATTTTTATATCAAGTTTCCTTTGGATGATTCTTTGAAATGTTTGTTGGTGTTATTTGAAAATATAGTTCCTGGTTTGGACTATAAGAAGTATAGTTCTTCATTGTCGTCCCACTCTTTCACTTCTATTTCGAAGCCATTGAAATACCCAAACTTCGAATATTTAACTAGGCTTGAGGAAATTGATCTGGACGAGCCAGTCGATGATAATTGGAGTCTTGAAAAGAAACAGATCTTGGACTCATGTCTTGAACAATTCAAGTTTTTCAAAAAAACCGTTCAAAAACGTCAAAAAACTTCCCCACATGATGATATCGATGATTTAGATATTATTAGATTCAACAGTATGAAAAGCTCTAAATCGATCTACGAAATCCACTCGTTAGAAGCGTTGGTGTTGAATTTAGATAAAATCAAGTTTATAAACCTTTCCTCCATTTTTAAACAATCCTCTTCACATTTCATTAATAAATACAAGCTTCATTTCATTTTGTTCAAAATATTAATTCAAAATGATGAAGAAACCAAGCCAAATCAACGTTTGGAATATTTTATAAGATCAACCTTGATGGATTCTCCTGCGCAAGAGTTGTCCAATTTCATGTATTCTTTAGTAGATTTGTATAGTATTAGCTCCCGGCATATTCATCTTCAACTGGTTGTAGATTTTATGGTTGGGTCTATACCTCGTAATGACATTGATGCTGTTGACTTATTCAACATCAAGCTTATTTTGTTACGAAATATTCCTGTATCTATACTTATTTCAACTATTGAATCGTTATCAACCACTCTTCAACTTGTTCCAACATCAAAGAAACAAGCTAAAGCTTTAGATATGGCTATTTCCAAGTTTTTTAGTGAACTTTTAATACTACTCAAATCTTCAATTAACACTTCTGATATTAAATCGCTAGTAGAAGTTATATGTAACGCCATTTCTAATGCTAAGGTCAATCTCAACAACGCTTCTATTGCTACTAAGTTGGCGGTCTTATCCCTTTTACATGGGTTTGATGATATAATTAAGGTATACAATAATCAACCAGAAATCCATTTAAACATTTTGATTGATCCACAAGTGATCTATGATTTCCTTTTAACACCAAACCCATTGGTAGTTTCTGAAACCTGTAAATATATCGCCATTTGTAAAAGTTACCAACACTATGATCCTCAAGTCAAGGAAGTAATGGTATCTGTATTGACTGATACTCTCAACTTTCTTTGGAGAGACAAGGCATTTGTTTCTGAATCTTCAAATAAAACTGCCTTTTTATTACCTCCAGAATTTGTTAGAAAACTACCAACTTTGAATTCTTTCGTGTATTCAAGCTTGACAGAACCAGAAACTGCCGGTAATTTATTTCATAATCCATCTTGGTGCTACATAGTATCGCATATAATATGGGAGATAGAAGACAATTCAGAGTATGTAAATAGAAGACACCCAGGACCAGTATCTCAAAATTCAGTAGAAAACATGTTGATGGACCCTAATATAGAATGGCTCAACTTGAACTACGATCAAATCAAAGTTCAAGTTCTTAAACATTTAGATCGATTGGGGTATAAAGGTCTTGGAGATTTACTATATAATTCGCTAAAGAGTCTTCAAGGGCTTAGACAAGAGCTGTAAAGTTATATAATAGATAATTGACTAAGGTTTCATTAACTCGAAACCTAAAACCTATGAGTTGGAATAATTTACCCAAATCACACCACTGTACATTATGTAGAAATACACTGTAATATTCAAGACTGAAAAATTCAAAATCGCACCTAACCAAAATTTTTCAAATGATTCATAGTCACCATTATAAGGGCATAACAGGTGTACTATCTCGATATTACTCTTCCAACGCGAGTTTCACACAACTCAATGCCAAATGGTTACAAAAATGGAAAGATTTGACTTCAAATCAAGGACTCAATCCTCTGAAACTTGAAGTGGAAAATGATGCTAAACCTTTCTACTGTTTTGCAATGTTCCCATATCCTTCAGGTACTTTACATATGGGCCATGTAAGGGTTTATACCATCAGTGATGTTATAGCTCGTTATAAAAGAGCCCAAGGATACAATGTTATCCATCCAATGGGGTGGGATGCGTTTGGACTTCCAGCAGAAAATGCTGCTATAGAAAGAGGTATAAACCCCAGAATTTGGACTGATAGTAATATTAGCAAAATGAAAGATCAGATGGAACTTGTGTTGGTTGATTTTGATTGGGAAAGAGAGCTTTCCACTTGTAATGCTGACTATTATAAATGGACTCAAAAGATTTTCTTACTATTATATGAAAATGGCTTGGCCTATAAGAAAGAGGCAGAAATTAATTGGGATCCAATTGATGAAACCGTTTTAGCCAACGAGCAAGTCGATGCTAATGGTCGTTCGTGGAGGTCTGGAGCCAAGGTTGAAAAAAAGAACTTGAATCAGTGGTTCATAGGTATCACTAAATATGCTGATAGGTTATCAACTGATTTAGATCTTCTTGACAAATGGCCTGAAAAGGTTAAAACCATGCAAAGAAATTGGATTGGTAAATCTGAAGGGGCTGAAATTATATTTAAAACTACTTTAGATCATGATATTACTGTCTTTACCTCTCGTCCTGAGACCCTTTTTAGTGTCCAATTTTTGGCCTTATCATTGAAACATCCAATAGTTATGGAAGCTGCTAAAGAGGATAAAAACTTGCAAGCTTTCATCGAAAGCTGTAAGGATGCAGACTCTGACTCCAAGGATGGATACAAATTGAACTCCATCTCTGCATCTATTCCTATTGATCCTTCTAATAATAAATCTCAAACTTATAATCTTCCAATTTATGCAGCACCATATGTTTTAGATTCATATGGAAGTGGTGCTGTTATGGGTTGTCCAGCACACGATGAAAGGGACTCCAAGTTTTGGAAGCTTCATAACCCAAATATTGAGCCAATCTTTACTGTTGGTCCAAAGAAATTGAAGTCTCATTCAGATTGGAACGTTCCCTTCACTAGTAAGGATGGTCTTATGTATGATGATGATTCAATCCCTCAAGGAAGAGATTTGGGCTCTTACAAGGGATTAACCACCAAAGAGGCCGCTAGTAAAATCATTAATGCATTACAAAATGTTCAAGCAGGTAATAAAAAGATCAATTTTAGAATTAGAGATTGGTTGATAAGTCGTCAAAGATATTGGGGAGCACCAATTCCTATTGTTTATTGTGATGATTGTGGTACTGTACCGGTTCCAGATTCAGATTTGCCTGTAACTCTTCCAGACTTAGAAGGAGAACACTTTCAAAGAGGTAATCCTTTAGGTAAAATTGACTCTTTTGTAAATACCACATGTCCTTCATGTGGAGGAAAAGCTAAGAGGGATACGGATACGATGGATACTTTTATGGATTCATCGTGGTATTTTTTTAGATACTTGGATTCAAAGAATGATAAAACACCATTCGATGCATCTAAAGTAAATAAATTTTTACCAGCTAATCAGTATTTCGGAGGTATTGAGCATGCGATCTTACATTTACTTTATACCAGATTCATTTCCAAGTTCTTAGGTGACATTGGTTTGTGGGATGGGTCTAAAGTAAATAATGAACCAGTTACTCAATTAATTTCTCAAGGTATGGTTCAAGGAAAGACTTACATAGATCCAGATACAGGTAAATTTTTAAAGCCTGATGAGGTTGATGATTCAAATATTTCATCACCAAAAATAATTTCTAATGGTAAAACGCCAGAAATTTCCTTCGAAAAAATGTCGAAATCGAAGTATAATGGTGTTGATCCAGGTGAAACAGTTGCAAAATATGGGGCTGATGCTACTAGAGCCCACATTTTATTCCAAGCACCTATTGAAGACGCATTAAATTGGAATGAAGATCAAATCCAAGGTGTTGATCGTTGGTTACGTAGAGTTATGGCTCTTGGTAAATCGATCACTTCATATGACGAATCCACCAAAGTTCCAGTAACAAAGCAACAACATACTGGTATTACTTTAAATGGTACCCATTATAACACTTTAGAAATGACTTCAAAAGAAGTAGAATTACTTAATGAAGTTTATTCTTTAATTGGAAAAATCGATAAATCAGTCAATGAAGATTTGTCGTTAAATACCGTTATTTCAGACTTAATGAAGATAACAAATGGTATTAACGGAGCTGTTAAAAGTGACCATTTGTATAATAAAGAACTCCTTTTGGATACTTATAAGAGTTTATTGATTGTAATGGCACCAGTCACTCCATGCATAGCGGAAGAATGCTGGGAAGCATTAATGAATGATTTAGGTAAAGAATGGACCTCAATTATGTTCGAAAAATTCCCAGAAAGTAAAGTAATTGAAACCAACTCAGTTCAATATAATGTTAATATCAATGGTAAAAGGAGACTTAGTTTTGATGACGTGGATGAATTAATACAAAAACTGGATGAAGAGGTTTTAGATAAATTGTTCACCTATAAAGAGGTTGCTCAGAATGTGCAAAGGGAATCGATTATTAAAGTTATTAAAAGACCTAGATCGATTTCAATTGTTGTAAAACGTTAAATAACGATATACTTGTAAATAGATAATAGAGTTAAAAATATAAAAGTTGTATAATTACAGTATTTACAGGTGGATATTTACAAGTTGATAATCTATACAAGTTAATGATTTTTTCTAGCCATATACTCTTTAAAATCCCTTCTTCTAATTTTACCTTCAAATTTAATTTGTGCTCTTTTTGAAATGTTTCTTAAGGTTCTACAACTGACTTCATCACCAATTGCATCGCATGCTATGTATAAAGGTTTTAAATTAACCCAAGACCATTTAAACTGGTATTCGGTACTAAGAATAATGGCTAATGCATCATCCAATAGCTTCATTTTAGTTAAACTTTGGACCATCTCATTAGCAAATTGGTAGTCAAGTTTATCCTTTTCATTTCTTGAAAGGGAAGTGAAAAGTTGGGATTTACGGTATTTACCTCTTTCAGCCCAAATTGATTTAGCCAAATCATAATTCTGTAATCTACCAGCGGCTTTAAGAGCTATAGTATAACTTAAAGTGGTCCTTATTATATTAAGTTGTCTTACTTGTTCGATTTGTGAAAGTATTGGTGAAGTGGTAAGTGCTGTAGAAGGTGATTTGTATTCACTAGCTTCAAAGCTTTCACTAGACTCTTCATTAGACTCTGTTGGCTCATCTTTCTCAACTGCATCTTCGGGTTCTTCAATCTCTATACGAGTGACTTTCAGAGCAGCATCAGGAGCCAATTTAGACATATTGTAACGTTCAGTGAACTCTTCAAGAGTCCCGAATTTAGCACCAATGTTCAAAAAACTATTATAACTATTTATATTTGCAAACTCTGGGTTTGTTAACATGGTGTATGCCCAAATGGCACTTGATTCGGCCATAATGGCTTCAGGTGAAGTAAGTTCTGCCATTGGCAAAAAGGGAATTTCTAATTTTAAAGGAGTTTCATTAATAATATTATCTCTAAAATTGATTCCTTTTTCATGTGCAAGAATAGTAGGTGCTGGCATATCTGGTTGAACTGTAGTGGCTTGACCATAGGCCATCAAAAGGAATGTAAAAGATCTACCGCTGGTACTTTTAGTAGCTGCTAATCTCTTATATAATGCTCTTGCAAGGCCTAAATCTCCATCTTTAGCAGCCATATAAATCATATATTCTACAGTGTTAAGAGTTGGAACCCAATTGTTATCATAAATTTGAAATAAAAAGTCCCAAGCCTTTAATTTTGAATGGGATTTTTGCATACATCCTTTAGCTAACGCAACAAGGATTTCTTGGTTAAGAGGTGTTCTAGATACTAACATTTCTTGGTAAAGGTCTAATGCTTTTTCAACTTCACCAACATTCACATGAGATACTATCAAATCTTTATAAGCTTCAGTACCAGGTTTAGTTTTGAGTGATAAGAAATTCATTGTATTAAATACAGACACAGCTTCATTGTGGTCTCTAATCTTATACACCAAAGTCTTTAATACATTCAAATAAGTACCTTCAGAAGGGTTTAAACCTTGTTGTTTGAATTCAGTAAGAGTTTCGTTGACCTTATCTATATCATTACGCTTACCATACACTTCTACTAACAATTCCAAAGTTTTTCTAGGCAATTTTCCCGAAGATGACAGGTCTCTGATTACTTCAACATATGAATTGATCTTTTCAAGTTGTTCATCCGAAATGTCTTTTGGAGCACTTAAAGCTTCAATATAAATGTTTAAGAGTTTTGTTGTAGGTACTATACCCGCTTCAAGAACCATTTTCTCTATCTGTGGAACTAATGAACTCATGTCTTTCTTTGGAATTGACCTGAGAAATGTTCTGATATCTTTTTGGTTTACATCTTCAAAGCCACCACTTTGAGCAAGACTTTGCACCACCAAGGGCCAATTTTGATGTTCTTTAGACACTAAAAATTTAACCGATAATCCCAACTTGTCTTGAATTGACTCCGGAATTTCTATTGCTGGGGCAACTAAAGACCTCTTTGAAGCATCAAAAGGTTTTTCATTTATAGACTTATAAAGTGCTTCAGCATCTAGATCTGATGGCATCGGAATATTGTCTTCGATATCTTTATGTAATTTCTTCTCCTTACGCTTTTCGATAATTTTGGACACTCTATGAGTTAATCTCTTCAATTCTTTCAACTTCTTGCCATAATCAGATTCATTTAAAGTGTGTAATGTATCATTAATCAGTTCTAACCTGGTATTGAAATTTGAGACATCGTGGAAATCATTATTGACAGGCTTCGGAGGAGCTCGGGGCTTCTTAGTGGGACGAGCTCTGCTCTGCACAAATACTGTCCGCACCGCTTGTACATGCACAGGTCGCTGTAGCCATAAAGGTCTCAGTATAATGGGTAGCTTGTACATACACCTAACAGTCTTACGATGAGATGAGTTTTTTTTAGCGAAGAATGTCGTAAGAAAATGGTACCTCAATTTCGCACTAAAAGTAAATACGTAATACATACACGACTCAACACTCTGAAGTTTAGGAATTCCAGAGATGTCATCATCTACAGTCGCTGGTTCTGCACCTGGAAGACCAAGAGCTTCATCATCAGTTAAATTGCCTCCTAACATAGGCTCCGTTTCTGCAACAGATTCCAATATCACCACCTCATCCCAAATGGTGGGTGCCAATTCATCGTTAGGTACCACCACCATAAACGGTATAAATCAAGATATTCCTCCAGATTTACAAGTGTTATTACAAAAATTAGAAGAGGACTTCACCGTACACAAGACCATCGACCAATGGACGTATATCAACCGACGTGAAGAAATCATTCAGTCCATCAATAAATTACATCAGCAACAACTTGAAAACCAAGTTAAATTAGACCCCGAGTCTTTAGAAAAACCTCTTTACCCCAGAAGAACAAATATATCATCTGATGCTAAAACCAGTTTATTGACGATCCTTAAAAACAGAAGTATTAGCTATAAAAATGAAGCTGCCTTCGTTACTCTTGACTTAAAAGGTAAAGAAATTGCTTCAATTACATGGGAAAAATTGTATCTTAAAGCGGTAAAAGTTGCTTATGAAATCAAACATAAGCTTGTAATTAAAAATAGTGATACGGTCATTTTATTGTATAAAGATGGAGAAGTGGCCGAATTTGTTATTGCATTATTTGGGTGTTTTATGGCTGAAGTAACAGCTATACCAATTCATCAAGATGTCCTGTTACATGAAGTTTTAGATATCATCAACTTAACGCTGTCTAAACTTGTATTATATTCCGATGCTGTTGCTAAAGATTTAGAAAGATTAAATGCACAAGGCCTGAGAATTGTATGGCCTCCAAAATTACTTAGATGGAGAACAACTGATTTTGGATCAGCTAAGAAATCTGAATTGGCATTTTGGAATTCTAAAGCAAATCAAGCATCGACTAAAGTTCAAAAATCAAAAGCTGATTTGGCATATGTTGAATTTTCAAGATCTCCAGTTGGAGAATTAAGAGGTATAGCTTTAAGTCATCGAACTATAAATCAACAGATGTCAACTTTGAGTCTATCATTACTGAGTTCCCCAAATTCGGATGGAATTGTTAGAAATGATAAAGAAACAAGACGAAATCGTAAAGTTTTTTTAGCTACTATGGATATTAGATCTTCAATTGGATTAATTATTGGGGTCTTATTCACAGTTTACTCGGGTAATTTACTTATTTGGGCTCCACAAAAAGTCATGGAGATTCAAGGTCTTTATGCCAACATAGTTTCCAAATTCAGGGCATCTTTATTATTAACTGAATATATTGGGTTAAAAAGAGTTACATACGATTATCAACAATCACCAAATGCTACTCGATACTTCTCTAAAACTCAAAAAGTTGATTTATCTTATGTTAAATGGGTTTTAGTTAATTCTTTAACTATTGATGGTGAATTTATGGAGATTCTTTCTAATAGATATTTAAGACCTTTAGGTTGTACTAATCCTGAAAATGCTGTTATCCCCATGTTAACATTAAGTGAATATGGAGGAATGGTGATGTCAATGAGAGATTGGTTAACTGATGATAAGGATAAAGATGTTAAAGATATTAAAGATAATGAAATCACCTCGGTTTTAATAGATAAAGAAGAATTATCAAGAAATAGAATTAAAATTGTTGAAACTAATCCAACATCTTTTGATGAAATTCCTAAAGATTATTTAAGAGTAGATTCTTTTGGTTATCCTTTACCAGATGCCACTTTGGCAGTTGTTAATCCCGAACTGTCAGTTATAGTTGGTAAAGGTGAAGCAGGAGAGATTTGGATCGATTCACCATGTCTTTCAGGTGGGTTTTTTGGATTACTTAAAGAATCTAAGCTGATATTCCATGCCAGATGTAGGGATGCAGATGGAATCTTAGAAATGGATTTCCTTAGAACTGGATTACTTGGTTTTACTTTTAAAGGTAAAGTATTTATTCTTGGATTATACGAAGATAGAATTCGTCAACGAATAAGTTGGATAGATCAAAAAATATATCAAAAGAAAGGTAAAGAGTTAATTATTGGTAATGGTACCCGGTATCATTACTCGTCACATTTATTAGCTACGTTAGCTAGTGAAGTTAGACAGGTTTACGATTGTACGATATTTGATGTTTTCATTGGTAATGAATATTTACCAGTTGCGATAGTTGAAGCCGAAGTCATAAGGAAAGTGATTGATGGAGGTGTTAATGATAATGATAATAATAATAATAGTCAAGGTCCAATATATGACCCTGTACCATTAAATGAGCCAGTACTTAATTCTATAGCACAAAAATGTTTTGATACTTTATTTAAACATCATTTATTAAGATTATATTGTGTTATGGTTGTTGATTGTGATACTTTACCAAAGATTATGAGAAGTGGTGGTAGAGAAATTGCAAATATGTTATGTAAAAAAAGATTTTCTGAAGGTAGTTTGAAAGCTGATTTTGTTAAATTTTTTGTTAAAGATTCAATTAGTATGATTCCTCATGGGGAAGATGCAATTGGAGGAATTTGGTCACCTTATGTATCGCAATTAAGAAGTGTTGCATTACAAGATTTCACTCCTCAATTAAGTACTGTAACTATAAAAGAAAAATCATTTGATGATAAAACTGGTGCTCCATTAACTGATTTTAAAAGTATAGTCGATATATTAAAATTCAGAGTTACTAATTCTGGTGATTCGATTGCATTCCAAAGTTTGGATCATGGTAGTAAATCAAGTTCCAAACCAATTACTTGGAAGAAATTCGAATTAAGGGTTTATGCTGTTTGTCATTATTTGATTGATAAGGCTCAAATAAAACCTGGTAAACATGTAATTTTAATGTATTCATTATCAGAAGAATTTGTAATTGCTGTTTATGCATGTTTGATGTGTGGAATTATTCCTATACCAGTTTTACCATTTGATTCTAATAGAGTTGGTGAAGATTTACCAGCATTTGTTGGTGTTTTAAAAGATTTTGATGTTGAAGATATTCTTGTTAATGAAGAGGTTGAAAAATTCTTAAAGAGTGGACCAGTTGCAGATAATTTCAAACGTCTTAATATTAAAAAGTATAAAAATATGAAGATTAAAAACACTACAAAAATTACAAAAGTATCAAACATTGCTTCATTGATTTCAAGAATTACTAAATATCAAGCTGCTGTTAATTTCAGAGATGATAAAACTGTTGCATTAATTTGGTTAAATTTTACCTCTGATCATTATCGTATAGCTGCCACTTTAAGTCACAAAAATATCATTGGAATTTGTAAAGTATTCAAAGAAACTTGTAATTTAACATCGAAATCTAGTGTTGTTGGATGTGTAAGACATGCTTCAGGTATTGGATTTATTCAATCTGTTTTATTGGGGGTTTTCTTGGGTACTACTACATTTTTATGTTCACCAGTTAGTTTTGCTGAAAATCCTCTTGCATTCTTTTTATCGTTGGCTAGATATAAAGTTAAAGATGTATTTGTTACCGAACAAATGCTTAAATATGCTGCTATTAAATTTACACCAAAAGGATTTAATTTATCCAGTTTGAAAAATATGATGATTAGCACTGAAAGTAGAGTTGAAATTGATCTATTAAGGAAGATTGCAAAAGTTTTCCAACCAACGAAATTAAGTGCTGCATCAATGTCAACTGTTTTTAATCATTGGTTTAATCCAATGATTTCAACCAGATCTTATATGACAGTGGCACCAGTAGATTTATATTTGGATCCAATTGCACTTAGACAAGGGTTTATTTCAATTGTTAACCAAATCGAATTCCCAAATGCTTTACATATTCAAGATTCCGGTATGGTACCAATTTGTTCAGAAATTGCTATTGTTAATCCTGAAACTTGTAGATTATGTAAAGAAGGAGAATTCGGAGAAATATGGGTTTCCAGTGAAGCTAATTTAACTGGGTTTACAAATGGACCAAAGGGCCCAGTAGATAGTTTTACAACCTCACAATTTTTAGGTAAAATTGAAGATGGGGATCCAAATACCGTATATTTAAGAACTGGAGATTTGGGATTTTTACATCATATTTCAATCACTAGAAATAAAACTTCAAATGAAGATCAAGATGAAATTACTTCATTCCAACCTTTATTTGTTTTAGGTAAAATATCAGATACTTTTGAAGTTATGGGATTGCATCATTTCCCATTGGATATTGAAAATACCATTGAAACATGTCATAGTGATATTTATAAAAATGGATCTTGTATATTTAAATGTGCTGAATACGTAATTGTTGTTTGTGAATCAAAAAGAAAGAAACATTTTAGTTCTTTAGTACCATTAATAGTTAATACTGTCTTAAGTAAACATCATTTAATAGTTGATGTTGTTGCATTCATGAAGAAAGGAGAATTCCCAATCTCAAGATTAGGTACCAAACAAAGAGCTAGAATTGTTGATGCTTGGGTTCAAGGAATCATTCCAATTAGTGCTCAATTTGGAGTTAATTATGGAGAAAACAGAATGATTCAATTGGTTAAGGAAATTGATTCTGTTGCAAGAGATAATCCAATAACTGGTTTAAAGAACCCAGCATTATCATATTATGATACTGAACCATTTGATGATAGATCGGATATTTTTGATGATTATAGTGGAGGATTGATGTTAAATAATGGTGACATTGACGCTGCACAATTAAACGAGATGAACCAACATAAAGCTGTTTTCCAAGTATAGTAATATAAAATACAATCGTTATTCTCTTTTTGCAGCCATCGCTCATTGGTGATGCGCCGAAGAGTCGTGGAGGGCTAGAAAAAACTGCGAAATAAATTTATTACATTGTAAATAAATATCTGCAATGGTGGAAAATAGAAAGAGATCTTTAAGTCCACAAACTAAAGACACTACCAATTCATATAGTGGGAAATTAAGGAAATTGGTTTCTTTCTTCAAACAAGGTGGTGGATCTGATGAAGCCCCCGATGTCAGTGATATAGATACAGAAATTCCTGTTACCAATGATGATATTAACTCCGATAAAAGAAGGCGTTTGTCGATGCAACAAACAAATTTATTCAACAAATTCGTTCCTAGAGTTTCTGTAGATTATTCAGGAAGCTCTATAAGTAAATATGGCGATTTTCTCAGTCGATTAAACCAAGAGAATGAAGATTTGAATAGCAATTTTGAAAGAAGAGCCTCATTAATGCCCTTAGAAACAAGTCATCAAGATAAATATGAATCACCAATTCCTGAAATAAGTGAAGTGAAAAGACAGTCGATAGAAATGATCAATAAATTGAATGGATCGGGGTCAAATGACGATCAAAATGAACACCAAGATCAGAGTGATGAAGATGAAGATCAAGATCAAGATCAAGACCAAAGTGAAGACGAAAGTGGTCAACAAATTCAACTTATAGAACATGAGTTTGCACCTTTGTATCAAGATGAAGAAGGTAACCTTGTAAGGCCGCCATTCATTAACCTTGCACCTAAAGAACGATACCAGTTATTACAACTTAAAAGATCACTTGAACTATCCCAACAAATACAAAATCAATTAAAGTATACAATTAATCCTAATGAAACAAAACTGTATTTGAACGACAATAATAAGGTTGAAACCTCTACTCAAACATATAATCCAAGATATTTATCGAAGACCTTACATTTTACAACCTTTAAGAATCGTCAATTACAAAATAAAAAGAAAATTGCCGGTAAAGTTTTTTCTGGTGAATTTACATATGACATAGAAGATGAAGAACCTCCTAAAAAGAAGTATTCTGGGTACCTTGGTACTATTAATAAGCCAAAGAGTAATGGTAATGTCAAGAATCCTTACGATACTAAAGTTACTTTGGATCCTGATTATGTTAATAAGACTGAAAAACTCTCAGATATAATAAAGCTTAAAGATGAAAAAATTAATAAGAAACCATCTGTTGCACCTAGCACGGGTTTCAAATTTTCTATTGATAAAGATGAAGTGTCTGAGATTATGAATAAGAGGAAACCTGAAGATAATAAAGACGTTCCTGGTAACGATGCTGCTCAAAAGAAGCCTATAGAGACACCAGTGCTTTCCTTTGGGAACAAATCATCCGAACTTCCAAAGTCTGATAAACCAGCATTCTCATTTGGTGATAATAAACCAAAAACTAACGCTGAACCTGAATCTAAACCGGCCCCAACACTCTCATTTGGAACCAATAAATCTGATAAACCAGCATTCTCTCTTGGGAATTCTGATGTCAAATCCGACACCTCTTCATCAAAACCTGCATTCTCTTTTGGTGCTACCAAGAAACCAGAACAAGCATCTACACCTGCATTTTCTTTTGGGGCATCTGAATCTAAAGAACCTGAAGAAGAGGAACCTCGTAGAAAAAGGACACTTTCTTCTAAACCTGCTGAAACAACTAAACCTTTGTTCAACTTTTCTGGTAAAGAAGATAAAAAGGAAGCACCAGCATTTAGTTTTGGTAGTACAAAAGAAGCGCCTGTTTTAGGTTCTGGTGATAAAAAAGACCCTCCAGCATTCAGTTTTGGTAGTACAAAAGAAACGCCTGTTTTAGGTTCTGGTGATAAAAAAGACCCTCCAGCATTTAGTTTTGGTGATAAAAAACCATCTGAAACCGAAAAGAAGGATGTACCTTCGTTCTCTTTTGGGTCTTCAAATAAATCAGACGCTCCTGCTGCCGATAAAAAAGATGCACCAGCTTTCTCATTTGGTAATGCAAAGAAGGACACCACACCATCTTTATCCTTTGGAGCAGATAATAAAAACACTTCAGAGAAGATAAATGATAAACCAGCGTTTAGTTTTGGCACAAATAAAGAAACCCCGGCATTTTCTTTTGGTAAAACTGACAGTCCAAGTTTATCAACAGGTGATAAAAAGGATGATAAACCAGCATTTAATTTTGGTAAAAAAGACAGCACTCCGACATTTTCATTTGGAAAAACAGAAAAACCAGAAAATCCATCTGTTGAAGCTTCTAAACCGTTTACTTTTGGGTCTAAAGATGCTACCCCATTTAGTCAAAAAGAAACAACTCCTGGGTTTGGTGCCAAAGAAACACCAGTATTTGGAGCTAAAGAAACACCAGTGTTTCCTAAAGCAACACCAACATTTGGCGCCAAAGACACCACACCTTCATTTGGAGCTGCTAAACCAACAACACCTTCATTTGGAGCCAAAGAATCTACACCAACAGATAAAGCACCATTTAATTTTGGTACTACTGAAAAGCCATCAAATATTTTGGGTCCAAAACCAAGTGGATTTTCTTTTGGAGCAACCGAAAAGCCAAGTTTTAACTTTGGTACTGCTACTAAACCTAGTGTTACTCCACAACAAATATTTGGTGGAATTTCAGGACCTATTGGTGGATCTGCACCAGGTCAAGGGTCTACAGCATTACCGGGCACCGCACCAGGATCTGTGCCCGCTACCGCTCCAAGTAAATCACCATTCCTGTTTGGAGCAGTTGAAAAACCAACCTTCCAAGCTACACCATTCACTAAATCAGCATCTGAAGGGTTCCCATTAACTAATGGAATAACTCCGGTTAAAGGTCAAGGGTTTAACTTTAGAAGTAATACTAATACACCAGATATAATGTTTAACCAACAAACCCCAGGATCTGTAGGTGCAGTGGGCGCAACTGGGTCGCTTAACGCAAATGGGTCACTTAGTGCAGGTGGCTCAATGATGGGTATGAATACCATGGGAGGTATGATGGGGAACCCTATGGGTATGGCTCCAGCAATGGGACCAGGTCCAGGAATGGCTCCAGGTCCAGGCATGGCTCCAGGCATGGGTGCTAGACCCAACAGAAAAATCGCTCAAATGAGAAGGAGAAGAATGTAGAATGTGAATTTAAACTAATATACGCATAAACGGAACTTATAACTACTTAAAACAGCAAGTCGGTAATTCGCTCTCTTTCTCATCGAGATAAGACCCACCCCTCCTCATCAATGCTGGGGATTTTTTTTCGCAAGCACCGAGTGTGTTTTAACCGATTCTCCACTTTACAATTTTCATATGGAAACTGCATAACTATAAATACGAAGCAAAACCCAAATTTCAAATATATTTGAATAATATGAGTGTTCAATATAGACCAGGTAGAATTCAAACTATTAATGCTGATCAAGAAGTTGCATTAAAACAAGTTTGGGGGTATTTATTCAAATTTTTCGGTTATGATTTAGACATCTCGGTGGATGATTTAAAGTATAAAGAGTGTTTCGTTAGTTCCACCAGAACTGTAGAATTAAGTGAAAGTGGGTTTTCAGATATAAGCTATGGTTTAGTTAGAACTGGTACTACAAAATCGACCGCCTCTTCTCATATTTCCCATAAGACTGGAGGTTCTGTCTTGAGTGCTGCTAAATCCAAACGGAAGTTAACCACCAAAAAATCAAAAAAATCAACAGGTGCTGATGAATATGTCTCTGCTCCTGATAATTCTGAAAGAATGAAATTCCTTCAATCTCAATCTTCTTTTGAACAATACAAGCCAATTGATATCGATCCTAAAATTGCTTATGTATATGAGCAATTTTATAAGCAGAATTTTGAAAATAGTGACGATTATATGAGTGAAAATGAAGATGTCAATGAAGAATTTTCTGATGTTGAATCGATTGGTTCATTTGTAACTGCTGATACAACTGTTGATTTCCCTGATTTGAAACAATTTGTTTCTAAGGCTGTTGGTTTAAATGGAGCTAGTCAGATTCAAGCTCATGATGTGGAAGCGTTTAAGGTTAAACCATACACCACCATCACACCTCACACCAATAAATATGATGTTCATAAATTACATAAAGCATTATTTGGTGCTCTTAGAAATGATTTATTCGATAACTTTGTCTTAAGATTTGTAAGAGCTAGAAAGTTTAAACCTGAAGCAAGTTTTGAAATGCTTAGTAAATCATTGGATTGGAGACTTTCAGAAATTCAAGCAGATGATTGGGTTTTCACTGGTGATGCTCCATTCTATTTTAATAATGAAAGACCTCAATTCATTAAAAATTATACTAAACAAAAATCTTATGTCAGAGGTGTAGATAAAGAACGTAATCCAATTTTCTTTTTCAAAGCTAAATTACATTTAATTTCTGAATGTCCAATTGCTGATACTCAAAGATTTGCTATTTGTACAATTGAAAGTTGTAGATTATTATTAAGAGAAATCACTGATTCTGTTGATAGTTGTTCAGTTGTATTTGATTTAACTGGATTTTCATTAAAAAATGCTGATTATAATGGGATTAAATTTATTGCTGACGTTTTTGAAGCTCATTACCCTGAATTTTTGGGTAAAGTTATTATTTATAACGCCCCTTGGATTTTTTCAACTGTTTGGAATGTTATTAAGAATTGGTTAGACCCTGTGGTTGCATCAAAGATTCATTTTGCCAAAGATTATAAAGAAATTAGTAAACATATAGACCATGAATGGATTCCTTCCTATATGGGAGGTGGTGATACTTTTGATGGTGAATATCCTGTACCAACTGAAAGAGACGCTCAATTAATGAAAGCAAGAGATGGTGAATTTATTAGATTAAAGAAAGAAAGAGATAATTTATTCTTGAAATTCTTTACTGTTACTAAAAAATGGGTTGAAAGTACTTCCCCAGAAATTAGTGATAAATATTTACAAGATAAAATTGATTTAGAGTGTGAACTTTGTAGAAATTACATTAAATTAGATCCGTATCTTAGAACTGCTGGTTATTATGATAGGAACGGATTTTTAAAAGTATCATGTTAAATATATTTATTAAATTGCGCTAACTTTATTTGCTACAACTCTAATCTCTACCGACGTTATCGGGAAACTAAAGTGGGACACAGTAGATTCAGCGGGACAAATGTGGGGGTCCCCCGCTCAATTGCTTAATAAAGACTGGGCTACTACCACTATATGAATGGATGAATGGGAGTATAGAAAAATTGATGAATGAACAATATGTATTTACCTTTTTATCAGTTCGAAACTTAATTTTCCATACTCCTGTCAATGATTACAAATTCAGGTAAACTTTGATGTTCGTCGCCTATTTGATGACATCGGAACCCACGGAGTTGGTGCACCGGCATATTCTTGGTGTCCTGGTGTGTTGGAGTGGTGCACTGGTGTCTTGTTGGTGCACCGGTCTCTCTCTACATCTCAAATCCCCAGCGCACTCTTTTCCTCACCATGTCTCGTAGGTCTTCAAGAAGAAACTACATCGAAAAGCAAGAAAACCGATCGGATGAAGAAGTAGACGACGAAATTGAAGATGAAGAACAAGAAGTCACCAGGTGTGTTTGTGGCAATGACGATTTAAACTCAGAAAACATGTCCTCCCAGCTAGTCAATCTATTGTTATCAGAGTACCAAATAAAGGTAGATACAGGTTTGTTCATTCAATGTGATAAATGTTCTGTTTGGCAGCACGGTTATTGTGTTGGTTTGTTTGTGAATGAAGATGTGCCCGACAAATACTGGTGTGAGATCTGTAAACCTGAATTCCATATCTTTGTCACCGAGCCTAGTGATGCCAATAGAACTCTTTATAAACTAGTCAATGAAAAACGAAAGAAATTGATCGCCGATGCCACTTCCAAACGGAAATTCACTCGAAAAGACCGGAGAAATTACGATTATGATGAACAATTACAGAAAGCTTTAAAAGAAAGTGCAGAAGAAGTGAATAAGCCCAGCGATGAGCCTAAGCCAGAACCACAAGAAGCTCCGAAACAAATTCCCGAGCCTGTGGAAGAAGCTGCTGAAGTTGGTGATGAAGAAGATGAAGCAGAAGGTGAAGAAGAAGACACAGAAGTCGAAATCAAAAAAGAAGTAAAGAAAAAACCCATCAAACGGTCAAGAAAGAAGACTCCAAATGGTACGGTGACTAAACCTAAAAGATCTAAACCCAATCCACCGGAAGAGCCTGCATTTACTAAAGAAGAGCTCTTAAATCAAGCTTCTAAACCAAGGTATGTTAATGATAAATCGAGTATTTATGAATTAAGAAAGAGAATAAGTGCTATTTTGGAATGGTTAAGTCGGTCTCAATTAGAATTGGAGGATGAAAAGGTTTATAGGTCTAAAATGACTCAAGATCAGCAGTTATTATCGACATTTGATGAAAATTTAACGTTAATGCAAACTTTGACTAGTCGAATATTAGATTGGGAACAAAAATATGGTAAATATGCTCCATGATAATGAATTTAATGTAGATAATAAACGTTGTATAATTATGTATTTTTATGTTATTTCTCTCTTATTAGTTTGTGCATTTCCTGAATATATATGATAATCTAATTATGATAATCTAATCTATAAATGAGATTCTATATAATGAAAATTACTAAGAGGATCAACAGAAACTGGAGCACCGTCTTTCCCATTCAATTTTTTGAAATCATTAAACTCCACCTCTTTACCTTCAAGAACTGGGAAATTTTCATTCATACCATTAACAATTTTATCTAATAAAGTGGATTTAAAATCTTCGTCTTTTTGTTGCTTAATAGTAATTTCTTCAGCTAATTGAGAGTAATTGTTTTGGTATTTCAGAACAATTTCATCGAGGTTATCAATAGGTTCAGAACCAATTATCTTCTTTAATGCAATAATTTTAGCTTTTGAAGAATTTAAGTTAAGAACAATCTTTGGTGATGAAGAAGATGGGATAATGAACTTATTATAAAACTCGATTAATTGCAGTTTGGTGATTGGTTTAATGAATTCAATTAATTTATTATCAATATTAAAATCATTATATCCATCAGTAATCAAATTCCAGAATTTATTAGATTCTTCAGATAAATTCTTTAATTTAATTAATTTCTTGTCAATTAAAGAAGATTTGAATTTTTCAAAAGTCTCATTGGTCATTTCATTAATATAAGTACCCATTTGAATTAAAAAGCTTTCAATTCTAGTTCTAAGATATTGCGTAGATCTTTCAGATTGAACAATAACTCTATAACCAAAATAAGTACGAGTCATTTTAATACCAGAGAAAACTACATAACCTAATTGTTCTTTGGTTCTTAATTGATTAAAACAAGGTTCGTGAAAGATAGTGGCTAATAATTCACCAAGACTTCTTTCATGATAGTTGGTTATGCTACCGATCTTAATAAAATAATTAATACATGAATTAACATTACCTTGATCTTCTAATGGTAAATTAATAATACTAGTACCATCGCTAACATGAGATTGTAATTTTATAACTTTATTAATTTCTTCAATATTATTACCAATTGTTGGAATATTTTCAAAAGTTTTTTCAATTAAATTAGTAAATTTTTTTAATTGATCGATATTAATATTCCCATTAATTAAAGATTCAACAAAAATATTTTGCCAAAATTTATTACTGATAAAATCTTGTAAATCTTTTAAAGTAATTTTATTTAAAATTGCAATTTTTTCTCTTGTTAAATAAGTTTTTTCATTAATTAAAATCATAAAATTAACATTAATTTGACTATACGGTACTTCAAAAGCAAAATTAGTAAAGCTTTGAATTAATTTTGTCTTCATTAAATTAAATTTACTTTCAGAAGGTTTAAAATTAATTAATTTTGATAAAATTTCTTTTAATAAAACATTCATTTTATCATTATAACCATCTAATTTAATTAAAATACCATCTCTCCATTGATGAATTTGAAATGAAAGCCCAACATTAGAAGCATAATAACTAATATCATTTAATTCATCTTCAAATAAATCACAATATAATTGAGTTAAAATAATTGATTCAATATCAGTTGAAGAATTTGGTAAATGAATGAAAATATTCATTAATAATTTGGGGATTTCAAATTGATCATCTTGTTTAAACCAAATTTGATATTTTAAGTCATCTTTAAACAAATATGGATGTTTTAAAGGTTTAGAAACTTTTGAACCATAAATATCAAAATTTGTTGGTAAGAAAACATTTTTTTCTGGTAATTGAAAATTGTTGTTCATTTTAACTTCTTTAATTCTTGAAACCAATTCAGATGGAATATCTGCAAACTCATAAGCAGTTCCATACCATTTTTCACGAGATGGTAATTCAAAATCTTTAAAATTCAGTGAATGTAAATGAATTCTTGCATTTTCAACAGTCAAATAAGAACCATAATCTTCAATAACTTCTTTATTAAATTCAATTTGTGTTTGATAATTTAATACAAATTTTTCAGGAATAAAATTTCTGAATTTATAAAGACTATTACTCATTCTACTTACAGTTGAAGAAACATTTTGTTTTTGTTTAAATCTGAAATTAATTTCCATCATTTGTTTAATTTCATTAAATAACCATTCTTGAGGTTCTTTGTTTAAAATTAGTTTTAAATATTCAAATATATGAATAATTATATCTTCATAATGAGCCAACCCTTTTGGAGTTAAATCACATTCAATATAAAACATTGATGATCCACTACAAACTTTTTGAGGACCACTACTTAACAGAGTAACTAATCCTAATTCATTAAGATAATAATAGATAGAACCTTTACTTTCATGACCAAGTAAATGACTGAAATAATTTGAAGGTAAATATTTCCAATTATTATCTTGATCATCAGGTATAGAAAACATCAATTCTAATTGACTAGCTTCTTTAATTGATTTAGATTTGGTAAATTTCATCACTTGATCCTTTTCATAAGCAGCACCTTCATATTTTGGTACCGGTAAATCTTTATTTCTAATTGGAGAAAACCTTTCAATTGCCCATTCAGTTAAAGTATCTAAATTTTCTTTACCTAAAATTACAAGATGCATTAAATTAGCCGAATAATTTGATTCATAGAATTCTAATAAGATATCACGAACATTCAACCCCTTTTTGATTGGTTCATCGTGTAAAGTGATGAAATTACCTGTTGAAAAAGAATTATATGGATGACTTGGATTACTAGTTAATTTTTCAAGCTGATAAAATCTCCAATTATCATTCTGTAAATTCTTTTTATTTTCACTATCGACAGCATTGATTTCACGGTCTTTACAACTTTCGTCAAACAAAGGTTCAATGAAAAATTGGGAAAACCTATCTAATGCACCTTCAAGATAATTGGAATTAACTTCAAAAAAATAATTTGTATGTTCAAAAGCAGTGAAAGCATTGGAATGACCCCCATGTTTTGATAAATAAGATGAATATTCATTTTCTTGAGGATACTTTTTTGTGCCCATAAACAATAAATGTTCACAAAAATGGGCTAAACCTGGAGTATCATACTGTCTATCTTTATTGGAGCCAACATAAACGTCCAAAGCAGCGGCGGATTTATCAGTCGATGGATCATGAATTAATAAAACATTTAAATCATTAGGAAGTTTAAGAAACCTATAATCCCTATCGTCAAGTAAAGGTTTATCGATATTCTCAGCTAGGATTTGATAAGACATAGACGTAGGACAAAAAATCTACCAAGGTGGTCTCACACTCAAATATCACTAATCTTTGCGGGGGGTCCGTATGCAGGTGCGGGCCTAAAGGTATCTCGTGAAATGTGAAATTTCATTACTACTTAAAGTTAAGCTACGTAGACCAAACGGCACGGAATTAAATTAAACTACTTAGACCAGACGGCACAGAATTAAATTAAACTTCTTAGACAGACGGCACGGACTTAAATTAAACTATACACGGAATAACATCCACGGCTTAAGTTTCTTTATTGATATGGTCAAGATTATCTAAAAACAGACTAATTAAATATTCTATAGAATCAAGCTTGGTAAAAGCACTTACAATGACAGGATCTGGCAGACTGACTTCGATTTTAGTATTTATCATCACCACTTTATCATTGAAGGTGATGCATTTGGTAATGTAATCCATGGGTTCGTAATTAGGCTTCAATTGGAGAGTATTAAGCATATTATCAAGAAACTTTTTTTGGTTCAAGTTACTTAGTTTTGTATCTAATTCACTGATTTTAAGCGGCTCAATGTTCATAGATGATAATGGTGTGGCTATGCTTGAATGGTTACTTGGTAATTTCATCTCTTCTCTTAGGTTATCTACAAAAGATTTACCCTGTTCGATCTTCCCCCAAGGTTGTTCAGTAATTATATGAAGTTTTTTAAGATCAATGCAAATTTCCGCTTGGTTCAAGTATAGATCGATAGCCATTGTTTCGGGGAGTTCAGGTTCAAAATAGTATTTAGGAGTGACGTTTTGGGGGAAAACAAGGTCTGGGTCTATTGGTAATTGAAGGTTCTGTTTAGCGATGGTTATATTCTTTTCAAGACTATTAAATAGGGCTATTAGGCTTTTATGGTTATGGCATGTATTATCTGTTGAAATAAACTCTTTAAGGATTTTAATTGACTCATCAATGGCCTTTTTGGTGGTGATGATTTGGTTTAAAAGAATGGGTTTTTTCAAGGTAATTCTTCTTAGTATTTTATTGAAATTATGTTCTTTAAGGTTAATAGTTAACTGGGTGATATAAGCACCATCTCTGATAAGAATTCCCTTTAAAATTTCCAGTTTATTTGATGAAAGTGGGAGTTTTATGGGAGGACCTCTAAGAATGCTCTGGCTTGGATCTGGGTGCTGCGGAGTGTTGTATAGAAGAAGATTAGAGCATATTTCCAAGGTTTCGATTAATTGTGGGAGTTCGGGGATGATTATGGACTGGATGTACCAATGGAGTTCGTTATCTGATAGGGCTATCTGTATATCTCTAAGGGCCGAAGTGTTTAGCATGTCATAGACTGATTGAGTGTCGTGAGTTGTTCGCGGTGTCGTGAGTTCTTTGCGATGTCGTGGAGCGGTGAGGCTGGTTGGTGCACGTTCTTTACATGGCTGCAAAATTAGAGACTTGGTATAAATCGGGTACAAAGAAGAATGGGTGTAGATGTTGGAGGTGTTTATAGGTGTGTGCTGGTTTTTGTTGAAATAGTTGTGTATTAATATACGCTGAAATACCCGGGGAATGTTGTGCAGAGGTATATCTGCAGTATATGCGGTGATACTCTCATTACTATGTACATACAGTTCAGTCGTCGTACTCCATCGTCGTACTCTCACCACCCTCCCTACCCATACCGCCAGTCACATATCTCACCCCAAACCTACCACCATTGCCCCACTTCCAACACTCGACCCCAAACCCACCACATCACCAACAAACCACACCCAGCTCACCGCTGCCCCAGCTCAACGTTGCCTCAGCTCAACGCTGCCTCGGCAGCCGTTTCGATCCGCACACGACCACCGCACTCAGGAGTAAAATTTTCGACAAAACAAACAAACTTGTACAGGAACAAAACTTATATACAAGAATGCTGAATCCATCGACTTCAAATGAACGGAACAACATTAATATAAAGAATGAAAGATCCCAATACCCTCAGATGATGAACCAAATGCCTGTGAACACCGTAAACACTCTCCAGCATTTGAACTCATTACAGCAATCTCATGACTATCCAACCCAGTTATATTCCGATGATCCAAATAATCATTTTAGAGCTATCCAACAGTTGCAACAACAACCTCATCACCAACAATCCCATCAGCAATCCCACCAACAATCGCAATCGCAACAACAGCTCCAACAGCTCCAAGCAGCCGCTGCTGCTGCTGCCATGAACCCTATGCCGCTGCAATTACTGGTCCAACAACAAATGCAACAGTTACAAGCTCATCAACAACAACAATTACAACATCAACAGTTGCAACAACAGCAATTGCAACAGCAACAGATGCAACCACAATCGCATCACCATCAACAGTTGCAATCCCACCACCAACAGCTGCAACATCAACACCAACAACATCAACAATTAAATCATCACCAACATCTGCAACATCAACAACAACAATTACACCATCAGCAATTACAACCTCACCAACAGCAACATGTCTCGATGCAAATGCCTCAACGAGTGAAAATTTATGATGGTAGAAGCTCACCAGAACCTGAGCCTGAAATCATGTTACATTCCAAATACCTTGAAAATGAAATCATCAAGACTTTCCCAAGTAAAGCAGAATTGGTTAAATTCGTTAAAACAACGTTAAATGATGAAGAACAATGTAGAATTGTCATTAATTCATCCAAACCAAAGGCTATTTATTTCCAATGTGAAAGAAGTGGTTCATTTAGAACTACTGTTAAAGATTCAACAAAACGTCAAAGAGTCGCTTATACTAAAAGAAATAAATGTTCTTACAGATTAGTCGCTAATTTGTATCCAAGTGATAAGGATAGGAAAAAGAAGAAGGATCTTAATTTGGATGATAAATTAAATGAATTTGATGATAATGAAACGAATGAGATTTGGATCTTAAGAATGATCAATCCAAGTCATAATCATGCAGCAGATCCACCATCTTTATCCAAAAAGAAGAGATTAAAGAACTCAAGAGTATTGGTTGAAAAACCATTACCAAGAACTCATGGCTATAATAATGCAAATGATGTAATGAATAATTATGGTCATCCACATCATGGACATCATCAACAAGGCCAAGACTTGCAAGATCCTGATGTGATAGCTGCCATCACCAATCCGGCCGCTGCCGCTGCTGCTGCTGCCGTTGCATTGGGAGGACATCCACCGGTTGATCCTGCCATTGATAATGTCTAGTGGCCTCAGCTCTCTGGGCACCTGGCAGTGGCTAATGGGGGTGCTAATGGCAGCAATGGCATCAATGCTACCGTGTCTTATTTATTCCCCTATCGTCTATGTCTGCGATGGCACCAGTGTGGCATCTTCTTGCAGTTAATCTCAGCAGATAATCTCTTCTGCATGTAGTATAGTAATAGGGCTCATCGGACCTCCCTGTTGTCTAGTAATAATAATATTTTATTGATATTTAATGTAAGTTCTTAGCGTGTGCTTCCACATCTCACCTCCCCATCTTCTTTCCTCTCCACTCTTCTCTCTCTCTCTGTTCTCTTTTCATGTCTCATTCCATTTCATCGCTGCGCACCTCTGCCTTATCTCTCCCATCTAATTTCACCTCGCACTCATCGCGATTAGACGAGTAGGGATTGTTTATGGTTTCAATAATCGATCGTGCAAAAGACAAGTTGGGTAGAAGAACCCCCAAGGGAAGTGATGATGAATCAGACACCCCTTCCAGAAGTAGTAGTTTATCAAGAAGTTTCTCCAGAAGAAAAAAAGATAAAGAAAAAGAAAAGAACCGTTTAAGTGGGTTAAGGTATGAGAATAGCCTGGCAAAACAGTCAAAAGATCTGTTACTGAGTGTTTCATCAAAGAAAAATCAAAAGCAAAAAGATCGTGTTGTTTCTGGTGCTAGCAATTCCTCCGACAGTGGTAAAAAAACCAAGGTTAAAGAGGTAAAGAAATCTACCACCCCTGATGCTACTGAGGTCACTTATAATGATGAAACTCCTCTTGTATCCAGTACTCCTAATGCTGAACCTGAAGAAGAACCTGACCAGAAGAAAGAACCATCGGTACCTGTTCCAGAATCTCTTGTTCCTGAGGCCACAGAGCCTGTAATTCCTGCTAGTACCCCGGATAAATCTTCCTCACCTGACCCCGTGACCTCTAAATTTGTTTCGGATACTCCAATTAGTCCAAGAACAACTACAAATGATTCTTTTGTACCAGTACAACCAGAAACTCAACCACCATTCACATTACCTCAAGAAGTTTCAGAAACCCTGCCACTTCTTGGTTCTCAACCTCCAGAAATTACTCAAACTTCCCACTATTTAACTAGTCCTAAATTGACTATTTCTGTATTGATTGTTTTATTGATCTTGGTATTAATCATTTACTTTACTTATCATGATCTGAATGTAGTTTTAATGCAATCTGTCAGTCCTCAATTAAATCTGATTTCTTTATTAGCTTTAACTAATGAAGGATTAAAAGTCAATGTCAATACTTCATTTACTGTTAATTATGATAATATCACCAACGTATTTTATCAAAACCTTTATAAATTAGGTGGAATGGCTCTTGCTAAAGTATACTTAAAACCTCATTTACCTATAAATGTAATTTTAAATTCTTTGGATTCTTTTAATTTAACTACTCCAGAAATCTTAGAAATTGATCTTTTGAATCATCAAACTTCTTCATTTGATTTTAATTCAACTATTGAAGTTGCTGATGCCAATTTAATTGATTTACTTAATGATTTAATGGAAAAGGATGAAGTTAAAGTTAATGTAAAATCTCATTTTAGAACTGATATTAAGGCTAAATTTTTAACTATTAAAAATCAACTCATTTCTTTTGATCAAGATTTGATTTTTAATAATAATTTACAATCTGATATTCAAGTTGAAACTGATAATTTATCATATGACGAATCAAATAATAATTTAATTTTTGAATCTTCTCTTCATTATAATAATCAATTTTTAAATAATTTGATTATAAATGATCGTAAATTTAAGTTATTGATTCATGATGATAATGAATTTGTACAAATTGGTGATGTTTTAACCTCCAAGTCTAATTCAAATCAATTAAGTATTCGTAGTTCTATTAGTGAAATTCCGCAAAGTTTAGTAAAATCAGGTGCCATTGAAAAATTGGTTAACGATTTACTTAGTAATGATAGAACTCAAGTATATTTAAAATGTGATTCTTATGATGATTCATATCCTAAATGGTTAAATAATGTTCTTAATAATTTGAATTTAAGACTACCAATTATTAAATCTCAAATGGTTTTACCTCAATTTAATGTAACTGGTGGTACTTTAGATATTGGTGATCAAATTATTCTTAACAGTAATTTAACAATGAATTCATTGAATTTGCCAGTTAAAGTGACTGATTTAAAACTGCAATTTTCTATTGAAAATGATATTTCAGGTGATTTAACTGGAGCATTTGAAAATTCGGTTTTACAAACTCAAAGTGAATTTAAGTTAAATTCTGGATCTGCTATTAAATTTGGTGAATTAGTTGATGCTTTTATTAATCAAAATTCTAAGAAAATTGCTTATGAAATGTTGATTGATAAATTCACCGTTGAAAGTCCAATTTTCAGTGGAACTTTCAAGGATTTAAAATTATCTAATAAAGTTCATCTTGAAAATAATCAATTTGATCTTAACAATATACTTGAAAATGTTAATATTACCGTTGATAACATTGAAGTTGAATCTTCTACCTCAGAAGAAATCAAATTATTAGTTGATGTTCATGCTAATAATCCTTTACCAATTAATTTTGATGTTAGAGAACCAATTGATATTAGTATAAAGTATAATGATAGTCAAATAGCGGCTGCAAACTTGAAAGAAGTTTATTTAACTGAAAGATCACCATTGACTTTAGAATTAAGTATTTTAAAAACCCATGAAAAAATGGTTCAAGAATTCTTTAATAAATTCATTTCTAATAAAGATAATGAAATTTCAATTGAATTAAAAGGTGATAAGAATCTTAAATTTCTTAAACAAGTAAGTATCCCACTGTTTGGTATTCCTAAACTTGATTTTGATAATAAAAGTGATGAACCATTTATTCTTGAATCAACTATTCATGTTATCGGATCTGAAGTAGAATTAGAAGTGTATAATCCTTTAAGTAATCAAGAATTGGCCTTGGATATTAGTAAAGTGGTAGCTACTTATGAAGGTACCATTTTAGGTGAATTAAGTAAGCAAGAATACTTGATGATTCCACCTGGTATTAATAAAACTCCACGTATGCCCATCAAAATGAATTCTGTTGGTACCAACATTCTTAAAAAGGCATTAAATGGGGAATTATCAGTAAATGTAGAAGCTGAATTTGAGTTAAGAATGGGCGAATATGTAATGGATTTGGTTTACGAAGGTGAAAATGTCAAGAGTAATATCAAATTATGATCAGGTTAATGGCTGCAAAAAAAGAGGTTTCAGTCAGATGGAATGTGTGTCGGGACCAAAATAGGGTCCTTCAGAGATCCCACCACGACCTGACTTAGAACACATAAAAACAAATGGGTTGCTTGGAATACATTCGACTTAGTTATTACTATGATCACCAATGACTAATCTGGCACTTTTCTACGATTCAAATCTCGATAATCCCCGAGTCACCGTGTAACAGACGATGGAGCACATTGGTGATGGTCTAGATCGCAGGTGTACGGATGCATTGACGAGGCGAAGAAAAACCCACCATGATTGTTTTTCACCACCGAATCTTAGCCAATGTTAACCCATTACTCTCAAGTAATCACAGCTGTCCCCCACACCCTAGTAATACCCATCATACCCCTATATATGTTAAATATTGTAATATATCGAGTCTAGATCCCTGTTTCATATGGCGATTCTCGATCCTGAATATTTCCCAAAGCGGTAGGCTATTTTTAGCACTTTTGTGTAATGTTTACCCTAAAATTTTTCAGTGCGAAGTAAATCAAAAATTAACCCATTCACTCGTTCCCTGATACCCAATGCTTTTCAAATACACTGGTTTATTATTATTAGCTAACTTAGCTGTTGTTAAAGCTGCTCCTCCTGCTTGTGTCTTAGCATGTGTTGCTCAAGTTACTAAAAAATCCGATTGCTCCGGTTTAAACGACGTTGAATGTATCTGTTCCACCCAGTTCGATAAAGTCGAAGATTGTTTGAAATCTGCTTGTCCTGATGATGTTACTGACACCGCAAAAGATGCTTTTGAAAGTGTTTGTGAACCTTATGCTAAAAGTTCATCAAAAGAAGAATCTTCCTCTGTTGAATCTTCTTCTTCTGTTGAATCTTCATCTACTGAAGAATCTTCCACTGAAACTTCCTCATCTGTTGAAGAATCCTCCTCTGTTGAAGAGTCTTCCTCTGTTGCTGAATCTTCTTCTGCTGTCGAATCTTCTTCAGTTGCTGAATCCTCATCTGCTGTTGAATCTTCCACTGAAGAAACCTCATCTGCTGAACCATCTACTGAAGCTGCTACCTCTTCAGACCCAGTTTCTGTTGCTGGTGTTTCAACTGTTGCTGAAGAATCTTCATCTGCTTCATCATCCATCACTGCTTCTACTCAATCAGATGATGGTGCTGCTCTTAACGGAATTTCTGTTGGTGCATTAGTTGGATTTTTAGGTATGGCCTTATTGTAAGTATGGCCTTGGTATAGGTAAGTAGTCATTAAATATAGGTTATTAGAATTTGCGAGTGTTTATTACATTTGATTGCTCTGGGTAAGACGTATAGACGGTTTACTAAGTGTAGGGTGTTTGTAGAGTCTTAGAGAACACTTGGACTTATGGACTGCGTAGTTGTCGTGGAAACTTTCGTGCCGCGTCGTACGAAATGGCGTCGTCGACTGCGTGGCAGGCAAACAGTACTGGTGCGAGCACCAAGGTGTTTCAGCATTGCCCATGTTACCATGCCATGCATTTTCATCCTTTACCAATAGTAATTAATTATTTATAATCACTTGAAACCCCTTTTTTTGTGACCCTTAAGCGGATTTCTTGCTCTTATGCCGATTCAATGGCTCATGCAAAAGATGCATACACGCATTGTTCGTTTCTGTCACTATTCTTCCCCATGTTGGGGCCGCCGCATACACGCCGATGCCCCGCGGTCGCCAGACTAGACCTCTGTTTAGCACCCCTTCTTCTCATATTTCGTGATCAATTTCTTATACAATTTAAACCTTCCTTTGCAGACGCATAAATAAGACATTTCTTTTATTTAACCCCATTATTTTCTAGAAATAACCCCAATTAATGACATATATCGGCGCCAACATTGCTAAATTTCATCTCCACAAGTTCGGCCCACCGATGATTCGCACGAACTTACCGCTTTCGGTGACTTGCAACCAATATTATAAGCGAAATCCACGCCGGTCCGCCGAGATTAATAAATTGCTAATTAACTAGAGTCAAAATTAACCTATTACTAGCAACTTAACTTAAATTACTTAATTGACTACCTTTATTTACCGTACGCATTTTTCTTTATTAATAACTCATTTCCGGTAACCCTTTTTATTTTACTTATATCTCCTCGGAGCTCCCTGGAACTGAATCGCGATAAGCCTTATCTATTCACATATAAATACATAATTCGCAATCAAACACCTGTAACATTTACAAACAATTATGAATTTAAAAGTTAATTATAATGGCCATAGTCATGCCAAAGCTATGGAATCTATTCCTTATACCTTATATTTAGGTACTTTTATGGATACACCTGAATTAGGAACTATAAGAGTAAGATATAATACTCTTTTGGGTGTTAATCAACGTGGTGAAATCGATTTCATCGAAGAAAATGTACATGGTAATGATTCTTCTGTCATTAAGTTATTCAAAAACAAATATCCAGCGTTTGAAACCATCAAATCCAATTTTAAATTTGTTGATAATTCCAAAAATCCACTGCAATTTTACTTCCCGGGGTTTATAGACACTCATATTCATGGCTCACAGTATCCAAATATTGGAATTGGTTTGAATATTCCATTATTGGATTGGTTAAAGAAATTCACTTTCCCGTTAGAAAGTTCTTTCAATGAAGAAAACATTAAAATGGCCATTGATATTTATACTAAAGTCATTAACAAGACCTTATCAAATGGTACTACATGTGCATCCTATTTTACCACCATTGATACTTTCACTTCTAAATTATTTGGGGATTTGTTGCTTGAACGAGGTCAAAGAGGTTTTGTTGGTAAAGTATGTATGAACCATAATGACGCACATCCTACTTATGAAGAACCAACTGATGAATGTATTGAACATATGCATGAAATTGTAGATTATCTTAAAACCAAAAATCCTCCAAATGAAACCTTAGTTAAACCTATTATTACTCCAAGATTTGCTCCAGTGTGTTCAAGAGATTTATTAAAGAAATTGGGTAAATTATCAATTGAAAAATCTTTACCAATTCAGACTCATATCAGTGAAAATGTTAATGAAATTAAGTTGGTTAAGAAATTATTTCCTGAATGTTCAAATTATGCTTCAGTTTATGAAAATCATAACTTATTACAAGAATCAACTATTTTAGCACATGCCATTCACTTAACTGATGACGAATGTAAGATTATTAAAGAAAGAAATTGTTCTATTTCTCATTGTCCAACTTCAAACACTTTTATTTGTAGTGGTGAAGCTCCAATAAGAAAGTATCTTTATGAAAAGAAAATTAATGTTAGTTTAGGTACTGATATTTCTGGTGGATTTGAACCATCTATCTTATCTATCGCTAAACAAGCTATTTTAGTAAGTAATCATGTTTCCATGAAATCTCAAAATGAATCTGATAGAGTTACCTTACATGATTCACTTTATATGGCCACTCAAGGTGGGGCAATTGCTGTTGGCTTACCAGATAAAATTGGTTCATTTGATAATGGTAAAAAATTCGATGCTCAATTAATTGACTTGAATAGTTTAAGCTCTTCTATGGATATATTTGATTGGCAATTACCAGATTTAAAAGCTGATACTCCTGAAGACTTAAATATGAAATTTATCACTTTATTGAGTAAATGGGTATTTTCTGGTGACGATAGAAATTGTAGTAAAGTTTATGTTAATGGTAGATGTGTTCTTGATAAAAGTAATGATTGGGTATTAATACGTTAGATATTAAATATTGTATATTAGAATAAATTATTAAATATATATTATGGTTTAACGAACGGTATATTTATCTTTACCAAAGTTTGGTTTTCCACCTAATGTTCCAAAGATATCTCCTAAATAATTTTCTGCTTGTAAGTTTTCTCCGGTACGATATTCTGATTCCCAATTGTTAATAATATCTTTAACAATTGGATAGCCAGCAGTGAAAAGATTTTTAAGAGAATGATCAATACCACCCTTTGGATAACTCGTAAAAAATTCAACAGGGTCAATTTTTAAGTCTGCAGGTGGTCTAACAAAATTTGAAATTGATCTCATCACAATAATTCTTTCAAATTTAACATTACCAAATTTAGCAATACGAACTAATGCCTCTAAAGTAGCATTTTCTTCCAGCGCAGCAGCACAATAGTTGGCGGTTCCATTAGAAATAAGTTTGGAATATTCAATAACATAATCACTAATAGCATGACCAGAGAAATAATTATCACTAGTTGAAACGTCACACCCTTTAATAATAGGACCTTGGTTACCAGGATAACTATACAAACTTCTTAAAGCTTTGTTTTCTGCATTTCCAATATCTAAAAGTGGTTCATTGGTTTTAGCTAATTCAACAGCTCTATCTCTTAATTTTTCATTTAATTCAAAAATTTCTGGTCCATAAACTGAATCTGGGTAAGTCCATGGATCGCTAGTACCATAACTCCAATAACCAGAAGTCCAGTTTTTACGATCTTCAGAAAGTTCTCTGGAATCAATTTGGTACAGAGATCCAATTTGTATAGCATATTTAGCAAAAACAACTGAACCAGTAGAAATTTGACTTGGTTCACCACCGGCAATACCTGATAAGATCCAATAAGTGGTTGAAAAATCAAATTCTGGTGATAATAATAATGCAGTCATGGAGGCAGCAGCGTTAATTTCTCCTTCTCCTGTTGTCATTTCACAAATGGAATAATCTTGAACACAATGAATGTTTGGATGAAGTGGACTTAAGCCTGGTAATGGGAAATGGTGAACAAAATTCATATTATCTGTCCAAGCTTTTTCTTCGGGCTCAAACATGGCCACTATGAAGACTTTAGGACTTAACTTGTTATAGTTAATCGTTGGTACACAGCTAACGAACGACAATAATGTAGAAATTAAAAGAATGAATAACATTTGTTGAAAGATTAGGCTCATCTCGAGACTTTTGATAAGCCAAGACCCGGGGAACCGGTCGCGTGCGGCACTTCTTCGCATCCATTTTTAGCAGCCATTTTTAGCATCTTGTGCAGTTAAGTGATATTAAAGGATAAGCATTTGCGATCCTATGAAGCCAGAAACCTTTCAGAGATGAAATTACTTGGTAATGATATTATTATTCGGTGTATTTTATTCTCTATACTGGTTTTCATCAGTTAGTTCGGGAAACCGGTAGTATATAGAACCCTGAAGATCTAAAACGTAAATAGAAATAAACAATAGAGACTTTACCTGCCAATAACAAGCTGCCGATCAGTAATTAGATATAATAGAAAAAATAACAATAATAGAAGTAATAGAAATAATAGAAATAATACCCGGTTTTTCAATATTATTTTATTATCTATTAAAATATTATGTAAAGATTTTGATAGCGCATATTGTCAGTATTTCTAATGACTTAACGTGTTTTGGTGGTTTTAATATACTCTCTATGTTCACTGAAAGTTACACTTAATATTTGATTATTTTTGAATATAAATCAAATTTTATTAAATAGTGATTTTTACATTTTCCTTAATTCTCTCTAATTGAAAATATAAATAAGTTTAAAATAAAAAAGAAAAAGAAAATGCACGTAACCAACTAACAGAAACCATAACTCCCTAATGTATCAAGTGTCTAATAACTTTAAAGATACTCCACCAGTAATCAAAGTTCTTCAAAGGTTGAAAGTAATAATTTTGCAGCCATCAAAAAGGTCGTGCTCTACACAAATCATCACTTCAGAAGAGATGCACGTTAATGCTACACACGCGAACTTTTATCTATCATGAAGAGACCCAGAAACCATCTAGATGATGAGTTTCCTGAGTCATTGGTATGTACAATACTGTCAAATTAGCTTAGAACAACAACTAACTTTTAGGGGAGCCAAAGTACTGGTGATATACTTCTGTCATTATTGAAAAGATCCAAGATGTCTCAGGTGTCTGATACCCAAACACTAAATCCAACCCGAGAGAATACAGAATCAGATACTGCAAGTGAAGACGATTATAGTTCAGAAGACGAAGAATCACTTACAGGCTCTAATACACATGCACTGGCAGGTGTGATAGAACGAATTTCTCTTAAAAATTTCATGTGTCATGATTCATTTGAATTAGAGTTGGGCCCTCGTCTTAACTTTATCATTGGTAGAAATGGTTCAGGAAAGAGTGCAGTTATCACAGGGATTTCTGTAGGTTTAGGAGCAAAAGCTAGTGATACCAGTAGAGGATCCAGCATAAAGGATTTAATCAAAGATGGGAAATCAACCGCTAAAATAGCTATAACGTTTAAAAATGAAGGTACTGATGCTTATTATCCTGAAAAATATGGTAAAAGAATAACAATTGAACGGAGAATCCTCAGATCTGGAACCACTTCTTATACAATTCTGGATTCCAATCGTAAAACCTTTTCTAATAAGAAAGCCATAGTAGATGAGATTCTTTTGAAATATAATATCAGAGTTGATAACCCATTATCTTTCTTATCTCAAGATAAAGCAAGGGAATTTTTAACTAGTTCATCCGATGAAGCTAAGTATAAGTATTTCATGGAAGGTATATTAGTTGATGATATTATTGATAATTATAAACAAACATCGACTCATTTAGCTCAAGTTAAAGATAAATTAACAATTGCTAAATCTTATGAAAAGATGGCAAAGGAAAAACTTGAAAAATCAATAGAAGTATATGAAAGATTCAAAAGTTCTGATGATTTAAGACAAAAATTAGAACTCTTGAACGGGAAAATTTATTGGTATAATGTTTCTAAATTAGAAAGTTATATTAACGATACAGAATCAAAGAAAGCTCGAAATACAAGTCGAATCACTGAAATTGAAGGAGAAATCGAAGAGATTCAAACAAATGACAAAAATTTAGTAACTGAAGATGAAGAATTATCTATGAAAAATGTAGTATTATTAAGTGAATCAGAGCAAATAACGTCTCAAGTTAACGAAAAAGAGAAAGAGGTTAATAAAAGAAGAGAAAAGAACGATCAATATGTTTCTGAAATCAATAAAGTTAAAAGCTCAATTAAAGATGAACAAGATAGCATCCAAAAACTTGAAACTGAATTATCAAAACAACAAAGAAATTTAGAACTTGCTCTGAATAAGGAAAATGATCCCCAAGAGAAAATAAATGAACTTGAGAAAAATATTCTTGCAAAAGAACAAGAACGGGATGAATTAACCGAATCTTTGGCTGCTATATCCAGAGATGAAGATTATCCGGAAATCAAAAATAAAATTAGACAGCAAAATGAAATTCAAAGTGACTTGAGAGATTTAAATGAAAGATTAAGAAGTACAAGTCAAATAACGAAAGATAAATACCTTCCCTGGGGCCCTCAAATTGGGAAACTTGTCGACCATATAGACTCAATTAAAACTTGGCATAAGCACCCAATTGGCCCAATTGGATATTATGTTAATGTGAAACCTCAATTCTCTAAATGGAAGGATTTAGTTAATACGGTTTTATCAAGAACCTTAGATCTGTTTTTAGTTTACGATGAACATGATAGAAAGATATTGGCCAATTTATTCAGGCAATACAAACTTAATAAAAATATTATAGTTAGAAGGTTCGAAACCTTTAATTATACTATTGGTAAACCTAATGGTGTTACTACAATGGATGAAATTTTGAAAATTGAAAATGATCAAGTTATTTATACTTTAGTTGATAACAATTCAATTGAAAAAAGTATTCTTGTAGAATCTACGAGAGATGCTAGTATCCACATAACTAATAATAATGTAGTTAATGCTTATAGTCTTGTTGATAGAAGCAGTGGTAGAAGAACTCGAGGTGATGAAAAGGGTTACGCAAATGATCCAGTTTTCTATGACAGAAGAAATCCTTATAAATTATCATCAGCAGCTGGAGCAGAGCAGGAACGTATTGAAGTTCAAGAACAGATAAAACAATTAAAGTCTAGGTTCGATTCAATTAAAAAAGAAATCTTTGAGTTAAAGAAACAATGTCAACGTGAAAGAATTGAAAAGCAAAATAAGATTAATGAAATAAATACATTAATCAATGAATATACCCTGCATTTAAGTGATTTAAGATTAGCTGTCGATGATAATGAAATTTCTAATACGATTGATAATTTAAACTATCAAATAGAAGAAGCAAAAGGAACTATCCAAACACACGAACATATGGTTGTTTCTTTATCTAAAGATCTTGAAGCTTCTGTAAGTGACTATAAAAACCTAAAAGATGAATTAAAACTATTAAACCGAAAATTAAAAGATTGCATTAAAAATAGGGAACAGGTTGGTAGTCGTAGAGAAGAAATTAAAGATGAAAAGATCCAAAATGATATTAAGATTGATAAATTGAAACAAGAAAAGGTCAAAATACAAAGTTCTATTGAAAGTTTAACAGTCAAGCTTGAAGAATTAAGAGAAAAATTGACACTCAATAAATCAGAAGCTGAAAATCATTGTACTAGAGAGGCTGTACCAATATCACCTGAAGATACACCATCATCCATTCAATCAGAACATAAAATTGTTCAAGCAGCGGTTGCAGAAGCCGAGAAGTCTGTTGGAAAAAGTCTTGAAGAAATCCAGAATGAATTAATTACAGATAAAGCTAATGCTGATGAAGCAGAAGAAACCTTGATGAATTTAACTAACATTCATACCCATTTGAATAATGATTTAAACCTTAGGTTAGAATATTTCAGTAAAACCATTGAAATTAATATTCAAGAAGCATCAGCATCTTTTGAAGATGCTTTGGATGTTAGAAATGTTAAAGGTAGATTAATATTCGATACACCAAGGAAGAAAATTATTATGAAAGTTGCAACAAAAGAAGATTCAGAACTTAGAAATGTGGAATCATTATCCGGTGGAGAAAAATCATTTACTCAAGTTGCATTTTTATTATCGATCTGGAAGATTATGAATTCAAAAGTTAGAGGATTAGATGAGTTCGATGTTTATATGGATCAAGTAAATAGAACGGTGAGTATTAGGCTTTTATTAGAAGAATTAAAACGAGTTCCTCAATCTCAAACTATATTTATTACACCTCAAGATATTACAACTATTGGTAATTTAGAAGGAGAAGATGTAAGAATTCATAGAATGGCCGATCCTAGAGGTGATTAATGATATAGATGAATTATGTAGTTCTATGTACAATATATACAGGTAGGGCATGTGTATCAGGCTATTCTCTTACTTGAATAATACCTCTATAGCGACTTTGTTTTAAATCATACAATTCATTAAGTTTAATAAAATCTTGTTTTGATAAATAAAGTTTCCTGGTATTAGTTTGAACATATTTTTCAAGATATTTTTCAACTAATTTAGTACGGAAAGTTGGAAACTCTACTGATACCGATAAAATGACTTCAATAAGTCTATAGGAGATCTTTTTTCTGGTATCATGTTCATTAGTTATATCATAAAACTTCATTACTTGTCCAAAAAAATCATTAAACTCTGAGAGTTCTTGAGCGGTAAGGTCTTCAGTTTTCAATTTATGTTTACAACTTTGTAATAAATCTACAAATACGTCATCCTTGTAGAAAACACAATACTTGAGACTAACAAACTTTACTGGTAACTTTTTCATAACCAGAAATGCATCGAAAACGTATCCTTTTAATGCTAAACCAGAAACAACGAATGGTGCAAGTCTATAATGATTATTCCTAATAAGGTTAATTAATCGGTGGGTTTTTTGGGTTACATTAGATTTCATATGTGCTTCAATAAGTTCATTGAGTAACCGGCGGAAAACTGGAACGTCATTAAGTTGAAGTGCTCCTTCAACTGTGGGTACAAATCTTGTGCTACTACTTTTAGCATCAATAGGATTATATAAAGTTTCGCCATTACTTTCAATGAGTCTATCAAAATCAGTCTTATACTTTTGCTGAAAGTCTGGGAACTTAATTGTATTATTTAAAATATTTTCTTTTCTCCATCTGGACGTATCTCTCATCATGGAATAGGCTTTTTCAAGAAAGACTGATTTAGTTAAAGGATTATAATGATCCCTAAACATAAGGTTCAAGTACTTGAAAGCTCCCATAGCTTTAACAACATCTCTTGTTTCACTATATGCTTCAACCAAACTTATAGATAAGATCTTTAGAGTATTTCTATGCCCATACATCGAATAAAATCGTTTAAAATAATCTCGTAATCCAACGATATAATCTGGGCTTTGATTTTGTTGGAATATAAGTGCTAGACTTGTCAAAGTATTCGGTGAAAGAAGGTAATAAAAGGTATCTTGAGTCCTATTGTAAAAACCATAATTGTGTTGAAATAGTTTAGAATTATCTACAAGTGTATGAAAAACCAACTTTGCACCATTTAATGAAGCCTCTTCACATACTTTTGATACATAAGTCGACCAGAGTTCATTGCTGAGGTTGAATTTTGGATCATTTTGTAATAATAATCGTAAAAGGTTCGTTATAGGTTCGATATTTTTGGTAGTTAAGCTTCTTTCAATGAACTCTTCAAGTAGTTCATGGTTCAATTTTTCATCTATATGGTTGATTATATAATCCAATGAACCTTTTAAGTCTCTTTTAAGGAGCTTTTGAAGTTCTAAGTTTACTGGAGAACATTTCTGGAGGAGTTCATGATTTAATTCTTGAAGTGTTTGCAAATTTAAGTGAGACACAAGCTGGAAGACATCTGATTCCAGTCGGTTTGGACTACAAATCTCTTTTCTTAATGATTCAACGGTTGTATAATATCTCTGGGATGGGAAATGTCGTATCGATACGTTTAATATACCTATAATTCTTTTGTTAACATGGTTATTCCATGCCAACGGTAGCTTCATTAATATCAGGCCAGTGCGCACTAGACTTTTTTTTCATCTAAAAAATTTTTCAAAACCTTTAAAATGTTTAGAGCTGGACTTTTAAGACCAGCAAGAACCTTTAGGGTGTCACCATCCAAAGGAATGATATCTAGCATCTCAATAATGCCAGCAACTTTAAATATGAATAGAAGTGCTGTTAGATTCAACTCCACTGGTTCCAAAGATAAAATTTCAGAAATCACCACTGAATTAAGTCAATTTACTGATGAATTACCAGTAGTTTCTGACCTTACTTCAGATAAATTGGGTTATCTTGATTCTATTGGGTTAGCACAAGGTTATGGACCTACTGCCATAATCGAAAGGCTCTTAGAAGTGACACATGTATATACCGGATTACCTTGGTGGGCTACTATTGCAGTCTTAACTATTGGTATTAGAGTTGCAATGTTCCCATTATATGTTAAAGCATCTGCAAACGCTGCTAAAATGAGTAAGGTTAAACCACAATTAGACCAAGCTTTAAATGACTTAAAGAATGCTGATACTCCTCAAGAACAAATGAAAGCTGCTCAAACAAGAAAGTTAATTATGAAGGAAAATGATATTAGTACTGCAAGACAATTATTACCAATGCTTCAATTTCCAATTGCTTATGGATTTTTCCAAGCTTTAAGAGGAATGGCCAATTATCCTGTTGAAGGATTCAGTACTCAAGGTATTGCTTGGTTTGAAGATTTATCACAAGTGGATCCATATGTTGGTTTACAACTTATCACTGGGTTATTTGTTCTTGCCATGTTTAGAGCTGGTGGTGAAACTGGGGTTCAAATGGTTAATCCAGTTCTTAAAAAAGTTATGTACGGGTTACCATTCTTATCTATTATTTTAACCAAAAATTTTTCAGCTGCTGTTGTATTGTATTTTGCTGTAAACTCAGTTTTTGCAACTCTCCAAGCATTAATTTTAAGAACTCCATCTTTCCGTAAATTATTGAAAATCCCACCAATGACTAAACCAGCTGCTGGTTCTAATCAAGGTGCTCAATCTATTAGTGAATGGTGGAAAGAAAACACTGAAAATACCAGAAACAAAACTCAAAAGAAAATGGAACAATCAAATAGAAAATTAGAAGCTATGGCCAAGAGAAGAGCTGATTCAAATCAAAATTTCATTAAAAGACATTAGATATAATACCTGTACATAAACGAATGCTAAATCTATTTTATTTCTAAGATTTAAACATCTTTAAAAAATCAATAGGCTCTGCCTATTTAATATCTAGTTCTTAAACTGATACCTCTAACGTCGATATATTAAAGTCTATTTTTTTATCTTTACAGTTTTTCAAAAATTTCATCATAATTCACAATTATCTTTTCCAAAATAAAGTTCATAAACCCAAAGTTCTTTACTAAAATCTCTAAACTACTAGCTTCAGTTAATGCTGGTCCAATAACTGTTGCAATATTTGAAGGTGTCATCTTATTATCATCACTATATTGACATACTTTTTGTAAATGTTTAACCAATTCTTTAAAGGTTTCATAATAAATTAATGGTAATGAAGACAAATTTGATTTAATTTGTTCTATCATTTCTTCATGTTTAATTTCTTCATTCATTATTGATTCTCTTAATTTGAAGAATCTCTCAATAACTTTATTAGTTAATAAAGCGTCTGGCATTTCTCTTAAAAATGATTTAATACAACTTGTTAAAGCATGTACATCATATTTTCTTTCATTGAAATCAATATAACCAACTCTATCAATAGTATTCTTTAAATTATTCAATTCACTGATCGAAGTACTGATTCTATAAATACCAACATCTTTAATACCTTCATTTTCAATTTCTTTGAAAAATTCCATTAAAAATTTTGGTACAATTGTTCCCTGTCTATTACAAATAACAGTTAAAGGAATACCAAAAGTTAAATGAGTTGAAACAACTTTACTATTTAAAACTCTTGAATAGAACCAATGTCTATTAGCATAACTTAATTTAACCATCCAATCATTAAGATCTGCTTCATCCAAACATTGGAAGAAGAAATCATCACCACCTTGGTCATTATCAATTTTAAATGATAATGGCAAAAGGTAAACCGGGAATATTTTCTTGTTTTTCAAGTTAATTGTATACATTGGTTTAGATTTTGAATCTGCAAATGAATCAGTATATGGTAATTCTTTAATACTAACAGTTCTTTCTCCATAATTTGGACTTACCAAACTGAAAGGTCTTGATTTATTAAAGAATCCACTAATTTTAAATCTTGAACTTGAATTAGTTTTATAAGTTAAAGATTGTCTTCTTAAACCTGAATTAGAAGATTTTTTAGTTAATGATTGTGAATTCAATGAATTATTTGAATTATTTCCATGGACACCAAATGAATCTTTTGAATCCTTATATTGTTTTTTACGATTATCTAAAATCAAAATTTTGTGTTGTTCTCTTAAAACAGATTTAAAAAGTTTTATTTTATCCTTCTCTAAAAGAGTAAATTCTCTGATATTATTAATATTAATTAAATTTTCATCCAACTTTAATAAAAATTCAAATTCTCTAGATTCATTATGGGTATATTCTTCATTTGAATCAATGTCTTCAATTGTCAACTCTTTGATTAATTTGAACACCAAGTAACGCTTGTTAAAATTGATTAATTTACCTTGGAAACTTGGAGTTCTATTAATATCCATTAAGGTTTGGATAATCCAACCAAAACATGGTAATAAAGGATCATGAATCGCAAGATCAGAAGCCTTTAAATTTGTTGGTAATAACAGATCAAGAGTATCAAAGTTTGAGTTAGAAACACCCAAGGAATTAGCAGCTTTGATCCACAAATTGGTGAAAAGTCTACTTTCAGGAGAATAAAGTACATTTGTAATTGCAGATTCAATACAAGAAGGTATTACACCTTTACCTTCAAATACAAATTGATTTTCACTCATTTTCAATTGACAAACTTTAACCATAAGTAAGATAGTTTTCATTCTATCTAATCTTTCTTCAACAGTAATCCTTAAATCAGTTAATTGAACAAGTATATAAGCTTTAAATTTGGCATAAAGTTTAATTAATTTTCTGAAAACCAATGGGAATTTCATAAATGTCAAAACCTTTTCAGTTGGATCAGTTAAGGAGTCAAAATAAGTGAAAATATTTGAAATTATTAGATTTTCATCATTAGTTGCATTCTTTTGTAAATTAAATTCTAAAAGTTGATTTTTCTCAAATTCAACTTCTAAAATTTTATAAACTTTAAACCAATCTTCTAATTTAATTCCTTTATAAAAGACCATCAAAAGTTTATTAAATTTATGAAGGAATTTTTCAATCTTACTGACATTTTTATGACCTGGTAAATTTCTATTAATTGGTACTTCATGAAGTGAGTTATTGAATTTAAATCCATTCATTAAAAATTCATCAAATTTCAGAATTTCAACTGGTCTGTATGTTTTCCTGACAAATAATTTCTTCAATTTTTTATAATAATTTACCAAACTTTCAAAAGATTTTTCTAAATTATTATCAATTTTATTAGAATTATACCATTGAAGGATTTCATTACTAAATAATTTAAGAATTTTAATTAAAATTCTTTTATTCAATAAATCCATTGAAAAATTATTGAAAAAATTATTAATCAAAACCACAAGAACTTTTAAAATATTAATCTGAATTCTTAATAATAATGAATAATCAACTTCACCAAGCTCAGTTAAATTAACATCTTGATCAAGTTTCCAATTTGGGAAATCTGCTTGACTTTCTTCAAATTGACCAGTTTTAATTAAATATTGTTTTTTCATAATTGAAATCACCGCATTACCTGAATTAATGAATCTATGAGCCAACTTATCTAATAATTCTCTTGTAGTAATAAATGAACTATAATTCAATAAGAATACAAATCTATATTCTGTTAAATCAATTGTAATTGATGCATCGACATATTTTGAATCAATCAATAATAAATCAATTAATCTTTCAATTGATGCAACTTTTGGAATATATTTATAAATTTGTAATTGACAAGATTCTGTTGAAATAACACTATAACTTTGATGAGGGGTTGATCTTTTTTCCTTTTCAGGTTGTTCAGTTTTAGGTTTAGTTTCAGTTGCTTGAGATATAGTAAAATTATTAAATTTATCAGAATTTAAAATATCATCAACATCAATTCCAAGTCCTGGAACATCTTCGTCATCTTCTTCATGATCAACATCATCTAAAGCATAACCATCATTTTCATTAGTTAAGGAACTATCTAAATCATTAACAAAATCATCAATTCTAAAAGTCAATTCAGTATCAATAAATAAACTATGTTTATCAGATTTATCAATTGCAATTTGACCAGGACCTCCAACACTATCATCATATTTATTAAGATTTATTTTAAAATAATCATCATTAAAACTTGGTAATCTTATAGTTGGATCATTAGCAGATAATGTAGTAGTGGTAGAAGTAGTTGAGGTGTCAATACTTTGTGGTATTGATGAACCTGATTCATTAGAATGAATTGAGATATTAGAATGATTGGAATTATTAAATAAACTTGATGGTTTAAGGTATGACTCAGGAAGTTCAGGTTCGAAATTTAATGATATAATCATTAATCTTTCTAAATTAAAAGAATCAGTATTTAAATCAATCAATTTTTGTAAATTAGAAGCTAATTTCTTATTCACTTTGTTGATTAAGGAAAGTTCAGTTGATGATTCAAATGTTGATGGTAATGGTTTTGTATCTTCTCCATTTGTACCTAAATAAAGTACTTGGTTTAAACTTTCATTACTAAATATAAATCCCATACTATCATATCTTTTAAGGACATCATCATTATATTTAATAATTTCCTTATGATTAGTTAAATTAGATAAATATTCATTCCAACGAGTAAAGGAATAATTAATTTTTTTATAAACATTATCAAGTTCATTAATATTTTTAATTACTAAATTATTAATAATTAAATCACCAAAATATGGTATCACTCTTTCTTTTGGATATATTTTACCTAAACCTCTTGGAGCCATAATATGGAAAGAATCTCTTTGATCAAATTCATCATTAGTTTTAGCTGCTTTTGGACTATTTGGAACAGAAGTATTAATACCATTAACTAAAAATCTTCTATCCAATTCAAATAAAACTGGTGACCAATCATTTTTTAATAATTTAATATAATCTGCTGATACCAAAGCCCATATTTTCCTTAATCTTAATAAAGGTTGTGATAAAATAACTGAACTAATACCTAACCAAGATGACATATTACCAGATTTATCTAATAAACAACCCAAATCTATCCATTTTTCAAGTAATCTTGCTTTAAATTCAAGAGCAGCTGCTGGAGCAGTAAGACTAGTTGCATTTGGATTTTCAAGAAACATTTGATTTATAAATAATCTTGAAAGATAATGAATATGGAAGTCATTATTAAAAAATAATGGATTCTTTTTATAAAAGAAATCATGATTTGTCAGTTCATTAATTGAAGAATAAAGTAATAAAGATTTATCAATATTTGAATTCCATTGATCAAAATATTTTAAATCAATTGAATTAATAGTTGCAACAAATTCAATTAAATTAACTTGATTTAAAAAGTAAGTACTATTTAAATCTTGAAATGGATTAATTTCAACTGGTTGTTCATGACTTATTAATTTAATTAAATTTTGTTGATTAGATAACATTTTATTTTTGAAAACTTTCAATTCTTCACTTTGTTCAACCTCATGTTCAGCTAAAATTTCTAATAATTTTAAAATATAAGGAGCAATATCCGATTTAAGTAAAAAACCTTGAAAGTCATCATGAATATGGTTTAATAAAGTTAAAAGTCTATTAACAATTATTTTAATATCATAAGCACCATGGAAATTTTCATTAAATAAATAGGTTAGAAAACTATTGATTAATCTTAAAGTTTTACCAAAATCAGGGAAAATTGGTAAAATTGTTAAAGCTTTTTCAATAGATTCTTCATAATTTTGATCATATTTAAAGAAAATAAGATGAATTATCAGTTCAATTGTTGAATCAGGTAAAAAAGTATGAGTTTCTTCATTATATTTTAAATCAGGATGTAAATTTAAGGTATTAGTAAAAGAGATTTGATATTCTTCAGGAGAAAATTGGGGATTTATTGGAGTTAATAAAGAATTTTGAGTTGTTGTAGCAGTTGATTCAGGAATGGAATTATTTGAAATATTTTGATGTTTAAAAATCTCTGGTGGTGGAGGTAAAGGAGAATATTGATCTTTTAAAGATCCATTAATTGGAGCACTTAAAGGACCATTGATTGATGGACCAGATACACTAACATTAGAAGGAGCTGTTATTATTGTTGGAGAAGAAATTGAAGCTTGATCGATATCATAATTTTTAACCGACCCCATAATACTTGACGTGTCATCCAGTTTTTCAGGTTTAATCTTAAAATTTTTGATATTAAGATGATTATGTTTATAAAGGTATAAATGGGAGCCCTTTAATTCAGCTCTGAACAATCTTAAAGTCTGTTCACTGATATCAGGAACAGAATTTGTATTAGCAATGACATTTACCCATGAATTTTTCACAATTTTGGTATCATAATCATATTTAACAAGGGCAGGTACAGATTTAGGACCCTTAACTTGTTTTGATTTCAGGGTATTCTCATTTAATGTAGACATGTCATCATCATCAAGATGATCACCACCATTTGTGGTCACGGTGTTAATATCTGGTGAATCATCATTAACAGATTCGTGTTGGGTAGACGAATCTAAATTTGAAGGAACTTGACTTGGAATTGGAGTTATACCAGATGCTCCATTAAAGCTCTTTCTCTTCTCTTTATCTTTCTTAGTCCAGATCTTCCTCATGTTCATTAGATTGACTTAATTATAAATAATTTGTGTAGCAAAAAAAATTTAGACGTATCCTATTGTTTAGCTGTATGATTTTTTTTTACCCTAGACGGTCGCGTTCAGAAAATCTCGTCTCTCGTCTAAATTTGAATTTGTTACAAGTTGATATTGAGGGAAATAACAGTCAAGGGAAAAGGCGTTTAGGATTCAGGGCAGTTTTTTGCAGGAAAAAGTTATCAATATCAATAAACTGGAAAAAGATCTAATAGAAGGATCAGGTAAATAAGCGCCCTAAATTTCAGGTGATTCAATTAAAGTTTAAAGTTCATGCAAAAGTTTATAACTTCATATTTTCCTATCAATGGTTGCCATCTTATGAAGGTGCCCTTAAATAGTATTCTTCCTCGGGGGGTTCGATTAAGTAGCTTTGGTAGGTTTGCTGGTGCGGGCGGTAAGGTTTCTCGGCTGCTGTATTCGACCAAATCTGATGATGATTATAGGAGCCGTAAATCATCCATAAATACGAGCCACGGGAATTATTATCCTCCTTTGAATAGAGATACGTCGATAAAAACTCTTCGAATTAACGATTTCATCGATGTGTTTAAACCGCTTGACTATACGGAGTATCCTAATAAGAGATACCCTCAACAAATAAGACTTCGAGGTAAAATTGATAGTATAAGAAAGAGTGGGAAAGCAATGTACTTTATAGATTTGATTCAAGATTTTAAGAGGGTTCAAGTAATGGCAAGTAATAAGTTGATGGACATATCCAAAGATGAGTTCACAGAGATCCATTCTTTTTTCCGTAAAGGTGATAGTGTAGAATGTGTAGGTAACCCATCGGTGACCAATGTAGGAGAGCTTACATTGAAGTTAACTTCACCGGTTCTGATTCTATCTCCATGTTTAAACTCAATGACTCTTCCGGATAAATTGGTGGATAAGAAACTTATTAATTCGAATCGTATATTAAATTATCTTACCAATCCCGAAGCTAAAGAGAAGATTCTTGTGAAAAATCTCATAATCAAATCCATTAGAGACTTTTTGACTGCTAAGCAGTTTATGGAGTTTCAAACCCCTATAATTAGTGGTGAGTCTACAGGTGCTAATGCTAAACCATTCACCACTTTGGCCACTGCTGTGGATGCATCTCTTCAATTGAGAGTAGCGCCAGAACTTTGGTTGAAAAAGCTTGTAATTTCTGGATTTGAACAAATTTTTGAAATTGGGAACAACTTTAGAAATGAAGGTGTAGATGCTACACATAACCCTGAATTTACTAGTTGTGAATTTTATAAGCTGTATACGAATTTATCTGAGCTCATGGACCTTACAGAAGAAATGTTTTCTTATATTTATAACGATTTATCAACTCATGATTTCTCTGTATTGTCAAGAACGCTCCCCCAATTATTACCGTTAACACAACCATACGCTAAATATGAATTCATGCCAACATTGGAATCGATTACCAAAGTTGAGCTTCCTCAAACTTTAGATTCAACTAATTTAATTGCATACCATAAACAAATTGGTATTGATTTACCTCAAGTTTTATCACCTGCCAGCTTATTAGATAATTTATCATCTACATATCTTGAGCCTCTTCATAAAAATACAAATGTACCAGTATTTATATTCAACCAACCAGCTGAATTATCACCGTTATCTAAATCTACAATGATAACTTACGGTACTAGAACATACGATATATCGTTGAGATTTGAATTATTCATTAATGGTAAAGAATACGTAAATGCATATGAAGAAGAAAACTCGCCTTATGATCAATTAAAGAAGTTTAAAGCTCAACAAGCAGCGAAATCAGACTTCAATGATGATGAATCTTTAATTCCTGATTGGAATTATATAAACCAATTAGAATATGGATTACCACCAACTGGTGGATGGGGATGTGGTATAGATAGGCTTGCCATGTTATTTTCTGACAGTGAAAGAATCGAAGAGGTGTTACCATTTGGAAGCATTAGAGATGTAATTAAGAATTAATGATGATGCTTATCTTGTAAATAATATTTATAGACAATAAACTTGTATAAAGTATAATCATATGGTTCAATTTATGTGAATCTTTTTGACAAGACCCTTTTACCTATTTTGAATAATTTAATGAAACCCTTTTAACTACTTTTGAATTTTTCCCAAAAGAGTTAAAGTTCCTGGATTAGTATAAATTCAATGGTGGTGTACTGGAGGATTCCTACAGGTCAAGAGATAGCCGATTAAGAAACTTTTAACCATTACACGAATAAGTCAATGGATCCGATTAACGGTGTAGGTTCATCAAGTTGATGTTATCTACTGCATAGAGATGGCTGTCTCGGTTAGGCTGAGTGTTCACGATAATAGTCAGAATTGTTTTTGCAGCCATATTGTGCAACGTTTTTTTATTCTTCAGTTTTTCATATTAAACAACAGTATCTATACAAGCACATTATAAACCAACAAATCTCTTTCAAAAGCCTTTAACATGTTTTCCTCTCAAGTCTCATGCTATCTCATTAATTATCACAGTGATAATCCACGGTTGATCCGACTTCACACGACCGAAAAATTCTCATTTTCCACCTTCGGATACAATGCAAGATTCTTATCAATTCGAACAACGGGAAGACATAGATGGTGTAAGAGCAACATGGAATGCTCTACCTAGGTCCAAGCTTCAACATGAACGTCATATCATTCCAATGGCTACTCTCTATACCCCGTTGAACAATAAATCAGAAACTCCAATTCCTAGATCAACTGAAATGGTAAATTGTCGTCAATGTCAAGGGTTTATTAATCCCTATGTCGATAGAACCGATCAAGTTTGGATGTGTAGATTCTGTGGATTCAGTAATAGGTTGCTTCCTGATCAAGAAGGTAATTTCCCCATTGGTTTAAATTACTCAACCATAGAATACTCAACTGGTAAATACAACAACTTACCACCAATTTATTTATTTGTAATAGATACATGCTTTGAAGTAGAAGATTTGGAAGATGCTTACCAATCATTAAAAGATCTGTTGGTTGTTTCTTTAAGTTTAATACCCGAAAACTCATTAGTTGGGATTATTTCATATGGTAAAAATGTTCAACTTCATGATTTAGTATCACCAAAACCAAGCAATTACACCTTCAATGGATCTAAAGAATACAATCTAGAACAATTCAGAAAGTCATTAGGAATATTAGATAGTAGTTTAAAAAGAGACAATCATAAATTATTTGGTAGCATTGGATCTAAATTCTTACAACCTATAAATATGGTTGAATATCAAGTAACGAATATAATTGAAAATTTGGTTACTAATACGTTTCCAAGAGAGGAACGGAAAGAAAGGCCTTATAGAAGTACAGGATGTGCATTAAATATTGCATCTTTATTATTGACATCTTTATTAGGTAATTACGGAACCAACGGTGGTCATATCCTTTGTTTTATTGGAGGTGCATGTACTTATGGACCAGGTAAAATTGTTGGTAATCAACTTAAAGAGCCTTTGAGATCTCATCATGATATTGAAAAATCTAGACAATCTACATTCATGAAGAATGTTAAATTACCTCAATCAACAAACTATACAGTGGATTTTTCATTGGTTTTAAAAGCCAAAGAATTTTATAAATCTATTACACAACATCTTGTTAAATTAGGAATAAGTTGTAGTTACTTTGTTGGAAGTTATGATCAAGTTGGGTTATATGAAATGGATGAAGTCTGTAGGAAAACCGGTGGTGTAATTATCATGACTGATTCCTTTAACACATCTATTTTTAAACAAAGTTTTATGAAATTTTTCAAGAAAAATGAAGAAACTGATTATTTAGAATGTGGATTAAATGCCACATTAGAAGTTAAAGTTGAAAATGATTTAAAAATCAGAGGTTTAATCGGTAATGCCATTGGATTACCTGCTAAACCAGGATCAAATAACTTTATCAATACAAACGTTAAAGGAGAAGCTAATACTAATAGTTGGAAGCTTTGTCATTTGAATCCTACAAGTACATTTGCAATTTATTTCGACAAGTTAGATAGTCCAATGACATCTCAATCGACATTAATTCAATATATCACTCATTATCAACATTCTATGGGAGAGTATATAATTCGAGTTACAACCTTCCCAATAAGTGTGGTTTTAGATAATGATCTTGGTAGAATTGAATTAGGTTTTGATCAAGAAGCAGCAGTTGTTGCAATTGCTAGAGATGCAATTTCTAGATTAGAAACTGAAAATGTCAATCATACAGAAATCATTAAAAATATAGATCATACAACTATTGAATTTTGTAAGAAATTTGCACATTATAATAAAGGACAAGTTACCTCATTCATGCTTTCAAATAAATTTGCATTTTTGCCCCATTTTATTTATCATTTAAGAAGATCTCCAATGATAAATGTATTTAATAATTCACCTGATGAAACAAGTTTTATTAGACATATTTTGATGCATGAAGATACTAATAATTCTTTAATTATGATTCAACCAACATTATTATCTTATGATGTGGAAAAGTTTGGCGCTGTTGATGAAGATGGAAATGCATTAACTGGACCTGAACCTGTATTATTAGATTCTGCTTCATTGACTAAAGATAGTATTTTACTCCTTGATACTTTTTTCCATGTTTTAATATATCATGGTGAAACAGTAGCTCAATGGAGAAAATTAGGTTATCATGAAATGGAAGGCTATGAACATTTTAAGAATTTCTTAGAAGCACCAAAGAAAGATGCATTAGAAATCTTAATGGATAGGTTCCCATTACCAAGATTCATTGATTGTGATGAAGGTGGTTCACAAGCAAGATTTTTAATGGCTAAATTGAACCCAAGTTCAAGTTATAATTCTAATCCAAATATCTTTTATGGTGGTCAATTGGACGTTTTAACTGATGACTTATCTATGCAACTGTTTATGGATCATATTCAACGAATTGTAACCGCAAAGTAGCATTTTATAGAACAATATATAGAGAATAATAATAGTCAAATGTACATTAATTAAGACTTTCTAAAAGAGAGAGTAAATCAACCAGATTAGGAACTGATTTTCGAGGTGAAGATCTTTTAACTGGCGATACTTCACCAGAATAATTACTTGAAGGAGAACTCACTGGAGCATCTGAAAATAATTCAGTTGATGAAAACTCAGTAGCTGAAGCCTCATCATCATCGATTCTTAAGTTTTCCATTCTCTTAGTAACATTCGCTTTCATTTTAAACCGATCTTTACCTAATTTATTGGTTTCATAAGAAGAACCATCAGGGAAATGTAAAACAAATCTCTTCCCACGAATAATAGATAATTTGAGTTTATGATTCTTATCAGTTTTAATGATTATACACTCAATATTAGGCTTACTACTTCCAAACATCTTAACAACTTTAAAATCCAATTCCATGATCTTTTTGTAATTGGTTAAACACAAGCTCATTGGGAATGACTTAAAATTAATATTTGGAACTGGCTTGAGTAAATTCTCAGCTTGTCTTTGAATTCTGTTAATATAACAGTTTAAATGCTTTTTGTCGTGAGGGCTTAAATTAATGGTTTCCATAGCTGATAAAAGACTAGAAAGGTTATATTTTTTTTTGCAACCATTTTTTTCCCAGCCATGCGTATAATTTATAGACAGAAACTTTGCAGTCAAGCCAAGTAAAATTAAAAATTATTTATTAAGTCTAAACACAATCACAATCATTAACGTAACTAATCAAATTCCGAAATAAATGTTACTTCATTGAACGCAATACCCGATTCAACATCATCTTTAACATTAATCTTCATTTCATTACAATATTGATAAATATAAGGTTTAGTTCCAGCAACTCCACTAACAATATTTTTAACAAATTGAGGGATTTCAGCCATAACATCAACCCTTTCAACTAAAGTTTTCAATTCACCTTTAACATCAGCATGGAAAGTTTTATCTTTATCATCATGATTAAAAGTAATTGCTTTTGGAACTGGCCATCCAACTTCATCAATTTCAGCATCTTCATGAATAATTTCATTATCAATTGAAGCTAGTAAAATCTTTTCATTATTACATACAATACCAATATTAACTTTGGTATTAGCATAAGATTTTGGAGTGGTAAATTCCATTTGAACGGCAGAATAATTTTCACTTTGGAAGTTCAAAAAGTTCCAGGCCTTTGCAGCATGATGAGGTTTCATACCTTGTAAAGCCATAACAAACATGGTTAAACCTTCAATTTTGAATTCTTCTTTGGTGGTTTTAATAGTACCAGAAACAGAACATCTTGGCCAGAAAACATGACGCATTGATCCCCATGGATTAGCTATATCTTCACCATAATAAGTAGTCCCATCTTCACCAAATATAACACCAGGAACCAATTTCTTCACTTCAAGTTCAACCTCTGAATCTTCAGTAACCTTCGATTTAAGAATATAAGTGGTGTTGTCTTCACTTAATTCAACAGATAAGTTGTTGGCATAAAAATTGGATCCTTCATATCTAAACTCTTCTAACTTGGTGGATGTCCAAATATGGTTCCCATCTTCGGGGTTCTTTGAATCGAAAAATCTAAAAGTGAATTGAGCAGTGGTATGAAGCCCCATGACATTTGAATGGATGATTTGAGCAAAACCAACGTAACCTGTTTTCAAACAAGTGAAGTAGAATGTTTGGGTCTCAACATTGGTATAGTCTGGACTTTGCCAGTTGAAATCTTTGATGGTGGTTTCTCTATAAATCTTGCCATCTTTGATTAATTCTGTTACTGGGTGGATAGCTTCTTTCCCATATTCTGGTTCAGCAGTACCTGCGACTGCTGAGAGTCCTGATTGTACCCATCTAAACATGATTCAAGAGCAATTAATTGGGAGTAAGTGCGATTTTTTTAGTCTGCTGAGACGACGCATCGCATGATGATGGTCACGTGAGCACCAGGATATTTGGTGTTTAAATTGATTTTAAATGGGGCTGAAGTGGTTGTAGGGGGTGGTAATATAAGGGGTGCTTGCACAGGGGTATGGTGGATCTAGAACTATAAATAGGTCAAGGGAAGGGGTTAAGGTGTCCTGGTGGCCGTTATATGTCTCAACGGTTGGTACACATAAAAGAAAATGTCTCACATCGGATCTGATGCTTTGTTCAGGCCGAGCCCTAATAAACCCTCTAGGCCTCCAGCCCTATTGTTTGCAATTGTCACTGTTCTATACCCAGAGCCTTATATACAATATTATATGCTCTACATTTCCGTACTCTATTCCAGTTTTTTTGCTATCTTTCAGCCTCTCGCTTACACATCTCCAATTAAAAAAAAATCTAATTATACATTTATCTATACAATAGTAACATTAAGCTCAGATGGAGTCAATTCGAATTCAGAGTTGAAGTCAGCGTGATTTTGTTTAAGTAAATCGGTTGGAATTTCATCTAAGTGATGTTTATCTTCAACAACGACACCGGCCATACCAGCAGCCATATGGGTTTGGATATGACAATGTAACATAGCAACGGTATTAGTAGCGATGAATCTAATAACAGCATAACCACCGGTAATAATAGAAACATTATCAACGTATGGGGGAGATTCGAAGTCGAAAAGATCGCTACGGCCAGCTTCAATAGCTTCTTGAGTTGAATTAAATCCAAATTCAGTGATGGTATCGTTCTTAGCAATAACCCAGAAAGTGTGTCCATGTAAGTGCATTGGGTGGTCAGCGAGTGGTGTATTTTGGAAAATAACATCAACAACGTCACCTTCTTTAATACCCATGTCAACAACAGCACCACCGAAAACTTCAGTAGCATTAATGTTGTTGTTTTCATCAAGTTTAAATAAAATTGGGAAATCTAATTCGGCACCACCACTCAATGGAAGACCATTGAAAAGAGTGAAACTGGTTTGACCTGGACGACTTAAAAGAGTAAAAATGGTGTGATCAGCTTTTCCACTTGGTGGTTTAATGCTAGAGTCAAATGGAGAAGTGTTCTGAGGGTCTAATAATTTCCATGAATCATCTAATAATGTACCAGCCAAGTTGTTGTGTTTAACACCGTTAGCATCTTCAATTGAAATATCAGATTGAATATGGTTGTAAGTGTCATTATCAAAAGAACCATATTGTAAGTAAGCAATACCAGAAACAATTTGTGGCATATCATTACCTTGCATTCTGATAGCAAATGGTTCTTCGGTGTTTTCATGTTCATCAGCTTTAGTTTTAATAGCAACAGTATATCTCAAACCAATTGGTAAGTAAAGTTGTTCAGCAGTAACTGGTTTAATAAAAGTACCATCAATAGCTAAAACGGTAATAACGTGGTCATCAATAGTTAAAGTCTTAGAAAATTCACCACCCATATTAATAATGTTCATATAAACATAGTCTTTACCGTTGGTGTAGAAAATTTCTTGGTCAACTGTAGAGTTGAAACACTCTGTGTTATAACCTGGGAATTCGACCAAAGCTGGGTCATATTCAACAGAAGTGAATCCATTAAGTGGGCCAAGATCCATACAACCAAAAGAGTCAATATGCCATGAATCAAGACCAGAAACAGCCATGAATTTTTCATAGAATGGAGCACCATCAACAGCAAAAGTTGATTCAGGGATACACCAATGACGACCTTTTCCGTTAATTAAAACAGATTGAATACAGGTTGGGTCCATACCAAAGGCGAACATTTTAGCTGCAACGTCATCATAAGTTTCCTTGAACCAGTCAGTGATTAAAAGGAATTCTGGTTTCTTTTCAAGAGATTTTAATAATTCAACAGCATCAGAATCAACTTCTTTGTAAGGTCTTTCAATCTCATCAGATGGACGAATATAAATTGGACCTACAAGACCATCATTAGCATATCCTCTGAAATGGGCATGATACCAATAGAAACCATATTGGTCCATTCTCCAAACATAAGTATAAGAATCACCACTAAGAATTGGATATTGAGTAACACCTGGAACACCATCGGAGAAAATAGTACCATTTTGGTGAATACCATGGAAATGAATAGTAGTTGGAACAGTTAAATAGTTGTTAACTTTGATAACAACCCAATCACCTTGATCACCGTCAATTAATGGACCTGGAGCTTGACCGTTAATCAAAAATCCAGTTCTATAATGACCATCTGGGTTAACAGAAGTTTCAGTTAAATTCCATTCTTGATAATTAACAGTAGCACCATCTGGAATAATATCTAATGGAGATTTTAAACCTTTAGAATCTTTATCTTCGGAATCTTCATCTTTAGAATCACTATCTTTTTTAGAGTCTTTTGAATCTTCTGAATCTTTTGAATGTTTTGACTCAGAAACAGCACTGGTATGGTCACAATCACAATCTTCAGTAAGAGTGGTAGTACCAGTGATTTCGGTAACTGTAGACTTTTTGTCAGCAATTACACCAGTAATAGCATTGAAGGCTAAAGCTGTAGCCAAGAACACTTTATCGAATCTCATAACGTTTAGTGGCTTTGATACATATTTCTTCTATTTATATTTCGTATAACTAACGGATTACTAAAATGCAAGGTGCCACTCGATTTGGATTAAAGGAGATAGGGGACATATTTGTGCAGATAAGAATATATCCACGGACTTATTGTCAGATAAGTAGATTATATCCACGGACTTATTGTCGTAAAGCTTTTGTTACCCATCTAGGAAAAAGTTTTATTCATTATTGTCTACCATACAGTTAAACAATCAAAGTTATTTACCCATGTGGCAAGAATTTGCAGAATATTTGTCGAATTTTGCATACAACTTGCCTTTGGGCGAAGTGTTGATATGCAAGGTGAATATGGTATCGGAATTGTAAATTTAAGTGGTATTTTAATGCATTTAAAATCCTATATATTTAAGAGTTATTACTATAACTTATATTTTCATTGTTATTATCTAACAATATCATAGTTCCAGCTTGCTAGTAGTTCAATGGCATAAGAAAAAAAAACAAACTAAATATCAGTGTTCATAAAATTTCAATCGGATAAATAAACTTTTTTGATAGAACAATAGAGATGGGCGGGTAGGTGCATAAATGTCCTCCAATAGAATCGTGTTTCATTGTAATTGACGGTGCTTGGAAGGTCGATGATTAATACATATGGGCTAATAAATAAACAACTAACCGACTCTAGGTAGAAAGTAACAACAGATATAGAGTTGATGATATATAAGTTTAACGAAAATATATAGGTAGTAAAATTATCCGACATGCGCTTATTTGGAGATGGTGCATGAGATGAGCATTAACTGTCGATGCAAATTACAGATATTTATTGGTCGAATGTTTACACACTGAAGACGAGAATACTCTCCGGTTGTTATTTATATCGTGGTTACATTTCCTGGCTGCATACCGTTGAATTGGGCGGATAGATACATTCCTGCGGACACGCGAGTTACTGCCGACACCGCGTAAGCTAGCCGGTGGGTGTCGGTAATGGGCAAGTCGAAGAGGATATAATAATAGGAATGGTTCTATTGTTTTTTTTTCGAATGGAATGTAATTTAATAGACGTGTTTAAAGTGAGAGATTTTGTAAATGTGGCATCAATAATGTCAGACCATACAGATGGCAGAGACCCTTCTGAAGTCATGTGACTGAGGGTTTACAGGGTGTAATGATAATAATAATCAGAGTCAGATCGTCAGACGGTAGAATGGCCTGACACGATCGTACCATCGAATCTCGCCCCATCTCGCGGCGACGTCCGTCTGCTTACTTGACTGAAGGGCGGCTATTACACGACTACTAAGCGCCTACTAGACGGCCCCCAGGCGTCCACCAGGCGTCCACCCACGGTCGTCGGCCCATCTAGCGTTACCCCGGCCTAAAGGCGGTCAACCGCAGACAATTTCAGCGCCCAGGTAACCTCACCTTCGGGCGATGGTGCGGACACGAAGGCTTTAAATATCTTGATTTATCTACATCATTAGATCACCATTCATGTTACCAACTTTAGCTATTCTATTATATCACTATCATCGAAGTTATTACACTAAGTCGTAATTAATCTTTCTACCAATCGGACCCGCCGGTGGCAGCCGTTCCTCCTCTACCGCTAAAATAACCTTTGGTAGAGACACGCGTCGTAAAGTTACATCGTCTTGATCTGAATTGCACCTCCTTCTTAATCATTACCGTTTTCTTCTTCATTTTTAGTTCAATTTTATTTCTTTGCATCCCCCCAGCATCTCCAAAGCATCCCAACGCAAATGGATCCTAAAATTACTAATCTTCCTGCTTATAATCCTAAGAATTCCTTATCATTAAAGCTTAATAATGAAATCTTAGCATTATTTAAGACCTGTAGTTCAAAGCCTAGACTCGTGGTGAAAAATGGGAAATATTCGATCAAAGTTGATGATGTGGAGTTTCCTGTTGAGTGTAGTAACGAGATATCCAATCTAGATGTATATACACGAGAAGGTGAAGGGTATGAATATGGTGGTCGAATTAAGACCAGGTTAGAGGTTGGTGCTAGTATTAATAAGAATAAAGAGACCACCAAGAGCTCAACGCCTACGGTTTCTGGTTCGATGTCTAATAAGAACAGAACTGTTTTATCTAATAAGACCAAACCACAAGCTTCAACTGCATCACTGGGCTCTTTACTTAACCCCAGCACACCATACTCATCTAAAACTCCATACTCTTCAAGCTCTCCTTCAACACCATTGAATTATGATCCATATAAATGTTTACCTTCTGATTCCAAAACTGATATAATCAACAAGTTTGTCTACTTTGTAGCACTTGGACCCACTTCTAGAGCAACTTTGATGAAGATTTTCGGCAAAGAGCTGATATTAAATGAGCTTATAACTACACATTGTCAACATTTCAATGGTAATAATCACTTGAAAATCAATGATATCTATGCAAATGGAAAGTCTTTTAATGAATCTACAGATATTGTACTTAAAGATAAAACTTATAAAGACATTAGACCATGGCATTGGAAATATTATACTGATAAAGAACGTAAGATGATATTGGCAAACATTCATAATAGTTTAACTCGTTTAGGATATCTGGAAACCCATCCATTACGTAAGAAACTTGAACTGGAGCCAGAAGACTCAAAGAAACCTCAAAAAACTGCTTTAGGTGGAGGATTTTTGATCTCCAAAAAATCCCCATTTAAGAAGTCTCAAACAGATTCGCCAAAACTTTCAGCTCATGAACCAAAGCAGATTTCACCTTTGAAAACTTCAAATCGTAAAAGAGCTGCTAGTAATATTTCAATTAGTTCTGATGAAGAACTTAAACGAATTAAAAAAGATGATTCAACCTCACCTTCTTCAGTCAATGACGATGATGATGATTATGACCAAGCCAAAAATAAATTGAACAATTTAAATATCAAATTTAGATTAAAATACAAGGAATATGAAACTTTGTATAATCAATTACAAAAAAATTCTATTCCTACTAATGATGTTAAGAAATCCTTAACTAAATTATTTGAATTACATATGGGATTACAAGAATTAAAGAAGAATTTAGTTTATATGAACAATCAAGATAAATCTAAAAATGATATAATGAACCTTTCAAAGCATAAAAAGACCAAGCTGGTTAAAGAACTGGTATCTGGACCAGGGTCAATATCGGGGCCTTCTGCAATAACAGAAGCTCATAAACCAGTAAAACGGGTGCTTAACTATTAAGCCCATTACACAAACGTTGGTATCGACAATTTTACGCCGATGCTATATCTAATTTTCTAAAATTCTAAAAGACTTCTACGTGAATTTCTACATTAAACTTTTCTAATAGAGAATATATATTTGCATTTATTTACGTAACTAATGTTCACATAAACTAAAAGATTTAACATAAGAGGTGTCCCAATCTGTAGATACAGTACTTCTCTCTTCCATTAGGTCTTTTCTAACTTTTTCAGCTTGGCTTTGAAATAACGGCCAAAGTCCTTGCTTAAGAAGAATAATTTTTTTCTTTTCTTCTGCAGTCATTTCAATTCCTTCTTCCCACCAGTCAGCTCTTTGTGGTGGTACTTTGTCAGTCCCAATAACCTTTTCATTATGAGGATCCACAAGGAAGAAACAAAGAATCTTACGATGTCCTGGTTTAGACTTGTCTTTTAATTCAAATGGATCTACATGATGTTGATAAAGATTAGGGAATATCAAGAGCTTATCTTCTCCTGTAGTTACTGATCCCAAACTTCTAACTAGTTCGTCTTCGTCTGCTAAGCCGAAAAGATATTTACAGTAAAATTCATCGTTTTGAGAATAAGGTGGATCATCAAAAGACATTCTAAAAGAAAGCTTTGATTCAGTAATATTATCACAATCATAATAGTAAATCATAGTTGCAATAATATCTTCATTAATTGCTCCCTCTAAATGCCAGGATCCACCGGCATAATTAGGATTTTCTGGGGTAAGTTCGATATTAGCTAATTTAACAATAACCTTAATATCATTAAAAGATTTAATATCAAATGGTTCCATTTCAAATGGCGTGTATTCAATGGGGAAATTGACAATATAATCTTCTTTCTTTTCCATGAACTCTTCTACAAGTTCATAATCCTCAGTTTCCTCCAATTTCTCTATTTCTTCATGATATTCTTTAGTATAAAGCTCATCGTATTTAGGATATTTAATCCTCAACCTTTGAGTGTATTTACTTGCAGTAAGAACGTAATTCAAACCAGGAATTGCCAGATTGAAAACTTCACTAATGGTTTGGTATAATTCTTTATATTTGATAGGATGTAAGTTATTAATATAAGAGGTGAAGGCGTATTTCCCATCATTCAAACTCATGATTGATGGAATCCATTGATACTTTTCTGAAACTCCCCATTGGACTTCCTTCTTGACTTTTGCAATATCATCGGTATATTCTGCAATTTTCACACCATTTCCAGTTCTAATGGGTGTAACACCATATTGAAGAGGGTATAAAGAAGGATGTACTAAATCAACAACTTGCTTCAAACCGTCAGGCAATGGATGATAATCCAAGCTGTCTCCAAACAGATTATAGAGTTCATTTACTTGGTCTTTTAACTGACCTTTGGTTACTTTGTCTACTGCGACATCGGAACATACTATTTTTTCATCACATTGAATGATAAAACCTTGTAATTTTTCTTCTTCTTTCTCATAATATTCAAGTTCTTCGAAGGCATATTTTAGAATATCATCAATTCTATCTTGCTCTGATTGCAGTTTAATTTCTTTAATCCATTTGTCTTTAATGGCTTGGTCTTTATACTTTGATTTCCAGTTAGGTTTCTCACGTATAGTTTTTGAAATTTCGATAATTGACCATTCAAAATTGCATTTAGGGGGAGAACCCACTAAGGTGTACATCAGCCACCATGGATGGGAGAAAACAGACTTCATTAAAGTAGGGTTGGGGCAGATTTAGTATTTTATATTAAATATTTTTTACGAATTGCGACATAAATACGAATTGCGACATATTAAAAGTATAACTCTAATCAACTTCGAATATAGCTTAGGAGTAGTTGGGTGGTTTTGGTAGTTATAGCACTCTGCCTAAATTTTAATATCAACACTCATAAGTAATACTGTGCTCCAAATTGCAAGACAATTGACTCCACTTATAGTTTACGCGTGTATTTTCTATTAAAGTTGGAGGGATGGCCGAGTGGTCTAAGGCGGCAGACTTAAGATCTGTTGGACAGTTGTCCGCGCGAGTTCGAACCTCGCTTCCTTCACTATTTTTTTTTAATTTTATTACTAATTTGATTTTGCAACTTAATTCATTAACTCAGGCATTGATATGGCTAGTTAAGCAAAAATTTTTATGGTACTATGGGTACTATGCTACGTACAGCCGCATTCTTTTACTGATATGCACTTCTGCTCTCATTTTGGCTTCACGTCTAGTGTATGTCATCTCATAAAATGGATATATTTCCCAATTTAGCTATCTCCGACTCATCTCGGTTGGTGACTAAAACAATGCTTTACCTTTTGGTCCTGAAAGATTTCTCATAATTTCGCTGAATTCGGTGGAGGCGCACGTAAGAGAACCGAATAGCGATGAGTATGACTGAGATTTCACTCTAAATTAGTAAACACCGTGAACACCGTGAACACCCACCGCTGTTAAACGGTGTTAGTCATATAACGAATGCTGTTCATGGTTTACAGTTTAAGATAGAGATATGCTTTTAATTAATTATAGTTATAGTGGGGCACTTACGAGTTATTGACACTATATAGGAGATTATTTGGCTTCCAGACCCTTTCGCCATGATATTATTGCTGTCTAGAGTAGGATTCCTGTGTACTCAAAATAGCTTTTCATGACTCATTTTACTAAATTAGTCCAAAACGGGAGCCCCTCCGATCGGAGTTTAACTAGGGCTCTCAACCGGCATGGGTGGGTGCAAAAAAAAAAATTAGCAGACCTGATACACGGTGTATAAATAACACAGCAAATCCCTTGGTTCAGCAATATGTCTATCCTCAGTAAGATTAAGAACATTAGTTCTTCCAAGAACGAAAAGAAACAAAGTTATCCAAAAGAATCAACAGTTAAGAGAACACCTAAACCTTATGAATCTAAAGGTTTCTCACAAGCTACCACAGCTAGGATGAGTATACTATGAGGTTACTGTTATGTTCTAGCCACATCTGAAGGGATAAATTGACCTGAATTTGTGGAGTTAATTGGTTTACGAGTTTATGAAGTTTAAGATTTGATGATTTACACTATAATGCGATCGGCCCCGACCTTGGCGGAAGCCTTTTACGGTAAAAATACCTTTAATAATATGATGTAAAAAAAAATATTATTCCCAGCTAGTGATCTACAGCATTGTTACATACTTTGTCTTCCTTAAACAAAGTTAAACTTATTTAATTGCTTGCATTTCAATATATAAAAATATAAATTTATAAATTTAATTTTCAAAACTCAAGTACTGGGCTGAACTATTTTTATGTTGGCTAAATAATTGATCTCAACTCTTAACCGAAGTCTCTATTATAAAAATAGACCTTTTCTATTATTGGTTTAAGGAAGAAACGAATATCCGACCGGATCGTAACCTAAATTAAGTTGTGAATCTACGTGTGGCCAAGAGGCTCAAATAGTAGTTAAATTCGGAATCGAATATAACCAGTTGCAAATATCGTTCCGAAGAGTTGACCATTTCAGCCCCGGTAATTAAGCTATATAAGAGGTTATTATCATGATAATCCAGTATGTTTTTGAAGAACGTTTTACGCAGGCTTAAGAATTACCATGAAAGATACGGTAGTCCAAAAAAATATAGATCTAATGAGTATGAAAGAATACCTCAGCCTTTCGAATCAAGGGGATTAGCTCCCCTGGTGCAATTATGTGCAAAAGTACTTTAGATGATCATTGCCTATTCGGTCTAGATTAGGCGCAGATATCAACTGTCGGATAAAACAATATGATTGGCTCAATGATATGCGGAGTAAGACTGCAAGTTTCTACTTTGAGGTCAGTGTTTAAAGTATTCTAGGAAAAAAGGTGATCATTTTACCGAAATATCCCTAGTAATATTTAGAGATAATGGAACTTAAGGAAATGGAACTTAAGGGATTTACAGAGATTTAACTACAAATCCAGTGGAACTTGTGGAATAATTGGCGCAACCTTCGGTGCATAGGCATGCATCTATTGTAATGTATGAGAATATTTCGGTTAAATAAAAATGTTTAACAGTAGTGGTTTATGAATTTAAAACCAATATACAATATAAAATTAGACCATAACGATTCTTTCATTGCCTCAGTGAACAAAATATACCCTTAAGTAATTGACTAACTAACAACTGAAGCCGATGACCTAATCGGGGCTTTTTTTGCAGCGTTGAAACCTCTTTAAAGCTTACATAAGCGAATTAATTATTTTGATGATTATACGGCTTTAGTGGATCAATAAGGTTGCGCATGATAATGACTTTGGCCTTTGTATTTAAATACATCCAAAGTCACCATTTGAATAATGAATATTTTGAAATTTAAAGATACTAAAAAGAAAAAGGATAAACAAACCATAGTATCACGTAGTGATATTATGGTTAAAAAAGACCCTACGGTTCCACGTGATCCACGAACGGTTTCAGAGATCAAAGCTCAGCTTGAAAGTCTTCGTACTGCTTCCAAATAAGAATTATATACATCAACGATAACATTTTATGATTTATGACAAATAATTTAGTTAGAATGAATGCATGTGTTGAAAAAAGATGGGATATCTGCTGCTGGTTGGCAAGAAGTAGTCTTATAAAATTAAGGTTTGAAGAAGTCAGGTTAGACACTTGGCGATGGCACCGATGGCAGCTATCACATGACATGAGATTGTATATACTTTACGAATTACTGAAAATTCTGACTTCGATATTTGCAAACATATATAGCAAATACTACAACACTACTGAATGGCTATGACGACATATTACAAAAACTATGATATTTATGATTGTACATGTTAATGAACATTCGAAAGCAATTATTCTTACTCTAGTAATATTCGACAATTTAGGGTGTACTAAACGTTTCTTCCTACTAATTGATTCAAATATATAACATGGCTCATGACTTGTGGTTGTTTTGGCTTTAGTTGTTTAAGAGATGTAAGAGTTTCACAATCTTCCAAGTTGTGAAAACAAACTTAGTTTAAGCCGTATTCTAATCTGAGCAACTCAGTTGAAAATTATAATTGTTGCAAAATGTATATTACGTAAAAATCACAATTGACCAAAATATAATATCTATTACAGACACCCTACAAGCATTGACCCTATCACGTATCTTAAACAAGTATTGCTACTCTATGACAACTGCTACTTATAACAATGGGCAGTGCAGGTTTAACAATAATCAAGACCATCATCGTGTCTGCACCGAATCTCATGTCACACGAGTCCCAGCAATTTACAGCCAGGACCTGAAATATCTTTTTAAATATCTTTTAAATCGACTCAATTTAAGTAATTATGGGTTTTGGAAGCTTTATTGCTGGTCAAATTACCAAGGCCGCTGAAAAAAAATTTAAGGAACATAAAAATAAGTCGAAACAGCCTAAGAATACCCTCGAACATACCAAAGTTAAGAATGAAAATGATAAATTACCTCCATTGAAAATTCAAATTTACTGTCATAACGTTAGACAAGATACAAAAAATTTAATGAAAGGTGAAAAGCCTTGGCTGGTGAGAAGAGATGGTGTTATCGCAAATATTCATCATAAATCCGGGGAATATCCAACTTTAGTGGGGTTACAAGAAGTCAAACATAACCAATTACATGATATTTTGTATGGATTAGGTTCAGATTGGAAATATTATGGATGTGGTAGAGAAGATGGTGCAGCCAAAGGTGAATTTGCACCCATTTTATATAAAAGCTCGGAATGGGAGTTAGTCTCATCTGGTAATTATTGGTTAAGTGATACTCCAGATAAACCTAGTAAAGGTTGGGACGCTGCTTGTGAAAGAATTGTTACTGTAGTTGTAATTAGACATAAGAAATCAGGTAAAGTGGTCAATTTCTTAAATACTCATTATGACCATAAAGGGAAACAAGCTAGAATCAATAGTTCTAAACAAATTATGTCAATTATGTCTAAAACTGAAGGTACAAGTCTTTTATGTGGTGATTTAAATAGTAGAAGAAATCACGAAGCTTATAAGACTTTCAAAGAAGGAGGACTTCTTGAAACCTCCGAACATTGTCAAGAAAAATGTGGACATGAGTATACTAATACTGGGTTTGGAGAAGGTGAAGAAGAATCTTCAATTGATTTCATTTGGGGGACTAAAGGGTCCAAGATTTTGAAACATGAAATCTTATCCAGTGAATATAAAGGATGTAGATGTAGTGATCATCGTCCTGTTGTTGCAGTATTTGAAATTTAAATAAATATAATTTTACCTTATAGTTTTATTAATAACATGTATGCTTATATTGACTACTTAATCATCCTCTTTTAAATCATCTCCTTCTAATACAAAAGGTTCTGGTAATGGTGCTTCAGTTATATTAAGCTGTCTAACAGTCTTTATAAATTCACATTTTTCCAGAGGTTTAGTATCTTCTAAGACAATAATACCACTTACCCCTCTAGATTTTCTAACCGGTATAAATCTTTGATCTTTAATAAAAGATATATAATTGGCTTGTGCTGGTAATACTCTTGATAAATTTTCGATTTTATAAGGTACTTTACTATAACGAATAGTTAAAGGTTCATTTTTTTCTTCCTTTTTATCGTCTTTTTTATCGTCCTTTTTATCATCTTTTTTATCATCATCTTTGGTAATTTCATCTTTTGATTCTTTTGAATCTTTAAATTCTTTACCATCAATTTCCATCTTATCATCATCATCATCCTTTTTATTCTTTTTAGCTCTTGCTTTTGCTCTTGCAGTAGTTGATAAAACAGCAGTTGCTAATTTATCAGGTTGTTTACCTTTAGATTCTTCAATCTTTGGAGGATATTGAAATACTTTTGCATTTGCATGACAATTAATTTCAAATTTAGGAATTTTAAAATCTTTTCTAATACCAATTATTGAAGTTGGAACAAATGATAATGATAAGAAATGAGCTAATGGGAACCAGTACCAACTTTGTAAGAAAATTGCTAATCCAACAATTGCTTTCATATTTAAAGTATTAGTATTTGAATTTTCTAAATTAATTGTAACATTTCTACCACCAGCATCAATTATACCTTGAGCTAAAGTAGCTCCAAATTTAGCTAAAGCATCTTCATGCTTATTTTTAATAGTATCAGCATATAATTTATTAAAATCTTTAACTTTTGGATAAATATCTTCATTAGTTTGAACTAAAATCATTGAAGTTGCCATTAAAGCACCTTGTCTAACAAAATCAACAGAATCTTTTGTTAATGGTTCTAAAACTTCAATTGCTGAAGGTAATAATTTTCCAGCACATGAAATACCTAAAGCCATTGCTGTACCATAACGAACATGTGGATTATGAGATTGTGATAATAATTCAACAATTTGTGGAGCAGAAGTATAATCTCTAATTAATACAAATCCAAGACACATTACTGAAGCTCTTCTAACATCATCAGATGGATCAGAAACTGCATAATGTAATAATTTTTTAATTGCTTCATTATTACCAGTTCCAGCATAAGCTAAAGCAATAGTGAAAACACCACCATATCTTAAAATACTACTTTCTTTAACCATTAATTCATCAATATATTTATCAGCTTGAGATTCTTTACCAAAATTTAATAAAGCAATTCCTATTGCTAAACCACGAATAATATTTTCATGTTGAGTTTCTTCAGCATAAGTTAACATATCATTAATTGCTTCTTCATTACCAGAACCTAACATAACTAAACCAATTGCTAAACCAGCAGCTTGACCAGAAATTGCAGAATCACTATATAAAACAACTTTTAAAGATTCATATAAAGCTTCATTATTAGTTGCCATTCCTGCAACACCACAACCAAGACAAGCACCATGTAATATAACATCAGTATCATTATTACCAGCAGAATTACCATTTTCATCTAAAATTTTCTTCAAATAATCAATGGTTTCTCTACCATGACCAGCAAATATTAAACCTAAAGCAAATAATGCACCACCTTTTGTATGAGTTGCACCAGAATAACCTGGTAAATAAGGTTTTAAAATATTTCTACCTTGTGATAAATTACCTTTATGAATAACACCTAAAGCAGCAGTGGCAGAAAATTTAGACCAATTATTAGCTTTACCTAACCAATCAAGATTTTTTCTGAAAAATGAATCATCAGTAGTACCTGCATGAATAAAACCATTTGCAAAAGTAACTGCAGAATGAAATATTGAACTTCTACCTTCTAATAAATTTTTAGTTTTATTTAAAATAGTTATATCAGTATTATTATTTTTATAAAGGAATGTAATATCTAAATCACAAGTTGGAACCCCACTTAAAATATAAACAATTTTATTAAATCTTTCATCAGATTCTAATTCTTTAGTAATATTATCTAATAATTCTTGAGAACCAGAATTAACTAAATCAAAAGCTCCTTGATAAGCAATTAAAATTTCATCTTTTTCAATTAAAGTTTTAAAAATTGCAACAGCAATTGATGAATCATTTAATTGAACAACAATTTTAAATATAGTGAAAAAATCTTGATTATTCTTTAATGATAAAAGTAAATTTATTAAAGAATTTAATACTTCAGTACGAAATTCAACATTAGAAATAACATTATTGGTACAAATTAATACATAATTAATCAAATTTAATGCTGAATCCAGATTATTCTTACATTGATCTTTTAAAATATCTTCAACAATATCTAATCTAAAAGATTCTAATGAAACTCCTAATGCTAATTTTAATTCATTATCTTTAATACAATTTTTTAACATTTTTTCAAAAATTGAACTTAATTGATTATCAATCTTAACCGATTTATCTTTATACTTCTTTTGTGATTGACTAGTATATAAGTTAATACATTGAGAAACAATGGTTTCAATATATTGACTTTGTTCTTCAAGATTGAATTCGTCACCTGACAATAAAGCATATTTAACAGACGCTTCAAAATCACCTAAATTATAATAAACTTTGGAAATAATAAGAGCAGCTAAAGATCTATTCTTGAACGATTCATCTTCATATAAGTCTTCTAATTCATTGATATGATTAGCAATTTCGGGCCACGATTGATCAACAAACTCATTCAACAGATTCAATGCAAGGGACTTTAAGCTATCATCTGATTCTTGCAATAACACAAGAAATGGTGCAGCGGAATGAAGAAACATTATTGCCACTGATAGATAATTTGTCAATGGTCGCGAAAGTTGTAGGAAATCGAGGGAAAAAGTTACACAAAAATGCTTGAGATTTTTTACGTTGGCTGCAAAATAAGGTGGCCGTAATAACCAAGGTGGCCTAATAGGTACCGAAGACAAAATATATCATATATTTCTATTAATATAAAAGACGAGTAGCAATCTTATATGGAGTTTGTTCTAATTGTTCATATAAGGATTTGATATCACTAACATCAACATCACTGATATCGGCCATTAAGTAAGCGACTTCACCTCTAGAATCAGAAAATTGTTTTTCAATGTTGTAGATAGATAAAATATTATTAACAGTTTTTAAGACACCTGGAACATTTTGATGGATATATAATACTCTGACAGAGTTCTTTTGATCGAGATCTAATCCTCTTAAAGCAACTTCTGGGAAGTTAACTGCACCAGTTGAGTTACCTTCATTAATATATTTGGTTAAAGCAGTACCAACTTCAATACCAATGGCACTTTGAGCTTCTTCAGTTGATCCTCCAATATGTGGGGTTAAAATCACATTTCTTAATGAAAGTAATTCACTAGCCCATTCATTTAATGAATCAACAAATAAGTTTTCACCATTTTTAGCTGGTTCATGAGGGTAAACATCTAAAGCAGCACCGGCAATTTTACCAACTTTCATAGCTTGAACTAAAGCTGGAATATCAACAACAGTACCTCTTGAAGCATTTATAACATATGCACCATCTTTCATAGCACTAAATTGTGGAGCACTTAATAAATTCTTAGTTTCTTCAGTTGCAGGTACATGACAAGTAATAAAATCAGCTTTTGATAATAAATCATCTAATGTAGGAACTTGTTTAGAGTTACCTAAAGCCATAATCATAACTACATCATAGTAAATAACATTCATACCCATAGATTCTGCTAAAACTGATAATTGGGATCCAATGTGTCCATAACCAATAATACCCAAGGTTTTACCTCTAATTTCCCAACATTTGGCACTAACTTTATTCCAAGTACCAGTATGCATTTCAATAGATCTGTCACCTAATTGTCTGGCTAAAGTAATAATTTCAGCAATAACTAATTCAGCAACCGATCTTGAATTTGAAAATGGTGAGTTAAATACTGCAATACCAGACTTGGCAGCAAATTCTAAGTCAACTTGGTTAGTACCAATACAGAAACATCCAATAACTTGTAAATTTTTAGCGTGAGACAAGACTTTTTCAGTTAATTTAGTCTTTGATCTAATACCAACAGCATGAACTTCTTTAATTTTTTCAATTAATTCCTCTTCTGGTAAAGAGGTTTTGTAAAATTCCACTTGATAACCTTGATTTTTAAAGATATTGATAGCAGTTTGGTTAACATTTTCTAATAATAAGATCTTTATATCACCAGTTGAGAAAGGTTTTAAAGCTTTAGTTGGTTTTTTTGATTGTGGGACATAATTACTCAAGTAAGATTGAGTTGGAGAGGTTGAAACCGCATTAGGAGAACCTGATAAGTTCAATGCTCTTTGGAAAGTATCAGCAATATTTTGAGGAGTAGCCATATTATGGTGTTAATTAATTTTCAGATTTCTTGCGATACGAGTCATAGAAAATTTTGCATTAGTCACCTCACGTGATTCGGGGTGATTTAATATGCGTGTGGTCTGACAATGGTACAAGTTTGGTGATGTCACGGGTTAGTGGGGACGTTTCAGAGAAGAGTAGAGTTGATGAGAAAGTTATAGATTTGGTTAAAGTATTAGTTTTGGACCAGGTGTTCGAACATGGAAAATTAAGAGCAGAGTCGGTCCAACGGTATCGCGATGGCCTAAGCGATATCGGACACTGCAGTACAGTCGGTGATTTGAACTAACTAGTTGACCGGAGTTAAGCATAGTGGGCTTAATATCGATTGTATTGGGATATAAGTAATTTTAGCTATTGTCTGAAATAGTAATTTAAGCATTACAACAGGTATTTTTCCAGGGTCTACAATAATGCTAAAGATCTGCAGTTAAAGATCGGCAAAATGCCAAATTTAGAAATTACTGTTACTATATTCTATATTTATTATCTCTCATACTATACACATTAACGACCGATATATTTCTTTTCAAGTGGTCTGGCTAAATTATAACCTACAAAGGCAAAACCTGCACCTAATTCAAAACCAATATCACCACCAAACATTCCGATTTTTACAGCAATTGGACCAGTGTACCATACTTGACAGATACCACATACAACACCAGCAACACCACAGCAGAATGCAAAAGTACCAGCAAGACCTAATGGATGAGATTTATAATCTTTATGGTTAAGATAATCATAACGACTGAAATCATTCTTATTATAAATAAAATGTTCAGAATATGAAATAGCTTGATAAATGGCTAAATAATAACCAATCATATTCATAAAGTTATCAACAACTTCTTCGAATTTGTAATAAGCGGGTATACAAATGGCTAAAGTAACAAAATTACCAACAATTGTCCATAAGACTCTTGGAACTTTAACTAATGGTGACCAAACAGCTTGAGCTGATAATGCAATGGAGTACATATTTGGAATATTGTTTGAAATGGTTGATAAAGCTAAAATGACACATAAAAATTCACCAAATCTACCTAATGAATTTTCAACCAAAATAGCATAAACTAAACCACCAACAGAGTATTCACCATATAATTCACCCCATCTTTCATTAGTGATGGTACCAGTGGCACAAGCAGCACCTAAAATCATGGTGAAAATCAAAGGTAAGTATAACCAAATGAAAACCCAAGCAAAAATTTTAGTTGAATTAGCATTTCTTGGTTGATAAACAGTATAATCAGAAGCATAAGTAGTCCAACCAGTTGCAAAACCGAAAATAGCACCACCAAATGATAAAACACTTCCAGCAGTGGTAGAACCACCAACCATTTTACCAGCGGTAAAAGTATCAGCCATAGCCATTCTACAAATAATAGCAATGAAAACTGCTGCATTTGGTACCCAAGCCCATTTTTCATAAACATGAATGACATTATAACCGAAAAATGTAACTAAAATAGTACAAACGATTAAAATAATACAAGCAGCCCATGGAGGACAAGCTTGGTTATTAACAATGTGCATTAATTGAGCTGAACTCATAATATTAACGGCACCCCAACCAACACACGCAATAACGTTAATAACACCGAAAATTCTCATGGTAATATTACCAACTAAAAATTTAGATAAAATGACTTGTCTAAGACCTAATTTTGGTCCAAAGATTGAAAAATATGCAACAGAAACGACCCCAATCATATTGAAAAAAATGATGGTCAATACACATTGCCAGAATGATAAACCAAAAACCGTTATACCAAGAGAACCCAATGAAAAAGTAGCAATAACTAAATTAGCAGAAAACCACATAGAAGCAGCATTCCATAAAGAATCATCAGTTTTTTCTTCATCGGTAACTAATTCAACACCTTTAGTTTCAACATGTAATTTTGCGGCCATGGTATTGATCCAACCTAATTTAGTTGGAGTGATTTCTCCATGATCTTCAACCGAATTTTCAACAGAGGTAAATGACTTTTTTTCAAGTCCTAATTCTTTTTCAGCGTCCATTCGATACTTGAAAATTTTGGTAATTTTCTCACTTTTATAGTTTATTCTTATCGGTTGAAAAATTTTGAAAAAGAAATCTGATGAGCACGACATTTTTACTGCCGTTCCATAGGGCACTTATCTCTCCGAGGAGAGGTAAAAAATAACTTGCTACAGGGCGATAACTTTAAGTTAATATAGGATGAATTGGGCTTAGGGCGGGTGATACGGACGCCTTAATTTCAATATTAACTTCTGGATGAGAGAGCCGTTGGTTTCGTTAGTGTCAAACTGTTTCCTTGGCGATATCCGATGACTTGAGTGCCAAGTTGGGCACGGCACACGACTAATTTTCTAACTGGTGCCTTTTGACTTGATGGATTGTTCCGAAGGGGCTCCGATAAGATTATGGTTGGGAGTGGAGATACGAGATCGTCGGGGAAGCTGATAGGCGAAAGGTTTCTGGGGTTCTCCATTTGTCTTGTCTTATCTAGAGACTATTATTTACGATCATTAAGCCATCTGCTTATTATTTCCTCTTACAATTTGTATAGAATCTTTAATTTAAATCTTATATCTCTACCCAATATTTATTAACCCTATTAACGTCCCAAATATTTCTTTTCAAATGGTCTAATGACATTAAATACAATAAAAGCGAATCCAAATCCTAATTCGAACCCTACATCACCACCAAACATTCCGATTTTCTTAGCAATTGGTCCGGTGTACCATACTTGGGACATACCAAGAACACATCCAACTACACCAACACAAAAAGCTGCAGTTCCAGCAATTCCTAATGGATGTGATTTATAATCTTTATGGTTTTCGTAATCATAAGCTGACCATCTACCTTTATTGTAAAAAAAGTGTTCAGAATATGAAACAGCTTGATAAATGGCTAAATAGTAACCAATCATACTCATAAAATGTTCAACAACATCTTCAAAATGATAGTAAGCTGGAATACAAATAGCTAAAGTAACACAGTTACCAATAATTGTCCAAACAATTCTTGGAACTTTAATAAGTCCAGACCAAACTGCTTGAATTGATAAACCAATTGAGTACATATTTGGAATGTTATTAGATACAGTAGATAATGCTAACAATACACATAAGAATTCTCCAAATTTACCTAAAGAGTCTTCTACTAAAATAGCGTAAACTAAACCACCAATGGAATATTCCCCATATAATTCAGCCCATCTTTCATTAGTCAAAGTACCCATGGCACTAGCGGTACCTAAAATCATGGTGAAAATTAATGGGATAATTAAACCAATATACACACTGACAAAGATTTTCAAACCATTAACATCTCTTGGTTGATAAACGGTATAATCTGAAGCTAAAGTAGTCCAACCAGTGGCATAACCATAAACAGTACAACCAAAGGATAAAACACTACCAGCAGTAGTTGAACCTCCAACCATTTCACCGGTGGTAAAGGTTCCCGAAATTTTTAATCTTGCAAGAATTGCAAAGAAAATAGCTACATTTGGAATCCATGCCCATTTTTCATACACATGAATAACGTGGTAACCAAAGACAGTGACAACAACAGTTAAGATGACTAAAATAAGACATGCTACCCATGGAGGACAAGCTTGGTTATTAACAATACTAATCAATTGAGCAGAACTCATGATATTAACTGCACCCCAACCAATACATGCAATTCCATTAATTAAAGCAAAAATTCTCATGGCAATATTACCAACTAAGAATTTAGATAACAAGATTTGTCTAAGACCTAATCTAGCTCCAAAAATACTGAAAAATGCCACCGAAATAACTCCCAATAAATTAAAAAAAATGATGGTTAAAACTGATTGCCAGAATGATAAACCAAAAACAGTTACACCCAAAGCTCCTAATGAATAAGTAGCAATAACTAAATTAGCTGATAACCACATAGAAGCAGCATTCCATAAAGAATCACCAACTTTTTCCTCATCGGTAACTAATTCGACACCTTTAGTTTCTGCCTTAAATTTTGCAGCCACTTGATTAAGAAAGCTTAAACGACCTTCTTGAACTTCACCACTCTGAATGTGTTCAGAGGATGTTTTTTCGGTTTTAAAACCGATATCTTTTTCGATATCACTCATTGTTCGATAAAGAAATAGACGGAGATACTATCTGCTTAAATATGAGTTTCTTATCAAGAAAATTTTCGGCCAAGAATAATTTAAACAAGAGCTGAGATACAAGGCATTACCACGGACGAGTTGAGTCAAAGACCGGAAAAACTTGATAGTAATCAGTTAGAGGTTTCTGAAAGGGTTATAGATGACCGGGATAGAATTGGAAACAATTAGTTTAATGAAGTATTAATTTAAAGTTAATGATTTGATCGCTGATAAGAAACAAATTTAAATTCGGAACATCTCCAACGGAGTACTCCTCGGGCTCCAGCCGGATCTACACTGTCAGAGTGTCGCACTACCCTGGTCCAGCAGAATGTCGCACCTGCACCGAGAGATTCCTCATGCGGAACGGTTTTTCCCATTAATTAGTGGAACGGCGTTCAATGTGACTCTACGCCAATTAATTAATTAGACATATTTAATTGAAAGAGTCACGGACTTATACTTCAGTCACACGATTGGATATTCTGTATACAGATAATATGTGAATTATTTTGAATATCCAAGTTTTTCATAACCTCTCGTGGATAACCGAAATTAAAGTTAAAGTCTTATCAACGATCTATTGATTAGCATCCATTTGATTGGTTCTTAAACAGGAAAGTCTAATCCTGATGTACGGGTGTGGAATTGTGAACGCCCAGCGGTTCGCAGGCACCAATGTCGTAATTTACCGAGAGAATCGAGGAATGTCGTGAACTATAAGTAGATTAGAGACACTTAAAGTAGTATAACGTACACACGAGCAAAATAAAGAGTATGCGAGCAAAATAAAGAGTATGTAAAATGAAGAGCGTACATATGCAATTAATGACTCTACAAACAATTAAGTACACATAAAGGCGTGCACCACTCATAAACAGTGTAAGTACATAAAAAAATTGGCAGCGGAGTATCAAAAATACTCCAGGGTATTACAGTTCTAAAACGTTTTTATACGGGTAAAAACCCTTCCAGTATATGTTAATGGGTCTACTTAAGACCAAAGTATAAACCTAAGATAAGTGCAAGAATAACAACAATAATAACACAAATAAGGAAACACCACATTCTCTTCTTTCTAGCCTTTTTAGCAGAAATAACCGCTTTATCAGTATGACCTAAACCACCTTCAATGTCATGTTGAGCAGTGGCAACTTGTTCATCAATTTGTTGAATTGGTTGATCTTGTTCAATAACTAATTCTTCCATATCATGAAATAATTGAGTTAATTCAGCCATAGTTCTTTCTAATTTCAATAATTCTTTGTGTCTGTTTTGAACTTCATTTAAAACAGTTCTGGCTTCACCTCTTCTATTGCTTTGCATTAAAGCTTGTTGGAAGTATTGTTGACTATTATCACCATCTTCAACAACTGCCTTAATTTCTTCAGGACTAGCTTCAGGTTTGATGATTTTATATTGTCTTTCAGCTTGTAATTTGGTTTGTTCTCTATTTTGATTTTCAATAATTCTGTACTCTTGAATTTGCTCTAAAAATCTTTGTCTACAGTTATCAATTTGATCAATTCTGGTTCTATCATTCTTATGAACTGAAGGAATTTGCATCGATTTGATCTTATATTTCAAGTTATCTTGCAAAGATTTGGCTTCGGAGATGAGCGAGTCGACTTGCTTACTATTATATTCACTATCTTCACCATTTAATTCTATATCTTGGATTAAGTTTCTTTGCTTGTTGGAAATTAAAGAAATCAAATTACCGTACTGATCTAATTGGTTGTTGACGTCTTGGATTTCATTCATGAACCCGACGAAGTCGTCTTGGTCGGTGTTCAAGTTACGCATTTCATATTGGTAAGGATTACTCATGATCAACGATTGTAAAGAAGAGAGTGGCTGATGTGGATGTTTTGTTTCTCGTGTACAAACTTTTTTTTTCGCGAACCACGATCGAGGGGGTTTATGCAGGATAATTTTTCAGGTAGCTATTTTAGGAATTTTATATCGATGGATGGGTTTAAGGTACCAGAACACCAGGTTGCAGGTCATGATGGGTCGATGGTAGGCCCCGGGATCTTTGCGAAGAGTTCCACTGCTCAAGAACGGGAGTTTTACCAGCAATTACTGAAACATGATTTGAAATTAGCCGATAATGATGATTTTAGCGGTATTGGTGATTTATTAACTGATTGGACCCCGACTTATTTGGGTACTTTGACTGAAAATGTCACCACCACTCCTGTGGAAGACATTCTGAGTTCTCTTGAAAAGATTAAATTGTCTTCTTCTGAAATTCCGGCTTCGGTTCAGTCTACTGATAAGGAGTTTCTTGTATTATCTAACTTATATGAACGGTTTGTAAATCCGAGTATTCTAGATATCAAATTAGGGTCTGTGTTGACAGACGAGACCACTTCGCCAGAGAAGACTCAAAGGTTGGCTAAAGTCAGTCAGTCTACTACTAGTGGTAGTCTTAATTATCGAGTCTGCGGTATGAAATTGTATAATAGAGACCAAGGAATGGATCCTATTGTAGATGTTTTAGAGAAACAGTTTCCTGGAAATGAAGAAAATGTTACTCTTGTTAAAGGTGAAAGGGAATATTTGAAATTCAACAAGTATTTTGGGAGATCATTAACCTCTGATAATGTGAACTATGCATTGAAATTATTTATTACCAATGGAATAGAGGACTCTAAAGTTCAAAAGCACTATATACACCAATTTCTTAAGAGATTGCAGTTGCTTTATAACTGCTTATTGAGCTACGAAGTAAGAATGTTTTCTGTATCATTACTCTTTATTACCGAAAATAACGAAAAGATACTCGAGAGGGTTGGCGATGAATTGGAAGAGTTTGATCCATTGGTGTACGAAGATGAAGATGACGATGATGACGACGAAGACGACGACGAGGATGAAAATTTGGATGAAAAAGTCATTAAACAACTTTCAAGTCTTCATATCATCGATTTCGCCCACACAAAATTCACCCCAGGTAAAGGACCAGACGATAACATTCTTAAAGGTATAGAGAACTTGATCAGTGCATTTGAACAATTAGCAAACGATCATGATCATATAGAGACATAGACAACACACACTCAATGCATACACCTATTTACCTATTCTAATATCTTAGTTATTTTACCAATAGCAATAGTAACACCTTGATCTCTTAAAGTAAATCTACCCAATTGTTGATAATCAGCATATCTTTCGGCACAAATTGGAGCAGCAGTTTCTAAAACAGCAATAACCTTCATACCCTTTTTAGCAAATGCTGGTGGTTTTTTAGATTTTCTATTAGTACCTTTTTCTAATTTATGTTTTAATTCAACAAATTTAACTTCTTCAATAGCAGTATGAACGTGCATAACACAAGAGAACCCATTTGATAAAATCGATTTTAATTCAACAATGGCAACTTGAGCTTCAAATCTACTAATAGTTTTAACAGGATTAGCAATAGAAGTTAAAACATAACCTGGTTGAATATCTTCTTCTTCAACCCCTTTAATTTTTAATCTAACTTGTTCACCACTAACAGCTTGATCACATTCTTGTTCAGTTTCATTATAAATAGTTGTAACTTCAATTTTAGTTTTATTAGGCATTAATAATAAAGAACCATTTTTCTTTATATGACCACTTGCAATTTTACCTTCAACAACTATACCCATATCTTTCATTTTACCAGAAATTGGTAACATAAATGCACCATTAATTTTTCTATCAACAGTTTTCATATCATCTAACCATTCTAAAAGTGATGGACCATCATACCAAGGACAATCTTTAGATGATACACGATCTTTCAAACCAGCTCCTGTATAACCACTTACTGGCATATATGTAACATCATCTTTAGCATAACCAATACCTTTTAAATAAGTAGCTAATTTAGTAGTACATTCTTTATAACGTTGTTGAGACCATTTAACAGTTGGATCATCCATTTTATTAACAACAACAACTAATTTATTAATACCTTGAGTTTTAGCTAATAAAGCATGTTCTCTAGTTTGACCACCTTTTTCAAACCCAGTTTCATATTCACCTTTTCTTGCAGAAATAACTAATATACCAACATCAGCTTGTGAAGCACCTCCAATCATTTCAGAAACGTACATTTTATGACCTGGAGCATCTAAAATAGTATAACGTCTTTTTTCGGTTTCAAAATAAGCTTTACCAACTTCAATGGTTTTACCATCACTTCTTTCTTCTTTATTAGTATCCATAATCCAAGATAAATACCAACCTTGTCTACCAGCATCTTTGGCTTCTCTTTCATATTTTTCAACAGTTCTTTTATCAACTGCATCAGTTAAGAATAAAATATTACCTCCCATAGTAGATTTACCGGCATCAACATGTCCCATAAACATAATGGAAACATGATCTTTACCACCAAACATATCATTGACAACATCGGCGTCAATTTCGTCTTCTTGTTGTTTTACAAGATCAGCAGCTGGTGCTGGGGTTGAAGATTTAGAAGCAGCTGGTTTAGGTGTAGATTCTTTAGATTCTTTAGCTGGTTCAGCTTTTGGTTCAGCTTTTGGTTCGGCTTTTGATTCAGTTTTGACTGGTTCGGCTTTTGGTTCTTCAGCAGCTGGAGCTTCTTTTTCAGCTTTTGGAGCTTCTTCTTCAGCAGCTGGAGCAGCTGGTTCTGGTTTCTTTTCAACAGGTTTAGTAGCATTGGCTAATTTGACAGTACTGCTCTTGGCCAACTTTAAGGTCTTTTTAGGTTTTGCAGGAGCATTGGAAAGACTTTGCAGTTGTTGTTTTTGGAAATCAGCAAGGGACATACCTTGAGGTTGAGCTGGTTGTTGGTTATATCCATAAGCAGCATATTGATCATAACCTCCTTGGTAGTTTTGGTATCCTTGGTAACTTTGATAATCTTGACCACCTTGATAACCTTGGTAACCTTGGTAACCTTGTTGATATTGTTGGTAACCTTGACTTGGTTGGAAACTTTGGCCTGGTTGGTAACTTTGACCTGGCTGGAAACTTTGACCTTGATAACCTTGGTATGCACCAGATTGACCAGGAACAAAAGTTTGAGCGGCATTTGGATTATAGCCTTGAGGCTGTTGTTGACTGTTAATGTTCAAGTTCTGGAAATTGTTAGACAAATTGTCTTGATTATTAGCTTGGTCAGACATGGTTAAAAAATTTTCAGATGAGATCGCGGTTGGACTCGGTGGGAGATTAGTTGATGTTGGTGCGGGTTCGGAGCTTGGTGCCCACGGTGCTAGAGCTGGTGCCAGAGCTGGTGCGAGTAAACGTATCTGTTCATTACTACATAATGGGTTGGGATATCTTAGGTCCCAGGGTATAACATATACGGCTGAAGTAATCATAATTATCTGTAAATATCTTCATCATTTGTTACCACCAAGTTTTTGGTGGTGGTCTTACCAAGCCACCTCGTCGGTAAATGAAATAGGCATCTCTCCCATCCATTCTCTTAAACACTTATTATTATACATTGTCTCATAAACCCCCAGAAAACCATCATCTTCAAACTTCTCTTTATAAGGATCACAAACACATTTACGCTCATAATATACTTGTGAATTGGTAGGACAATTGCTCATCCCCATATTATAGAGATCTACTGCCAAATCATCAAAAAATTTCACCTGTTGTGGTTCAAGAAATAATGAAACAGCAATGGTTTTAATGATTGGTTCTCTCCATCCAGGGAGTTTAAACAACTCGTTTTCATCAAGATATTTTATAAAGTGTTGATACTGTGGAGACCTGAAAAACTTGAGGTTAACAAGCTCAAACTCAGGGTTTATAGAGCAGCCTTTATAAGCCCAATCATCCCCATTGAGTTCCAAAACAAAGGGGAAATTATTGACGGTTTTGTGAGTTTCTGGTGTTAAGTTATTAGAGTCATCGTATACATAGTTTTTAATATTTTGCATCACATCAGCTTGAGGTCCAAGGTTATCATTAAACATCAACAGAAATCCATATATAATATCCTCAGATTGCATTTTTTCAAACACATTGTGTTCAACATAACACCCAAGTGTTGATCCAACAGGTACCCGCCAATAATAGTCATACTCACTCAATATATCATCATGAATGAAGAACTCTCCCACCATAAACCGGGTCAAGGCTCTTCCATTAGTCATGCTTCGGTACCTAAACGCTTTAGCACCTTTGATTTTGATCCTTGAGTTGCTTCCAAGCTTACTGGATCCAATTTTCAGAGGGACAATATCCAAAAGCTTGACATTATGTCCAATAGCAGCAATCTCTGGTTCAATCTTATCAAGTAAATTACCTTTACTGACCACCACCCAATCATAGTTAAACTTGGAATTGAACTTATCTTCATAACTCTTCATCGTATGAAGTAAAAGGGACGCTTCTTTGGTGTTTGTTACCACCACCACTAATGCGGCATTTATATCGTTTCTCTTGCTTGAAGGACCACGAATAGGCGCATCGACGTATATTCTTGGATTTTTCACCACTGGATCCGAGGTTTTCGGTTCAGAAAAAGCATCAAAGAACAAATCAAGTTCCAGTACTCCATAAATAACCACCACCACCAAAAGTATTAGCAACGTTGCAAATTTCCAGCCGTTCTTATCAGAAAGCTTCATGATTTTTTCGCGGGGACTGGTGCAATTTTGACATCAAGTGGTGGAATTTGACTATCAGTGCGCACCCAAATCCTCCACCCTTGAATGCCTCTATTTAACGACCATCCTAGAACATCGATAACTATTAAGATCGACCAATTGCTGAAACCAAACCGAAATGATGAGGTCGATGATACTTTGGAATTGTACGTTTCTGATTTACTTCATCTTATAAAAATCCAGCCTACTTCAGGCCCCATTGAAGCTGCTAGGGCCATTAGAAAGAGAATTAAGTATGGTGATTCCGTTCCTGAACAGATTAGAGCATTGAATATTCTTGAGCTTTTGATTTTAAATTCCGGGAACCAAATTGGTCCTGTTATTGCTCGAGACGATAAGCTATTAGATGTGTTGAAGGGCATTCTTAACGGCTCTGGTAGAACTGGTACTGGTACCAACTATAGTCCTAAGGTGCAGAAGCGAGCTAAAGAGCTTGCAATTGGGTGGAAATCGGAGCTCGATGGTTTAGATGGTTATAAATACATGGCTACATTATATAAGAATGCTCAAGGCCATAGTAGAACCCATAGTAGAAGTACTTCAAAATCAAAGCCAATTGAAGACCCTGTTAATGCATTCTCTGATGAAGAGGCTATTAGGAGTCCATCTCCCACATCGCCGCGGGCCACTCGTGCCAACTCCAGCGCATCTCCGCGCGCGGCTCGTACCACTGCACCTCCACGTCCTATGTCACCAAAACCAACATCTTCCTCTCAATTTAAGTCATTTTCTCTGTCTAAATCTAAATCTAAATCTAAAAAGAAGAAAAAGAAGAAGGGCGTTTTATATGCCGATGAACAATATGCAATTCCTCAAATCAATTATAAGGTGGAAGCACCTAAAATTAGAGCTGCTATTGCTGATTGTCTGACGCATACCACCACTTTAAATAATCTTTTAATACTGTTAGCTCCTGGTGCATCTGTTTTAGACGACGAAAAAATCTCTAAAGAGTTTGAAAAATGTAAATCAATTAGACGTAAAGTGTTGAAGTACTTACAATTTGTTGGAGCTGGTGATCCTGAAGGAAAATCCAAAGAAGTTTTAGCTATGGATGAAGAGTTTTTAGGTAGTTTAATTGTCTCTAACGATCAGCTTGTAAGTGTCTTTAAACGGTACGATTTTCTTGCAGGATACACCGAAGAGAACCCAGCGCCTGAATCCGATAGTAGTGAAAGCTATTATACTGATTCTGATAGTGAGGAAGACGATCAAGACGAGCTCACAGAACGCATCGAGAACGTCAGAATCGGGGCCACTGGTTCAAGCAGTGCAGCCGGTTCAAGCAGTGTAGCTGGTTCAAACAACAAAGTTCCTCCTCCACGGCCAGTTAAACCGCCAGCTCTTAGACGTACTGAAACAAACGGTACTGTAGCAACTACGGGCACAGCATCGAGTGATCCATTTGGTGATGGTAACGAATTAGGCGGCAAAAATGTGTATGAATAATATACGATGCATAGATATATGGTTGCAATTGGCCGAGTCCATTGACCCAGACCCCACTGGCCGAAAGTACATTGGCCCAAATAAGTATATAGCTTTTTGCACCCAATTTCTCAACGGCCTCACGCCGATCGCACCAACGGGCCCAACCTGATGCCATCTGCCCCCACATCGCGAATTTTTCATTTATATGTCTCAGCTAAACTCTCCAGACTTAATGTCACCCGACCCCCCACCCTCTGGGTCTCACAAGAAGTCTTCTAAATCACAAACAAAACCCTCTGATGCAATTGGTACAAGAAAACCCTCGAAAAAATACCTTCCTCCGGTATCTACATCTACATTACCTCCAATAGAGAAATTCCAACTTGATAACATTATCCATCATGAATTGAAGCAAGAATCCCAACAAGTGATAGATTCCTTGATGTCTGTGTCAAAGAATTACTCTGCGGATCTTCGGGGTGAAATTCGATCAAAGTTGTCGTTAGAACAAAGAATCCAAAATAAGAATATCCAAATATCTAAGCATGCCAATAACCTAACTAGACATTTATCTACCGATTTGAAATCAATACTGAAGCTCATAGCAACCGATGGGGTCCATGAAAACATAATTGACGGAGAATTGAATATTATATTAGGCCAGGCTGATAGGATCAGTGGAAAGTTCAAGAGTGTAAGTGAAAAATTGCTCAAAATTGATCAGAAACTTGGGGGAAATGGTCCGCTGAAAGAGAAGTATCCCGAGTTATGGAGGTTTTTCAATAGAGATATTGAGAATGAAGAAGTGATTGATAATGAAGAAGGTATGGAGAACGAAGAAGCAATTGAGAACGAAGTAGGTATAGAGAAAGAAGAAGCGGAAAGTAACGGTATACGACACGAAGACGACAGTGTTAAAGAGACAGACGGCGTCAATAGCTCCCCTAATTCTAACAGAAACGGACACACAAATGCTATCACCACAGAAATCCCTAAAACCACCTCTGAACACGTTGAGTCTATTTCTACTGGCATCCATATCGATTCTAGTGGTTATAAACCAATGCATCTTAAATCTACACCAAAGAAAGTATCACAATTTAAGGCTTCAGAGTCCCAGCCTCCAGAGGATTTTGAGTCGTTCATGGCCAGGACTCTTTCTTCTTATAGGATACAACAACAGAAACGATATAATTCTCTAGACGTAGTCTTTTCTGACGAATCAGATCTTGAACCAGAACCACTCTTTAAAGACGCTGCTCCTGATACTTCTCCTACATCAAAGTTTCATAAACCAGAAAATCCCATCAACTTGCTTTATGTTCAACCATTGGGCAAGTCAGCAGCAACTGTAACCCAAACTCTCCATACATCTCACTTCAAAAAGCTTCGTATCAATGGCTCTCCAATTACCTCTGATACTTATCGAAAGGGTAATTGTCTGTGTTCAGATCATGTACCACCAGCTTTACCTCTTTCAGAGGAGGACGAAGAGGCTTTGGATACTGATCCTGTGCTTTCCACTGAATCATCGGACTTAGAAAGTGATTCTGAAGTGGAGATCACTGGAGGTGTAGATGATGTCTATTCGTCTCTCAAAGGGCTCCGTAAAAAACGTCAGAACAAGTATAGTTATGCTGGACGTGACTATTCTCCGACACCAAAACACGAACCCTCTCATCACACACTCAAGCCCCAAGGGTCCATTCTAAAAATCAACTCTTCAGCTCCACGAAGAAGACAGGCCCGTAGATTGTCCAAAGAAGAGAGTATCGACGAACAGTTGACAATTGCACGAGGCGAGTTCACTCCCAGCAGCAGCACTGTTGATGAGCTCAAGAGATTCATGGACGTAGAGTAGCCGGCAGTCGGGCACCAGAGCAGCCGTACATAGAAGCATTGTAATATTAATACACACTAGGTGATCCACACCCAGAAAAACCACAAAAATACTATGAAAAATACTATAAACCACAGCTTACAGCTTATACCAGCTCTCTCACTCATCACAACCATTCTATTATAAGTGTTCTTCAACGTTATCTTCCCCTTTTCAAAGTTGTCTGTGATGTTATCATTCAATTTAATTGACTTATTGATTTCAACACCCATCCTAACACCCAAGTTTTTGATCATGGCGACTTTTTCTTTCATGGTGTCAATCTCGTCATTGTTTTGAGACTCTAAAGACAGGAGGAATGATTCGTTATGTTTGGCGGACGCTGGGGCGGGTTGATCGTATGGAGAACTTGATCTTGAAGGTGGCTTCATGATTCCATTTGGTGCTGAGAAAAGTTGAGTTCTTAAATCTCTTTGGTGGGCACTTGAAGTGCTTGAGTACCTGGAGCTCATGATGATAATTCGTCTAGCGCGTGTGCGGCTGCTTAAGACGTGGCTGAGAAGGTGCGGTGCGAGGTCCGGCACCAGGTGCGGTGCGAGGTGTGAAGACAGCGACCGGTCGTATGGTCAAATGCTCGAATGCTCCAATGGTGCGAGTAGTGGTCAATGCTCCAATGGTGCGAGTGGTCAAATGGTGCACCGATGCAGCGATGCTACCGTTGATGCAGACCTCCACGCCGATGCGCAGGTGAGACAGCGGTTCCGGAGCGCTTACGGTGCCTAGGCTCGATGAGCTTCTGTTCAACGTACCCAGCAATCCCCCTATACATGTGTCATCACACGTATTCTCACATATCCGTAACCACCAATCGTGAATGCCTCTTCAACCCCACCTCTCATCTTAAATGGCTGCAAATGACTCCTTTTAATTAGCAAAATCCACACCTTTTTGTTTGAGTTTCGCCCTGAATTTCCCTTCACTATAAAGTTTTTTTTAACCCCCCCACATTTGGTTTCCTACTTTCTCCGTTATTTCCAAGGTTTATTTAACTACTTCAACTCCGGTGAAGTTCCATAACCGTTCCCGCACATCTCATCGCATATTTTCCACCTTCAATTAACCATGTCAGACTACGAAGTTTCATTTTCTGGTGATCCAAAAGATGTTGAACACACACAATTTCAAATTAGATATCGTTCGAATTCTTCCCATTCTTTAGAACTGGTTGAAGAATTACCTTCTATTAAAATTTTAGGTACTGGTGGTACTATTGCATCAAAAGGTGTCGCAGCTCATCAAACTGCTGGGTATAAAGTTGATTTAACTATTGAAGAATTAGTTAGTCATATTCCTGATCTTTCAACCACTTGTAAATTAGCTTATGAACAAATCTTAAATGTTGATTCTAAAGATATTGGTGGTGAAGAATTAAAAACTATTTATGAGCATGTCAAAAAAGATTTGAAAAATTATGATGCTATTGTCATTACTCATGGTACTGATACCATGGAAGAAACTGCATTTTTCCTTCAATTTACCATTGAAACTCCTAAACCAATTGTTTTATGTGGTTCAATGAGACCTTCCACTGCTATTTCATCCGATGGTCCAATGAATTTATATCAAGCTATTGTAATTGCTGCAAATAAGCAATCAAGAAATAGAGGTATTCTTGTTGGTTTTAATGATAGAGTTATCTCTGGTTATTTTTTGAAAAAATCAAATGCTAATTCTTTAGATACTTTCAATGCTATTGGTCAAGGGTATCTTGGGAATTTTGTAAATAACAGTATTTATTATTATTTCCCACCTTCAAAACCAATGGGTGTTACCTATTTAGAAGTTGATGATAATTTTGTATTACCTGAAGTTGCAATTTTATTTGCTCATCAAGGATTTAATGAAGATATTATCAATGCTTTAGTTGAAAATGTTCATGTTAAAGGGTTAGTTATTGCAACTATGGGACAAGGTTCATTAAGTAATAAAGCTAATAGAAGAATCTTTGAAATAAGCAATAAACATCAAATTCCAATAATTTATTCCAAGAGATCAATGGATGGAATGGTACCAATTGGATCTTTGCCAAAATTTGATGATATTGAGTGTAATAATATCATTGCCAGTGGAGCATTAAGTCCACAGAAATCAAGAATCTTATTACAATTATGTTTGATGAGAGGATGTGATGTATCTATGATGAAACAATGTTTCAAGAAAGTATACGGGGGTGGTTAGACAAGATAGAAATACAATAAGATAGAGTTAAGTAGAGTAATACAGGTAGAAATTTTACTATATTAAAACAATGCATGATTAAATACTTACTCAGCATAAGCAGCATCAACCCTTTCTTTACATGAAGCCAAAATCTTTTTTCTTTGTAATTTTTGAGCAGATGTGACAAGTCCATTTTGTGGAGTCCATTCTTCATCTAATAAAACTACATTTTGTAATAATTCAACAGATTTAAAACCAACAGATTTTGCAGTTGATAATAAAGTTTTCAAAACTGCTCTACTAACTTTTTTATCTTCACATAAATCACTTAAAGCTTTTGAGGCTAATTCAGATTCTGAATAAACATTAGATTCTTTCAAATACAGTCTTAAATGATGTTCATTTGGTAAAATCATTGCAATTGGTTTAACTTTTGATTGATCAGCATAAACACAAATATTTAAAACAACTGGATTAGATCTATAAGCAGATTCCAATTTTTCTAAAGCAATATATTCACCATTTAAAGTTTTAACCAAATTCTTTCTACGATCAATAACTTTTAAATTACCCATTGGAGTCCATTCACAAATATCTCCAGTTTTAAACCAACCATCAGGAGTAAATGCTTCAGCAGTTTCCTTTTCATTTTTATAATATTCTTTAGTAACTACTTTACCAGATAATAATAATTCACCTTGATTATTTTTAGCAAAATAACCAGCATCTGGTACATCAATTAATTTAGCAGTTAATGAACCTAATAAACAACCAGCAACATCATATTCAAAATGATTAATATCACAAACAGTTGTATTAGCAACAGTTTCAGTTAATCCATAACCAAGTAACATTGGACAAATTAATGTACTAATAAATAATTGGGCATCTTTTGAAATTGGTGAACCTCCATTTAAGCAAAGTCTTAAATTACCACCAGTTGCTTGTTTAACTTTTTTAAAGATTATATCAAAAAGTGAACTACCAGGAATATTATAATGTTTAAAAGCACCTTTTGCTTTGAAAGCTGTCCAAAAGATTTTTTGAGTTAAAGGTGGTAATTCTTTAACTTTTGCTAAAACTCCTTTTCTAACACTTTCCCAAACTGCTGCCACACCAACCATAATAGTTGGTTTAAATTCAACCAAATCACTATTACAATTTTTACATGAAGCATCAGTTAAAGTCTTAACATTAGCATAACCAATACATCCACCCCACCAAAAACTAATCATTTCAAAAGCTAATTCAAAAATATGTGCCAAAGGTAAGAAAGCAACAATACGATCAGTAGATTTAATTAAATTTCTATCAGCAACTGTTGAAATACCTCCAACACCAGCTAAAACATTTTCATTAGTTAAAACAACCCCCTTTGGATCTCCAGTTGATCCGGAAGTATACATAATACAAGATAAATCTTCAGGTTTTGAAGGTTTAATATCATATTCTTCACCTTCAGCAGTTTTACCAAGAGCAATACATTCATCATAACTAATAAAGGTAATATCTGGTCTGATTTCCAAGATTTTGGCTTTAGCATCAGCGGCGGCTTTATAAAGTTTACCTTCATGTCTCTTATCATTTTCATCAATGGCTTCACTATGAATAATATATTTAATTGAATCAGCCTTCTTTAAAGGATTGATCAAGTTTGGTAATAAACTATTATCAGTGAAAATCCCATCAGATCCGGTTTGGATTAATGAATGGGTTAAACCAGCTTCACCTAAAGTGTCATAAGCAGTAACAATTGGAATATTTTGAGAAGTACATGCCAAATAAGTTTGCATCCATTTGTGACTGGTGGAAGCAAAAATGTGTAATTTATTAGCTTGACTTGGTTTTAACCCTAATTTAACCAACCCTTTACCATATGTAACTACCAATTTAGCAAGTTCTGGATAAGTAATATAATGATATTCAGAGTTTTCATAAAATAACCAATCTTTATCAACAGTCACTGGTTCACCATTGACAATCTTCTTCACTTGTTTGGTTTCAGTATAAACATTCTTTAAATCTCTCCAAGCCATGGCATTTTTATTACCATTTCTAGAGGCACATTCTCTAAAGAATTCATATAAACTGTTAGCTTTGGAATCATAAGGTCTAGTAACAGCAGCATCTTTTTGGGTTGCTTTTCTTCTTGGAGCAGTTTCACCAGGTTTGGCTTCACCGACAGGAACAGTTAATTGGTAAACCATGATAAGGAATAGGGAAGAGAAAAATTTTGGGGGAGGAGAAATGGGTGAGAATGAGCATGGAGAAACTCACGTGAATCGATTTAGGAAGTAGTAAGGGATGTCTAACAGCATATGACTTAAGAGGGGGAAGTTTAAAATAGGTTAAGGGGTAGTAGTCTTCGATAACGAAGGTTATATATCCGGGGGGTAATTATTCGGATGGTTATAGTTGCTTTTGCAATGACATTTAGTCGCTCGATGAACTTATTGCGTAGGCGAATAACCGAACCCCGGGGCACTAAAACGGTACCGCATCGTCCAAATCGCCAGGTCAATCTGGCTTAAAGATATGGCTGCAAAAAAATTACTGTATGGGGTTAGATTAATAGAGGGGGGCATTGAGGGCAATAATTAGTAGTTACGAAATTTAATTTGACTATCCACATTTAATTCTTGGTAAGTTAAATATGGAGTATGCTTGCTATCGCCAGCCATGCAATTCACGGCTTTATTTACACCACCGAGGCTCGATGGGTATTTTTGTTGGGTTTTTACTAATCAGTTTGACACAATTTCATATACAGTAATCATTTATGAATTCATTTAGCTTAATACTTAATAATTTAATAGTTAATAATTTAATTTGTCTATAGTTAATATCATTTATTTCCTAATCGGGTTACCAACCATATGAAAAGCTAGGCGTTCCCCAACATTTTTTGTTGGTATGAACAAATCTTGAGGTGGGTTATATCTATATGCAGGAAAAACGAATTCTCATCGGGGCAGTTTGGGTAATGACTGGTAGTGTCTCAAATCGGGTGCGGTGAGGGCTCCGAAGAGGTCGTGTGTGTGGCAAATGGCTGCAAAATATATTAATCTATACTAATCTTTCTTCGAATCTTAATTCGTTATTGACTGGTAACCCAACCAATAATCTTAACAAGTTTTCAACTGCTAATCTTTGTTTATTTAAACCGTTAATTGGTTTAAATCCTGGTTTAGCTAATGGAGCTTTTAACCAATAACTTAAAAGGGTTAAAACAGCATAAAAGTTATCATATTCTTTAGCATCGGATTTTTTATAACTGACACGTGATAAGAATTCGGTCATAACAACTAAATCAATGATTAATGGAGTGGCTAATAAGGAATCTTCACAAACATTATGAATAGAAATCTTATTATGACCACCTAACATTAATTCACTGTAATATTCATCCATGGCAACTTTAGAATCTTTAACAGCTGGAACATATTTAATAACAATACAATGGTCGATTTTTTTACCATTTTCTTCGTTATATAAAATTTCATTGGATTCAATAATATCATCAACAACTGAACTCTTGGAAATTTCTTTACTTCTAAATTGTTTTGGTGCTGATAAGTTATAACCATCATTGTTACCTAAATGGTTATAAGAAGCAATAGAAACTGGTCTAATACCAGCATCAACTAAGAATTGAGCAAGAACTGATTTAACTTTAGTTTGTCCACTCTTGAAATCATCTCCTCCAATAAAAGATTTATATTGTTCAGCTAATTCAATAACACCAGGAACAAAAGTGTTTTGTGGAGATCCATTGATATATGGAACTTGGTCTAAGATACAAGCAACAGCAAAGATAGTTGAAGGACTAACTTCAGAGTGGTTATCTTTAATAGATTTAACTAAATTATCAGCAGTATCATTTACACCTTCAATGATGTCACTATATCTTTCGGTATTAGCAGTCCATAAAACAATAACTTTATCTAATTTATTCTTTTCTTTGAACTCTTTGATATCTTTTCTAACTTTTTCAACATCATTCCATTTATTTTTTAAATCAACTTCTCCTTTAGAGTCGACATTACTAACGTTATCAGCTCTTTCTTTTTGATTTAAAGCAATGAAATCTGGGTAATACACTGATGGTAATGGTTCAATATCTTCAACATATGGGTATAATTTCTTTTGTAAATCAATATCTAAAACTTGAGCTCTTTTCATAGCTTTGTCAAGTTTTAATTTGGAAATATCCCAACCACCAACAACAAAATCGTTTGGATTGACCATTGGTAAAATTTTGTTGAATGGAGCATAAACATCATTACCTTCAGCATCAACACCTAACTTAATGGTTGAACTTTGAGTAACTGAACCGTAATAGTTTGGTTTAACAACACGCTCTTTGGTTTCAAATGAAATATTATGTTTGTTAGCTAAAACTGAACCAACTAAAGTAGTACCATTGTTACCACCTAAACCAACTAACATTAAACCTAATTTAGGAACTGATAAGTCGGTTTTGAATTCATAATCAACCTTGGTAGGGGTAACATTAAGAACACCAGCTTCACCTTTTTCAACTACAGCGTTCTCATATGAGAAAGTAGTGTGTAAAGAGTTATCTTTTTTGACGGCTTTATCTGAGTTAAAAACAACAGCGGACATGGGAATTGAGGATAGTAGAGACTTAGAGGGGCAATTGGGGGCTATTTATACTTATTTTTTGGGCCTTAGCCACGTATAGGGGGGAGTTGTTAGGCCTGCACAATTCGCCGAAATTTCGGCGAAAGTGTTTGGTGCACGACTTTTGTTTAGCTGAATTGGGAATTTTAAAAATAAGATACGGGTTCGGGATTATTTGATTGGTGGAATCAACATAACAGGTGCAGGATGTCTGGTACATAACGGTGGGAATAGGGGATCCCGGCACCCGGTTGGGAGGTTGAGTGTGTGGTAGAATGGTAGATTTAGCCGGGTTAATAGCTTTTGGAGGCAACCGCAGCAAACAGAGTCAATTCAATTAGTTTAGCATGTAATTTCGAGTAGTTTATTAGTATTTTTAGTCTTAAAGAAAAGAAAGAATTAATTATTAGGCGTTAAATAATTTTAAATATATTTTTTTAAATGTTCCAGAGCTAATAGTACCTTCAGTTGACTCCGAATTCAGATTCAAATAGTCAATAATACTAATGCTAATAATTTTGGGTAACCATGTGCCTGTGATCTAGCAACAATTCCCGGATTCACATGCTAGACACGATATTACCACATTCCCGAGAAAGCCTAAAAGGATCTGGATATCACGTGTATTTGCACCTGACAATGGCTCAAACTTTCATTATCTTTGATCACGTGATTGTCTTCGATCAACGGTATCATCAATTATTGTTGCCGAAGTACAACAATTTCCTTATAAAAATGTCAGAGTTTAAGGCTTCGTCGTCTCAAAGGGCAGATAAGACTACTTATAATCTCCCCAAACCAATTCCTGCGTACTACCCTCATCCGGGTTCAAAAATCTATGCAAATGAAGCATTATATTCCAAAATCGCTGCTAGTCCAAAAACTTTAGTTGAATCCCATCTCTGTAAACCTAGATCTGGTATTGCTTTCAAAGTTCCTGCTAAGAGTGTTTTCAGATTAACAACTCCAGAAGGTCCTCAAGTTTGTGATTTAAATATCTGGAATTTGCATAATCCCAGAGAAAGGTTCTGGGCTGCAAGAACAAGACAGTTACATTCAGCTCATGTCTCTACTAATGATAGATTGTGGTCGAATTTGCCTTACCTAAGACCATTGGTGACAATTACTGCTGATACTTTGAATGCTAGACACGATGAATGGGGTGGTAGAGCCCATGATACTTTAGGAACTAGATGTGATCCATATGTAGATAAGTTGATCTCTGGTGAAGACAATAATTTCCATTGTCACTCTAACTTGACCCGAGCTGTTATGCCCTTTGGTTTGACTGAATTTGATGTTCATGATGTTTTGAATGTATTTCAAATCACTGGTTTAACCGAACAAGACCAATACTTTATGGAAGCTTGTCCAGCTACTAAAGATGATTATTTCGAAATGTTTGCAGAACAAGACTTACTTGTAGCCATTAGTGCGTGCCCCGGAGGTGACTTGTCTCAATGGGGATGGGGAGAAACAGAAGAAGGATCTAAGATGGTTGATTGTTGTAGGCCATTGGGGGTTGAAATCTATAAACTCGATGATGAAAGTGTTTTGGATGATTGGAAAGCACCCGAGGTGGTAAATTATAGAGGAAACCATGGTTTAAAAATCCCTGAAGCTGGTAAGTCATGAATACCTGAATATATAATCTTATGCTAAAATTCTATTCTATAAAACTGCTCTATATACATACATCTATACCGTTCCATCGATGCTTTCACCCAACCAGTCACTTACCTCATCATGAAGTACAAACCCTGCTATATCGCTTCCTTTGTATTTCAATCTCTCTTCTATGCTCTTGTTCTTACCGTCTTCGATAATTTTCCGAAGAAACTCAAAAGACAGTTCTAAAGATTCGGGCATTTCAGCTTCAAAATCCTCAACAACTGCATGTTTACCAATTACAAACTTGATTTTAATACCAAACTTTTCATTTGAAAACTCATGAGTAAACTTTGGAGTATTTCCAAACTTCCACTCCCAAGTTCGAAGTTCTTGGGCGGTCTGTTGAATTTCTGGTGACAATTCGGTATTCTCGTCAATAACACAAGTGTTCACCACCTTTGAGTTGGTATCTATAAAGTCTTCAATCCCCATAAGCTCGTTATATTCTTTTTCTTCTTCAGATTGTTCTTGTTGAACCCCGTACTCTGCACTAAAAGCATCGGAGACCAAACGTATAAATTCATCATTAGCCAAGTTGATATTCGATACTTTAGAACGAACTGAAGCTACCGATGAAGTGGTTATTATACCATTTTTTTCGGGAGTAACATGCAAGAGTTTACCCAATACCAGAAGATTCAGATTCAAAAGCATTGTACCATGGTGGTAACTTTTACCTTTAGAGAGTTTATACGCCGAACCAGAGACTTTCAAGTTGTCAGTTGTCACCACATCACCTCTTTCATTGACCTTGATCTTTGTCGCTGCTTTATCGCTCGAATTTACAGCGCCACAAATGATATTAACAAAGTTGAACCGATCAAACTTGGCTTTAGTAGTCATAAATGAAAAGTTAACATTACCCATATCATGAACAACTGTACCACCACCAGATTTCCTTCTTAAGAGAGGGATTCGAAGAGATTGTAGAAGGCCCAAGTTGGCTTCTTTCCATGGATTTTGGTTCTTACCGATGACTACACATGGAGAATTGGTATAGAACATGAGCCTATTACAATTAATGGAGGACTCGGGTACCGGCATTTTATTATATATATAGTCCTCTATTGCCAAATTGGTATATGGGTCCAGTATCTTAGAAATAAATACCATCGGCTCTTTTACACTCACCAATTGCTCGAACGAAGATTGTGGGGCCGGAGTATAGTCTCGCGATGAGGTCTCATTGAGTAGTTGGTTCTTCTTTTCAAGCACATCTTTACTTTCTTTATAATGCTGGAAATCTTCAAGATTAAATAGATCTGCGTCTGCTTCGGTCAAATCGTCGTGGAAAGGAGTTGGAATTGAAAGATATCGCCTTAAAATCCGTGTTACCCCCACAGTTCTGGTAGTTATAAGCATCACCAAAGTGAAAAATTTCGCGCAGCCTATACTATGAATAGAAAGAACGAATTAGAGAAACATCTACTCACACGACTGTTTGATGACCAAGAAAAGATAGAAGAGCTTCTAGAAACAAGATATACATCATCGGGTGCTCAAAAGCCGTCGTTAGTCCTTTTACCTACTGGAAATGATACACCCAAACCCAAATCTTTACTCCATCAAGAATCATCATTGGAAGAGTTTCGTGAAAGACTGAAAAATACCAGAAACTCTGTACGAACGTACTTCAAAACAACAATTAAAAACCAGAAGAAACTTGTCAAGAAGTTACAAGAGTATGAGAGGAAAAAACACAGCGCTCCATTCCCATTAATGAAATATTTACAAGCATATAATATACCTTTATTTAAAGAGTTAGAATCCGTACATAACTTATGGCAAGGATATATGCAAAGTCTCCTTTTTGCCGACATAAAGACTGCCGATGATCCATTGCCTAATAAGCAGCAAATGATAGGTAAAGTTGCATCAGCAGAATTCAATGGATGTTTGATGAAGGTAGTTAAATCAAGAAATAGTAACCTTGAAGGGCTTGAAGGAATCGTTGTATACGACGCCCAATATGCATTTATAATCTGTATACCGAGAAAAGACGGTAGTGCAGCCAAACAGGTCGGGGGATTGAGGTTTGTACCCAAAAAGCATGCATTATTCTCGTTTGATGTAAGGCTTCCTAGTGAAGAACCAACCACAGACAAAGACATATCAACAACGACCGTCAGTTTCACCATCATTGGGTCCCGTATGGACCTTAGAGCCGTCGATAGATCGACCAAGAAGTTCAAAAATCATAATGTTGAAGATATACTTTGAATTTGACTTTGGAGGAGCTCATCATCTTTAAGTTTAGGAGCCAAATCCTCAAGTTGTGATTTCAAAGACAGTTTACGTGCCAAAACAGCGTTGATCTGATCGATTGGAACCTTACTGAGGTCTCCAAGGCCGTCAAGATTACGTGAATTGGACTGTATAGGCTTCAGACCATTCAGAGAATTGGCTAATTTCACCACCACATCGCTGAAATCAGCTCCATATACATCTTTTTCGGTCTCTATAAAATCCTTGAGTTCATTAAGAGTATCAAATATCTGTGAGGTGTCGATATTAGAGGACCCTTCATTATCTAATTTTTCAGTTTCGGTCTCTTCAACTCGGCCACTTTCGGTGGACAAATTCTGAAGCATTTGATTTAACTTGATGAGTTCGTAGTAATTGTCATAAATGATGGATTTCTTTTGTGAATCATGAGAATTGAGACGGTTGGTGATGGTATTACGTAGTTTTAAGATATCTTGAATGGGTGTAGCTTTTATATAGTCAATGAATTTTTCATCCGAGGAGAATATCTCTTTTTCGATGTCTTCGGGCAGTTTTTCTGTTACAGATTGATTCTGTTCTTCGGGTTGGGCTTCTGTTTGAGTTTGTGAAGTATCTGCTTCTTGTTCTTTTCTTTGTTGTTGGATATGGTAGAATTCTTGGAGGGCTTTTCTACGGGCCAGGATTTTACGGACGCCTTGTTTTGGTTGATTTGATAAGTCTGGTGAGCTTATTGGCGTAGAGGGCGACTCTTCTTTGGGGCTATTTACTTCTTGTTTGGAAGTGGACGGTTTCTTGTATGAAAGCATGGTTGATTAAAGGTTGATTTCTTCGCGATTATGGGTAAGTATGGGTGGGCACAGAACTGGCACTAGCCTTGGCACGCGATGGCGCGAGTTGGCACTGTACGGGACAGACGATGGCACTAGGCTGAGAGACGATGCAGAGATATATAATGTCGTGGCCATGTTTGCGACATCACTTAGGGGTCTGTTTTTCATGTTCCTGGCCAGCTAAATCACTGGCTTCAAAGGTATATAGCTTATTTTTAGTATCTGACTACGCCTATCCACTTTTAAACCACAGAAATCGCTCAATAGACCCTCTATATGACCCACAAATAGGTTGCAAAAATGTCGCATTTGTATTAACTTGTATTACTATTTACTTAGTGTTGGCCCCGATAATGAGCCCTACAGCTTTATCCACCCGTCAAAGTACACCAAATCCTCTTCTTCCTCATTGATAACTTCGTCGTTACGGTTATCAAATATGGAAAAAGTTCTTCTACCTAAAAGCTTCTTGATATTTTCTGTACGATACTCCTTCTGCTCATAAGCTTTACCAAACCCAGCATCTAAAACACTTTGCCATGTCGCTTTATACTGATCTATATGCACTTGTTCCAACTTGTCGTCATACACCAACACATCACATAACGCTCTGATGTCATGAATGGCCAAATCGACATTGGTAATATTAGAACTCATTATAAAGTCCATTATGCTATTCAAATCAACATATCCAGTATAATTATAAGGATATGATGCTTGTATAATATTAACATTTGGAGATGGTGGTTGGAAAGCTGACGGAAACGTCTTAGAAGCAATATATCTCCATACAACAGTTAATAAACTATCTATAAATTCACTATCCAACTCCGAATCAGTGAACCATGGACCCCCTGTAACATCTATAGATGGTTGAAGGTTATATAACATATAAATCTTTCTTGTAGGATGCTTTACAGACTTAATGGACTTGATATATCTTTGACTTTCAAGAGATTTTAAACATCTAGCCACAATATGTTGATGTAAGTTGGTTTTGGCTCGGATGGTTTTGGTCCATATACCTTCTCTACCGGATGCTTCGATGTGGGAATAAATCATTGCTTCTTCTTCATTCATAGAACTGATTTTGGTGGCTTCTGAAGCGGATATGGCTTCAAATCGAAGCTCTTCACCATGCTTTATTAATTTGACCAAGTTATAATTAACTAATTCTTGGGCATATTTCATTAACTCGGAGTTGTCAGTGACACCAGTGAGCTCTAAGAGCTCTTTCAGGCTCCAAGGCTTGGCTTGGTCCTCACACATCTTTGTGTGAAGATCTCGAGCTGTTGAACTGATTGAATTCATGTGTTAACAGTGAAAAATTTCGATGCGATGCGCGCAGGATTTTTCAATGTTTAAGAAGAAGGCCTTGAAGTCCAAGGCTACCAGAAAAAAGATTGAGTATGATGACGATGATGATAATTTAGCAGATACTTCCTTGATAACTAAGCCAATACGACAGAAACATTCGTTTATAAAAACAGAAGCTAAATCGTCAAGTATATCCAAATGGAGCCGCACAGTCTCACCAGAAGCTAGTGAGAAGCCTCAGACTAGTCCGATATTGCTGCAAAAAGTCAACGAAGGTGATATTCTTACAGCCGAGGATCTTGAGCCAGAACCCCAACATAGTGAAGAACCAAAGAAATACGTGCCAAAGTTGCTGGACACCTTAGCACAAGTGTCTCAAAAAACATACCTCAACCAGATAGTGAATGAGTACCAGCCCGATGATGAATTCGAGATAAAAGACACACATGCCACAAAGGCACCGGAACATGAAGTTGATTTAGATCTTGTAGATGTTGAAGATGATGATGTGATCAAGTTGGATAATGCTATGGCTGTTGATGATGGGTTTGATGAGAAGTATGATACGCATATAGGCGATAGCGATGATGAAACTGTTGGTGTACGGGTAATAGCACCTTTAAGTATCGATAAACAGATGGAAAAGCTTGAGATGATCATGTCTGGTCTTAAGGTGGAAGTAGAGACACTTAACCGGCAATTGCAAGCCAGTAAACAACAGTTGTTGGATGTAGATGAAAGACGTAATATGGTTATACAGCAGTTAAATACGTTGTAAGATGCCCCAGACCCCGGTACAAATTTAGTCGATTGTCGACCCGTTGCCGACCCATGCTTCGTTCAACTTTTCCTCGGCGTAAATCTCCTCCTGGTGTATTTCATAGACCACAGATCTCATACCGCGCTTATTCGTCCATTACCGCTTTGAGTCATAAAATTTTTCAAAATTGTAATGATTAGAACCCAAGTAGTTTCCTCCGTTAGACACTTTTCAATGACCCCAAGCGTATCCCAAGCTCCAAAACATCTTGTTAATATTGGCCAATTAACCAATGACGAACTTTCGGCTTTGGTTTCTAGAGCTGCTGCTTTTAAAGCCCAAGTTAAGACTGGAGATCCAGCTCCAATTAAACAATTCCAAAGACTTTTAGGTAAAGTTGTTGCTCTTTTGTTTAGTAAAAGAAGTACCAGAACCAGAATTAGTACTGAAGGTGCTGCTGCTTATTTTGGTGCTACGCCAATGTTTTTAGGTAAAGATGATATTCAGTTAGGTGTTAATGAATCTATGTACGATACCACCAAAGTTATTAGTTCAATGACTTCTTGTATATTTGCTAGAGTTAATAAGCATCAAGATATTCTTGATTTATGTAAAGATTCATCGGTTCCAATCATAAATTCACTCTGTGATAAGTACCATCCATTGCAAGCCATTACTGATTTATTAACTATTAAAGAAACTTTTGGTAAGACTGAAGGTCTTAAATTGACTTGGATTGGAGATGCTAATAATGTCATTAATGATTTGGCTGTTGCTGCCATTAAATCTGGAATTTCTGTTTCTGTTTCTATTCCTTCTTCTATTAAATTTGATGCTGATGTTGAAGAACAAATTAGATCTTTAGCTAAATCAAATAATGTTACTTTTGAAATTGTTAATGATCCTGTTGTTGCTTTAAAAAACTCCAATATCATTGTCACTGATACTTGGATTTCAATGGGTGAAGAGTCTCAAAAAGCTGCCAAATTAAAACAATTCGAAAATTACCAAATTACTAATGACATGCTTTCTAAAGGTGGTGTTCTGGAAAACTGGAAATTCATGCATTGCTTACCAAGACACCAAGAAGAGGTTGCTGATGAAGTTTTTTACAGTAATAACTCTGTTGTGTTTGAAGAAGCGGAAAATAGATTATATGCCGCCATGGCTGTAATTGAAGGTTTTGTTATTAATAAAGGTAACCTTTTAAATGCTTTAGACGAAGAAATTTAGAATCTTGGACCGCCTAGTGTTTTATATTCTGCTTATGGAAGTTTTTGCAGCCATTCGCGAGATCTTTAATTTTTTGCAGCCATTAATGCAAGATTAGCATATTTAGTTATGTCATGAAAATAAATATAAAAAGTGTAAACTTTTACCTCTAAATTCTTTTTCTGTTATAATGAGTGTTATTGAACAAGATTTTGAGGGTTATTATGCCTTGATTTCTGAAAAGTTAGATACAGATTATGACTTCACACTAGACTTATTTCAAGATTCTGATGAAGAAACCGATTTGGAGGGTTTATATGAAGTTGATGACCATGAAAAATTCAATGATGATATCACTGAATTACCAGATAAGAGTCTTCGATTGTGTCCCGTATATTCAACCCCATATAATACCACTACAAGCTATTTATGTGACTACGATTTTTCAGTACTAAAGCACCAATTCAAACTAAACCTGAAAACTCAATGGCCCGAAATCCCAACAAGAACAATTAAAACCGCCAAACATTACCTACAACACGAATGTGCAGTTTGTCTCAACCAAGAAACATTACATTATAAAGAGCATATAAAGTGCGTTCAAGAGATCGCTTATCAGTTAGCGCAAGATCGTATACTAAACCTTCCTATAAAAATCCAACTTGAGCCTATAAAAATTAAATCACTACCATGTCCCCCAATTGCATATCATCTGAAACATATGAAACCAATAGATTTAAGACGTTTAGCCACCAATATGAGATTCCATATTAAGCTTCAATCACTTAATCACTTCGGGGAATAATCCCACCGTTTACCGCTGCCGCTACTACCCCCACCCACCACAACACCCGCGCCCAAGCGCTTGTTTCCCGATCGAGTCAAATCCTGGAGACTATATAAAGCACCATATTCGCAATTTAACCCAATTTAATATAATGGCCACTACAGTATTTGTATCAGGAGCTACTGGGTTCATTGCCCAACATTTAGTCAAACAATTGATTGAAAAGGGTTATAAAGTTATTGGAACCGTCAGATCAACCGAAAAAGGTGAAAAATTAAAGAAAAATTTAAATAGTGAAAATTTCCAGTACGAAATCGTTAAAGATGTGGCTCAAGAAGGTGCTTTTGATGAAGCTTTAAAGAAACATCCTGAAGTAACAATCTTCTTACACACCGCTTCACCATTCCATTTTAACACCACCGATATAGAAAATGATTTACTTAAGCCAGCAATTGAAGGTACTAAAAACGCTTTAAAAGCTATTAAAGCTTATGGACCTCAAATTGAAAAAGTTGTGGTTACTTCTTCTTATGCCGCTGTTGCTCCTCCAGATAAAGTGAATTCTTCCGATTTGGTTATTACTGAAGAAAGTTGGAATCCAACTACTTGGGAAGAATCACTTCTGGCTGCAAATCTTGGTTATAGAGGCTCTAAAACTTTTGCTGAAAAAGCTGCTTGGGAATTCTTAAAAGAAGAGTCTCCTAAATTTACTCTTAACACTGTAAACCCTTCTTTTGTATTTGGACCTCAAGCATTTGAAGATGAAGTTAAAGACGTCTTAAATACTTCATCAGAAGTGTTAAATGGATACCTTAAGATGAAACCGGATGATGCGGTGCCTCAAACCATTGGTGGTTACATCGATGTTAGAGATGTTGCTAGAGCTCATATTGCGGCATTTGAACAAGATATTACTGGTTTTAGATACTTATTAGTAGATGGTAGATTCAGTGGTCAAGACATTTTAGATATTCTTAATAAGAATTTTGCCGAACTCAAGGGTAAGATTCCTGTTGGAAACCCAGGAACTGGTAAGTCTATTACTGATACAATTGCTAGAGTTGATAATAAAAAGACTTTGGATTTAATTGGTCCATTCCTTGATTTGGAAAAAACTGTGGTTGATTCCATTGCTCAAATCTTGGGTAAAAATTAGTCCTTTATAGTGTGTAGTTATATTACATATTGTCAAAAAAAGAATGGTTGATGACTCTGTGCTCAAATTTCACTATTATGTCATGTTTAAACCACATCTAGTCTATAGAAACATGGCTCTGGTGGCAAATAACTTACCATTGAAACACCATTGGCTTAACCACTTGATTATTAACCCAATGACTAATGTCTCGGATATCGCCTATTGCAGTAATCCCCACTAATCCCGTCAAACTATAAATTCTCACCGATATCTCCTATTCCTTATCAATTAATAATGACAAGTGTATTTGTTTCTGGAGCCACCGGATTTATTGCCCAACATGTGGTCAAGCAATTGATCGAAAAGGATTACAAAGTCGTTGGAACCGTCAGATCAACTGAAAAAGGTGAAAAATTAAAACAAAATTTAAACAGTGAAAATTTCCAATACGAAATCGTTAAAGACATTGCTGCCCCAGGTGCATTCGATGAAGCTTTAAAAAAACATCCTGAAGTCACCGTCTTCTTACACACAGCTTCGCCATTCTACAACAATGCTACTGATATTGCCAAAGAATTGCTTATACCTGCTGTTGAAGGTACAAAAAATGCATTGAAAGCCATTAAAGCTTATGGTCCTCAAATTGAAAAAGTGGTGATTACTTCTTCTGTAGCAGCCATTGTTCAACCTACTCAACCGCCAACTGATGTTTACACTGAAGAAAGCTGGTGTAGTTTGACTTGGGATGAAGCTTTAGCTAGTAATAGTGTAGGTTATAGAGGCTCTAAAACCTTAGCAGAACATGCTGCTTGGGATTTTGTTAAAGACGAAAAGCCAAATTTCACTCTTAACACCATCAATCCAACACTTGTTTTTGGTCCGCAAGCGTTTGATAATGAAGTTAAAGATACTTTAAATACTTCTTCAGAGGTCTTGAACTCTTTCTTAAAGATGAAGCCAGATTCTCCAATTGGTACGAATGTAATGGGTTTCATTGATGTCAGAGATGTTGCCAGAGCTCATCTTGCGGCTTTTGAGAGAGATCTTACTGGTTTTAGATATTTGGTGTATGAACAAAGATGTACTCCACAAGATATTCTTGACATTTTACACAAGAACTTCCCTGAATTATCTTCCAAACTTCCAGTGGGTAATCCTGGAACTGGTAAAGAACTTTATGGTACCATTGCTAAGATCGATAATAAGAAAACTAAAGAGTTAATTGGCCCTTTTCTTTCTTTAGAAACATCAGTTGTAGACTCAATAGCACAAATATTGAAGAAATAGACGTTATTTTTGGGGGTTCATGCATCACATTGTGCTAAATTTGCATGATTTGTGTCCTCTCTGATATTTAGAATTATTATTAAATATATACGATTACCCAATAGGGATTTTTTTTTCCTTTTAAGAACATTGCTATAAAAGCACTCCAACTGGGTTCGGACTTATATTCCGTACAGGGTTCTAACCCTCTGCCAAAATACGAAAACAGCTGGATCTGGTTACGGTGCACATACACTAGGTAGGGGTTGTCCTTCTGATATTAGATCTTGCATCAAGAAAATATCCCAGAGGAACAATTAATAATAAACGTTTAAAATGGACTCTGTTTTAATTACTGGCGCTACAGGCTTTATTGCCCAACATGTTATAAAATTATTACTTCAAAAGAATTATAAAGTGGTTGGAACTGTCAGATCCACCGAAAAAGGTGATGATTTAGCAGCCGCTTTTGGACCATACTTCCAGTATGAAGTGGTAGAAGATATAATTACTCCCAACGCTTTTGATGCAACATTGAGTAAACATTCAGAAGTATCTATATTCATGCATATTGCTGCTCATGTTACTACTGATGTTAAAGATATTGAAAAAGATCTTCTTTTGCCAGCTATTGAAGGTACTTTGAACGCTTTAAAAGCCGCCAAAAAATATTCAGGCCAAATAAGAAAGTTTGTATTAACTTCATCCACTGCTACTGTATATCACTATACAAGATTTGCTGATCCTACTTATTATGTTGATGAAAATACTTGGAATTCTATGTCTTGGGAAACAGCATTATCTGATACCCTTTTGGGTTATCTTGGGGCTAAAACTTTTGCTGAAAAAGAAGCTTGGAAATTTATCAATGAACAGAAACCAGACTTTGATTTTAATGTAATTTGTCCTGGTTATGTATTTGGACCTCAAGCTTTTGACTCTGGTGTTAAGGAAAATATGAATGCCTCTGCTGAAATAATTAACTCAATTGTTAAAAAAACTTATCCTGGTAAGTTTCAAGAATTATCAACAGGCTACATTGATGTCAGAGATTTAGCAAGATGTCATGTTAATGTAATTGAAAGTGATGTGAAAAACTTCAGGTTTGTTGCAATCTATGAAAACTTCTGCTACCAAGGCTTAGCTAATATAATCAATGATCATTTTGAAAGCTTAAGAGGGAAAATTTTACCAAAAGATACTGAAGCTGCTGAAACTTTACTCAAAAGTTTACCTAAAATGAAAAATGATGAATCTAAAAAGTTTTTGGGGCCGTGTATACCTTTGGATCAAAGTGTAGTTGATACTGTACGCCAAATCTTGAAAGTAAGAAGCAATTCATAAAAATTTTGACCTATGAATTATGACAGCTTTCAGATCCGTTTTAGGTTGGTTTTACGTTTTATAGCTTATATCTCATAGTTAATGGTTCATGATTTTATAACTTTTCGAAATGTGTTTATTTAATGTATATGCCCGATTAAAGCATAGTCTAAATTACTCTCCTAATCCCGAACGCGTACGAATTCATATTTCTATTTGGTGTCAATTTTGCATAATTTCACGAATCTTCTCGGTCTTACGTATTTTAAGTATCTGCACATCAACGGTCTCGAACTATAAATTCCGACCACATCATAGCCTGCATTCATTTATGACTACCATCTTCGTATCAGGTGCCACTGGGTTCATTGCCCAACACATAGTTAAACAATTGATCGAAAAAGATTACAAAGTTATTGGTACAGTTAGATCAACTGAAAAAGGTGAAAAATTAAAACAAAATTTGAACACTGGAAATTTTGAGTACGAAATTGTCAAAGACATTGCTGCTCCAGGTGCATTCGATGAAGCTTTAAAGAAACATCCTGAAGTCACCGTTTTCTTACATACAGCATCTCCATTTCATTTCAATGCAACAGATGTTGCAAATGATTTACTTAAGCCTGCGGTTGAAGGTACCGGGAACGCTTTAAAGGCCATTAAAGCTTATGGACCTCAGATTAAAAAGGTTGTTATAACCTCTTCTATGGCTGCAATTTGTCAAAATGTGCAACTTCCAGAGCATGTTTATACGGAAGAAAGTTGGTGCAGTTTAACTTGGGAAACCTCTTTAGCTGACAGTCATGTTGGTTATCAAGGATCTAAAACCTTGGCTGAACATGCCGCTTGGGATTTTGTTAAAAATGAAGAGACTAATTTTACTCTTAATACCGTAAACCCATGTCTTGTATTTGGTCCGCAAGCATTTGATAATGAAGTTAAAGATACTTTAAATACTTCTTCAGAGATCTTGAATTCTTTCTTAAAGATGACACCCGATTCTCCTGTTTCACAAAATGTTATGGGATTTGTAGATGTCAGAGATGTTGCTAGAGCCCATCTTGCTGCTTTTGAAAGCGATCTTACTGGTTTTAGATATTTGGTGTATGAAGGAAGATGTACTCCACAAGATATTCTTGATATTTTACACAAGAACTTCCCTGAATTATCTTCAAAACTTCCAGTGGGTAAGCCTGGCTCTGGTAAGGAACTTTATGGTACCGTTGCTAAAATCGATAATAAGAAAACTAAAGAGTTGATTGGACCATTTATTAGCTTAGACAAATTAGTTGTCGACTCATTTACTCAGCTTTTAAAGTAATTAAGTATAGCACTTCGTATATATATTTAAAGTTTAGTTTTCGTTTAAACTTGTTCTGGCATATAAATATCATTGGTACTGTGCATAGTAATGTACGACTCTCGCTTGGAATTTGCAGCCAATTTCAAAATTTCTTATACAACCAAAATCGTACATTAGTACGTAATTACACTCCAGTACCAGTAAATGAGTGGTCATACAATTAACACAATAATTATTGATATCGGGGCTTAGTAGCTTTACAAATAGGGGGAATTGGTAACGACGCACCGAACCCCACTCCATTTGACGTTGATTTCCACTCTAAAATAATTTTTTCAAACTCAGGCTGGACTTGCAAAACTATAAAAAGTCCATGGGTTCTGTATTGATAACTGGGGCCACGGGATATATCGCCCAACATGTCATTAAACAATTGCTTGAAAAAAATTACAAAGTTGTCGGAACTGTTCGATCGGACGAAAAAGGTAAAAACTTGGTCGATAAATTCGGCTGCAACTTCAAATATTCAATTGTTAAAGATATAACTGAACCGGACGCATTCCATGAAACCTTGAAATCTCATCCAGAGGTGTCTATTTTCCTCCATAATGCTGCTCCAGTTACTACTCAAGTAAAAGATATTGAAAAAGACCTTATTATACCAAGTATTAATGGCGTTTTAAATGCTTTAAAAGCCGCTAAAGACTACTCTAACCAAATTGAAAAGTTTGTTTTGACTTCGTCTACCGCTGCTGTATATGATATTTCTATATATAATGATCCAACTGCCCATGTTAATGAAGATTCTTGGAATTCAATTACTAAAGAAATTGCATTAACGAATCCACTTTTAGGGTATGTAGGATCTAAAACATTTGCAGAAAAAGCTGCTTGGAAATTTGTTGAAGAAGAAAAACCAAATTTTATCTTTAATGTCGTTTGTCCAGGTTGGGTATTTGGACCACAAGCATTTGATTCTAACGTAAAAGAGGTATTAAATTCATCTTGTGAAACTATCAATGGAATTATTAAAAATTCTGACAATACTAGATTTAAAGATATATCTACTGGGTTCGCTGATGTTAGAGATGTTGCCAGAGCACATATTCATATTTTCGAAAATGATATTAAGGATTTTAGATTACTTGTTATCAATGAAAATTATGGCTATCAGGTGCTTGTTAACATCATTAACGATAACTTTGACTCTCTTAGAGGTAAAATTCCTTCAAAAGATGAAGAATCTGCAAAGGCCGTATTGGCTACGGTACCAACTATCGCTAACTATAAAACTAGAAAGTTTTTAGGTGATTTTATTTCGTTAGAAAAGAGCGTAATTGATACAGTTGCACAAATTTTGAAAGTTCAAAAGCAATAGGTACTATACATTATATATTTATGAATACATGCAATAATATGATACAAAACTGTGAAAACTGTGGCAAAATCGTGAAAATTGCATTTGACAAATTTTTTCAGCCAAGTATAACTTAGTCATCAATACACGAATTGTTTAAGTTCTTGACTCTCACTGCCCCATAATTGCCTTTCGGAGACATCGGTGTCATTATTTTATTCTCAATCTTTCTTAGTATTTGTAATCTGTAATTCGGAAAAACTATATCATACTTTCGTCGGTGGTTTCCTATTCGGGTATATTTGACGCGCGTACTTGCCTATTTTAGATCAATTTGTAATAGCAAAGTTTCAGAGGCTTTGACTAAAAGTACCAATTGTGATTTGTCACTCTTTAACCTTATTTATGACTATAAAATATGCGATATTTCTCTATTAATCTATAACACAAATGTCTTCAGTATTCATTTCCGGAGCTACTGGCTTTATTGCCCAACATATTATTGTTCAATTGCTTGAAAAAAACTACAAAGTTGTAGGAACAGTTAGATCGGCTGAAAAAGGTGAAAAATTAAAGAAACTCTTTAAGTCTGATGATTTCACTTATGAAATTGTTAAAGAGATTGGTGCTAAAGGTGCGTTTGACGAAGCATTGAAAAAACATCCTGAAGTTACTAGTTTCCTTCATACTGCTTCACCTTTCACTCTTGATATCGATGATATTGCTAAAGAGATGCTTAATCCAGCAATTGAGGGAACCAAAAATGCTTTAAGTGCTATTAAACAATATGGTCCTCAGATTAAAAGAGTAGTATTGACATCTTCATTTGCTGCTCTTTATGATTTCAGTAAATCTGACTCTTCTCATGTTTATACTGAAGAAAGTTGGAATCCAGTTACTTGGGAAGAAGCACTTCAAGATAAAATAGTTGCATATTATGCTTCAAAAACTTTTGCTGAAAAAGCTGCTTGGGATTTTATTAAACAAGAATCTCCATCATTTGAATTGAATGTAGTAAACCCAACTTACGTTTTTGGGCCTCAGGCTTTCCCACCAGAAGATAATACCTTTGGTTTATCGGCTGAAATTGTTAATTCTATTCTTAAAAATGGACCTGATGGTCCAATCCCACCATTTAAGGATGGATTTGCAGATGTAAGAGATGTAGCTAGAGCTCATATTTATGCCTTAGAATCCAAAGAAGTCAATCAAAGAATTTTAGTCTTCGAAGAAGCTTTCTCTGGCCAGGATATTGTTAATATTATTAACAAGAATTTTCCTTCTTTAAGAGGAAAAATCCCAGTTGGTGATCCTGATTCAGTCAAGGCTATACATGAAAATCTTTATAGGATTGACAATTCCAAAAGTAGAAAGGTTTTAGGTCCTCTTATCCCATTGGAAAAGTCTGTAGTTGATTCAGTTGCCCAAGTCACTAAGTAAAAGTTCTAAACCTGGTTCTCTAGTTTTATTTTACTAGTTTTTATATATGATTTATAGTGTTCAAAGTATATAATTGTTCAAACCTTTGCCAGTATTTCTAATTTCTCTTCTGTTATCAAAACTTTTTGGTAAAGTATTGTCATTTTCCAATAATTTGGCTTCGAAAATTTCAGTATCATATTGCTTATTGGTGTACTGGCATTTGGTGTACTGGCATTTGGTTAAGGTGCACCGAAATTCACACACTGTCAGATTTATTGTTCTTTAAAACCCTTTCGAAAGAAGGAATCTAACTAGCAAAGCTCAAAAATATCTAGAGATATTCAGAGATGGAAATAGCTGGAAACTTTGGTTTAAGAGTAGTGCTAAATATTTCAGTATATCCTCAAGTTCTTGGTAACTAAATATAGGGCTTTCTTCTACAACTAAAAAATTTAAACGAAATTTTGTCACTTTTTGTCACTGTATTCTCACTTTCTCATCAAGTTTTCTTCTATTAACTTGCTTGACAAATTAATAATCAAAATGCCTTTTATCGTTCGTAACTATTGAGCTTATGTTTAACTATAAATTGCACCTATTTCCCACTTTCTATCTCATATCATAATGTCTTCAGTATTCGTTTCCGGGGCTTCTGGCTATATTGCCCAACATATTATCGTTCAATTACTTGCAAAAAACTACAAAGTTGTAGGAACTGTTAGATCGGCTGAAAAGGGTAAAAGGTTAAAGCAACTTTTCAACTCTGATGATTTCACTTATGAAATAGTTAAAGAGATTGGTGCTAAAGGTGCGTTTGATGAAGCATTGAAAAAACATCCTGAAGTTACTAGTTTCCTTCATACTGCTTCACCTTCTACTTTTGATATCAATGATATTGCTAAAGAGATGCTTAATCCGGCAATTGAAGGAACAAAAAATGCTTTGAATGCCATTAAAAAATTTGGTCCTCAGATCAAAAGAGTTGTTTTAACATCATCATTTGCGGCTCTTTATGATTTCAGTAAACCAGACTCTTCTCATGTGTATACTGAAAAAAGTTGGAATCCAGTTACCTGGGAACAAGCACTCCAAGATAACATAGTTGCATATTATGCTTCAAAAACTTTTGCTGAAAAAGCTGCTTGGGCTTTTGTTAAACAAGAATCTCCATCATTTGAATTGAATGTAGTAAACCCAACTTACGTTTTGGGCCCTCAAGCCTTTCCTCCTGAAACTGATACTTTGAATCTTTCAGCCGAACTTGTCAATTCAATTCTTAAAAATGGACCTGATGCGCCAGTCCCACCATTAAAGGATGGGTTTGCAGATGTACGAGATGTAGCAAGAGCTCATATTTATGCCTTAGAATCCAAAGAAGTCAATCAAAGAATTTTAGTCTTCGAAGAAACTTTCTCTGGTCAGGGTATTGTTAATATTATCAACAAGAATTTTTCTTGTTTAAGAGGAAAAATCCCAGTTGGTGATCCTGATTCAGCCAAAGCTATACAGGAAAATCTTTATAGGATTGACAATTCCAAAAGTAGGAAGGTTTTAGGTCCTCTTATCCCATTGGAAAAGTCTGTAGTCGATTCAGTTGCCCAAGTCACTATGTAAAGGTTCTAAACCTGGCTTTATTTCACAAGGTTTTATATATGATTTATAGTATTTTAAGTATATAATTGTTCAACCTTTGCCGGTGTGTCTAATTATCTTCCGTTATAAAAACTTCTGATAACGTATTATCGTTTTCCAATAATTCGGCTTCTCAAAGCACAGTATTATAATGCTTATCGGTGTACTGGCAATCGGTTAAGATTCACCGAAATTCACGCACTGTCAAATTTATCGTTCATTGAAACCTTTCGAAAGCAAAGATTATAATTAGTTGTAATCTAACTAGCAAAGCTCAATAATAATAATCTAGAGACATTTAGAGATATCTAGAGAAATAGCTGAAAACTTTGGTTTAAGAATAGTGCTAAATACTTTAGTGTATCGTCATCTCGGTAACTAAAAATAAAACTTTCTTCTATAAAGCTTTCTTCTACAACTAAGCAATCTAAACGAGATCTTGTCACTTTTTGTCACTGAATTACCTCTCGGAAGCTCGGAAGTCTATCGTACCTCCAGCCCTGTTTAAAATGTGGAGCTATTGAAAAAATATTTAAGGTTTATAATGACGGAAATTCCCAATTTAGGACCCTCCGACCCCGTCGTAGATACCTATTTGAGATTGATTTGTAAAAACCTCTACCAACTAAATTGATGCACAGCCATTGAGCTGGGAGTGGCTTTTATTGTTCGTAATTATTGATCTTATCTTTAACTATAAATTGTACCTATTTCCCGCTTTCTAACTCATATCTCTAATGTCTTCAGTATTCATTTCCGGGGCTTCTGGTTATATTGCCCAACATATTATTGTTCAATTGCTTGAAAAAAACTACAAAGTTGTAGGAACTGTTAGATCGGCTGAAAAAGGTGAAAAAATAAAGAAACTTTTCAACACTGACGATTTCACTTATGAAATCGTGCCGGATATTGGTGTTAAAGGTGCGTTCGATGAAGCGTTGAAGAAGCATCCTGAAGTTACTAGTTTTATTCATACCGCTTCACCTTTCACTCTTGATTTCGAAGATATTGCTAGAGATATGATTAATCCAGCAATTGAGGGAACCAAAAATGCTTTGAATGCCATTAAACAATTTGGTCCTCAGATTAAAAGAGTAGTTTTAACATCATCATTTGCTGCTGTTTTCGACCATACTAAACTTGATTCGTCTCTGACATATACTGAAGAATCGTGGAACCCGGTTACTTTAGAGCAGGGTCTAAAGGATAAACCTTCGGGTTATTTTGCTTCAAAAACTTTTGCTGAGAAAGCCGCTTGGGACTTTGTTAAACAAGAATCACCATCGTTTGAATTTAATGTGGTAAACCCAACTTATGTTTTTGGTCCTCAAGCCTTTCCTCCTGAAACTGATACTTTGAATCTTTCAGCCGAACTAGTCAATTCTATTCTTAAAAATGGACCTGATGCGCCAGTCCCAGAATATAAAGGTTCCTTTAGTGATGTACGAGACGTTGCAAGAGCACATCTTATTGCTTTAGAAACAAAGTTAGTTAATCAGAGAATAATTGTTAGTGATGAACCCTTTACAGGTCAAGCAATACTTAATATTATTAATGATAATTTCCCTTCTTGGAAAGGAAAAATTCCAGTTGGTGATCCCGGATCAGTCGAAGAATTGAATGCAAAGATATACAAGCTTGATAATCAAAAGAGCAAAAAGTTATTGGGACCACTTATTTCTTTAGAAAAGTCTGTTATTGACTCAGTTGCACAAATTACTAAATGAATAAAGTCTGGGGATCGATAAATTAATTTTTATTTGTAGTTAAAAATGCATTAATGTTCCCCTGTGTTTGTAGCTATCTTAAACCCACTAATTGCCTGTTTCAATATTATTTTACAATATGTATCCTATATATACAAAATATGAGTCTATTATTGATCTAAATCTAACTTGTCTCGTTTATAATAAACGCTCCAATAGTGACAAAGGCCGTTATGAGCCTCAATTAAAGTAGTAATGCTATTGAGAGACATTGAAAAAATGGTCCAAATTAACCCGATGTAAATCTGATCTACCGGAAAGCAAATTATAAGATGATCCGGCGGATGCATCACGATGCAGATATTCAAATTTATAACAGTGGCTGAGTTCTGACTTTATGCAGAACTTTTGCTAAATGTTCATTATGTTAACTTGCTCAGTACTAATTTGTAGCTGAACTTTGACTTGCTCTAGTACTGACTTCCGCTAGCAACTGAAAATTTGTACTAGCTAACTAATATCTATGTAAAAGTCACTTCAGTGACAGTCAACATTTCTATATCTATACTATGTCATGTTTAATTCCAAAAGTACAATATCTATTTCCTGTTACAGCATGTAGCCGGAAAATGCATGCCGGGTCTGCACCAAAAAAGAAACACAAGCGAAAATAGTTTTCGGTAAATTACCTTATTAATTGTACTTGCTTTGAAACACCCATTCGGTACGTTCCATGCATAACTTCCGTTCCGGAAGATGTCACATAACGTTTTAGTTTTAAAAGTATATAAGTGTATGAATTCTTTAAAGTATAATTAAAATGGTTTCTGTTATTGTTTCTGGTGCTACAGGTTTTATTGCCCAACATACTGTTAAGCAATTAATTGAAAAAGATTATAAAGTTATTGGTACAGTTAGATCAACTGAAAAAGGTGAAGCTTTAAAAAAAGATTTGGCCTCCGATAACTTTGAATATGAAATTGTTAAAGATCTTGCCACACCCGGTGCTTTTGATGAAGTTTTAAAGAAACATCCTGATGTTACTGTTTTCTTACATACTGCTTCACCATTTCATTTTAATGTGACTGATGTTAAGAAGGAACTCCTTGATCCAGCAATCGAAGGTACTAAAAATGCTTTAAAAGCAATTAAAGCATATGGTCCTCAAATTAAAAATGTAGTAGTGACTTCATCATTTGCTGCAATTATGAATTTAGCTACTGTTAATGATGCAAATCAAGTATTTACTGAAAAGGATTGGAACCCAATTACTTTTGAAGCTTCAGAAACCAATCCACTTTTAGGTTATATTGGTTCTAAGACTTTCGCTGAAAAAGCAGCTTGGGATTTTTTAAAAGACGAAAAGCCAAGTTTCCATCTTACAACCGTTTGTCCAGGTTATGTATTTGGCCCACAAGCCTTCGATTCATCAATCACTGGTGGTAGCTTAAATACTTCCTCAGAAATTATCAATGCTTTAGTTAAACTCTCACCAGATTCTGAATTACCAGAGTATTCCGGAATTTTCGTTGATGTAAGAGACGTAGCTAAGGCTCATATTATCGCTTTCGAGAAAGATCTTAAAGATGAAAGATTATTCACTGCTGGAGAACTTTTCAATACCCAATTGGTGCTTAATATCATTAACGAAAATATTCCTCAATTAAAGGGAAAAATCCCAGAAGGTGATCCAAGTAACTCATCAACAGAAAAGTCTTCAAAGTTTGATAATTCTGCTACCAAGAAGCTGTTTGGAGAATTCATCGGTCTTAAAAAATCAATCATTGATAGTGTCGAACAAATTTTAAAGAAATAGAGTTAATATATATATGCTTTTTTTTGCAACAAAAGTGCTGCCCTGCTGAAGTGGGGGCCGACTTGCAGCCGACTTCGACTGCATCAATATGTCTATTATGCGGCTTGTCTGCATATTCCTGCCTCTATTATCTAAAAAAAAAAACCCTCACGCCAGAACACCAGCTGTGCCGACAGGCACGCATAGACATATGTGGTGTTTGCTACTAAGAATAATTGCTGTTATTATTGGCATCCTGCACCAATGAGGCCATTATTTTTTTTCTTGAGGAAGATCTAGAAGGACATCCCTGTAGCCAAAAAAAAAGTACTAAGCATATCTTTGACACTTTATATAACCATCAAAATATATTTATTTAGAATCGGTTCCCCTTAATCTTTTAGTGACAGCTAACAGTAAACCTTGGTACCAAAAGCCCGTGCTCTTGTGCTTCGGTAGGCTGTGCTGGAACAACTCGGAAAATTTTTGATGGTTTTGAACATTTTTGCAGCCATGTGGTTCAATAGCTAGGTGTAAAATATCTTCTGACAACTTTCCTAATCCATGAATATCTTCAGGCCAACCAAGATACATTTACTATTCACCATACTCGTGTTGATTACGGTTATAACACTTGCATGGGAATTTTTAATCCAATTTGGGTACACCACCTCATATAAAACTGTTGGAAAGTTGGTGTCTGATAGCAAAAATATCGTTTATTCCAAATCTTTCAGTCTTCTTAAAAGTAAACAGGATTTAATAGATCATTATAATATTTATTTTGAAGGGTCCCAATTAAATAAACCAGACAATGATAAGACCAAAGATAATAATGGAGATGAAGGTTTTAATGATATGCAGTCGTATTTAGAGAATACCAACATCTTTAGATATGATGGGAGCTCACATTTGATTCCTTCTTCAGTTTATGAAGGTCAGTTTAAAGATCATAAGATCAGTCTTTATGAAAACCATGAAACTCAAGAATGTGAAAAAAATAAGCAAGATATGTCTTTAGAAATCACAGATTATATTGAATTTGATTCCCAATTAGAAGAAATGGCCAGGGTGTTTCAAACCCAATTAAAACATGATGAAGCATTTAAAGAGCTTAAACCGTTTTTCAAAGATGATATAGATACTCAAATCAAGGTTGGATCTCTTGGGAAACATTGGTATAAGTTTGCTGGTAGTTCAGTTTGGTTAGAAGATTTAGGTGTCCATTTTATGATTTCCAGAGTTATTTATTCACCCGAAGGAAACAAAAGGAAACCCATCATGAGTCTTACCTTTGCACAAATTTATAATGAAAATTGGGAAGAAATTAAAGACATTGAAATGGTTATTCCTGTAAGAAATTCTTTAGGTGAAAAAACTTTTGATAGATTCAGTTTCCCTAAATTCTTACCAATACCATTTTATCATAATGAAAAATTTAGAAGCAAGGTTTATTACGGGACTGAAGATCCAAGAATGTTTTTAATTCAAAATGAGTATGGTGATAAAGAACCATTAATTATATTTAATTCTCATCATCGTAAAGTTGTTGGTGAAGAAGATGTTGATGAAAAAAACATGAAAATCAAATTTGAATATTATAGATCAATGTTTTTAGCATGGCCTTTTAGATTTCAAAAGGGGAAAGTAAATACCGATGGAATGTCCACTAAAAAATATGATAATGTCATTTACAATAAAGTAGTTGAATTAAGAAGGTCTGATGTACCTCGTTTGAAAATCCAAAAGAATTGGACTCCTTTGCTTAACCATAAAGAACGTAATGAATACGGTTATGATAAATATATTTATTTTGTTTACAGGTGGTCAAAATTAGAAATATTGAAATGTAATTTGGATAGTTTTATTCAAGGTACTTCCCCATGTAATTACGATTATAGAAGGAAACTTGATCTGTCAAAAGATGAAGTTGGTCCACTTCGTGGTGGTACAGAAATGATCAATATTCGTGATGTTATAACTGATAAATCAGTACAGTTACCCGATAATGAAATTTGGGTAGGATTTCCAAGAGCTCATATTAAGGATTGTGGATGTGGTAAGGATATGTATAGACCTAATTTAGCTGTCATTGTTAAAGAATCGGATGATAGATATAAAATCTCACAATTATCATCATTTATGTCTATGGATATTGAAGTTTATGGTTGGACAAACCCCAAGATTCTTTGTGCATCCAGAGATCCAAATGCATTAATCTCAAATGGGATCTCTGCTTGGGAATGGAAAAATGGTCATGATTATTTAACTTTATCCTTATCGGTTGCAGATGCCACCAATCATATCGTTCATTTAAAGAATGTTTTAGCTAAATTAATAGAACATACAAAGTTACTCAAATCAGACCCAACTTTGGGCTACGATGATGTTATAGTAGATTGTGCTATTAAACAATCTGAAAAATTCTGCTCAGCTTATGGTAAAGAAATGAAAGAATTAGGAAAGGTTCCACCACCCGAACCCGATTATTAATGTAAATTTAGTCTTTATAGAACTATAAACGCAATGCACTCTGATCATAATTTGGCTGCAAAAAAAAATATATTTTTCTCATCTTGACTCATTTGAGTCTCATCTCAATATCTCATCGCATTTAACAAAGATTTGAAAAAATGGATTCAACTACGAGTGTAAAGAACTATTCGCCAATTAACTCCGTGAATGAGTCCTTTTTTACATATTTAAGTCATTATGGTCCTGTTACTGCATTGAAATTTTACAAACAATATATTTTATGTGGGTATGGACCAGTGTTGAAAATATTCAAGTATGAGAATAATGTCACCAAACTCCAACATTCAAAGCAAATTTTCAAGAGAAACAAAATCCATAGTATCTCTATTAGTGAAGATGGTACTAAAATCATAGTTGCAGGTGCTAGATCATTCAGTGTAGTAGGATTTTCCCTCGAATCTCCAGTAGAAAAGGCCATTAATGAATGGATTATTTGCGCTCAACTCTTTGATAATAATACTGCCTTGGTATTGACTTCCCATAATGTTGTATATAAAGTTGATATCACAGATAATCAAACACACAAATTCAAGCTTTTAGAAAAATTGCATTGTAATGAGAAATCAATTTTATATTCAGGATCTATTCATGTTAATAATGGTAAAGTTATTATAGCAGCAGGAACTGTAATGGATGGTACTATAATATGGGACTTAGATACTTGTAAAATCATTCATAGACTTACTGATCATAAAGGGTCTATCTTTGGTGTTAAAGTTGATAATAATTTAAACCATATTATTACTTGTTCTGATGATAGATCTATTAAACTTTACAATTTCAAATCTGGTGAAGTTTTAGCTGAAGGTTGGGGTCATGGATCAAGAATTTGGAATTTAGAATTTTTCAAGGACTCAGAAAACTTAAGAATTATTAGTACTGGTGAAGATTGTACTACTAGAATCTGGCAATATAAACCAGGAAATTCCCAATTAGAACAATTGTTCATAATAGATGATTGTCATTTGGGTAAACATATTTGGTCTGGTGATTTAGATGATGTTAATACCGGATTAGCTGTTACTGGTGGTGCTGATGGTCGTGTAAGAGTACATGACTTAAAGGAAATCGATGAAGAACCAACTGTTTTCAGTTTACAACAATTAACCAGTGATTTTGGAATTCATTTCGAAAAACCAGAAGTTATTAAACACTTTGTAGAATTACCTGAATTGGGATACTTTGTTGCCTTAACTTCATTAGGTCAATTTCTTATCTACAATGAAAATTCATGGTCGACAATAGACATTAAGGAAGAAGATCGTAAACAATTTGAAGGCTTTGCTATCCTTAAGACTGTTTTCAACGCTGTCTTTGCTTGCACACGTAGTGGTGACATTTTAAAATTAGAATTTAGTGTCGAAGATACCACACCAATTAATACTGAATGGTATAAAAATGAAGGATTAGAAGGAAATAAGATCATTAACATGGAAACTACTTCGTATGAATCTATTGCTTATATTATTACCATAAGTCCTAATACTAAAGTACCATTTGGTGTCAAAAAATTCGAAAGAAATGAAAAGGAATTAAAATTGGTAGAAGAATTTTGTCTTGACCAACCTCAACAACCTAGTTTCACTGCCACTGGATTATTGTACATACCTAATTTAAACTGGTTGGTAGTTGCTTCAAGGTATACTAGCTTAATGATATATGATTTAGCTGATAAATCTTCTACTCTTTTCAAGAAGATAACTTATGGTGATACTATTACTAGTGTAAGTATAGTAGAATCGGATTCTAAATCGGCTACATTATTATTAACTGTAAGAGATGGTGTTTATATGTATTTAAAAGTAACTAAACCAAGCGAAGATTTCGCCATAGAAAGCATACTCGAGAATAGAATCTCTCGTGGATTTGTTGAAGGTGGTGTCTTACATAATAATGAGCTTATTCTTTACGGATTTAGATCCAGCTACTTTTATGTATGGAATGAAACCAAACAATTAGAAGTAACCAAAGAATTATGCGGAGGAGCTCATAGATTATGGGGTTTTTTCATTTATGGACCATTAAACTATAAATTAGCATTTATCAATAAATCAAAGCTTTATTTTAAACCTTATATTGGTAATTTTAAAGATTATGGTCTCATCAACGATGGAACTCATGGTAGAGAAATTAGAGATGTATCTATTTCATCAGTTGTTGAAGCAGATAAATCTAAATTGATCCTTACTGCTTCAGAAGATACTGTTGTTCGTTTAGGAAAACTCTTCCCCGATGGTAGATTAGAAACATTTTGGTGCTTCAACTATCATGTTTCAGGAATGCAAAAAATTAAATTTTTAAATCAAAGTTTTGCTGCAAGTTCAGCTGGTAATGAAGAATTGTTTATTTGGAAATTCAATAGGCTTCAAAATGGAACTCCTTTAGCTGTTCGTCATACATTTTTAAAACCTGAAGCTTCAATTCCTGATCTTAGAGTTATGGATTTCGATAGCTTTGAAATTGAAAATGGATTTATGATTACAGCAGTTTATTCAGATTCTAAATTAAAGGTTTGGAAATTTAATTCAAGTAGTAAAACTTTTGAATTAATTGCCCAAACTTTCTATACTACTTGTTGTATTTTACAAGTAAGGTTCATTACAGTCGGTGAAAACATTTATATATTAACTGCTGCAACAGATGGTCATATAGCTATCTGGAAACTTAATGAAGATTTAGGCAAACCAATAATTAAACAACAATTACATCAATCAGGAATCAAAGCCCTTCATTTAATGAGAACTAAGGATAACGAATTCAAAGTTGTAACTGGAGGTGACGATAATGCATTAATCCTTTCTACGCTAACTATTGATGATACCATTGTATGGGAATGGAATTCATTTATAGAAGATGCAGCTTCATCAACCATAACATCAATTTCTGCAGGTACTAATGATAATGTAATTGTTACATCAGTAGATCAAGTTGTTAGAAGTTGGAGCTATAAAGATGATAAATTACATTGCACAAGTGCTAAATATACCACTGTTGCTGATACAGGAAGTAGTGATAGTTGTGAAGATCAAGTAGTTATAGTTGGAGCAGGTTTAAGTGTATGGCGTATTTAGATAAAAATTCTATTTATTCAACATTTAATATATACTTTATAGACACAATAAGACTATGAATCTAAAGGTTCAATAATCTTAATTTAAATACAGTATCATTGATGGATTGTTCTTCATCAATAATAATCTTTGAACTATCAGCATCACTATATTTAGTTAAAGGTCTCTTAGTAGATTTAAGTAAGACGTCATTTTGAGTTTCTAAAATAGTTTCAAATTTACAGTTGTCTTTAACTAATTCATATTCAACTTGAATTTCATCAGTTGTATTTAAACCAGCTTTCTTACGTAATCTTTGGATTCTATTAATAATTTCTCTTGCTAACCCTTCATTTTGTAATTCTGGGTATAATTTAACATCTAAGATAATCAAAACATCTTGAGAGGATCTAGATTCTTGACCTTCAGTTGCTTTAGATTCTGGTAATCCACGAAGAACTTGTAAATCTTCTTTAACTAATTCAATACCATCAACAGTAATTTTACCAGTTTCAGCGAATTTTTGGACATCTTCAGAAGAAACATTTGGTAAAGCAGCTTTAACCTTTTTAGCATCTTTCTTTAATTTCTTACCTAAAACTGGCCAATCTGCAACTGCAGTATATTCAACACCATATTTAGCTTCATCTGAAGTAATAATAATGTTACGAACATTTAATTCTTCCTTAATATAGTTTTGTAAAGATTCAACATCTTTCAAATATTTAGCGTCAGAATGTAAGATGACTAATTCTTTTAATGGAGTTTTCAAGGAGATCATCTTCTTTTCTCTGATGTTACGTCCTAAATCAATAACCTTTTGCATTCTTGAAACAGCAACTTCAATTTCTTCATTAAATAATTCTTTTCTAACACTTGGGAAAGATAAGAAATGAACAGATCTGTAATCTTTATGTTTTGGATTAACACAGAGACCTTCCAAATATTCTTGAGCGAAATAAGGTTTGATTCTTTGATAAATACCATCAGCAAGGTAAGGAGTGAATGGAGCCATAGCTCTAGATAAAGTTAATAAACCTTCAACTAAAGTATTAAGACCCATCTTAGTATCTTCAACACCTTCAGATGAGTAACCCTTAATACGTCTACGGTTGAAACGAATATACCAGTTAGTTAAATCATCAACTAAAGCTAATAATTTTGGTACAACAGTATATAATCTATAAGCATTCATTTCACCATGGATGAATTCAATTAATGATTGAATAGAAGCTAATAACCATTTATCCATAACGTTAGTAGAAATCAATTTTTCATCATAAACGAATTCAACTCCATTATCTTTTTTAAAGAGATCGGCAGAATCTTTAAAGAATTTAAAGGAATTATACCAAGGTAATAATACACTTGAAACAACTTCTCTAACACCTTCTTCTTTGAATTTCAAAGTTTCAGCTCTTAAAACTGGAGAATTGATTAAGTATAATCTTAAAGCATCAGCACCATATTGTTTTAAAACAATAGTTGGATCTGGGTAATTCTTAAGACGTTTAGACATCTTTTTACCATCAGCAGCCAAGACAATACCAGAAACAATAACATTTTGATATGGAGCAGTATTAAATAAATGAGTACCTAATACAGTCAAAGTATAGAACCAACCTCTAGTTTGATCTAAACCTTCAGAGATAAAGTTACCAGGGAAAGAATCATGGAATTTATCTTTATCTTCCATTGGGTAATGTTTAGAAGCATAAGGCATAGAACCAGATTCAAACCAACAATCGAAAACTTCTTCAATTCTTCTTAATTCACCTTTACCCTTTTGAGATGGAATGGTGATATCATCAATACTTTCACGATGTAAATCAACAATATCATCACGGCCAGATAATTTTTTCAATTCTTCAATTGATCCAACACAAACAATTTCTTCAAAATCTTCACTGACCCATAATGGAATTGGAGTACCCCAGTATCTGTTTCTACTGATATTCCAATCTCTTGCATTAGCAATCCAATTACTGAAACGTTTATCTTTGATGTTTGATGGAACCCAGTTGGTTTTTTCAACATTCTTTAACATATCTGGAACAATTTCAGTAATACGAACAAACCAAGCAGGAACAGTTCTATATAATAAAGGAGTATCGGATCTCCAACAGAATGGATACGAATGCTTAATTTGAGAGTGAACTAATAAATTACCCTTTTCAGTTAAGTGTTTTATAATAACTTTATCAGCATCTTTAACATAAAGACCTTCAAAATCTGATACGGCTTTGGTAAATTTACCATTGTCATCAACAGGGTTTGGAGGAGTTCTCTTTTCATTAATGATACCGGCTTTGGTAGCAGCTTCAAAATCTACTTCCCCAAAAGCTGGAGCTTGATGAACAATACCAGTACCAGAATCATCAGTAACAAAGTCAGCAGTAATGACTCTAAAACCATGATCTTTGAAACCATCAACAAAGTAATCGAATAATGGAACATATTTGGTTCCTTCTAAATCTTTACCTTTGATTTTTTCAACAATCTTGAATTTAGCAGATTGTGGTTTCTTGTATAAAGTTTTCAATAATTTTTCTAATAAAATAAAGTATTTTTGTTTTTCTTCATCGAAAATCTTTACATATTCAAACTCTGGGTTAACACAAAGAGCAATGTTGGATGGTAAAGTCCATGGAGTGGTAGTCCAAGCGACTAAGTAAGTATCATCTTGACCTTCAATTTGAAATCCAACAGTAACAGCTGGATCATTAACATCTTTATAGTTTTGTTGAGCTTCAAAATTAGATAATGGAGTAGTACAACCAGTTGAATAAGGCATAACTCTTAACCCTCTATAAACAGAATCTTTATTGAAAAGTTGTTGGAAAACCCACCAAACTGATTCCATAAATTCAGGGTATAAGGTCTTATAATCGTTATCCATATCGATCCATCTTCCTAATCTTTTGATGGTGGTTCTCCATTCATCAGCATATCTCATAACGATAGAACGACATTCATTATTATACTTTTTAATACCCATCTTCATAACATCTTCTTTACCGGTGATACCTAATTTTTTGTCGATTTCATGTTCAACTGGTAAACCATGGGTGTCCCAACCGAATCTTCTTTCGACATAATGACCATTCATAGAAGCATAACGTGGGATAATATCTTTAACGGTAGAGGCTAAGATGTGACCATAATGAGGTGTACCGGTTGCAAATGGTGGACCATCATAGAATGAGAAAGGTGGAAGATCTTTAGTTAACTCGAGTTGGGTCTTGAACGCATCGAGTTCTTCCCATTGTTCAATGACTTTCTCTTCTTCTTTAGGGAAAGAGAAAAAGGTATTGGATTCTTCTGCCATGGGAACTATGAGTAATTGAGAAATTTTTCAGTTCTGATCAAAAGATATTTGAGCGCTGGACACGACTTTCTGGTGAACTTTTTTTTCTAATCTGAGCCGCTTAGTGTTAGAGATATGATGAATGTAAATTATATTACTCTATAAATTATATAGTTGGGAAAGTTATAATTGCCTGTAATGCAGTTTAAACATATTTTTGGCTATATCTTTAATGCTAACTTTAATCGATAAAAATTCTTCATCGCTTAACTCTTTGTCTTTACTGAAGTTATCAGTAGAAATGACATAACCTCTAAGTACCAACAACCATAAAGCCGTGGCTGTAAAAGCACATCCTACAAATACAGCACAATTTTGGAACTGTTTAGGGCCTGGATCACCAGTTAATGCATAACCAATGATTGGTGAAGCTACACAAGCAGGACCATAAAGAACAAACGCTGAACTAGTAGCATTATTTAATTTCTTTGGTCTACCTCCAAGCACATGCATGATAATTGCAATAAGACTTGGAAATGATGTACCTATGATTGCACCAAGCATGATACATAATGGAATTACGGTTGCAAAATTTCTTGCTGGTATCCACATTGCAAATACAATTATAGCAGCAAGAGCATGGAACAAAAGTGAAGTATGAAGGGCACCAAACACATCACAAATTAATCCAACCACAGGACGGCCTATGAAAGAACCCACTTGAATCATTGCAGCAGCGATGGAACCTTGAGTTGGTGTATAACCTAAGGAAACAGTATAATTAGCCATACAGTATAAGCAAACTACAAAACCTAAAGCTGAACAACAAAAATAAGCACAAAAAATATAAAATGAAGGAGCTTTCAAAACTGAAGTGTCAACTAAATTAAATTGATAACCTTTTTGCTTTTCTTTTACTTTTAATAATAAGATGGCAATACATAAAAGAGTAAAATTAATTATCGCCTGGGCCCTAAGAGCCCATGCAACACCACTTCTTTCAAGTACTTTTTGCATACCAAGAATATAGATGATCCCACCTAAGCCTGCTGCAGAAGTAGAAATACCTTGAGATAATGACAACATTCTATCTTTAATTCTGTATTTATCTTTAATGGGTCTATTCATAAACCAATTTGGTAAGACTGTAAATGCAGGAATACCAACAAACCCTAACCCAATGGTTTGCAAAAGCCCTTGAGTCAAAAAAAGTTGCCAAATATGATGTCTGGATGTAAAACTAGTAAGAATAAGAGCTACTGTTTGGAATATATTTCCCAACATCAAGATGTTCTTTAACCCAATATATCCCATAAGTTTATTGTTTAATGGACTTAATGAAACACCAACACCAAAAGTTATACCACCAAGAGCAGCATATCCAATTCTAGTACCACCTTCATAAGCGTTTTCCTTGATATAATTTGATAAATAAATTGAAAACGCAGAGTTGTTCCCCCAAGAACAGAATTGGAAAAAGAATGCACAAAGCAACACCACAAATGAGTAACCACTGTTATAAGTGTCCTCATAAGATTTCACCGCTGGCTTAGCATCTTCTTCAAATGGACTTTTTTCCAACCGATCAATATCTTCTTGACTAACCGTATCTTCACTTGGAACTCTGTCACCATCCTTTTCACCACCTATACTTTCCAGCATATTGTCAATTTGCTTGGAATCTTTCGTAGTTGAAATTTGCAGAGATTCTGCAGCCATAGTTAAGTTTTCACCGTTATCGCTAACACTTTGATGTGGATAAGTACCGGTGGATTCAACTTTTTCGTACGATTGACTTGTTGTTTCTGGAAGATGCTTGTCAATGGAAGCCATTTCTGTCTTTGAATCTGTACTTACCTTACTTGCCCTGTTTATATACCCAAATTTTTGATTACTCAGCATGGCTTTATTTAGCAGAGAGATGCGAAGAGATCGAGTAGATAAATCGTAAACCTATCTAATTTGGGTGCACGAATTTTGACGTTTTTTAAACTATAAAATAATCAGTGTCAATACCAAAGCGATATTGAACGGGGGTTCATAATATCATTAACACTAGTGTTGTCATAGCCAAGCACTTTGACATATTAAACTTACGTATCGGCACTTTGATGAAAAGTGCCGGATCCTGCACATAAGGTGCATTTTTCACATTGAACGATTTGGTTAATAGATATCGTCAAAGGAAGGATATGAGGAGGAACTCAGCTTATTGCATGGGTATGGGAGTATGGGGGATACCATGTTGGTTGATTTGTGGTGTTTTAATTTGGTGTCGAGAAGAGTGGACCAAAAGAAAAGAGGCTGAATTGTTTGAAGGAAACAGCCGTGTTAATGCCGCACCGCACTACTGCCGTACAATTCTTCCGCCCCATATGACCGACCGCACCCTCAGCACCATTTATCACCGAGAACTTCTGTCCAGGTGAGCTTCACCGGAACTTCTGATCAGGTGAGCTTCACTGAAACTTGGGCTAACTCGTAGTTTCTGTTAATTTACGGGATGGCATTAGGGCCAAGTAGCCCAACGGCAGGGCACCAATGTCGCCATGTCAGCTGAATCACTGACTTAAGACTACACTAAGGGCTGTGGCTTGTGCTGTCTGCCCTCTTAGCACCATTGACCTCTACCTCTTCTCTCATACCTGTCACCTACATTGTCTCCTACCACCCCACATATCGGCCTATAGGCCAGTCTCAGTCCGCTGCCAGCCCGCGCAGTCCGCTCACTCCATCTCGTCCGCTCACTCCATCTCGTCCGCTCACTCCATCTCGTCCGCTCACTCCATCTCGTCCGCTCACTCCATCTCGTCCGCTCTCTCCAATTCCGCACTAAGTAAAAATTGCGTTTGAGCGCGAGCCCTGTGGACCCTACCAAACCTTAAAATCGTCCGTCCAATTTTTCAAGAAATGATACCTTTATGATGATACCTCTTGAATCGTTTAAAAAATCATTACTTTCATCGTTTAAAAATAATAAAGTCCCCCAGAAAATATTGGTCGCTCTTTCGGGTGGTGTAGATTCCGTCTGTATGACTTACCTTTTGGGGAAATATAGAGATGCCTATCAGCCGGATTTACAAATTAACGCTGTAACCATCGACCACCAATATAGACAAGGCTCAGATGAGGAAGCATTAAAAGTGGGTGAACTTGTGAAAAAGTGGGGGGTCAACCATCATGTAATTCCCTTGACTTATGGCTCTACTTCTGTCCATCTGATCACCAATTTTGAAGAGGTCGCTCGACTGAAAAGGTACCAAGCGTTCCAGAATTTATGTACTGATTTGACCATTTCAAAGTTATTTGTAGCTCATAATTATGATGATATTTTAGAAACTTGCATGTTAAGAATCCAATCGAAATCAACTGTGTTTGGAATCTCCGGCTTAAAACAGAGGGCTTTACTTCCAATACCCGAGATAGCACCGTTCATTTACCAAGATCCGATTGAGGTAATTCGTCCGCTCTTACCATTTACGAAAAAGGAAATTTATTCCACTTGTATTGAGAATAACGTTGAATGGTTTGAAGATGCTACTAATAAAGATATTTTCTTGACTGATAGAAATCTTTATCGGTATGCTTTAACAGACTATATTCCCTCTGAACTTAAAAAAAATCCTCTGTCTGATTTTTCACTAATTAGTGCCGAAAGCATTAAAGATACTCATGATAAGTCTGTTGAATTGGTTAATTATGTTCAAAAAAGAGTTCGGTCTTTACAATCAGAATTGACTAGAAGTCAAAATTTATTTATCAACTCTAAAAGTGGTGCTATAAGTCTTCGAATTCCTCGTAATTTTTTCTTTGAAAATGGTCCTCTTGTAGCTAGTAGATTCTTTTTCTACTGTTTTTACCCTGCTTCTTCTGTTACTAATTATCATTGGAAGTATACCACCATATTGAAACAACTTTTACCAACTCTCATGACAATTGCGGATGCTCCATCGACCCAAGTAAGAACATTTTCTCTCTTAAATCTTCGGTTTGAAGTGATTCCTGATGAAGATCTGGTTCTTTTAAAAGTCACTAGACATCCAATTAAGACTGATGATCTTGAAAAGTATACCACATCACTTAATTTTGCTGATAAATTTAGTAAATGGGTATTGTTAGATAAAAGATTTTGGGTTAGAGTTAGATCGACATCTGGTGAAGAATTGAATGCTAAAATCATGCTTTATATTCCTAAACTTCATCGTAAACTTCTTGCTGAAAGGTATAGTTGGAATCCCCCTGGGTATCCTGCTTATGGGTGTCCATTTGTATTAATTAATGACGAAATTCCATGTTTACCTACTTATAATATGAAGCCAGAGGATGTTCAATTTGAGATTCATTTGAGAGATAATTATTATAACCACATATGAACACGCACCCATGATTGTAGGACGATTGTATGTATGTATATAACGATTGTAGGACGTTGTATATATTTATGTATGTATATAACGATTGTATGTAAATTGTATGTATTTATGTGCGCTATACCGACTGTATACGTTACCTGACTTGAAATGTGAAAAAAACACTCCTTCAAGCGCCCCGTTCCTACTTATGAATGCTTGTCTCTATCACCTACCGCACATTTTTTGCAGCCATTTACATCGCTCCTTTTATACTACTTACTCCTACTAAATTTCATCCACATACCCATCCTCACTCTATCTACATAATATACAACATTCTAAATACAACCCTCCTATCTCTATCTACCCTGCACCACCCATTCTCCCCCGTCTCCCAATCTTTCCTACTCTCACCACTCAGTCTTGTGCAGCTTTACCCGCGCACATTTCGCACCGCAAAGTTTTCAACTATTCAACATGGGGCCGGTTCCAACGGATTTCTCCACCATTGGATTAACCAATCCTCTGCAACCAATGCAACCAGTACACACACCTAGAACATTCAAAGCATCCAAAGCTCGAAATATCAATCTCCTGAACCAACCGTTAAAAGTAAGTCACCAAAGAGTCAGTATAGACGTCGACTTATCTCAAAATAAAATCGATGGGTTAACTGAAATAACTATCATTCCAACAACAAACCATCTTAAAAAAATCAAACTTGATTGTAGAGAAATGAAAGTCAAAGAAATCCTCGTTAATAATCGTCAAGTAAACTTCATCCATAAAGATAAATTATATATAAATGATGATAAAATTTTTGAACGAAGTATAAAGGCCAAGACCATTAACTTATTCGATATCTATAACGAAAACCTTACAATTCATCAGCATCATCTCCTTAAACAAAAGTTGAATTATATATTTGGAGAACATAATCAAGATCCCACTAATCCTGCCGACCCCAGTGGTAATTCCCACCATAATGATATAAATTTAGCCAATACTCAGGAACTAGTGATCATTATGCCGGATAATCTTCGATTAGAACTCACCGATATCAATCAACACACTCCTTCAAGTCAATTAAACACTGTGACTCCTTTACATTTAAGGAACAAGCATACCCAGAATGAATATTATACTCCTATTGAATTGAAAATTGAGTATGAACTCATTAATCCTCAAAATGGTGTTAATTTTGTCACTCATCTGGCTTCAAAATCAGATTGGCATGCTTATACTTATAATTCTGATTTCAATATTTCTACTTCAAGTTGGGTTCCGTGTATTGATAATTTATGGGAAAGACATACTTGGACTGTTGAAGTCAATATTCCTCGTACTGTCAAAGATATTGGACATCCTGTGATCATTGGGACCAAAGAAGCCATTGAATCGAGAAAACAAGAATTAAAACGACGTAAACGTGAAGAAAGAAATAAACGTCTTGAACAATTAAAATTAGGTATTATTCAAGGAGGTGATAAAGATACTCAAATAGACGATGTTCCTCTGGATGATGAAGAAGATGAATCTCCAGATTTAACTGTATGTACGGGAGATTATATAGAAACAAAAGAAGTGCCACACCCAACAGACTTATCTAAGAAAACTGTTATGTGGTCTATTTTCAATCCTGTCATAGCCCATCATGTTGGTTGGGCAATTGGATGTTATCAAACAATCGAATTACCTGAAGAAAATGATGGTGAAGATGAAGGACCTGCTGAAAATGAAAATAATGACGAAATGAATTCAAAAGAATTGAATTCTCCAATAAAAATAAAATGTTTACCAGGACAAGAAGAAATGGCAAAGAATACTTGTATAATGGTTGGTAAAGTAATGGGTTATTTTCTGAAAGAATTTGGATCTTTCCCATTTAACTCGTATACAATTACCTTTGTTCATAGAAGTAAAATCCCCATCAATAATTTTGCTGGATTAACAATAATTGACAATACTTTATTATATCCAGTAAACTTAATTGAGCCGATGTTCACCACTACTGAATTGATAGTGGAAGCCATTGCAACTCAATGGTCAGGTATTAATATCACTCCACAACAATTTAATGATATTTGGTGTACTATTGGTATTGCAAGATTTATGACTTTCCAATTTCTTAACTTATTAATGGGGACAAATGAAAGCAGATTTAAAATTAAGATGTATATGAATGAGGTAGTTAAACAAGATATTGGTCGTAAACCATTAGCATTAACCTTTTTCAGATTCCCAGTTTCTGAAAAAGATTTGGATTTTATTAAATTAAAAGCTCCATTAATTCTTTATATACTTGATAAAAGAATGACTAAAACTGATAAATCTTTTGGACTTTTCAGAGTTTTACCAAAATTATTTTTACAAGCAATGTCTGGAGATTTACCAAATAATTCTTTAACTACTCAACATTTCCAATATTTATGTGAAAAAGTTAATAGAAATAGATTAGAAAATTTCTTTAAACAATGGATTTTCAGATCTGGTGTACCATCATTTATAATATCTCAAAGATTTAATCGTAAAAGAGGTATGATTGAAATCGGTATTAGACAAATTCAATTACAAGAGCAAAGGAAAACTGCCAAACCTCATTTAAATAATTTTATTGATGCATCATTATCATATTTAAATGAAGAACCTGAATTTTCTGTTCAACCAACTTTTGTTGGTCCAATGACTATAAGAGTTCATGAAGCTGATGGTACGCCTTATGAACATGTGGTTGAAATTAAAGATGGAATGGCTAAATTTGATATTAATTATAATTCCAAATTTAGAAGAATGAAAAAACATAAAGAAGATGCTGCTGAAGGTGGTACTTATAGTAGATTTGGTGATATTTTACAGTCCAAAAATGATTTAATGGAATGGAATATCATTGAATGGCCTCCAATTGATGATGATGAATTATATAATAATGCATTTGAATGGTTAAGAGTTGATACTGATTTTGAATGGATTGGGAAGTTTATTGTTAGACAACCTGATTATATGTATTCATCACAACTTCAATATGATCGAGATGTTGAAGCACAATATGAAGCAGTTAAATTTTTTGGTTCTCAAGATAAACCAATTTTACCTTATTGTACAAGTTTAGTTCGTACAATTATGGATAAAAGATATTATTATGGTGTTAGAATTGCAGCAGCCGAATCTTTAGCCACATTTTCAAAAAAATCAAATAATTATATTGGGATGGAATATTTAATTAAAACTTATCAAAAACTTTTTTGTTTCCCGAATAGTTTAATTCCTTTAGCAAATGACTTTAGCAATATTGCTGATTTTTTCTTACAGAAATCATTTGCTAAAATCTTTACTACTATTAGAGATGATAATGGGAATGTACCAAAAGAAGTTAAAGAAATTTTACTTAATATGGTTATTTATAATGAAAATTCGAATAATTCTTTCCAAGATTCATTTTATGTTAGCCATTTAATTGAATGTTTAACCAGTTGTGTTATTAATGAACATGCAAGTATTCAATCAAATCTTTTAACCACTATAAAGCTAGATGTTTCTGAACAATCTTTTGTTAATAAAGTTATTGAAGAAATTAATAGACAACAAAAATTAGATCAATGGGTACCACTGTATCAACATATAATTACTTCAACTTGTATTAAACAAAAAATTCGTTTAGCAAAATTTGGTTATTTAGATTTACCATTTGAAGAACTTTTATTATTAACTTCAAATAAATATGTTAATGATATTAGATTAGAAGCTTTTAAAGGATTATTAACTTTAGGTGGGTTGAAAAATTCATTAATTTTAAATTATTTCTTAAAAGTTTGTTTATTGGATTATAATAATAAAATTTTTTCATCAAAATTAATTGATGTATTTATTAAATCCATTTGTTTAGCAGCTTTAGAAGGAACAATTTCTAAATTAGATGATCCTGAATTTAAAACTTTAGAAAGTTTACTTGATGGAGACTCAAATGTTGGAGGTTTTGGTGGTTCAGGTATAGTTATCCAAGATAACACTCAAACTAATGATTTAAGAAAAGATATTTTATCTAAAGCTTCAATTAAAGGAATAATTCAATTATTAAGAAGAAATTATTCAAAAGGTAAAGGATTGAGAGTTGTATTTTGGGAATTACTTCATTCATCATTAATTAGTATTAATGATAAACGTAATTTATTTGCAGTCTGTGAAATCCTTTATCAAGAAATTGATTCATTTATTGTTGATATACCAGTTCCAAGTTTACCATTAAATGAATTAAAGAAGAAGATTGTTGTAAAGAATCTAGGTGATGGTAAAATAATGATTCATAGAGAAGGTAGATTTAAGATTCAATTAGGAACCAGATTATTAATTAATAAGAAATCTGATAAACAAAAGATCAAATTAAAATTGAACACCAATGAATCTGCCAAAGTTCCGGCTATGAGAGCCCCAGCTATGAGAGCCCCAACAGTTAAAGTTCCTGAAGCAAAAGCTCCAACACCTAAACCAGCTCCAGCTAAACCACCAGCACCGGTTAAACCACCAGCACCGCGTACATCTTCGGTAAGAGCCACTAGACATACACCAATGTCATTGGTTACTTTGAATAAAGGTAAAGTAACATTTAAGCTTAATAGTGAAAAATTAAGAAATGTTGTCGGGTATGAGGTTCCTAGTAATGGAGTTAGAGTTAACGGAACGTCTGTGACGATTCCTATTAGAAAGAAGGTGAGGTATGTGAAGATCAATTTGAAGGAGAAGAAGGTTTATACGAGTGCTGAAGAGTTTGCGCCAGCTGTTGAGGTTGTTGAGCCGGTAACTACTCAAACTGAAGCTGTTGAGCCAGAAACTGTTCAAGCTGAAGCGGTTGAGGTTGTTGAGCCCGTTCAAGAGACTACTGTTGAAGATTCTGTGGGTGATAAAGTGGATAAAGACATAGGTGATCCAGAGAAAGAAGCCGAAGCTGTTGAAGAAGCTGTTGAGGGCACTACTGAGAGTCATGTAGAGTCTATAGAGCCCACTGAAGATCCTAGTGAAAAGCCCGATGCACCCACTGAAGAGCTTGCTGAAGATCCTCTTGAGGAGCCTGTTGAGCCTGTTGAGCCTGTTGAGCCTGAAGAACCTTCTGAAGAACCTTCTGAAGAGCCCACTGAAGAGCCCACTGAAGAGCCCACTGAAGAGCCCACTGAAGAGCCCACTGAAGAGCCCACTAAAGAGCCCGCTGAAGAACCTGTTGCATCCGCTGCTCCCGCTGAAGAACCTTCAAAATCATCTGCTCCGAAAATTAAACTAAAACTAAAAAGCTCCACTCCCTCTTCAGACACAGAACCAAAAAAGTCAAAAGATAAAGCTAAAAAACCAAAAATTAAGTTCAAACTTAACCTCAAATAATTGTATAATAATGTAAATTACATTCGCGAACCTCTCACATATATTCACATTCACCAATTTATTAAAATTAGATACAACCCATAATTAATGATTCCATAATGAATTTCAATCATTTAGCATTTAATATCTCCAAGTCAACCCCAACAACATCAACGACCAATACAAATTCGATTAGCTCGGTTAATTCCGCCAGTCAGCGGTCATCTCCAAAAATTAAAAACGATCTGTTATCACCTAAATTAGTAGCTGCTCCTGCCATCAGTGATGCTACTCCCACAATGGTTAACATAACTCCTGATGTGTCACTGAATAACAATAAACAAGAACTATTGGAGCTTTTTGATAAGTTTGACTTGAAGAGAGATGAGCCTGTTGATGAGATTGAAGATAAGTTTGAGCTGTTTTCTTCACTGGTACCGAAACAGAATGCCGACGAAGATGAAAATGAAAAGAATGAAAAGAACGAAAAGCATATTGAAGATGGCTCTGAAATGATACAGCGAGAACAAGCTGCTGTGAAAGAATTGCCTGTGTCGACGGGACCAGAATTACTGACATCTGGTGCAGTTTCCCCACCAGCTACTCTAGTAGATGTACAAGATTCTTCAGATGCTCCTAAACCAGCCAATACTCAAACAGAGAAAACAGACAAAACGGACGAAACAGGCCAAACAGATGCTACATCGCTGCAATCAAAGCCTGATTTCGACCCAAATACTGATTCACTCATAGACATTAGTCCTGCTGAAGCTGAGCCACAGTCCGAATCAGTAGACGTCCCTCCACATGTGGGCACTTCTAAAGCCAACACCACTGAAATCGATCAACTTTCCTCCCAAGCTAATGATACACCCAAACCACAACTTCCTGCTTCAGATAGCCAAGATTCAGACCCTGCACTTGATGATATCATTGAAGAAGACGATTCTCCAGTTGAACAGTATCAACTAACCCCGGAAGAAATCAAAAAACACCAAGCCCAAGAATCTAGTTCTCTTTCTATAAGACCCGAAATTAGGTCCCGATCTCTTAGTCAAGTTAATGTTAATCATGAACAAAGATATCAACAATCTCATAAACCATTTAATTTCCATAACTTTTTAGAACAACTCAAAAAGAAATCTGCAGAACCAATTGTAAAATATATTCGATCATTCTTAATTTCATTCAATAAACAAGCAGCTGGTCTTACATTACAACAAAAATCAAAAGTTATTAAGGATTTTAAAAATTTCATGAATGATAAATTTAATTTATTTGAACCTTTTGCAAGTATGGATGAAATTGATTTAGAAAACTCTCGTGAAGGGCTTGAAAAATTGATCATGAATCGAGTTTATGTTCAATGTTTTTCACCAGAAATTATTCAAATCAATCCGTCTTCAATTGTTGGTTTAGTTAAAAAAGATATCGAATTAGATACTGCATTTGCAGATCAATTAGAGAAATTTAATTGGATCAACGGGAATCATCTTGATATTGATCTAGATAAATTATCAATCAATTCAAACGGGAATATTGATTTTATAAATTTTGCAATCAAAGAATTAAATAAAATAAATACTTATAGAGCTCCAAGAGATAAAATTATTTGTATTTTAAATTCTTGTAAAATTATCTTTGGGTTTTTAAAAGTTAATAATCAAGAAACTAATGCTGATGCATTTATACCTTTATTAATTCTTATAATTATTAAAGGTAAAATTGAAAATTTAATTAGTAATATTCATTATATAGAAAATTTTAGAGGTTCAGAATGGCTTGATCATGGTGAAACGAGCTACTATTTAAGTTCTTTACAAGGTGCAATTAACTTCATAGAGAATTTAAGTTTCGCCGATTTATCAATTGAACGTAATGAATTTGATGCTCATCTTGAGGCATGGGCAGCAAATGAACGAATTAAAAAGGAATTACAAGCTTCTTCAAGTATACCAATTAATGCTGATACAAGTAATAACTCCAATCCGATTGGTCTTTCACCATCTTCAGTTCTTATGACAAGTGCTGAAATGTTTACTAAATCAATTTCCAATTTCTTATCGCCTTCCCCACAAAATAATACTCCAGAGCCAGTTGGTCCACCTGTTGGTCCACCACCTCTGCAAGATAATCAGAAATTGATTCAAGAAACTTTTAATTCTTTAACTGAAATGTTTCCTGATTTTGATAAAGGTATCTTACAAGATATTGTTATTATGAATAAAGGTGATCTAGATAGCAGTTTAGACGCTTGTCTTGAAATTAATCAATAATAGCATTTAATATATTCACATGATGTCTTTTTTTTTATCTCTATCGCACATAGTAAGAGGGTTGTTATCTTTTTTATCATCTTAGCGGATTCATTTAAGAAATTGGGGTTATCAAAGGGCTTCAAAGCTTATTTTGTTCGCTAAATGATTTTTCCGCTATACTTTATCTCCTAATTCTGACAATACGCTCATTTTTTTTTTATCTCTTTCAATTATTCTTTTCAGCGGAAATATAAGCATATATACAATATTACCAAACCAACTAATCTATAACCGCTTAATTCAAACGTATACAGTCTTTCTGGTCCGATAAATACATGTTTATTACTGGAAATAGTTTAAATTAGCGGATTACCCCTATGGATTAATCCTTTATCATTTCGGGATATCATTTCTTAATTAGGAAATGGTATGCGGATACTATAAGACCCGATAAAGATAATCTTGTGGAGTATAAATTGGACATTTAATCCTACAATTGAATCATAAATTAATAATAAACACATACTCAAGATGCCTATGAAATATAAACCAGCCGCTGAAGGTAAAGAAGTTAAACAACCATTATTACCAGAATCTATAGGTAAAAATTCATTCTTAGGTGATGTTTTAACCACTGACGGTGCTGAAGGTTACAACATGTCTTGTGGTTTCTACAGACAAGAAGCTGGTGAACCATTAGTTTATACTTATACTTATGATGAAACCAAAGTCTTTTTAGAAGTTGAAGGTGATTATTTCATTAGCGATGAAACTGGATACAAAGTTAAAGTTTCTCCAGGTGATGCTTTTGTATTTAAAAAAGGTACTACTATTACTTTTGAAACCACTGGATATGGTTTAGCTTTCTTTACTGGGTTAAGACCTGGTATGTGAATAGAATATATGACTAGTATTGGAACTTCTTGTTTAATTCCCTTTTCCTCTAAGATTCTCTAGAGATATTTTACAATTTATATTACTGCTTATCTTGGCACTATATTTCTATTTAAACTCAAGACACCTCCTCGAGCTATTAAACGACTTGCTAACCCCATCAAATATCTAAGTAAAATTGGCCCGTTTTTCGCAGCCATTTCTTCACGCACCTCCAAATATCACCTCCAAATATGGAGCTCTACATCGCGAAATTTCCAGAATTACCACATCTTCCACCATGCCTATTGACTACTCCAAGTGGGATAAACTAGAACTTTCAGATGATTCCGATGTAGAAGTTCATCCAAATGTTGATAAGAACTCATTTATTCGTTGGAAGCAAAGAGACATCCATGAAAAGCGTCAACAAAGAAACCAAGAAATCAAATCAATATTAGTCCAGTTAACCATGTACGCCAAACTTAATAAGCGTGTAGATTACATTTTAAAAGAATTAAAACTTGATGAAATTGCTGATATTAAGCAAGTGATGGCCAAATTAGATAAGGAGTTTGATAAAGAAGAAAAATTCGACTATGAAGCAATCTTAAAAGAACAAGGTAGTACCTTACGTAAAGGTCTTAAAGATTTAGAATTTGATAAAGATGAACTTGAAAATTCTCCTCCTTATAACGAAATGATTGAAGATTTGTTCATCCAAGTCAAAGAGGACCATCCAGATGCCTCGGATCCAAGTAAATTGGTTGATTATTTAAGAGACCATAGGGCTAAAATTGATGACATTTTACTGAAACAATCCATTAAATTAGATGATCTCTTGTACCAAAAATCATTATTGATTAGTAGTGAAGATTACCATACTGGATTTGACAGATCATTTTTAAACAAATCAAAAGATGAAGAAGAACCAGCACCTCCAAAGAAAAAATCAGTTACTTCTATTGAAACCATAAATACTCCAAATTCAACTCAATCTGAACCAAAATCTGAAGCAGAAGAACTCAGTGAACTCGAAGTTTTACCAGAAACTAAACAATTCTCTGAAATCGCATGGGATGATTATACGAAAAGTACTGAATTCTTAGTTAAACATACTTTTATTTGTTCAGAACAGCAAAAAGATGCATTGATCATGACTGCTTTTGATACCCAATTGGCTGGTGATACTGCAGCCACCAAACAAATCATTCATCAATCATTACTTCTTCAATATGTTGCTCAATTAGCAGGAGGTCCAAATGCTAGTAAAGATCAAAAAATCAATGCTATTAAGTTATTTATGAGTAAAATTACTGATAAAGGATCTCCAGCTAATATGGGATTTATGCAAGATGTTGATAATACTTTAAATCATATTAAAACCAGATGTGAAATCATTAAACAAGAACAAGGTTTAAATGATGGCGAAGGTGAAGAAGAAGCTTTAATTCAATTAAGAGCTTTAGATGAAGATACTCAATTATCAGTTTCAATCCCACCTGAAGGTACCGAAGAATACGAAATATTTACAAAACAAGTACCAATTGAAATGCAAGAAGCAGTTAAAACTGAATCAATTGATAAAGTTAATGAAGTATTTGCAACTTATAAAATTGATCAAGCGGAATTCATTCTTGAATTACTTAATAATTGTGGAGTTATTGGAGTGAGTGGTTATTTAGAAGATGAAAAAGAATTTCAAGAGCTTCAAAAAGAGTATCAAAATCAGCCAAAAGATCTGTCAGCTGATTTAGAGCCTGTTCAAGAAAATATAGAAGATATAGTCGATTAGGTATTAATGAATATAGTTTACTTTAGTAGTTTATTTCTGTTATAGCATAGTTCACTTTAACTTTGTTACTTTTTACTCAATTTAGCTAATGTTTCCATCAATGTCAGCGTACTAGGCTTATCTGATGAATTATTTTGAAGTTGTGAAAGTAAATTAGATGCAGCATTCGATTGTCCGGTTGAATCTCCTGGTTTTTCAGGATTCAGCAGTCCATAATTGATTGGTGGTTGATTATAACCATAAGGTTGGGTTGATGGTGCATTATCATACTTATTGTAACCTCTTGAAGGTCTATTGTTTCTTCCATAACCACCTGAACCTCCAGATCCAGAACCTGATCCAGAACCTCCAGAATAGTTAGGACGTTGATTATATGAATCATAAGTATTTTGATTAAAATTACTTGCTGGTGGTGAAGGACCTTGATTGAATGAACCAACTTGACCAGCTTGAGGGCTCTTTTGTTGTTGTTGCTGTTGTAACAATTGAATCATGTTTTGCATAGCAGCTGGGTCCATTCCTTGTAATGTTTGTAAAAGGTTATTTGGATTTGGTGAATCAGAAGAAATAGCACCAGGAGTTGATCCAGAAATACCTCCAGCACCTGGTACTTGTGCTGGTAATGGAGCAGAATTTGGTACTTGAGGAGCTCTACCACGGCCATATTGAGAACCATATTGTTGAGGTTGACCAGAACCACCATATCCTTGTTGACCATATTGATCATTTCCATATTGATTATTTCCATAATTATTATTAGCACCTGCTGGACCATTGCCATATTGATTATTACCATATTGGTTATTACGGTATTGATTGTTGCCATATTGGTTATTATCACCATATTGGGCATTATTACCATATTGTCCATTGTTACCATATTGGTTACCATACTGGTTTCCATATTGATTACCATATTGGTCATTAGCACCACCTTGACCTCCACCATAACCTTGACCAAATCCAGAATCTCCTCCTGGGCCCCCATAATTATTAAATGATTGTTGTCCATATGGTTGGCCATATTGTCCTTGACGGTTATTATTATTATTTCTTCTACCATTAAATCCACCGCCATTAAAGCCACCTCTTCTTTTATTTCCTTGGAAATTATGTCCATTATTACCTGGACCATTGGATCCTTGATAACCAGCATTGTTATAATTATTATTATAACCACCTTGTTGAGGGTTTGGAGGTAATGTACCACCATATTTCTTTAATTTAGCTTTTTGAAGAATCTCAGCCCCAACTTCAGGTTCAATATCAGCATATTCATCAAATTTAATTCCTCCATCTTGAGTAGTTTCAAAAGTTTGAATATCAACCTTTAATTCTTTAATAACACAAGTACCAACTACACCAGAATAAGCAACTTCACTAATAACGTCAGAAATTTTTTTATGAGTTATATCTTCGGTATCACTTGATAAATTAAGATTTTGAATAGCTCTTTTAACTTTTCTAATAAAGAAAACTGAAGATTTACCAGTAATATAAATTTGTACATCAGGAGTGAATTTTCTTTTCTTATGTTCTTGATTATCTCTTCTTGATTCTAAACCTCTTTTAGATTTTTGAGGTTTTGATGCATCTAATCTCATGATTTTATTATGTAAAGGAACATTTGTTTCACCAGTAATACAAGTTAAACAAGCTTCACTAGTACGGAATTGAGCAAATCCATAACCTGCTTTAATGGCAATTTGAATTACTTCACCATATTGACTGAAAATTCTAAATAAATCTTGTTTTGAAATTGTATTTGCTGGTAAATTCCCAATAAATAATCTCAGTTTATCAGGTAATTCTTCAAAATCATTTGATTCCATATATTCTACTTCTTGCTTAATAAAATTATCATAAGCTTCTTCTTCTTCAGGTGACATTGGAGCGGTTATATTAGGTCTTCTACAAAATTCATTTAATGGAATTAAAGGTATTGGATCTTTCAAGTTTTTATACGGTTTATTATATGAATAAACTTGATCAAAATTAATATCTGGAACTTGTGAATATTCAGTACCAGTATTCAATTTAAATCCAAGAGCTTCAAGTTGAGGAATTACAATTTTCAGTTGTTCTTTATCAGATAAATTGGTAAAATCTGGGTTAATAGATTTTTGGTGATTAACGATATTAACATATTCTTCTCTTAAAGAGTTTAATTGTTCATAGGGGTTAGAAGATTGTTGTTTTACAGCAGGTCTTGGAGGTAATGCCATGGCGGTGGCAGAGTCAGCGTTGGTGGCAGCATCAGCGTTGGTGGCAGCATCAGCATTCGACATGGTTGCAGATTCAGCACCTGAAACATCAGCGGTATGACTCACAGGTTCAGAATCGGTTGCATTCGTCTCGGAGTGTACTGGTTTGGATTCTTGAGCTGGTTCAGATGTTGGTTGATGTAAAGGCTCAGGGTCCTTAACTTGCTCTGACACAGCTTTTGGCAGGACATGGTCTGACGATTGTTCATTTGATTGGGATTCTATTGTTTCGGAGTTGTTTGAGACGGATGGTTCGCTTCCGGGGTTAATTTGTTCTGTGTCTTTAGCTTCTACGGGCTCTGTATGTTGAGTCAGGACGGCTTCAGTCAGGACAGGTTCAACAGCCTCCACAGGGCCAACTTCGGGTTCATAGGAGGAATCTTGAGATTCATTTTCATCCTCTTGGATCTTTTGCAGTTCAATTTGTTGATTAGTTGACACGTCGTCTACTTGTAGGTCATTCTCTGGCTTATCACCCATGTTGTTCAATATTTTTTTGAGGTTGCGATTTATTTCGCACTGTGTGGCTCCGGCCATGGGCATACCGTATATTTTGAGCCCTTATGTATACAGTAACCTTCAACATATTCCCATATTGGGCTAATTTCGGATTAATATACTCCCCCCATTATAGTGCTTATTAATTCCGAAAGGTTATATATATAATTAGGATTTTCCGGTTGTTAATTATAATATTTTTTATTCATAAAATTTGTTAATTTAATTTAGTTTAATTTAGTTTAAAAAGTTCGGAAATTTCAAATCTCATTAATTTTTCACTATGTCTTATAATTTTGCAATCATTGGAACCGGTATTTTCGCTAAAGATACACATGTTCCGACCATTAAGAAGGTTGATGGTTTAAATCTCGTTTCTTGTTTCAATAGAACCAAGTCAAAAGCTGAAGATTTCGCTAAACATGTTAATATTTCCAAAGTATATGATAATTTAGAAGAAGCTTTTGAAGATCAACTGGTTGATTTTGTCGATGCATTGATCCCAGTTCAATTCAATTTGGATGTGGTTAAGCTTGCTATCAAACATAACAAACCATTGGCATTAGAAAAGCCTGTTGCTGCTAATTTGGATCAAGCTCGTGAAATTGTTAAGTTGTCTGAACAATCAAAACTTCCAATTGCCATTCTCGAAAATTGGGCATTTTTAAAGGCCATTGGTGTCTTGAATAATGAAGTTATTCCAAAGATTGGTGAAGTGGTTTCATTCACATATCATGCAACTGGTGGTTGGAACGAAGATAATAAATATTTAGCCACTGGTTGGAGAAAAAATCCTGAACATATTGGAGGATTCTTAAGTGATGGAGGAGTTCATCAATTAACTTTATTAACTGAAGTCTTAGGTCCAGTTAAAACTGTTTCAGGATTGACTAAACAATTAAGAGAAGAAAGTGGTGCTGATGATATATTATTTTCCACCATGAAATTGGAATCTGGTGTTATTGGTACTTTTACTTATGGTTCTGCTTTTGGTGCAACTGATAAATCTCTTTCATTTACCATTTTTGGTACTAATGGATCTGTAGTTTACGATTTCTCTCCAGGTAAAAAACCTTCAATCACTTATCAAACTGGTCCTTCAACTCAAAAGGCTTCTAAAAAAACCGTGATTGAAATTGATGAAGTTGATTGTTATGAAGAAGAATTTAAGAACTTTAAAGATTCTTTAGCTAAGAATGATAAATCTGTCATTGTTGTTAACCCAACAAAGGCTTTCCACCATTTAGCTATTGTTGATGCTGCTTTAAAGAGTGCTGCTAAAGAAGGTGATTCTATCAAGGTTGAAGCCCCATAAAATAGTTGATCTTATATTGAATATATTATCCTAACTACATCCGTTATCCTCTACAATTCGTCTTTGACCACCTCTATGACTGTTTCGGTGACTTGAGGTATAGCGCTACTGACACTTGATACCGTTTCTTTTATGATCTCTACCACCGTATCTTTATTCAAAGACGCAATTGCTGTGTCAATTAAAGTATCAACTAAAGTGTCAGTAGTGGCATCGTCGATCTCTACCAAGATCTCTTTTTGTCTGGATGGTAGTATCCATACAAATACTCTAAATATCTTTAATACAGACCATAATAATATCTTTACCGGCATTTTAAGAATACGTCTCCATATAACCCATGCACAGCATACCAAAAGAAACCCAAGACTCAAATAAATCCTGTTCTTATCTTTCCTATCCTGTTTCTCTATGAACTTGATGATATTCCCCGATTTTTTCAAGGTGGTCTCTAACTCCAGTAATAAGCTATCGAATTGTGACAAGTCTTTTGTTTGTTGATCCAAAGATTCAATGTTAAGCTCTGTTTGAACGATGGAAGTCGTCATTAATTGTCTTGTTGATTGTAACGATGCAGTGATGGACTTATTATGCTCGAGTATCTGATCTTCAATTTTCTTCTCTTTCAATTCTTCTTCATTGACCATCAGACGATTGCCAAAGAGTTCAGATTTCATTTCTTCGATCGATTTTGGTGCCTCGGGAACTTTCCCAAAGCTTTCAACTCGTTGTTTATGAATAAACTCTTCTTCTAATCTATAGGATTTTAATTGAGCTTCTCTTAATTCGACCTTCAAACTATTCAATTTTTTTTGATAAATAGTGGCCAAAATCTGAATATCTGGATCTTCATATTGTTGTGTTTCTACTGTTAAAACGGTGACAAGATCTTGATACTGGAGAATTAATTGTGACGTGTCAGCACATAATTTTGATCTGATAGTATCAATGGATTCGGTCTCCGATGCCTGCTCGGGATTACTATGTTCTATTATTTCATTAAACTTATCAAATATTCTTCTTTGTAATACATCTAACTTGGAAGTACAATTATGTATATCCGTGGGTAAAGACTTCATGGTTCGAGTGAGTGTTGAAGATTTGCTGAGTGAATGGATGCGAAATTTTCAGTTATCATGACAGACTCAGCTCCAGCAGAACCGCCTAAAAAGGAGAAAAAGAAGAATAAGAAGGCAATGGACCCTTCTAAAATCACACCTGAGTACATTGAAGAACAAAGAAGGTTAAGAAACGAACGTAAAGAGAAAAAAAGACTTGAGATGCTTGCTAAAGGTGAGGCACCAGAAGAGAATAAAGCACTTCAATTTAAAACCAGAGATTTCGTTCAAGTCACCAATGAGGTTGTTGGCGGCTTGAAGATCAAGATTCTTACTTATAATATCTTGGCTCAGGCACTTATTCGTAGACAATTGTTCCCTACAAGTGGAGATGCACTTAAATGGAATACCAGATCTCAAGTACTTTTGGCAGAGATGAAATATTATAATGCAGACATTTTATGTTTACAAGAAGTGGACTATATACAATATAAAAGCTTCTGGAAAACTGAATTGAGTAATTTAGGTTACCAATGTAAATACCATAGAAGTGGTTCTAAAAATCATGGTATATGCATTTTTTATAGAGAAACTATGTTCATTTTTAAAAACCAGGCGTTTATAGAATACGATAAAGAATTGACAGGAGAAATTCTTCCAAGGACAATCACTCAAAATGTGGGGCTTTTGGCCTGTTTTGAGTTTACTCCTCAAGTAACTCAAGAGTATAATCTTAGTAAAAATGGTATCATAATTGGTACAACTCATCTTTTTTGGCATCCTTTTGGTACTTACGAACGTACCAGACAAACTTATGTTATTCTTAACAAATTTAAAGAGTTCTCTCATATGATGAACGTATTAAAAGGTAATGACTCTGGCTGGTATAATTTTTTTGCTGGAGACTTTAATTCCCAACCATTTGATTCGCCATATCTTTCAATTACTGCAAAACCTATTAAGTATACTTCACGTGCTAAGACGGTTATTAGTTGTTCTTTATCATTCCAATTCTCTAAAAATAGAGGTTTAAAAGATTCTGAAATCGAAGATAATGATGAAAAAGAAGAAGAAGGTGGGAATATTGAAAAATTCGGTAAAGACCAACCTAAAGATCCAGTGCCTGAAACATTTGAAGCTACACCTGAACAACTTGAAATGGTACAGAAAATGCAAAATCTTCATAATGATTTGGATATGAGAGCCATTTCATTATACTCTTTAGCTTATGATAAAGTAGATAAAAAGAATGCTGGTATTGATAATGATAGAAATGAACCCATGTATTCTAATTGGGCACATACATGGAGAGGGTTATTAGATTATATATTTGTAATTAGTTCTTGGGATAAAACCACCGATTATTCTACTAAAGTAGATCTGATTGAAGAAGTTACTAAACAAAATGGTATTCAACTTGTAAAGTTGTTAAGATTACCAAGAGGTGATGAAATGGGTGAAGAGCCTTCAGGTCAACCTCGTTTAGGACAATATCCTTCAGATCATTTCTGTCTTATGGCAGAGGTCGCTCTTGTATAAAATTCCCAATACATACATTAATCTATATCGTTATATCCATCATCAACTTTGTAACATCGTTTCAACCAAATCTTCCAAAGGACCATAATCCTTTTGTTGGATTAAATTGAACTCTTTACTAAACAATACATAATGTTTTAAACTGGTATTTAAATGAGATTGAATACCCAATTCAGTCACTTCATGGAAATGATGACAATAAATATGAGCATAAATTCTAAACATTCTTTTAAAGATAGTTTTAACTAAAGTTGGGAATTGTTGTGGGAATGGAGCACCCATTTTTGAAGGAAATATGTTATCATTATCAAAAAATCCTTGAATCCAATTCATTAAATTTTCAATATATTCACAAGCTGGTAAAGAAATTGGTCTTTTAGGTGATGATTGACCATTCATTGTAGGATTCGTTTCTTGCCATAAATATTCATATTCTTCGGTAGCTATCATTCTTGGACATGTGACAGGGGAACAAAATTCTGTGATTGCTCCATAAAGCATATTGATTTGATTATAAAAATCAACTACATGAATTGCTAACCATTCATTTATATCTTCATCTTCTGGTAATTGAACTGCTTGATAAAGAGCATTTTGTGATCCAAGAGTTTGTTCAGCAAATGTTCTTATATCTTTGTGTGAACTAACATTTTGTCTATCTTTTTGTAAGTTAATGGTTTGATAAGGATGTTGCTCTGAGTATCTTGAAGGCAGACTTGGGAATGCCGATGATGATATTGGAGTAGGACTTGAGATTGGTGAAGATTGCTTTAATTTGAATCCTCTTGTTGTTCTTAAAGTATGTGTGTTAAGATTCAGAAAGAATGACATGGGTATTGAAAAGAAATGAACCCTCTATGAAAATTTCAAGTATTTTAATTGTGCTTGTAATATTTATGTTTCACACTTTTTAGGAAAACTGATTGTGTGTTGGTATGTGCACGACCCATAATGAAATGAATAAGGTGAAATTTAGTGTGAAATAACAATAGGGTTGATGACTATGATGACAATGGATATATCCATTTATATCAGAGGGCCCAATTCAATGAACTTAGTGCTGAATGCTTGAGACTTGACGTCTATCTTACCTGTCTGTTCGCCTTTAGTATTTCGCAGCCATTTCTTATTAGCTTTGATCATATCGGGTAGTAATACCTGTTGAATGGCGGTTTGTTGTATATTATGAACTTGTAGAGTAACAAGCTTTCGTTTGGTTTCAATAAATTTCGAAGTCCCGACACCGGTGATGTCTGGTACTGGTGTACTCTCAAAGTTACTCATTGATCTTGTCACGTGACTTTGGGTATCTTCCAATTTGACTTTATTCGTTGTACGAGGGTTTAAATCACCGGGAGTTCCATCTAGTGTTTCTAATATGAACTTGACGTTCCTCTCCATGAATCTGTAGTTTAACCTTAAAAGCCTTCTGCTGTAGATTGAGAATACTAGTGGGAATTGAGGTTCAAGCGTCACCATCACACACAACATCATATAATTTAATGCATCACATAGGTTTCCTAGGTTTAAAGTATCATCACAGAAATATTCAAAGACCAAATTGACCTTCTCGACGGTTTCATGGAAGATTTCCTCGGAGATTTCAGGTGTTATGGTACATCTTGCAGTGAGTACCTGGTTGGTTTCGACCATTTTACCTTCTATTTCGTACCCTAAAGACCTGAACAATTCACTTTTGGTCATTGAATGCAAAATCTCATCACTTATAGCCGTAGAAACCAACGATGTTAAGGCAGCTCCATTGATCTGTATCGATATATAGATCTATTATGAGTTAGTACTATACGTATAAACAACACAAAAACACATACCAAAAGCTTCGACAGTGGTAACACCACTATTTTATCACCTTCCTGATTCTCTGATAAGTTAATTGAGCCTTTTACTGAACAATATCCCTCTTTACTCTGTAGATATAATGGATCCAAGATGGTTATCATTACGCGACTGGCTGCAAAAAAATTATTTTCCATATCCTCATCACCATTAGCCATGATAACACCAAAGGTAACAGTGGCATCTGGAAAGGTATTGATAAACAAAGCTGTCACTAGTACTTTAACACTTCAACAATTGATGAATATCGAAAAAAAGTCCCGGTTTTTGGCTCTTTACCGGAGGTTTTATCGTTATAGAAAGTTTTTCCAACCACCATACGAGGTCTATTATACCAGTGCAATTAGATGGAAATTCCAGCACGAACAATTTAATACAAGAATGGCTGTTATCTTAGAAAAGGAGCCACTTACAGAGGAAAACATGTTCCAAAGAATTTTAAACACCTTAGACTTTGTCCATAATTCGACAGTCATACTACCAGAGAACCTCCACCAAACCCAACCCCTTTTCTTCGAAGAAACCATCAGACCCACCCGACTAGAATCTTCAATTCTCCAAACAATTCTTCACATGTATAACAATAAACCAAACGAAATAAAGTACAAGACAGACTATCAATGGTTCCCCGAAACCATTAAAGCATACGATTCAATCCCTACTAACACCACAAAAAAGTCTATTCAAAAATACCTTAAAGATCCGGATCATATAGGTTTTTACGATTACGAACTAAGTTTAATGCTTTTTAATGAAATGCATCAACTATGCTTTTGATGCAGTTGGCGATGATATCCCCACGCACTGAAAAATTAATTTTTCATCACAATTGCTATGGCCTGGTTACCTTTTGGTTCTAAGAAACAACAAACTAATGTTCAAACTGAACAAAAATCCCATCAACCTTTAGGTCTTTCACCACAAGAGACCCCAGATATCGCACATACCTTAAATCAAATTAGTGGTCAAGATGGTATAAAGGTATCAGAACCTTCAGCGAAAGCTCCAGCTGATATTGATGAAGAAGTTAAAACTTTTGTATCTAAAGCTCCTGTTAACACGTTCATTATTGATGGAGAAAAAGATGTTAAACAAAGTATTATTTGTACTAATAATGAAAATGGTGGTAAAACTTGTTTAAAGTTGCAGTATAATAGCATTCAATTGTTCAAACAGATGCAAAAAATGGAATACTTTTGTTCATTACCTGATGACATTGACGCTACATATTTTGAATGTCGTAAGATCAAATAAGTTTTCATTGGTATTTCCTGCTTAATTGGGTTATATGGATAGTTTCAATGGGCAGATCATATGGCCAATTCGTATGCTGAATCTTTATAAATACGCAAGAACTCAAATAGGCACCTCTGGGGTTATTGGTACTGTTATATGCCATGCTATATGTCTCTGTAGTTGCTGGTATTTTCAGCAGTTGCAGAGTCTGCCCTCTATTTGTTATATGCCACTGCTATATGCCATCACTGATTTAATATCAGATTTTTGTATATATATATTAATAAATACACCTTTAATGAGAGATTCTAAAACATAAACTAAAAAAAGAAGAAGGGTCTTGCTAGACCACATAGCTTCGGTTCATCCTTATGGACAAACCTAACTATTGAAACATCATTCCTACTGCAACGGCCATTGCAGCAGGTATGAAGTGAAACAATAAATCAACTGCCCCATTCTCATTTTCATTCCCTGATAATGAGACGTTTGATCTGTTTGAACCATTGCAACCATCACCTTCCGTATGATTATGTTTCCCTAAAGAATTCAAAGATGAATGATCATCTCGAACAACTAAATATTCTTCAGACTCATCATTATATTCATACCCACTTGCTAAAAATTGATTCAATTCATAAAGATCTTGATTCCCATTTGATTTATATTCTTCTTCCAAACTTTTAATTCTAATATCTGATGCAATTTCAATATTTGCACAAGCAAATTTAGTCAAATTAGCAAAATGAAATACAACAGATTTACCTAAAATACTAGATTTTGATTTAGAATTTAAAGAAAGAAATTCATCATTGTATTTTGTTTCAAAACAGGTTGTATCAATCCAACCATGTTTCCCAGATAAGTCACCAACCTGACAATAAGCATCTGATTTTTGTGAATCACAATCAGGTGGTGCTTTATATGGGTTAAAATGTTCACCAACAGCATTACAATCTCCATTTTCAGGAACTGGATGTTCATGGATATGATAAACAAAAGGACCACTAGATTTGGGTAACCCTGTCATATCAACATGAACATTTACTTCTTTACCTTCTTTTGCAGTGAATACTACATTACCTTTAACGTTGGTATCAAATCCACTAGGGAAATCAGCAATAGCAATAACATTTGCTGGGTTTTTCTTGATTCTTGGGGCCTTATTAGCAAGTGCACCAAGAGGGAGTAGACACTGGATCAAAATACTGTTTAATTTCATCTTTGGGTTATAGTTGTGAATAGTTTACAGAGAAACCGATTGCAGATTTTTTGCAGCCAATTGAAGCGTATGGTGCACGGGTGTGTTTTCGGGTGTACCGGTGGGACCTGAACAAACGGTACCGAATCGGAAAACAGATGAGGTAGCAATAGGCAAAGTGAAATACACTACAAAATTATACAAATATAGAGTTTAAAGTAAATACTGTAAATATATATTATATATAGTCATGTCTATCGTTAAATATGCAATAATGAAATTGGTTAGTAAACCGAAGATGAACTTATACCATAAAAGATTCACCACATCCACAAGTACCTTTTGAATTTGGATTTTTAAAGATAAATCTCGAGGATAATTTGTCTTCTAACCAATCCATTTCGGATCCAACAATGGAAAATAATGCTTTAGAATCTATAAACACTTTAACACCATCTTGTTCGACCAATTCGTCGAATTTTCCTGACTCATTTACATACTCTAAATGATAAGTTAACCCAGAACACCCTCTATTTTGAACTCCAATACGAATATATTTACCTTCTGGTTTCTCTAAAAGACCTTTTAAGTGTTCAATTGCATTTGGAGTTAAAGATATTAATGCTTTTCTTGGTTTAAGCACTCTTCTTTTCTTCTTAGGTGCTTCAACTTTAGTTTCGGATGCTTGAGGTTTGGATGCTTCTGTTGTTGGTTCTACAACCGCCTGGGTTTGTTTTTGGGATTCTTGTGATTGTTTTGATTCTTGAGGTTGATTTTGACTTGAAGATGCAGATTGCTCTTGAGGTATTTCATGTTCTTTAGCTTTCTTAGAATCATCTACATTCTTTGATTTGAATCTGGAAGCACGGGATCTACGGATTGGAGCGGTTTCTTTTGGTTCCGAACGATTCAATTTGTAAGTTTGCCATTTAGAGCCTTGAAGGGAATTGGTGGTATCAGCATTTTTCTTAGTGACCACATTACTCATATTATACTTAAGGCTGCCGTAGAAATTTGAAGGTTTTTTGGTGGTAACAGGGATTGTTTGGATGAATCTTTTACCACCTTTATCAGATTGATTGGAAATGTATCTCAAAACAGATAATCTACCGTTTTGTAATAGTTTATGACTAAGCATGGTGGGAATGATATTAAACAAATTATTTGCTGAGTGAGAAATTTTAAGTGATTGGGGGGATTGGTTGGCCCACGACATACCAATTAGAAATGATTTTTTGGTAAGCTGAGTTTAGTGGAAAGTGATTGGCTGGATATTGGTGTGTTGGTGTGGTGTTGTGGAGTGGTGTGACTAAGCAATAACGATACTATAGAGACGTTATAGCGGTTATATTCGCCAGGTTCACCCGATTCACCCTGTTCTCTATCGGTTACTAGAGCACTGGAGCTTATTAGAGCACTAGGGCTTACTAGACCACTAATCAGCGCTAATTAGTATCTTAGAATATATTCTAACTACAACCTACTTAAAGACAACTAGTCTGTTTTGCTAACCAAATATGCTCTAAACTTCCCTTTTGAAGAGTCTGCCCGATTTCAACCCAACATCTTCTATGATAATCATTAACCCATTTTATCTCATCTTGACTTAACAAATTAACATCAATTAATTTCTTACAAAATGGTACAAGAGTTAAAGTTTCAAATTCATAGAATTTTTTACCATTATAAACCTTACCAGTATCTTTTACAACCATATCATTTTCAATTCTAATACCATATTCACCATCTTCATAATATCCTGGTTCATTAGATATTATATTACCTGGTTTAATGGTAGTTAAAGCAGCATTTTTTCTTAATCCAATACTAACAGGACCTTCATGAACATTTAAATATGATCCAATACCATGTGAGGTACCATGGCCATAATCTAAATTATATTTCCATAAATGTTGTCTAGCAATTGAATCTAAATAAGCACCGGTAGTATTTTCAGGGAATTTCAAATCTGATAAACTTACAAGACCTTTTAAAACCAAAGTATAATTTCTAATTTGTTCTTTAGTTGGATTTGACATATGAATGGTTCTGGTTATATCAGTTGTACCATCTAAGAAATGAGATCCTGAATCATTGAGATAAATTTTATCGGGATTTATTAATGCATAATTAGTAGACAATGGTTTATAATGAATAATTGCAGAATTTGCTCCAGAGGCACTAATTGTACTAAATGATAATCCAACAAAATTTTCTTCTTGTTTCCTAAACTCTAATAATTTCAAATCTGCTTGAATTTCATCCAAGATCTCTCCTTTAATTAATACTTCATGTTCAAGCCAAGCATAAAATTTACATAAAGCTCTACTGTCTCTAAGATTTGAAATCTTTGCACCATTGATTTCAATATCATTTTTAATAGATTTTAAATCTTCAATTGGTGATCTAGATAATTGTGTAAATGAACATTTTAAGTTTCTAACTAATTCCCATGATGCATTTTTAGTTATTAAAATTTTATTGTTTTTTAAATTTAAATCTTTTGATAAATTAAATATATGATCCCAAAATTTGTTATATTCTATTATAGTAACGTTATTTGATTCAAGATATGGTTTAACATCATCATCAAATCTTGTAGAATCGACAAATAAGGTTAATTCTCCTTCGTTTGAAATTATTAAATAACTATAAAATAATGGATTATAAGTGATATCATTTCCTCTTAAGTTTAATAACCAGGCAATTTCATCTAATGCTGTTACAACTAATGAATTCCCATTATTAGATTTAATTATTTCAACAACTTTATCGACCTTATCTTTTAACTCTTCTCCTGTAAATGTGGTATCTAATTTTTTAATTGGCTCTTTACTTTTAGTTGGTAATTGTTCAAAATCTTGCCAAATCTTTAAAATCAAATTATCTTTAATTGGAACTAATTCGACTTCTGCTTTAGATTTAACTAATTTTTTGGTAAGAATGTCATTAAGAACAAGATATTGTTCATAAGTAATTAACTTAGGATCAACTCCAATATTAATTTTAGAGCCCGAATCTAAAGATAATTGGATGGCCTGATCAATACTCCAATCCTCCCAACGAGGTTCGTTTACTGCACCCTGTCTTAATAACGTCCAGTTAAAATCTAATTCATTTAATGCTTGATTGAAATATCTAGCATCGGTTGATAACGTAGCTAATCCTTCTGGTACTGGATTCATACATGTGACGTCTCTGGTGATGACAGCAACACCAGCACTACCTTGAAATCCAGAAATAAAGCTTCGTTTCTGGTCCATTAATGAAGTATATTCACTTTGATGTTCATCTTCACTAGGAACAATATATACGGCTAAATCATATTCTTCCATGACATTTCTTAATTTCTCTAATCTTTTGGATGTGTTGACTTCTTTGGCTTCAGGAGCACATAAAGTGGAAGCATCTATACTGAAGACCGAACCTTTTCTGGTACCTGGTGTAGAGCCACTATTGCTACCAGTACGTTTTAAATGGATTTGTCTGGCGATAAGAGAACTTCTTCTATTTGTTCTGGATAATAATCCTGGTGAGCACGTACAGTTATTACACTGAGCTCTTGAAACTCTACGGAATGTGGTAGACATTTTCTATATGTTTAATGTGGATGAGAGGGTCCTGAGAAAACATCTCACCATTGGGGCGAGCCGTAAATGATATGGTTGGCGCACGTCTTCTCTTTAAATTGATAGAATTACTGCTAGTTTTGGTAATGAGAAGTGTGTGATAGGCTAGATTTTAAATATTGGGATAGGTAGTATTAGGGCTATTGTATGGGTATTATGGGGTCCACTAGAGAAGATAATTAAGTTTTTTCATCAGTTAAACACAATATTTTCGGATGACTATTTTTATCTTTCTATGAGCAGTGCTGGCTAACCAGCAACTGTTTAGTAATACACCAAACATATTTCAGCAACAATGTTTAAAATTTTTGGGTCCTAATATCACCGTCTAGCTAACTATCCTGACCACTCTCCGTCCTTTTCCTCCTTATTCTGTTCCTCTTTCTTGTACATTTAACTTATCTATACTTCTCGGTAAACACACGTCCTTTTTAGCGCATTTCTTCAAGAAAAGCGAAGAGAATAAATTATACTATGGACTTGAATCAAGTGGTTGAAGTATGTATATTCAGATAATATCAATGATGTTCCAACTAACATTTTAGAATGTGGAGAAACTATACACCACAAGAGACCCACAAGAGGTCCAAACTCTTCAAAACCAACTACAGCACATCCAAAAGGCCGATAACGGGGACCTTGCATTCAAGCTAATGCATCTTGATTCCATCAATTGTAAATATTTCGGGGCATTGACTTACACAGTTCTCATAAATAGAACTAAAGATTTCCCGGCTGATTCCTTGTTCAAAATAATCGACCAACTAAAAGGGTTTATCGATTCAGATCCAGTCATCGTGAAAAAAATCTTATCTAATCTAGCATTACTATTCATATATAATTTCGAGAAAATGGGCAATCCCATTCAAATCCTTGTGCCTGATGGAATAAATGATCTTAATGAAAAACAATTCACGGTATTATTATCATTTTGTTCGATTATAGTAGAAGAAGTATTGAAAAAAGAACAAATAACTCCAATTCATGATTATATATTCAACCAAGTATTCCCCACTATAGATTCGATCTACCAATACCTTAATAGTGTAAATAATCCTCATAACATCGATCTTCAAGCTATAGAGTGTCTTAATTCATGGATAAATTATATCTCAATGGCAGAAAATCAATCTACTGTAAGATATAATAACCTTGATGCATTACTTGAATTTTTATTTAATCATTTCAGAATGACTAATTTTGATGAAAATTCAATTGAATTATCTCATAAAAGTGTTAGTTGTTTAACTGATATACTTGAAATATGTCCTCGCATAATGGCTGCAAAAAAACCATTTTTGAAATCTTTACTCTTTGAGGAATCTCAATGGGGGGATTCATTTATAAAAAATGTTGATATGAATGAATATCCTGAAGAATATGAAGGTTTAGTTAATCTTATTATAGTATTTATAACCAATGAGGCCATGACTATAACTAAAAATCTTTTTGATCCAGCAACATCTTATATATTAAGTTGTTTAATTAAATTAACAAATACTCCTGGAGTTGCTATTATTGAAGAGAAAATTAGTGAGCAGTTCTTAGGGTTTTGGGAAGAGCTTTTCAATATATTTATGGATGATGATGAAACCATTGAAGATCTTTACCCAGATGAAACTCAACTAAAACTTTTCTATGAGAAAAGAAATGAAATTTGCAATACAATTTGTTCAATTTATTGGCAAAAGACTACTTTCCCAACTATTGAATTAGAAGAATTTAATGAATACAAAAATGAGTTCATCTATTTCAGAGCAAATGTTGGGGATTTCTTTTCAACTATATATTCATTGTTGAAATTACCTTTTTATGTAACTTTAACTCAAGGTGCAATTAACCAATTGCAACAACAACAAAATCAATTCTTACAACTTGAATCAACATTGTTCATCTTGTATAAAATTAATGATGATTGTACATTTTTTGAATCACAAAGTAATTTACTATTACCATACGTTGATGAATTAGTTGAGCATAATTTATTTGATACCATATCGGCTTTTGATTCTTCTCACCCTTATCATCTGTTTTTCATTTCAACAATGATAAACTATATAGCATCTATTCAATTTTATTTGAAAACTGAAAAGGGGACTAAGTATTTGGGCCCAATATTTGATTTCCTTTTTAATATCATTCTTCACTCCAAAAGTAAATTATCACTTAATGCATCTAAAACCATTTTAAGTATTTGTCAAGAATGCAGAATGAATTTAAAACCATTCTTACCGATCTTGAAACAATTAATTAATGAAATGATTATTGATGTTGAATGTGATGACTTAATTCGTCAAAGAATGTGTAATTCTTATATATCAATAGCTCAAAGTGAATCACCTAATAATTTTGCTCCTTATTTGAATGATTTAATTAACTTAATTCAAACAAAATCTCTGGAATTTATGTCACAAACTAATGAGCCAGATGATAAAGTTGAAGATTATCTAGTATCACTTTTAGGCTGTGTAGTTGAAATTAGTAAAGCTTGTGTATTACCTGATGAAATAGAAAATATTTATCAAGAAAGTGAAATTCAAATGATAAATGAGTTTTGGCAAAATAATCCTTCAATTAACTCGGTAATAATAAGTATTATAAATCAATTTTCATTGACCTATCAGCCATTTCACTCCAAAAGTATTATCACTGAATACTGCTGTCAAATTTTAAAATCCTGTTTGAATGAGCCAATTAATGGGCCATTTAAATTTGATTTAGATACCATATTTAATTATATCCTTTTAAAATCTAAGATTTGTGATTTAAACTCGACTGTATATATATTTAAGCTTTTAGAGACAATCATAATTACAAATTTCCATAAGTTAACGATGGAGACCCTAAATAATGTGATAATTGATATTTTCACACAAAGAATAGAATTTTTAAAATCAGATCCGGATTTAATTCATTCATCGATCGAAGTTTTTGTTACTATTCTTGATAAAAAACCTTCCTTACTAATAAATATGAATGTTTTCAATATCATAGTTAATTTTGCTATTGAAGGTTTACAAGCTAATGAAACTTTAATTATAAAATCAGTTCTGAAATTTTGGATTTCTTTACTATCAATTAAAAGAGGTCTGAAACAAGATCAAGAATTCATAAAAAACCTATTAATTAATAATAACTTTGGGATTTTATTGACTCATAAATTAATTGAATCTTTCTTAAATAGTCCAAGATCTTTATTAGATTATTATTATCCAATTTTTAGAAACTTGGCTTCAAAATATACTTTACAACTAAAAGTTTGGTTAATTGAAGCTTTGGGTCAAATTAATTTTGAGAAATTGACTGATAAGGATAAACAAGATTTCTTTAATAAAATAATGTTAACAAAAGGTCAAAGAGAAACAAATGATATTTTAAAGAATTTTTGGTTAAAGGGTAACGGGTTAATAGATTATAAATAATAGTAGTAATAATAATAAAACAATTCATTACTATACACTGAAAAACGATTTTAATACAATTTCCTTATAAAACTGCATCTAATTTACTACATAAATATTCACATTCAGCAGTAAAATCAATATCACTAATACCCATGGTTTGATATCTAACTCTGGTGGTTCCATTGTAACTATCTTGTCTTGCTTTTAATCTAAAACCATATTCTTTCATAGTTGCATTATCAATAATTGATTTAAATTGTAAGTTTTCTTCATCTCTTAATTTTAATAGTTCATTAGCTGAAACACCAAATAATTTATTTGCTTCATTGTCAAACAATGTAGTCCATAATTGACCACTTGCATCCATAATTGAACAATTCAAGATATATCTATAACTTGGTTCATTATAAACTAAATCACATTTCTCACATCTCCAAGTGCCATCATTTTGATCAACAATTTTTCTATTACAAGTATTCATATTAGAATTTACAGGATTTGAGACTTGATTTGTACAAGCTGGATAACAAAAGGTATCGGTTTTGAAAAAATTTACCGTAGCTTTAACTGAAAAGAAATCTGGCTTTTCATTAAATCCAAGGTTTTCTTCTTGAGCTTGTTGAATTGATTTTCTTGAATTGATTTGGTTAGTTGTTGAAGTTGCTTCAGTTTTTAAACTTTGGAAATTTGCATTCATTCCTTGATTATCATACCAACCTTTTAATTGATAAGCTTCATTGGTATCCGGATTTGGTAAAATTGATCCGGTTTGAGTTAATGTTAAACTCCTACCACCAAAATCTTGAATTCTACAACCTTTAAAAGCAATAACAGTTCCTTCGCCAACATTAAAATCTAAGGCAGTTTTATTCCATAATCCAACGGTAATAGCAAAGTTTGTATCATCGACAATTGAAATATCTCTTCTATCAAAAGGTTTACCAGTTGATTTTGAAGTGATTTGGAAAGCTGGTTTAACTTCTCTCAAAACACCAATAACATCAACAATTGCATTAGGTTCCAGTTTTTGAATAGTATTTAATTTACTGAAATTGAAATGAAGTTTTGGAACATTATCAGCACTATCAAAACATTCTTCAATTACTGTATCTCTATCCATTGATAATTCATAAGGATGACTTAATCTTGAAAATTGAGGTTTGGCAGTTTGAATTCTTGCTTTACTAATATAATAAACCTTACCTTCTTGTAAAGTTTCATATAATTTTTCAGCAACATCATTAAAAGCTGTAGCTCTAATTTCATCAGATTCATCTAAGAAATTAACATTAAAAAGTTTACCTTGACCTCTAGCATTTTGCCAAGTTCTAAGATCACCCTTATATGAAACTCTAGCTTTAATAGTCCAAGAATTTTGATAAGGTGATAACAGTTCAATTGGGTTAACTGGAATACTTTTCAGGTTTTTCGATTGAGGAGCAGGTGAGCTTTTAGCTGGAACAGGTGCTGAAGTTGAAGCTGAGGTTGAAGATTCGGTTTTACTACCAGGATTAACGAATTTTAATTCAGGATGTTCATTGAAATAGTCAAGAATCTTGATGGTTTCTTTAAGATCTGCATCTGCTTGTGGAGCAATAACTTCGGCATCTTCAATAAGAGTATAAAGTCTTTCTTCATCCAAACATGAATGTTTTGTAATTTTCAAAACACAGAATTTCTTAAAGCCTTCAGCTTCAAGTTTTGTTGCCATTCTTTCATCTAATATACCGTGCATTATAAATTTCCCATCATAAAGGATAACTCTAATTCTATGGCTTGGTTCGTCATAATATCTCAAATTGATAACTTGGAGATTGAAAGGAGTCTTGAGGTACTTTTCCCTTTCACTTTTACTATAGATCTTAGCACAAACACCGTAATCAAGCATGGATTCACTAGTCATTTGTAACGCGAGAGCGCGTCTCAATGCGAAAAGCGGGTTTTAAGATGGGTGTGATTAGTGGTTTCTACACGCCTTTTCTTTATTTCTTTATATATGAATTGTAAGAACTGTTACTTATTATATAAATATAACTAATGTTTGTATTCATCTACACATCTAAAAACCGTATACCACACCTTGATTGATCTATTCTACAACTTTGGTTGAACACTGACAGCATTAAACAATTCATCCCGTTCATTTATCTTGACAGCTCCACTCTTAAGTAAAGCTTTAGTCAAATCGTCAATTAAATCATCACAATTTTCAATCCCAATACATAATCTAATCAAATCTTCAGGGAAATCTCTTTCTTCTCTTGTTTTTGCATCAATTGAAGCATGAGACATCTTACATGGCATTGAAATTAATGAATTGACACATCCAAATGAAACAGCTATACCAAAAATTTCGGTACTTTCAACAATCTTTTCAGACATTTTGATATTACCAGTTTCGAAACTTAAAACAGCACCAGATCCTTTACACATAGAATTGTGTAATTCATATTGAGGATGATTTTTTAAACCAGGATATCTAACTTTAAATCCAATATTATTAAGAAATTCAGCTATTTTTACACAATTTTGTTGTTGTCTTTCAACTCTAATAGCTAAGGTTTTCAATCCTCTACATAATAACCAAGAATCAAATGGTGATAATCCACACCCGGTGGAATTAATTACAAAATAAACTTTTTCAGCTAAAGCTGGAGATCTAGTACCAATTATACCAGCCATAATATCATGATGACCATTTAAATATTTGGTTGCAGATTCATATTGAATGTCAACACCTAAATCTAAAGGTGTCATCAAAACTGGAGACATCATGGTGTTATCAAATACAACAATAATATCAGGATTAATTTCATGAGCAATTTTACTAATTGATTTAACATCACATACTTTAATTAAAGGATTTGTAGGACTTTCTAAGAAAATCATTTTGGTCGATTTAGTAATTTTGGATTTGATTAATTCTGTGTTTGTGGTATCATAATGATGAACTTTTAAATCACCCTTTTTGTTAAGATAAGTTAATAATCTATGAGTACCTCCATATAAATCATCTCCTGCAATAACTTCATCACCAGGACTCAAAATTCTTGTAATAACATCAAGACATCCCATTCCACTTGTTACAGCAAAAGTATGTTCGGCTTTCATTAATCTAGCCATATGGTTTTGTAAATATGTTCTAGTTGGGTTCCCCGATCTTGTATAATCATATTCCCCCATATTATTTAATGATGGTTGTTTAAAAGTGGCGGATTGATATAATGGAGGAACGGATGCATTGTACTGGTCATTGCTCTTGGAAAAGACCAACTCTGTCTCTATATTATAGGATTTCTTTGGGGCCATGATAAGTATGAAGAGTATATAATTTTTCACTTTTTACGGCTTGCGAATAATCACGGGACCTGAACCGGCGGTAGAGACACACTATGACTCTTTCGCAGGAGTCGCAGTGTGGCTGGGTTCGGCAGCAGTTAGGTCCAGGTTAGTACGAGAGAGGTTCAATTTAGGCCCCAGTTAGACGCGCGCTAGATGAAACTGGTACCACGCTGGCCCTCCTTGACGTCCTAACTCGTCCTGGCTCTGGCTCATCGCTTATCCCACTCAATTAAAAATACATATGCATGCAACTATTTATCTAGATAGCTATAAATAAGACTTTACATCTATAAATCGGCTCTGGTGAATTTTCTAATATCGGTTGGATTTTCTCCCAATAAAACTTTTGGACCACTGTATGGTTCACAAGATTCTCTTCCAGAGTATGGACCACTCTTTACTTGTTCTAAGGATTTTCCTCCTTGTAATTCTTTCAATATGTTTATGGTTTTTTCACCGGTTAAATCTTCATAGTAATCATCATTAATAGCCATCATTGGTGCATTAACACAAGCACCTAAACATTCAACTTCTTGTAAAGTGAATAAATTATCACTAGTGGTTTGACCTGGTTTAACGTTTAAATGACCAGTAATAGCTTCCATTATTTCATCACTACCACATAATTGACATGGTGTGGTGGTACAAACTTGTAAATTATATTTACCCATTGGTCTTCTATTATACATAGTATAGAAAGTAGCAACTTCATAGACTCTCATTGGTGGCATGTCTAATAACTTGGCAACATAATTCATGACGGAGATTGAAGTGAATCCATTTTGACGTTGACCTAAATCTAATAATGGCATACAAGCACCTTTTTTATATTGTGGAGGGTATTTAGCAATAATTTCTTCTGCTCTCTTTAAATTATCTGGTGAAAACTCAAATGGTATATTTTGGTTATCGAGTTTGGATTCTCTATGAACTGATATGATGGAGGAGTATCTCTTGTTAATAAGAGGCTTTAAAACTCTTTGTTGGGGTTTAAAGTATCTAAACATGGTTGGTATTTTTGATTCGAGAAAAAAAATTTACTGCGTAATAAATAATTCGCGGCGATGTGATTGGTTCTGGCGATGCGGCCCCGGTGGTTATTTGAGAGGACGATTAATGGATGGGTTTTGGAGAGGTTTTTGCTGTTCTAAAGATACTTTTGTGGTATATGGTAGTTAACAATTAGTTTACCGTTTTTTTTGAGAGTTTTTACGATTTTTTTCAATATTTTGTCAGAGTGGTAATTTTGGCTGCAAATTGAAAATTGTGATTTTTACAGAATAAAAATCTCGTCTATTACTCGAATCCAAGTACAGTGATGAGACCGGAAATATGTTTATAGGGGTCGATAACGAACGCAGGGATTGTCCATGCATTAACTATAATCAATATATACAAATATTTGTGTTTATACATTAATAAGAGTATGGCCAATTATATTACTTCAGGCGTTCTCGTACGGGTTACTATACGGGCCCGTACGGCCACACCAGCACTAAACAATGGGGCGAGCTCGCTTCATCTTGCAGGGAGCCCGCCCCAGATTCTCAACTAAAATAAAACCTCATAAATTTATATTAACTAAATCTTATCACTATCCTACTCTAAACATCTCTATCTCTATCAAATCAGCCCTATATATTACCACCACAAAACTCTTTTACCCTTCGGCCAATTCCCTCCAATCCAATTTTTGTGACGTATCCTGCCAGGTTCCGTCTTACTAAAATTCGCTCTTTCTCACCCTTTTTGAGATTTTTCAACATCTAATTACCACAAGTACATTAATTTAATTGAACATATTAACAGGATTAATATTAATATTTCCATTCCCTTTCTTCAATATCATAGTTTTTCCCACTACAAATTTATTTTATTAACAATCAATTAAGACATTACTTGTTTTCTTGTGAAGTATGGATAGAAGAGATATATTCCAAACCCCAAGTTCACCATCGAAATCAACCAGAACTTTGGATCCTCCACGTCCTGAAGATAATCCTTTACCGTCTTCATCACCAAGGCGAAGAACTCAAAAATCTGTTTTCAGTGATAGATATATTCCAAATAGAACTGGTGTAGATCTTCAAGCAGCTTTTAGTTTAAATAATAAAGAAATCTTACCTGATTTAAGGTCAAAAGATCACAATGATAATGAAATCGAACTACAAAAAGAAGCAGAGGCAAACAGAACCTTTTCAACTGTTTTAAAAGCAGAATTATTTGGTGATAACGTACCTCTGGTAACTTCATCAATGAATAATCATAAATTAGTTAAACCAAGACCAAATAGTACTGGGAATTTTAATAATAATAATCCACTCATTAACCATCCAGCTTCGAGTAGATCATCGGATTCAATTCCAAACTTACCTCCGCAATCTGGAAGAATCACACCACCAAGATCCACTAGTATTGAAGGCTCCTCCGGTGTTAATACACCTACATTAAATAGATCTAATTCCAATTCTAATTCAAATTTAAATAATCATTCTACTTCCTTAGGGACTACTCCAGGACTTGGAATTGAGGATGTAACCACTACTCCTAGACAAAAGACTAAACTTTTCACATACCAATCACCTAGTAAAAATAGACCAATTTCACGAGATATTCAAAGTGAAATTTATTCATTATCACCAGTAAGACAAGAACTGCAAAAAATATTATTATCACCACAGAAGAAACCTCGAAATATTTCTAAAGTTCCTTATAGAGTACTCGATGCACCTGAACTTTCGGATGATTTCTATTTAAATTTAGTTGATTGGGGACAACAAGATATTTTAGCTGTTGGATTAGGTGATAGTGTTTATCTCTGGGATGGATCAACACAATCAGTAGATCGATTATGTCAAGTAACAAACAAAGAAAAAGTTACTAGTATTAATTGGATTGGGTCGGGTACTCATTTAGCATTAGGTACTTCAAAAGGATTGGTTGAAATTTGGGATGCAACCAAAATGAAATGTGTTAGAACCATGTCAGGTCATAGTTTAAGAGTTAGTTCATTAGCTTGGAATGAACATATTCTTTCATCAGGTTCAAGAGATCGTTCTATTCTTAATAGAGATGTAAGAGTTGAAAGTCATTATATAAATAAATTTGAACATCATAAACAAGAGGTTTGTGGGTTAAAATGGAATGTAGAAGAAAACAAATTAGCAAGTGGTGGTAATGATAATAAATTATTTATATGGGAAGGTCTTAATACTAAACCAATCCATGAATTTAGTGATCATACTGCCGCAGTTAAAGCAATTGCTTGGTCACCTCATCAAAGAGGTATTTTAGCATCTGGTGGTGGTACAGCTGATAAAACGATTAAAACTTGGAATACAATTACTGGTAATATGTTAAATGATGTTAATACTGGATCTCAGGTATGTAATTTGGTTTGGTCAAAAAATTCTAATGAAATAGTTTCAACTCATGGTTATTCTCGAAATCAAATAATTGTTTGGAAATATCCAAGTATGCAACAAATTGCTCAATTAACAGGACATACATATAGAGTATTATATTTGTCACTTTCACCAGATGGTGAAACTATAGTTACAGGTGCTGGTGATGAAACTTTAAGATTTTGGAATGTATTTGAAAAAAATAAATCTGATGAACCTCCATCTTCAGTTTTATTAGATGCATTTTCTCAATTGAGGTAATAATGATTAAATCACTTTTGTATACTAATTTTTCATAATATATATTTTCAGATTATGTTATCCGATTGTAGCCGATTTACGTGGAGTTTCTGACTCACTTTCGCGAGTATAAATTGATAAGGAATTTTTCAAAAATATACCACTATGGTTGAATCTAAAAACTTACAACACTTACTTTCTGTTGAAGCAAAGTCAAGAAATGTTTCTAAATTAAAAGATGCTTTCAAGTATATTGGAATGCCAGGTATGACTTCTCTTGGTGGTGGATTACCATTACCTGAATATTTTCCATTTGGAAAAGTAACAGCCACTATACCGGATGCACCTTTTAAAGATGGAATTGGTGCTAAAGTTAAAGATGATGGTTACGTTAGTATTGAAATTGAAAAACAAAAAGGTGCTAAAGATCAAATTGAATTAGCAAGATCTTTACAATATGGTACTAGTAGAGGACAAGATGAAATCATGGATTTTGTTAAAGAACATACTCAATTGATTCATAAATTGCCTTATGAAGATTGGGATATTATTTCAACTGTTGGAAGTACACATGGATGGGATTGTATATTAAGAACTTTCATTAATAGAGGTGAGAGTATTCTTGTTGAAGAACATTCTTTTAGTTCATCATTAGAAGCTGCTCGTAGTTTGGGTGCTAAATTTTTCCCAGTTCCAATGGATGCTGAAGGTGTTTTACCAGATAAATTAGAAATTATTATGGAACAATGGGTTGGTCCAAAACCAAAATTGTTTTATATTATTCCAACAGGTCAAAATCCAACCGGTTCTTGTTTAAGTGTTGAAAGAAGAAAAGAAATTTATAGAATTGCATGTAAATACGATTTTCTCATTGTTGAGGATGAACCTTACTACTTCTTACAAATGGAAACTTATACTAAAGATAAGAGTTCTAGAGAAGGTAAAAAAGTTGAAAATCATGAAGAATTTTTAAAAGCTTTAATTCCTTCATTTCTCTCAATGGATGTTGAAGGTAGGGTTTTAAGATTGGATTCTTTCTCTAAAACCTTAGCTCCAGGTCTTAGATTTGGTTGGATTACTGGTCAAGCAAGATTTATTGAAAGATTTTTAAGAATTAATGAAGTTACAATTCAAGCACCTGCTGGTCTTACTCAATCAATGACTAATGGATTATTATATAAATGGGGACAATCTGGATTCTTAGATTGGTTAATTAAAATTAGAGAAGAATATACTCATAAAAGAGATGTTTGTATAGATGCCGTTTATGATAATTTCCCAGCTGAATTTACCACTTTTGTTCCACCAGTTGCCGGTATGTTCTTTACTGTTTATCTTGATGTTTCAAAACATCCTAAATTCAATGAATTAGGTCAAGATCCTTTGAAGATTGAAGAAATTATTCATAAACAAGGTTTAGAACAAGGATGTCTTATGATTCCTGGTTCATGGTTTAAAGCAGAAGCTTCAACTGAACCTCCACAACCAGAAACTCCAATTGACGAATCTCTTAAAAACTTGATTTTCTTTAGAGGGACTTATGCTTCAGTCCCATTAGACGACTTAGTTAAAGGTCTTGAAAAGTTTGGTAAAGCTGTTAAAATTGAATATGGTTTAATTTAATATATATGTACTATCGCACCCGATGTCTTTTTCGTAGCTCTCACCTTGACCAACTTCGCAGATTTAACTTAATCAAAGCTTGATGCATGTACTTAAACTTCCTTGGTTTGGTCATAAGGCCGAAGGGAAACCTGTTGAATGCTATTCAGTAACCATAAATGAATCAGGTACTCGGCTTGCTTCAGGGGGATTGGATGGGAATGTGAAAATTTGGGACACGCATACTATCGCTCAATTCAAAGCTATAGAAGAAATTAATTCTGAAAATGACAGACTATTACCCCCTCAGTCCCTTAGGAGGCCTTTATGTTCAATGAGTAGACATAATGGTGTCATTACCAGTGTCAAGTTTTCTCCAGATGGAAGATTTTTGGCTTCTGGAAGTGATGATAAGATCGTATTAATATGGGAAAAAGACCCAACCATGGCCAACAGACCAAAACAATTCGGTGATACTGAAGCTGATTTAGAGCATTGGACGGTTAGAAAGAGACTTGTAGCTCATGAAAATGATATTCAAGATATTTGTTGGTCTCCAGATGGTTCCTTATTGGTTACTGTTGGTTTAGATCGGTCAATTATCATATGGAGTGGGACTACATTTGAGAGAATTAAACGGTATGATATTCATCAATCCATGGTTAAAGGGATTGTTTTTGACCCTGCAAACAAGTTTTTTGCAACAGCATCTGATGATAGAACTGTTCGTATATTTAGATATTCAAAAAAATTACATGAACTGGTTAACGATTATGAATTTCAAATGGAACATGTTGTATTTGATCCTTTTAAGAAATCTCCTTTAACATCATATTTCCGTAGAATGAGTTGGTCTCCTGATGGACAACATATTGCAGTGCCAAATGCTACTAATGGGCCCGTACCTTCGATTGCAATTATTAAAAGAGGTAATTGGAGCACGGATATTTCATTAATAGGACATGAAGCTCCTTGTGAAGTTTGTTCATTCTCTCCTAAATTATTCCAAATTGAAAAAGGTGACAATTTCCATACTATTTTAGCCACTGGTGGTCAAGATAGAAGCCTTGTAATTTGGTCAACTCATCAAAGTAAACCTTTAGTGGTTGCTGCTGATATTACAAATAACTCAATTACTGATATTTGTTGGGGGAATTCGGGTACTTCTTTATTTTTATCAAGTTTAGATGGTACTATTACTTGTGTATATTTTGATGATGATGAACTTGGTGTACCAGTTAGTTCTGAACTCCTTGATTCTCAATTACATAAATATGGGACTGTTAGAGATACAAATGTATTTCCTGAAAGTGTGGAACAACTTTTATTGGAAGAAAGAGCTGGTTTGGTTGAAAAACAGGTTGTAGATAATACAGCTACTAAACCACAAGATTCTGTTGACGCATCTCGTACATTAACCAAAGACAATTCTTTTACTAAAACACCGTCCACAGAACCTTTACAACAGTCATCAGTGCCTTCACCATCCTTAAAGCCAACCAAATCTTCAGTTTCAAAACCAACACCACCTAAAATATCCATGAAAAATGGTAAAAAAAGAGTGGCTCCAACATTGGTTTCAGCATCATCTTCAACTCCTAAGCTTAGTCAAGATATTCAAGTAAATAAATTTAAGAAATTTAAACAAACTTCAAGAGTTTCACAACCTTCATATAATTTACCAAAGCTAGGTATTACTACTGCCGTTCATGGTCTTAAAACCAGAGCTCATGAAGGTTCTGATAATAACTTAGCTAATAATGAAGATCAAGATAATGATAATGATGATATGGCATTGGACATCCCCAATGATGGATCTACGGTCTCTTCTGCATCTCTTCGTAAGCAAAAATTAAAAGTTAAACGGGTATTGATGGAGGCCAGATATCCAAATTGTTTTAAAATGGTATCTAATTTACCAGAATCATTATTTAACCATAGTTCCTTAATGGAATATGAAATGAGTAAAGTGATAAATATGTATGACTTCGGTAAAGTAGGTGAACTTTTCAGTGGTACTAGTGCATCTGCTGATACTAATGATGAAGATATTGTATTTGCGGTTTTGGTTACTGCTGTAAACCATAAACCAAACACCACTCTGGCATTAGATTCAGAAACTAATGGGGATCTGAATGGACTTGAATCCAATAAGTCAAAATTTGTTAGAACAACTATCGAAGTTCGTAATGGTGCTTCATGGCCTGAAAATGGTGATGATTTTGATGTGGAATACACTGATAAAATAGACTTCCAGAATCCAACATCAGTCATTGTAACTACTTCGGCAGACAACAAAAACAGAAAATATGTCTTATATTTCCCCTTTAAAATACACCATGTATTACCAGTAGTTATTGAGGGGGTATTGGTTTACTATGTTCTTGCGTCATTTGATGGTATCATACAAATCATATCTGCAGAGACAGGATCCATGGTGAGCCCTAGTCTTGAATATGGTACAAATTTTGTATGCTTGAAAAACTGTGGTTATTTCTTGATGGGTGTTACTAGTGCCGGGTTAATATGGACATGGGAATTACCACACTCACCCAATTATAGACATGTAAAAAGTATTTTAAAAGGAATATCATTGGCCCCAATCATGAATTATAACCTTGAAGCTACAGTGAACTCTAAACTCATTTGTCCAACAGTCAAATCAATAGAAATTGATCCACAATCAGGATTACCTTATGTAATTTTAGAAGATAACCATGTATATAAATATTCCATTGATTTGATGGCCTGGACAAAGGTGGTTGATTCTTGGTACTTTCAGGTAGAAGGTGTTAGTGATGATGTCAGTTCTCACACCAATGGAACCACTAATGGTATCAGTACCAACGGTTATAATACATCTCCAGATGTCACCAAGTACCTTTACCATCTAAGTCACAATGGATTTTCAGAAGATATTGCCAGAACCAGAACTAGCAAGTATATCTTTGACGATACTACTCTTGAGTTAGCATCAGTAATGAAACAAAGATTAAAAGAGCAATTAACTTAAAGTATATAATGACTATATATTGATTACTTAGTATCAACCTTCTCCTTTATTTCCTCTTCAACGATTTTCTTTTGAGGTTTTTCAACTTTTTCTTCAAATGGGAAACTTAATAAAAAGGTAATTGAAGACAACACATTATTTACAGAAAACATCCATACCGTAAGCCCAACTCCTCCAAGTATAACGAATGGTAAAGCAAATACTCTTTCTAAAGCATATGGTAACACACCAGGTGGTAAATAAAATAAAACATTCTTTCTATACCAAACTCTGAAAAACCATATTGGTAAAGTAGTAAGTAACATAACTAAAGCATTCACAAATTTTGTAACAGAGGCTCTTTCTTTAGTCAATTGCAGCTTTAAATCTTCGATTTCTGCCTTTAATTTATCATATTGGCGATTTAATTTTGTCCATTTTGCATATTGATCTTGTGCACTAATGGCTTTTCTCTCTTTATTAATTTGAATAGCTTGATTTGATTTTTCATTGATAGACACCAAGGTAGAATGGCCAAATATTGGTGCAAATTTACAGAAAATTAACCAAACAACTTCTTCGATGGATTTCTTCCCAATGACAGTAACAGCTTGTTTAATAGATAATACAATTATCACCGTCACCAATAAAGTATACGGATGTAAGTCTAAAGAAATCATGATAAAATTGAACAAGTTCGCGGACTTTTAAAAAATAACTCATCGAATCCCCAAGCAAAATGTCCAGTTCAGAAGATTACGTTCCATGGATTCAACAATTTTGTGATTTATTTGGGCATGATTACTTTGTACCAGTCTCACAAGAGTTTATTGAAGATGATTTTAATTTAACAGGGCTTTCACTGCAAGTTCCTTATTATAGAGAAGCATTATATACGATTTTAGATTATCAAGTGGACACCGCTGAAGATGGTGGTGCTAATGGTAACAAAGAACTCCCCACCAAGTCCCTTTTAGCTCATTCGGCAGAATTATTATATGGACTTATCCATGCCCGTTATATTATATCCAAACCAGGGCTTACAGCAATGGCATCTAAATTTGAACGAAATGACTTCGGTTCATGTCCTCGTTTTTATTGTGACGGAATGCATTTAATTCCTTGTGGTGCAACCGATACTCCTGGTCAAGAAACCATTCGATTATATTGTCCATGTTGTAATGATATATATTTACCATCTAGTTCAAGATATTTAAATATTGATGGACTGTTTTTCGGAACCACATTTCCTGGTTTATTAATTAAAATGTTCCCAGAAATAGAAAATCAATGTAGAATACGAATCAATAAAGTAAACCAAAACGAATTAGGTCTTAAATTATTTGGTTTTAAAATTAATGAAGCTCTGGCTTCAGGTCCAAGAATGAAATGGCTTAGAATGCATCCAAAATCTGAACAAGAGAAGAAAGAATTTGAAGAATGTGAACTTAGCGTTCCTGATTCTGAAGATGAAGATGATGACGATGATGATGATAAGACCATGGCAAGTGAAAGTGATGTATAGAGATAATTTACGGTTAATGTACATTGGAATAGTATGAACAAGTATTTGATTTAATGAGTTAAATGAACTGTTTTACCAGGTTCCCAATCTCTAATAGCAGTTTCGATATTAACCCAATACTTCATTCGGATAGCTTCAAGCATGATTGCATCCCAATTGGTTTGTTCTTTTAATACTTTATCGATATCTTGTTCGGTTTGTAAAATCCTAGATTTATTCTCTTCAGATAAAGGTTCAAGATCCTCTTCGGAATTGGCAAATTCTAATTCTTCATGGGCTTCAAGAACTGTCATAAGCATTTGTTTGTATTCTAAAGAATTTTCTTCTGAATCAGATTGAAATTTAGCTATGAGTTCTTTAGCAGTTTTATCTTCTGAAATATCAATATGATCTGGATGATTAAGTTCGATATAATGTGCCAATCTTGTGTATGGATTGGTTATGGTGGTGTATGCTTTGTTTAATATTGATGAAAAGTCATTAGTTGATTCTTTTTTATTTAAGATACTCAGTCCCATTAAAATATCAGGGTGGTTTTCACTTTGAAGTACTCTAAACTCTCTTCTCAATTGTTTGGTAGGAATTAAAAAGGAATCTTTTGGGGGTCCTCCGTGAGGGAAACTTTGTGGGAATAATTCAAAATAACTCTTTATGGCTTTTGTTGAATATAAACGATTAATATTACCAGTAATTGATGCAAATGGTGTGGCCTTAAATAATCTGATCATTTGAAAGAGATGAAAAATTGACCTTGCGCACCAAAAAAAAATATCATGTTTAAGAAGAGAACTGTAAAAGGAACTAAACGAAAATTGGTGGAGGAGGACAATAATGATGACAAAATAGACATACAGACTTCAAAGAATCCACTTATTAAGAAAACAAAACCTCAAGACTCAAAATTATCTCGATCCACTGAATATGCCAGTTCATCTGAAATCATTACTAAAAACGATACTGTAGTCGATATAACAGCAGACGATCCCAAGAGCACTTCTTTACCTTTAAAGTCCATTCCTGTAAATATACGAACGACCACTATTACTGATTTCCAACCAGATGTGTGTAAGGATTACCAGCAAACAGGATATTGTGGGTATGGTGATACCTGTAAGTTTCTTCATATTAGAGATGAAACCAAAAATAAGAAACCTGTAGTCAAAGAATGGGAAAATGTGCAGAAAGATGATAAGACACCTAAAGAAGAAGTTCCATTTAAATGTGTACTATGTAAAAAGGATTATCAGGACCCAATAAAGACAATTTGCAGCCATTTTTTTTGTAAGCTGTGTTTTATGAATCGGATCAAGAAGAAGAAGCTGTGTTTTATATGCCATAAGGATACAGAGGGCATTTGTTATCCAGCAAAAAAAGAATTGGAAAAGCTTTTAGGTGAAGACTTATAGATTGAGTAAAGGTGTAGCATTTACCACTTTAAAGTGGTTCTTCTTGTAACTAGGTACATAGTTGGCATATGAGTGAATAGATGTATAAATAATGAAAGATATAACGATATTACTATAACTGCTACTGGTATTTATACTATAACTGCTGGTACCTACACTGTTACTGCTGGTATCTAGACGCTATTAATGATTCGTGCATATACCGAGTGGCTGCAAAAACAATATTTACAGGTGGCTAATCATATAAGCCCCTAGCAAAATGACCATTAAGTTTCTCAAACTACGGTTACGTAATGAAATCTCTCTATAATATCTTCCTATTCATCCAAGATCCATCTCCACTTAAAACACCTAACGTTCAACCATTGTCCGCCCAGGTCTTGGCCATTTCGCGCCCCATTGGCACCGGATGGTGCGGTACTTGCACCGCCCCAGACCGCGAATAATCTTTCACTTCAAATCGTTTCAAACCTATCCATGAGTGCCGTACAAGAACAACTAGAAGGACTTCCCGGGTATGATATCCTCATGGAGCTTTGGGAAGGATATGCTGAAGAACATTTTAATACCATTGACCCCTATGAAGACGAAAACGGTAGACGGAAATTGAATAAGCAATACAACACCGCTAAAGAGCAAAAACTATGGAAGAAAGTCCAATCAAAAGCCTGGACTCATGATAAATGTTTCCTCGGAAGTTGTGGAGTTGGAATGGATTGTGGTCTAGGACTTGCACCACTTCTTGTATTATTCTTCCCCGTGCTTGGGCCCTTGGTTATGTACGTTGTACATGCTAGATTAATCCATGTAGTTACCAATGAGATGAAGTTACCGGGGAAAGTAGTGGCTAAGATGCAAGCACAGATTGGATTTGACCTTTTGATCACTTTCCCGCCAGTCATTGGGTGTTTCTTTGGGTATTTACATCAATGTCTGACAAGAAATGCCGGGCTTATCTATAAGTATTTTATGTTTTTGGCCGAAGAGAGACAAAAAAACCATCACCCAGTTTATATTGGGCTGGGTATGACTGCAGAAACCCACGAATTAGCTATGAGGCCAACTACGTTTACTAATCCTATAGAAAACAAGAAGAAAAAGAAGAGGACTCAAACTAACGATATTGAGGTTCAAGGCCAGCAGCAGATGGGTGTCATGTGATTAAAGTCACCGACTTAGAGGTAATATATAACAACACAGTTACAATATACGTAACAATCAACTAAAATAGGCTAGATAAATACACGTGTAAAACAACTAGGTGTACTGGTGCATCGCTAATCGAGATCAAAACCTCTCGAGATCAAGCCTGCCCGCACAAATTATCATGTTTGACAGACCTGAAGGTATTGAAAAATGCCGGATTTGGATCGATGGATGTTTCGATTTCACCCATCATGGTATGTAGATGAACCCAATGTTATTGTGACGACTTATTTTCACCGTACTAACCTCAGGCCATGCCGGAGCTATGCTTCAAGCTAGACAATTGGGTAAAGAGCTTTATGTTGGAGTCCATTCAGATGAAGAGATTCTTCAAAATAAAGGACCAACTGTTATGAAATTAGATGAAAGAATGAGCTCGGTTAATGGCTGTAAGTGGTCTACTAAGGCCATTGCAAATGCACCATATGTCACTGACCCAGACTTTATGCATAAGTTTGATTGTAAGTACGTGGTGCATGGAGATGATATCACCACCGATGCTAATGGTGAAGATTGTTATAAGGTTGTTAAAGACCTTGGGATGTTTGTGGTTGTTAAAAGAACCCCTAATATTCTGACTACTGATCTTGTTGGACGGATGTTGTTGGCTAATAAGGCCCATCATTTACCTAGAATAACCTCTATGGACCAGGAATTGTTTACTGATAAAGACAATTTAGAAAGATTTGCTAAATATGCCACTGATGAAACAGGTCATAATGCTTATTCAGGTGTATATGTTTATATAGAAGGTGATAAAATTCATACTCTTATAGCACCAGGTAAAGAAGTTGCTAATAGCAAGAAGTTTGTGTATATCGATGGGGGATTTGATTTATTCCATCCAGGTCATATTGAGGTATTGAGGCTTGTTAAAGAATATGCTACTTCTATTGGAGCATTAGTGATGGTTGGACTTCATGATGATAAAGTTACTAATGAAAATAAGGAACTTAATTATCCAATTATGACTATTTTCGAAAGATCTCTTTGTGTTCTTCAATGTAGATACGTTGATTCTATTGTATTGGGAGCTCCATATATTCCAGATAAGAAATATTTAGCTTCTATGCCTGGAGAAATCGTTAATATTTTCCATGGACCAACTACAATTGATGAAGATATTTATGACTATGCCAAAGAATCGGGTCTTTTCAAAGAGATCCCATCACACAAGTATTCCCATATTAATACCAAATTTATCGTAGATAGAGTTTTAAGTAATCTTGAAGCGTATGAAGAGAGACAAAGAAAGAAGGGTTGGAAAGCAGAACACGAGAAGAAGCTTCAACAACAGGAGCAAGCTTAAATAAGCTCAAGAACAAGCACAAGCACAATCTTTATGTTGACTGTGACCGTTCTCGTCTACTTCATGCGTTCCAGAGCCACTATTTTTAGAGTATATGCATAGAATCATGCACAGATGCGTACACATTAACATCAATCGTATATTCTAAATCATTTGTCATTAGTTATCTCTAAACATTTGTTCGACATCTTTATTCTTTTGCTTAAGTTCAGCTTCATGCTCTTGGTGATTTGAATTTCTTCTCCCGCTTCTATTAAAAAGGTGGAAATCAGAATCTTCATCAGCTAATTCATCACCGGCTTTACCCCAGTTTCCCTTACCAGCACCACTCTTTTTAACTTTAGTTGGGTCAGAGTCGAAGTTCCCATTATGAGTGAACCATTTTGGTTCAGAAGCGGTTTCATGAACAGTCCATTTAGAAGTACGTGCCATATTTATTATAATTAATAGAATTGGAATTTAGTCCCCTATTTATAGTTTTTGTGGGGTGATAGAGATGTGGTTCGGTTGGGTCGTGTGCATTCCAACAAGTAATCGATAGAAATTTCGAATGGGGTGGTCGCATGACCTTAGTGGGGCCATGGTGTGGGCTTATCGGCGGGAGGCAGGGTACCGATGGTATGAATGTGGCGTAGGCCGTTGAGCCGAGATAGGGGTTAGTGGGGTGGTGGTATTGGGTTGATTTGGCGTGGCGGTGAAGGTGGTGGCAGTGGTAATGTTGAGGTTGGTGCAATACTTGTGGCACATTTATACAGTAGTATGACGCAATATATGATGCAATCGCTTTGCAATAGCGCTCTACAAATAAGCAATGGCTCTGTTTAGTTCAGTTGGTGTTTGAAGCAACATTAGCCGCTGAATGTTTACCAGACTGTGAATTATAATTCCGTCTCGCTTTCCGTACAGCAATTTTTTTGCAGCCAATGTTCTAATGCAGATTGCGTTTAACGTATCGGAATTGACTTAATCGGCAATAGTTTTTGCAGCAACTTTCATTCCTTTTGTTTATTATGTTTACATAAACGAATTATCCTGTAAGTATGTTGACAATTATGTACCCTGAACGCCAAATGCCATAAATCGTTTTGCCTAGATTTATGATATGGACCCCAGATAAGACATCGCTGCACTACCCACAATACCCAATCGTATTTCATATCTATATTAAATGTTTTAAATCTATATTAAATATTTTAACAATATATTGTATCTACTATGTTTATCTGCATGTATACATTCTTCACTAAACTTTTAAGACTCAATCTGCCCATCATTTCGTTGTGACTCATCTGGCAATTACTCAGCGTATAAATTGATTTTTCTTCCCCGACTCTGAAATATTCCCCAACATGTCCTTGGATTCTTCAAAACTAACTATTAATAAAACCACAAGTCCTAAGACAAAGCTTCCTAATGATAAATTGGTATTTGGTAAAAGCTTTACTGATCATATGTTGGAAATTGAGTGGACCAAAGAATCAGGTTGGAGCTCACCAGTTATAAATCCATACCATAATTTATCTCTTGATCCATCTTCAGTTGTGTTCCACTATGCATTTGAACTTTTCGAAGGATTAAAGGCTTATCGTGATAAAAATGGTGATGCAAGATTATTTAGAATTAATAAAAATATGGAAAGAATGTCAAAATCTGCTGAAGCTATAGATTTACCAGCATTTGATAAAGAAGAATTGGCCAAATTAATTGCTAAATTTGTTGAATTAGAGAAATCTTTTATTCCAGAAGGAAGCGGTTATTCATTATATATTAGACCAACAATGATTGGTACTACGCCCACTTTAGGTGTTTCTACCCCGGATAGGGCATTGATTTATGTTATTGCATCACCAGTAGGTCCTTTTTATAAGACTGGGTTTAAGCCTGTCTCTTTAGAAGCCACCGATTATGCTGTCAGAGCATGGCCTGGTGGATCTGGTGATAAGAAATTGGGTGCTAATTATGCACCTTGTGTTAGACATCAAAGAAAAGCTGCTGAAAGAGGCCATCAACAGAATTTATGGCTTTTTGGAGAAGAAGGATATGTTACTGAAGTTGGTGCTATGAATGTGTTCTTTGTATTTGAAACAGAAGATGGTAAAAAAGAGCTTGTAACTGCACCACTTGATGGTACTATTTTAGAAGGTGTTACTAGAGACTCTATCTTAGAATTATGTCGTGAAAGATTACCAAAAGACGAATGGGTTGTAAATGAAAGAAAGTTTACTATTCATGAAGTAAAGAAAGCCGCTGATAAAGGGAAATTGGTTGAAGCCTTTGGATCTGGTACTGCTGCTGTTATCAGTTCTATCAGTAATATCGAGTATAAAGGTGAAAACATAAAGGTACCAATTTCTTTAGGTACATCTGGTGAATTAACTAAACAGATATTAACGTGGGTAGAAGAAATCCAATATGGAGAAGTTGAATTTAAGAATTGGTCTCGTAATACTAAAGATTTTTAAGTCTATCGAATTATATATATATGCTGATATAATATGCAATCTCTATTATTTATTGAATCATAAGAATCATTTTACTTACTTTTTCTATACCGAATAACCTTATACTATTTACCACAGCCACTTTCTCTTTGGTATTCATCTTACTAAACGGGTACCAATAACGTAAATCACCAGTATATACATCAAATAAACATACTTGAAGTTTATCAATTTCGCTTTGCATATCCTTCAATTGGTGTAAAGGTATAAGACCCGGGACCATTTCAGGAATTTTCAGAATGGGAAGATTGATATCATTCTTTTCCTTTAAACTTTTAGCAAGAGTTGTTTCATTATATATCTTATCAGCAACATTGAATTTAAATGATTTCCCAGTTTTGTTTTGTAGAGCTTTCTTATCAATGGGGCGGTTGAACTTGATTGATGGTTCAATCAGTTCATCACCATCACCCATTGTAAATAGTTTACTCTGTTGAATTAATGGTTTTATATCTGAAAGAGGGAAATAAGCTTCATTACAAACATCTAATAACTCACCACCAAATTTACCTTTATAAACCATTTTTTCACAATCTTCTATATAGTAACCTAAATAATAATATTTAAGTTGTAATTTTTCAACCATTAAGATTTCTCGAAGTCCAGAAACTGTACCAAGAGAAAGATGGGCATAATCTGGATCCCAAATAAAGTAAATAGATGACACCCCAGATGGTAAAAAATCTAAAATCGATATAGCTATAAGTTTATCATCAAGATAATAACATTCATGAGTAGGACCCAATCTGATAGTGCTAGAGTTATCATTGGTACGCCATTTATTAAGAGATTCCCATTCTTCTTTTGTTCCTTCGATTTCTTTTTCAGAAAAGGGACTTTCACAAAGAAACCTAGAAAACTGCTCTTCGGTTATATCATTAGGATTGTCATTATGAACAGTTACCTGGTACTTTTTATAGAGTTGATATTTTTCTTTAGAGAATACAGAAGACTCAAATCGCGTACGGAACTTGGTGGATTTTAGTTCTTTTTCAATCAATGTAGATAAATCAAAGGGTTTGTTTCCTGAAGCATTGATGGGTTCTTCATCACTAATGGCTCTTATGAATCTATTGATAACTTTACGATGTTTCTTTTCCACCTTCAAATGATCGATATTTGTACGGATCGTATAATAACGACAACAATTTCTTAACATATCTGTCTTATAAAGGAAAGAACCAGATCTTCTGAACCCGCTATTGATAAAGCTATCGTAATCTGAACAGGACATGGACTCTACTTGGGCACCTATAGTTATAGATTGGACTTTAGATTCTTTCATACATTCTACAGATGTACATTGTTGCTTTTTGCCATGACAGTATCCACAATCTTTTCCTTCTATGTAAAATGGTGCTGTTGATATAAGCATGATTATATTGATGAGCTAGCGTGTAGTGGATTTATTAGATTTTGATTCTTATTTCTTGTTGTTGATATTCTAGTTACGTATTCCTTACTAGTTGTTTCTCCTTATTTATATAGTTAAGACTAACTACTAACAGCACGGTTTTTCTAACTCAATTGACACCTGTGCTAGCGTATATCTCGGATCTGATTAGAGCTCCAATAGTAATAATTGCGCGGTATCTGGCGAAATTTTTCAATCCTTATGAACTCCAGAATCCCTATCAAGCAAGAGATTAAAGAGGAAAATGACAACCCAGAGTTACTATCAGATCCAGAAGAATATTTGGAACAAGGAGAATCATTAGATCTTAATTTAAATGATGGGGACCAAAAAGTTTGGTTAGTTAAATTACCTAAATATCTTGCTGATAAATGGATGGAGAAAGATTTAATGGGTCAGAAATTAGGTACTGTAAAGATTAAAAATACCCCTGGTGCAAATAAGAAACTTCAAGTCAAGTTAGTTCTTGATAATACCAATAATAATGATGATATACCTAAAGAATATGATATTGCCATGTTAAATACTCAAGTTCGAAATTCTTATATATTTAGTGAAGAAAATTTAAAGAGATTTAAACCTGAAAGTATTCAAATGAGTTCAAATCGTCCACCTGAAGAAAGATCTGAAGAGGAATATGAATCTAAAAGAAAATATCCGAGGGATAGAGATGATGAACAAATTAAAACCATACCAAAGAAAACTGCATTATATGGGAAGATTTGTCATGATTGTCAAATTAGACCTGCTGTAACTGATAATAAGTATAAAGAATTCTTATTAAAACGTCAAAATATAACTAAAGAAAAATTAAGACCAAAAGTTGTTTTATTAGATGAAATTCCTGGTGTAGCTCATTCAAATGCTGGTCCAAATATTAGAGGTAAGAGTACTTCATTATTTCTTAAATCTACAATGCCAAAGAGTAAACATGAAGGTAGATCTGTTAGAATGCCTAAGAAGGATTTATTAGATTTATTATTCAGATTATTTGAAGAATATGAATATTGGTCAATTAAAGGTTTAAGAGAAAGAACTAAACAACCAGAATCATTTTTAAAAGAATGTTTAGAGTCGATTGCGAATTTAATCAAAAAGGGACCTTATACTTCAAAATATAATTTAAAACCAGAGTATAAGAAATTAAGAGATGCTGAAAGAGCTGCAAAAATTGGTATTAATGATGAAAAACCTCAAGATGATGACGAAGATGAAGATATGGAGGATGTAATTTAAATGTTTTGTTTATAGATTATTTCTTTATTATACATATTCTTTATAAAGTTTCAATCTTTAAGGTTGGTGGTAAGGTTTGTTGGACTTTTTTAGCTTTACCGGCATCGTTAACAACTAAAGTGTATTGGTATCTTGAACCTCTAACTTTGAATTTAGTTTGTTTGAATTTTTTACCGTTGGCGTTGATTTTCTTGTTAACTTTGATAACAGCAGATTGGACGTCGGATCTTCTAGCTAAGTCAACGAATTGTTTGATATCTTTAATTTCTCTCTGTCAAAAGTTAGTATAAAATTTAAACTCGATTATGGTCATCAGCAAAAACTCGGGGTAAAAGTATTTGATTTTGACACAGTGAAATCGATAGGTATATTAACGGTTATTTGTAACATTATATGAGTATAAATATACCATTCAATACCAATCTCCACTATTATCTCTACATACGGCCATCTTTGATAGTTGTATGAAAATTAATTTTCAGTGCGATGTGAAAATTATTTGAACTGTCTCGTCGCAGTCACCGCACTAGGGCTGGAGCCCTAGCCATTTTAAGTATAGTAATTATAAAAGTGATAAGTAAATACGAATATTGTTAATAATTCAAGTCTATTTTTATATTATTATCTATTAATCATCCTTATAATACATATATATACGTTTATTTTACATCTTTCTGTTTGGATTCACTGAATGTAATCAATCTTTTAATCCCTGTAATCCACCTTCTTGTCTTATCATCAATAATATTAGCACTACCAGTCTTGATCTTCAGATCAGAACTTCTAGCATGCATATGAACATCATCAAGTCCAATTGGCCATGCTACATTACCTACACTTAACTGAAGATAACTTTGATTGGCTTTATTATACTCTTTCTGTTGAATGTAATAACAGATGGTAGCCAAAGAAGTGATCATAGATGTATCTAGCGCAGATGTACGTAGCTTATACAAGAGAATTACAACGTCTACTTTTGTATCGTGTACCAATTGTTTTGCATTATCATCATCATTTTTTTCAGCTATCTCTGACCAAGTATTTAAGGTATCTTTAAGAAAAACCCTTATCTGGGTCTCGAGTTTATCTTTTAAATCGATCATGGTGATATCTTTTAATTCAAACTCTTTCAGTACATTTAACTCTTTTTGTTTTTGGTCTGAATATCGTTTGGCTCGAGCCTTCTTTGACTGCAAAATTTTCAACTTTTTAACCAATGCTAACTTTGATAATTGGTCATCATATTCACCAAATTCAGTCAATTGTTGCTTAAGTTCATCATCTGTAATAGAATTGATTAGTTTTAGTTGTTTCTCTGTATAATTGGTATTGACAGCCTTATCAGATGACAACTTTTCTGTATTCTGGGGTAAATTTTGGGTACCAATATCAGTATTCACCAAAGTATTTTCCTTCACTTTTTTTGTTTTCTCTATATCATCATTGTGTTTATGTTTCCTTTTCTTCTTTTTATTAATCTCTTTCAGTAATACCTTAGAAAAATTCATTTAAAAGTGGGGGCTAAATTGGGTAAGACCTTGAAAAATTTCATAAGCAAACCGCGAAATAAGAAAAACTTCTCAAGGATCCCACATTTTGATGTCCAGCAAACCAGAAATACCTGACGTTTCTGTTGATACAACGGCGATCACAGAGAAACCAAGTGGAAATGATGAATTAAGAGCCCAGTTCGGTACCACAGAAACCAAAACTAAACCTCAATCCTCCCCATTATTATCATCAACCCCACCAACAGTTTCAAAAGCTTTAATTAGATCTTATCCATATTTATTGATTGTTAATAAATTCCTTTCGATTATCACTTGGACAAATGATGATTATTGGATCAATGTAATTTTGATTTGTTCTTATCTGATGGTTGTGATGTATTTTGAACAATTAATTACATGGTTTGGACATTTAATTATAGTTGGATTAATTACTTTATATGCTTTACTTAACAATAAAATAATTGAAGAAGCTAATTTACATCCTACGTTAGATGAAGTGGTCCAAGCAATGACAAACTCGTGTATTAAAGCCGATAGATTATTAGATCCAATTATTTCCTTATCTTTAACTGGATATGATATTAAAAGATTACTTTTCACCACCGTATTTTTAACTCCAGGATATCTTATTATTACATTTTTAATTATTAAACCAAGAATAATTCTTCTTTTACTTGGGATTTTCCTTTTAACTTATCATTCATCTTATTCAAGAATTACCAGAAAAATGATTTGGAAATTGAAATTAGCAAGAGTTATCTTCTTTTATCTTACTGGTTTAGATTTTTCTAAGAAAAGAAATCATTCATTATTTGCAGCTGCATTTTCAAAAGTTCAAAATCCTCTTAGTAGTGAAGGTAATAGACCTGTTAGATTCACTTATGTTATTTATGAAAATCAAAGAAAGTGGTTAGGTATTGGATGGACTTCAAATTTACTCAGTTATGAAAGAACTCCATGGACTGATGAATTTCTTAATGAAAGTTCTGCAATTGATTCATTTAATTTACCAAACCCTGAAAATCATCAGCATTATACTTTTGGTCAAGAACAAAGTCTGCAATTATCAATGAATAATGCAAAATGGAGATGGGTTGATAAAACTTGGCGGTTAGATTTAACTAATGATGGTGCTATTACTTTACCATCGGGTAAAAGATCTAAAACAACTGCTAATCCATCATCTGATGAAGGATATATTTATTATGATAATGTATGGAAAAGACCTGCAACTGAAGATTCTTATAGTAAGTATACTAGAAGAAGAAGATGGATTCGTACTGCTGAATTGGTATTTGATGGTCAAGAAGAATCCATTGATGATGGTGATAGACTGAGAAAGAGTATACGGTTTGCCGAACCTGAGCCTGAAGTTGAACCTGAAGTTGCAACCATTAAATCTGGAGCTAGTGTAAATTTTGATGCCGACAATGTCGCAGACATTTCTACCTCGTCACCAAAATCGGGGTCTAATGTCGCCATGAGTCCATCTGCTTCAATTAAATCAAACCCTGGAGTTAATATTATTGATGAATTGAAAACTTCAGCAGAACCGGTCTTAACCGAAGATTTGGTTGAAGATATTAAACCTGATAAGGTTTTCACCGATGGTGAGATTCCTAAAACTTCCCCACCGGAAGATAAGAAAAACATATAAACATCGGGGACCCGATTTAAATTGTCTGATTCTGCAATATGCATCCGATTTAGTTAACTGATAATGCAAGTTTTTAGAAAATATTAAGGCACTTATCTAATGTATTAATCTACTGTGTCTAATTAATCTTAAGTAATGAGGTTAATTAATATTTACTCTCTTATCTATATTCATTAAATAAATTCAATTCTTTATATTTAATATACACTTTAGTTATAAGGTACTGGTAGCAAGCCAACGTTTTAGCCGGTTTCCCAGTCCGATACCAATTACGTCGTTAGCTTATGACACCATTTTTTTTCCTTATCGCATTAGGTAATATCGGAGGATCCCGAAGTGAGATTGGTCGTGGTTTCTTATCAATATCCTATAAATAGTGAGTAAATTCTACAGCAATCTTTAAATCAAAATGCAATCACAATTAATCAATTCAACTTACGGTAAAGCCAATGTCAAATTCTTAAAAGTTAAAAAAGATTCTTCCAATCCTAAAAAGCAAGAAGTTCTTGAAGCTAATGTCCAAGTATTATTAAGAGGTAATTTTGATATCTCATATACTAAAGCTGATAATTCTCCAATTGTTCCAACTGATACTGTTAAGAATACCATTTTAGTAGAAGCTAAAACTACTGATGTCTGGCCAATTGAAAGATTTGCTGCTCATTTGGCCAAACATTTCACAACCAAATACGACCATGTAAGTGGTATTGAAATTTCCATCATTCAAGATAGATGGACCAAATACGAAGTTAATAATAAATTACATGATCATTCTTTTAGACATGAAGGTCCTGAAACCAGAAGAACAGTATTAGACTATACTAAAACAACTGGAGATTTAAAAATTACTTCTAGTATTAAAGATTTAACTGTATTAAAATCAACTGGGTCCATGTTTTATGGTTATAATGTATGTGATTACACCACTCTTCAACCAACTAAAGATAGAATCTTATCAACAGATGTTGATGCCTCTTGGACTTTTGATTCCAAATTTATCAAGACTTTAGATGATGTTGCCAAATATGCTGATAAAGGGTTATTTGATTATTCCTATGATTCTGCTAGACAAGTAACTTTAGACTTATTTGCATTAGAAAACTCTGCTTCTGTGCAAGCCACAATGTATAACATGTCGCATAAGATTTTAGAAACAGTTAAAGAAATAAAGACTGTTACTTATCAATTACCTAATAAGCATTATATTTTATTTAACTTAGAGTGGAAAGGAATTAAAGGTAATGATGAATTATTTTACCCTGCATCAGATCCAAATGGCTTAATTAAATGTACTGTCGGTAGAAAGGTAGCTTCAAAGTTGTAGACTATTGTTGTTGTATATAACTTCTTTTATAAATGATGCATTTTCTAAATACACAGATTGTATTTTTCATCTCCAGGTTATCTCTTACAAAAGCTTGAGCCGCGCATCTCATCTCATTTGGTATAAGTGAAAAATTATGTCGAAGACTTGGAGTATAGCTGTGGCCACTGCTATTGCAACTGCTTGTGTGGTGGAAGGTGTTCATTATTGGTTAGATTCCAAGGATAGTACTAAGACTTTAAAAAAAGTCTTAAAAAATCCACAAACTGAATATCCTGAAGAATTAATTGAAGAACAGTTAGCTAGAAATTATGCATTTTTAGGAAAAGAAGGAATGAATAAGTTTAGAGCACAAAATATTGTTGTTGTAGGTGCTGGTGGTGTTGGTTCTTGGGTAGCCACCATGCTTGTAAGATCTGGTGTGGGTAAAATAAGAATTATTGATTTTGATCAAGTTTCTTTAAGTTCTCTTAATAGACATGCAGTAGCTAATTTAAAAGATGTTGGTACTCCAAAGGTTGAAGCTTTAAAGCAACATTTAAATCAAATAGCACCATGGGTTCAAATTGAAACTAGAAATCAATTATTCAATATTGAAAGTGCTGATGAATTATTATTAGGTGATGATTTTAATCCTACTTATATTGTGGATTGTATCGATAATATTGATACTAAAGTTGATTTGCTTGCATATTGTGTAAAGAAAAACATCCCAGTGGTATCCTCTGGAGGTGCTGCCTGTAAATCAGATCCTTCAAGGATTAATATTGGTGATATTAGTAAAACTGAAGAAGATCCATTAACAAGATCTGTTCGTATTAGATTGAAAAAGAAAGGTATTGTAACAAACATTCCAACAGTATTTTCTGCTGAAAAGCCTGATCCAAGAAAAGCACAATTACTTCCTTTATCTCCTGAAGAAATTGCAAAAGGTAAGGTTGAAGAATTAGCTGCTTTACAAAGATTCAGAGTTAGAATCTTACCTGTTTTAGGAACTATGCCTGGTATGTACGGATTAACTATTGCTACTTATGTCATCACTAGTGTATCTGGCTATCCTATTGAACCAATTGAAGGTAAAAATAGATACAAGATTTATGATGGTATTTTCCAAAGTCTTGCTGGCCAACAAACAAGAATTGGAAAATTAGATCAAAGAGTACCAATTGCTTTATCTGATGTTAGTTACATCTTGGAAGAAGTTTTCCATGGTAAATCTCCTATTTCAAACTATTCTACTAAATTAACTTTATCTAGATGGGATCCAACAAAAGAGATCAGTACTCAAAATCTTGTGGTAATGACTAAAGAAGAACAATCTAACCATGAAAAGAAAGTTCTTAATGGAGGAGAGAAATTAGAAGACGTTTATAGTAAAGATGTTTTAGAAAGAGTTGAAAAAAGATTTGAAGACGATAGATACTGGAGTCAATTTAGATAATAATACAGATGCATAGAAACAAATAAAAGTATATAATTGTAGACCAATAAATAGAAGAACACTTATATTAATTCTATGTAAATTTAGTGATTTCTGATGACATTCAAAACCCATGAGAATGACATTTTGTAGCAACCACCTTATTGAAAGAAGAGGTAACATAGAAGTGAAATAAATAAACCATGTAAATAGTAGATAAGCCTTCTGTGGTTACCAATAATACGATATTTGAGTTTGTACACATTAATGAACCAGTCCATATTTCAAATAAAAGAATACTAAATATGGCAGCCATAATCACTGAAGCTAAACCGAGTAAAATATATACTGCTATTACCATTTTTAAATCTATTAGATCTGGATTGTTGCCAAGTTTTAATATTTTTCTATTTCTTTGATACCTGATTTCTACATCATGAACAATTTGATTTTCAATATCAGGAACCATAATCCATGAATGATCACCATCAGACGACTCTCTCATACTTGGAAAGAAGTAAGAGTCGATGCTGTTAGAAAAAGCTTGATTTGCCATAGTATGCTAGCAAGTGATATATAGTGTATCGCAAATAGAAGAACAAGGTATTTCAAAATTCAAATGGTTGCAAAAAAAGATCATCATTTGGTCCTGTATATAATCTTCTACAACATACTAAACATTCAACTAAATAATTTTTATAATATTTTTCTAGTTATGAGTCTTTAGATGATAACCACGATATCCTTCAAATTAACTACCGGTTCCTCTCTTTAACTTCTAACAAATTCTTTAAAATTAAACTTAACCAATTGCAACCAAGAACATCATCGGGCCCAATCGAGTCACTGAAAAATTATCCTGCACGCGAAAAAATTAATCATGTTCAAGGTCAATAGATTGAATATAACACCATTGAATTCCATCAGAACTAGGTTCAAACCAAATATTCCAAGATGGATGATATCTAATGTATTCAAACAAACCAGATTCCAAAGTACAGCTACAAATGCAAGCGCAAAAAAGGCTAAACCTGGAGGTATAAAAGGATTAATGAAAGAGTATGGGTATTCAGCTTTAGGTGTTTATTTAGGAATTTCATTTATAGATTTACCTATTTGTTATGTTCTTGTACACTCTATGGGTAAAGAAGAAATTGAATATTATGAAAATAAAGCCAAACAAGCCTTAGGATTTGGAATGAGTGATGAAGATTTAAAGAGAAAACAAGAAATACTGAAACTTGAAGAACCTCAACCAGATGCTCCAAAAGAAGACTTACCACTTTGGAAAACTATTATTGAACAATTTTCATGGGCAGAATTTGCAATTGCCTATGGAATTCATAAGTCACTTATTTTTATTAGAATTCCAATTACTGCAGCCATTACCCCAGCAGTTGTTAAAGGATTACGTAGATGGGGGTTCAAGCTTGGTACTGATAAATTATCAACTTCAGCTGCTCATGCTAAAAATACCATTCAAGATATAACTGCCCTGAATCCAAAATTTGGTGTTAGAGCTGATAAAAGAAAGAAATGGTTCAACTTTTTCTTTTAATAATTCTACTGTTGAATTAGACGATAAAAATGTACATAGATATATATATGCTTCTATTTAAATTCCAAATAAATATTTACATCTCTCATAAACGTAAAATGAACAAGCAGCCATTGGTATTACTTTAATATAACCAATTGTAAGACCAACAAAATAACCTCTAAATCCATTTTCTTTAAAAATTAATTTAGCTGTATCTTTAAATGATAAAAATTGACCTTGATTGATGGCCCCTCCTACTTGCATTCTTCTCCTAATGACTTCAAAGGGATAAGCTGCAGTTTGTGAACACATACCAGCAATTCCCCCAGCAATTAATTGAGCATAAGCTTTTAAAGGAGCTCTTGAATCTCTTGAATTTGATTCTTTCTTTATGGTTTTTATTTGATTGGGTTTATCTACAGGTTTATTCCCAACAGTATAATTGTAAAGTAATTTTGATCTAAAAACATCATGAATTAAATCATGAATATAAAATGAAACTCCAGCATAAGGTATCATACCAAATATTGTAGGAGCAAAACCTCTATAAAAATTTGAAATAGCCAATATTGATGAAGGTAATTTCCTTCTCATAAATAATAACCAAGAAGGATCAGTTGACTTTTGAGGTGGACATTCATTAAATATTGTTAAAATTGTGGAAGAAAGTCTACCTCGATGATTTTTCATATATTTTTCATGATCATGAGTAACGTGGCTAAGATTTCGGGTTTCAAAAGCCATTCTAACTCTGACTAAATCCAATGGATAAGTAAAGAAAACACTTAAAAGACCTGATAATGAACCAGCCATAAATCTTCTAACTGCAGTTTCTTTTGAATCATTAGGAATAAGTAAAGAACGGATTTGTTCATAAGCTACAAACTTTATAGCAGCATAAGGAAATATTCTTAATAAAGTTACCAGATGACCTTGATAAAGTCCATAAACTCCATCATTAACCCAAATTATTTTACCAGCTTTAAAAAGTCCTGAAAAAGTATCTCTATATTTAAGGAAATCAGGATTTGAAGTTTGAAATAAGATTTTTATACGATCTAAAGGAGCAACTAAAGTTTTGGCAGCACTTCCAGCAAATCCACCCGAAATTCCAGATCTTATAACATAGTCAAACGATTGTTTGTCGATGATTTTCATTGGTTCAAACGGCGTTGATTGATCATTAACCGTTTCGGGAACCACTCGTGTATTTCGATTTATTATTGACGGCAACACTTGAGATGACATCACTGAAGTGTTTTCTATATTTTTGTCTCGCATAAACTTAAGGAGACTGAAGAGATGATGAGTTAAATGCTTGTGATGAAATATGGGGTCGCGAAAATTTTCAGTGACATAATATACATTAGATCCGAGGACTGTTACATAAGCTATAAACAAGGACATAATAAAGTTACAGATAGTCATATATGTGTAGATATTGTTTTGTGGATCATTTTTTACGAAGGTATAAGTAGTTTTGTGTGTGTGTAAGTATATAATTAATGAGTAAATAGCCGATGCCCTATTGGACCAACCCCGGAGGCTCGGACTTTACCCGCTAGCCAAGAGCTTCACCGTTAAGTCCAGCATACAATTTAGGCATCTACCCCACTTAAACATCACCCACATTTATCTACCGTTATCACCATCATTAATCTCACCCGTTAATCAGTCCTCGGTACCCACTCGTCCTATCTTTATGATAGTTACTTGGTGATCTTCCCCGGACTATTAACGGTGGTGTCTCTATACTAGATAATAATATAGGCTGTATTTGACTATCCTCATCTTCAATGATCCCAAGTAATTCTACATGAAGCGTATAATATCTACTATTAGCAGAGCTACTTTTCATTCTGATTGAAGAGGTGAATTGAATTCTTTCAAATCTAGCCACTCTAGCAATTGAATCACTTGGATAATTTTTCAATATAGATTCATCTTTCATGGTATCTAAATTGGTATTTCTATAATAATCTTGACGATCAAAATAAAATACCTTATTAAAAGTATCTAACTTATTACCATTACGTTTGTTAGAGGCTGCTTTAACGGTTTCATGATCTGGTAGATCTCCTGGTAAAGCAGGATAAATTGGAGGAGGAAATTGTGGACCTTTATCTCTTTTAGAAGTATGTTGAATCAAACTAATATTAACATCATCATCTGAACATTTAGCCACTAATCGAATTGCAAAATAACTAATTTCAACTTTATTTTCAACTCCAACTCCTCCAACACCAACACCATTCTTCAGTTTTTCAAATGTATAGAATTTATTTGATATAAATCTTTGAAAATCATATCCTTGTAAGCTAAATGATGCTACCAAGGTGAAATAATTCCGTTTATATCCAATCCAAGTACCTTGTTCTCCAACCTCAAATCCTCTATCAATACGAGCTTCAAGGATTGGGGTAGCATCCATATTGTTTCGTTTACAGTAAATATCTTGATGGTGTCTTGTTTCACTAAATTGAGGTCCAATTCTAAATAAGTCACTTGATCTTGGAGCTACTTTCCTATTGGTTGGTTCTAGAAGATCTTCTTCCTTAACATGAGCTAACATATCAAGGTGGTGATTAAGGTGATGAGGATTCACTTGATGAGCTAAATCTCCGGGGAAAGCTGCAACAGCTGTAGGATCATGGGTATGATGGTGGTGCAGCATTTGATGGGTAGGACCCATTTGATGGCTGGCTCCTAACTGGTGATTGGAATTCATCTGGTGGGCCTGGGAAATCTGATGGGCTTGTGATATTTGATGAGCTTGGGAGATTTGATGGGCTATTTGATGATGCGATGAATGTTGATGAGGTTGAAGGTGATGAGATTGGGGTTGTAAATGGGATTGAGCTTGTAAATAATGTTGTTGTAAATCTTGTGGAACTGAGTTTGCAGCGGCCACAACGGCTGCTGTAGTTTCATCGTCGGGTGAAATTAATTCATCATCTTGCATAGATATCATTTTGAGTAATTCTTGAGATTAGACTATTTCCGATTTTGTGTTATAAACAAAACGTATCACAAAGATGGTTTTGTGTTTTGGTGATGTTCGCGGCCGAAGTTGGACGCCCGGGATTATACCAATTAAAGTCGTGTATGTACTAGTAGTGTGTTTACCTATATATTGGGTATATAGGCTATTTGAATCTATAAGAGGATCAAGGACTATATTTGGGGTTTTGATAGTAGTGTAATGTTTTTATGATGTATACGAGCGTATAGTGATTTTTTGGTGATTTTTACGGTTTTTTTGCATAACTTTTACTATCTTTATAATATTTATATCAATTCTGCTAAATTGGCAGATACCAAATATATTATACATTTTATGAAATGCAATTAATTAAAAAATTAATATTATAATAATTAAATATAAATACAAATATAATACAAATATATACTTTTTTACCAATTTTACGATTTAATATATTTTTTATATATCTTAATACACCGAATCTTATCAAACTTAAGATAATATAAGTAATGAATCGATTAATAGCTTAATTTATGTTAATCAGAAATGATTTTAGACGCTTAAGAGACTTTAAATAATGAGACATTAACAGCATCCAATCGAATAATATAAATCTTTTAGGCCTACAATATTGCCCCCCACATCTGTCTACAATGTTGCATCTCACATCTGTCAATTTGAATAGAATTAATTTCCGTTCAAGATAACTCATGTTGAAATAAAATCATTATTTCACGTTCTTACAATAGAGGAAAGTTTTAAAATGAAATATTGTTTGGTTAAGTAAGTAATAGCATATAATAATGGTGTTTACTTAATCAATAAAGGTTGATATGGAAAAGAGCAACAATACTCTCTATATGAAAATAAAACGAAAAACAAAAGAAATCAGAATCATATAATTGCACTGAATTTTTGCGACATTTGACCTCAACCTTGACTTCAATCTTGACTTCTACCCTTATTACCAACTTAATTGTCACATTGTCACATTAGAGTAACACAAGTGTCACATGTGACACATGTGACACTCTGTTACTATTATTTGTAACAGAAAGCCTTTATGGCCAAGTTGGTAAGGCACCTCACTAGTACTGTATACAAGCAATGAGGAGATCGTCAGTTCGAATCTGGCTGAAGGCATCATATTTTTTTCGACTCTATTTCTATGGAGCGATAGGAATTACCCTTTTTTTTAATATAAACCAATACTGAAGTATTGAATACGCAATATCATGATATTTCTACATCATTTCAGCGCATTTAAATATAAAAAAAAGTAAAAAGAAGAAAATGATAGTCCGCGATAAGATGGAAGCTATAATTCCTATGTACCCGTACATAATTGACCTGATTGATAAACCTTGTGGATAATTGTAAAGCGGTTCAAAATCCATACCCACTGGTTGTTTCATGAGCCTTTGTTGTTACTGTTGTGGTTGTGTAAATTGCGATTGCATAAAAGGCTGTTTTGAGCAGGCTGTCGCACACCTTGAGCAGACTGTTGTATGCCTTGTACAGGTTATTGTTGATCCTGAATAGGTTTTTGTAAACCCTCAACAGGTTGTTCTTGATCCTGAACAATTGTTATTGAACAGTTTCATTTTATCCGGTTTATAGTCCACTAACAGCAGTTCCTACATATGAGCTCAAATTACTTTTTAAGATTATCGCGATATAAATATATCAATAACTGTATTTTTCTTACTTCAATCACCATGGTTAAACCTGTTGCAGATGTGTTTTCCATGGATATCCCTCGAGTAACATGCGTAGAACTCCCGCTAATAGTTAAAAATAATGATAAAGCCATTGAAATGTTAGGAGGTAAGGATAAAATCTCCCAAGTTATCAATAATCAAGTTAATGATGGACCTGAAAGTGGTAAAGTATTAGAGTTACGTCTTAGAAATGATAGATTTCACCATCCAATACAGTCGATTTCAAACTCACGAGAGAAGGTTTTATTAAAAGTTTCGATTCCTAAACTGAGTTTACCTCCAAATTATGAAAATTATTCTGTTAAAGATCTTTTACTGTTAAACCAAGATAAACAAACTAAACATCATATTCAACCAATTGGAATTATAAATAAAACGCATAGTTTCAAAGCAATGACAGATTTCCAAGTCAATACCAAGAATGATCAATTAGCTAATGATTTTACCACCAATCTTTTAGGTGCTAGTAATTATAATCAAATACATGAATTTTTTGAAAAAGATAACAGATTTGTACAAAATCTTGATTATAAAGATCCTTCAAATTATGATAATAAAGATCATAAACTACCACCCCCACCACTTTTTAGTTCAATTAAATATCCATTTGATTATCAATATGAAAAGAATTCAATTAGTATAACTGTAAAAGATCCTAAAACTGGTGATTTAAAAGTTGTAAGCAAAAGAGATACTGTCAAATTACATACTTTTGTCCTTGATTTTAAAACTGATGAAATTCCAAATGAACCTTCACCAGAACTTGTATCTAATTATGAAGAACTTTCTCATCAAGATTTAGTTCCTGATTCTTATACTTATGATATGGTTGAATGTATTAAATGGTTACATAAAATATTTGAAATTAAACCAATATGGTTAAGAAAACATTTAGAAAATGTGGCACCTTTTGAATTTAGAAGAGTTTTAAAACAATCTTTACCTTATGTATCTTATATTTTTAAAAATGGTCCTTGGAGATTTTGTAATGTAAAATTTGGTGTTGACCCTAAAAAATCACCAGATTATTGGGTTTATCAAAGTGAATATTTCAGAGTTTCTAATTTAAATTTTAGTAAATCAGTTAAGCAAGAACTTGATGACGATGATGAAAAAATCACTGTAAACTCATTAAAAGGTTCTACATTAAAAGTATCAAGTTCTCTTATATTTCAAGGTAATAAAATACCAGAAACAGTTACATTCCAAGTTGGTGATATACTAGACAAAGATATTTTAGAAGTAATTGAAATTCATCAACATGATAATACATTTATAAGAGATAAAATAGATTTTCAAGATGGTTGGATAAACAAACAGCCACTTGAAACTATAAGAAGATATATACGGTATAAGTTGAATCAATTGGTTAATGAAAAACCTATTGAAGAACATAAACTTGTCAAGATCAGAGGGACTAATTATGTATTTGAAGCTGCCAATGATAATGTGTTTGATCCTGAACTTAATGGTTCAGGGCAAGAAGATGAAGATGGGCCCTTATCACCAAACAATGATATGAACACTACAACAAATGGTTTAGATGAAGGTGATGATAATGATGATTTAATGGATGTAGATGAAGTGGAAGAAGGTGAAACGGTGAATAATGAATTTTTAAGAGAGCCTGAAACTGAAATCTTGAATAAAATCAAGAATTTCGATTCAACAGCAGCTTCTAAACTATCATCTATAAGTGAATTCATCAAGCAAGAATCATTAATGTAAAATAGGTGCAGACACTACTACCATTTGAGGATTTTAACCTCCAACAGTTCGCGGTCAAAGTAGGACACGTTAAGAGAAATGACAAAAGCTACAGAAGCATTATTAACAGTAACAGCGGTTACATCTGTCTACTTTTTAATATATTCCCAAATAATTCCAACCCCAGCAACTTTCTATAATGAAATTGTTCCATTATTACCATTCTGGGCCCTTGTAACTTTTGGTGCTTACTGTTTATCAGTTTTAGGTTTTAGAGTGTTAACTTTTAAAGATAAACCAGAGAAATATAAAGAATTATTAGTTCAAATCGATGAAGCCAAAGACTTCTACAAAACAAAAGGAATCGATTTAGATGAATAAGAACTTTAATGTACATGAATAAATATAAAAAGAATCGTGTCTAAATAATGCATTATGACTGATGTTTCCTCTTGGCTTTAATTTTCTTCTCTGCTTCGGCGAAAACTCTAATGGCAACAGGAACATTTTTCCAGGAATCCTCTTCTGGGGATTCTTTAGATTGATATTTTTGATCAAGAAATTCTTTTGGTATATGAGAATCATTAAGATATTTAACTGGAGGATCAAAATCATGAGGCCATACAAAATCTCCTCCAGCTTCGTTTACTTTCAATGCTGCTTCTTTCCGTTTATCATCCCATTCTTTAATATCATCTTTATATAACTCCCAAACACAATTTATACACCCACTCATACAACAATTATCAGGCTCTGGGGGTCTATCAGGAACCATTATTCCGGCGATGTTTTTGGGTTGACCTCTTGTTAAACGGCTTGAACTTTCTCTTTGATCTCCTCTTATTCTACCTCCAAAGATCTTTTCTATTCTCTTTTTGGGGTCTTCTTCTATGCTATAATTACCTTCAAAGGTAGTTTTGGTCATTTTTTTAAGCTGTTTTAATTCTTTGGCTTTCATCAATGATGCCTCGATCGGCTGTGTTGGTCTGGTAGGGGTTGCCAACACCAAATCATAGAACTTGTACTTGGTGAAAAGAGACCTTGAAGACTTCATGAGTGTGAGTCCGCGAATCTTCCAATGAGAACTGGAGCTTGCTACGGGTCATGAGGTGGGGGTTATAAGTTTGGGTGTTGTTTGTATAAAGTGTGATTAGGAGGACGTTATGCGGGCTTTAAATAGTGTATTTTATTAATTTTGGAGGTTAAACTGGTTATTACGGTACTAAAATCGTAGATATGGGAACTGAATGTGAAAATAATTCCGAGACTATTCACGTGATCCATCATGTGACAAACGTTAATTCTGTTGCAGAATTCTTTAGAGACTGACAATCTTTTGATTGATGATCCACGTTCGCCTAATTATCCAAGGCTTGGAAGAAAAATGCTCCAAGACTTCGACTGCCAATATTTCCAAGCTTTACTCATTTTCAAGCTTGTTTTAAACCTTCTGGCACTAACCATTCGAAGCTCGACTAATTATGAATCAACTCTAAAAAGAAATTATCCGCTTGGCTGCATGTATTTGCTTTTATATACCACGTTCAGTCAAGAAATGTGTCAAGAATTAATCCGGCAGTGCTTCTCAGTAAAGCTGGGATGACACCAATTAGGATCTCTGTGTTACAGTTAATAAACGTATTTAATTGTTCTATGTAAAATAGTCATCTCATCTTAAATAATTACTTTTTCATCGTATTTTCAATACGGCTATTAACGCCTTAACTTTATCTGCAAAGGGAAAGCAACACGATGATAAACGTGTAGAGGCTTATAAGGTAATTTTATTTACGGGCAGAGAAGTACTGGTCTCACGGCATTAGCCATTACCTATTAAAACGTGTATAGTTTATAGTTGCAGAAGAGTAAAATTCGCAGCCATTTGGTCTAAATTAAGAGACCATACGCCTAAAACACCACAAGACTCTTGGTCCAATTTACTAAACGTGGGTTCTCGTGAGATTCCTCCAACCATCTCTTGACAATAAATTACAATGGAGCGGTAAAACTTAAGTTTATTCGCCTTACATTGGCTGTTAAAAAGATATTTTATACCACATCGGGAAGTAATATGAAGTTAACCTACGACCTGCTTAATTAAGAGTTATCCCACGTGTAATAAAGATTCTCCACAAAATGTAAAATGGATTAAACTAATATGAAATTTAAGCCACCTAGAATCGTAAACCTATATAGATTAAAGAGGGATTATATGAGCTATTTTACAAGCTTGATATATATTATCAATAACAATAGTCTTAAGACAACTTCATGGACAAGATTAAACCCATTACAAGACGTTATCTGGCCCACGTGTGTCAAATTTTAAAATTAATGGTGCCAAGATCTTATACCAATTTCTTAGGTGCACGCGAGTTGAATGAAATAATTGCGTCTCGTATGAAACACCGTACCAAGTGGTACCAAGTTGCGCCAGGGGCTGGTGCTAAATGCTTTTTCGGGAACGGCCACTCCTGTACATAAACGGCTGCAAAAGATAGTTTTCTTAGGTTTTCTTGTTAATTAACAAGGCATTGCATCAGAAATCCTAACATGTGGATAATGACTGAAGGGTATATAATTCACTTTAATTCCCTTTAGAAATTTTTTTTTCATTAGATCAAATTTTAATTTTAAAACAATAATTAATAATGGCTTTACATCAATTTGATTATATCTTTGCGATTGCAATGATATTTGGGTTCTTAGATGCCTTTAATATCGGTGCTAATGATGTTGCCAATTCTTGGGCTTCTCCTGTTTCTTCAAGAGCCTTGAAATATTGGCAAGCTATGATCTTATCTGCAATTTGTGAATTGTTAGGTGCTGTTCTTGTTGGTTCAAGAGTTTCTGATACCATTAGAAATAAAATTATTGATATTTCACTTTTTGAAAGTGACCCAGCGGTTTTAATGTTGACTATGACTTGTGCTTTAGTTGGTTCTTCAACTTGGTTAACTATTGCAACCATGATTGGTATGCCAGTTTCTACTACCCATTCTATTGTTGGTGGTATTATTGGTTCTGGTATTGCTGCAAAAGGTGCTGAAAATGTTATTTGGGGTTGGGATGGTGTTGCCCAAATTATTGCTTCTTGGTTCATTGCCCCACTTATTGCTGGTGGTTTCGCCTCTATTATTTATTTAATTTCTAAATTCTCCGTTTTAGATATTAAATCTTTAGACAGATCAATTAAAAATGCCCTTTTATTGGTTCCAATTTTAGTGTTTGTTACTTTCTCCATTTTAACTATGTTAATCGTTTGGAAAGGTTCTCCAAGTTTGAACTTAGATGATTTATCAACTGGTGCTACTGTTGGTTCTATTTTCGGTGTTGGTGGTGTTGCATTTATTCTTTACATGACATTCTTCTACCCATTCTTCAGAAGAAAGATTCTTTACGATGACTGGACCTTAAACTACTTAGATATCTTACGTGGTCCAACCTTATACTTTAAATCAACTGATAACATTCCTCCAATGCCAGAAGGTCACAGATTAGTTGTTGATTATTATGAAGGTAAAAGACATGATGAACCAGCTCCAACTGATGTTATTGATGAAGAAGCTAAAGGTGAATCATCCGGTGCTTCATCTAACAAAGACGAAGAAATTAACCATGAAATCCGTAAAGTTGAAACCAATTCTACTGATCCAAACTTCTTAGGTGATTACTCTTTCAAAAATCAAAAACCAGCTGGAATGACTACCAAACAATACTGGGGTGCTCTTATTAAAAGAAAGAAGTTCGGTTTATTCTTATATAAATTTGTTATTCACGGTTGGATTCAAGATGTTATTAGTGGTCAAATTAATGAAAAAGATATGTTATCAGGAGATATTAAAAAATTACACGGAACTGCTAAATATTATGACAACAAAATTGAATTCTTATACTCATTATTACAAGGTATCACTTCCGGTACCATGTCATTTGCTCACGGTGCTAACGATATTTCTAATGCCACTGGTCCATTATCTGCTGTTTATCTTGTTTGGACTACCAATACTACTGGTGAAAAAGCTGATGTCCCAACCTGGATTTTAGGTTACGCTGGGGTTGCTTTAGTCTTCGGTATTTGGACTTTAGGTTATAAAATCATGAAGAATTTAGGTAATAAAATGATTTTACAATCACCATCAAGAGGTTTCGCTATTGAATTAGGTGCAGCAGTTACAACTGTGTTAGCCACTCAATTAGCTATTCCAGTTTCTACCACACAATCTGCCGTTGGTGCCATTGTTGCTGTTGGTTTATGTAACAAAGATGTCCGTTCTGTTAACTGGAGAATGGTTATCTGGTGTTACTCTGGTTGGATTTTAACCTTACCAATTGCTGGTCTTATTGCAGGTATACTTAACGGTATTATTCTTAACGCTCCTCATTATGGTGGTGTTTACGAAATGGCTTAAAGGGTTAATAGATTATGATAATAGATATTTATACGTCAATGTGTCTCTGGTTCGTTTGTCTCTTTAATTGCTTGTGGTTTTCTTAGCTGGCGTCTGACAATGTCGCTCCAGTCTCACCAAACCACATTTTACTCACAATCTCACAACTTTCGCATCAGCCATGTCCTTCGATGATAAGTTTGATGCTTCACTTGGATTACTCCGTAAATTGGATCCTAATCATATCAATGTTAACTTAAATGATTTATGCACCATAATCCAAAATCAAGGTGATGAAGAATTAACTCAAGAATTATTAAGTTCAGTAGATGTTCCTTTGAAAACCGTGGTCGATAAATCCAACAATAAACAATACTTGGCTTGTGATTATAACAGAGATGGTGATAGTTATAGATCTCCTTGGTCTAACAAATATTATAACGAAAATGATCCTGAGGCACCATTTCCCTCTTCTGATTTAAGAAAATTGGAGATTAAAGCCAATGAAAGTTTTGATATCTATAGAGATCTTTACTATGAAACCGGGATCTCATCGGTTTATTTATGGGATACTGAAGATGAGCCATTAACAAGTGGATTTGCAGGTGTTGTATTATTCAAAAAGGAAATTGAACAAGAAGGTAAATGGGACTCTATTCATGTATTTGAGGTAGAAAGTTCAGGTACCACCTACGATTATAAGCTAACTAGTTCAGTAATACTTGGATTAAAGAATGAAGGGATATCCGTCAGTGGGAATTTAACCAGACAATTTGACGTGAGTAAAAAATTCGATAATTCAAGTAATTTGGAAACATTTCATCTTATTAACTTGGGTCAATTAATTGAAAATTCAGAATATACTATTAGAAATTTATTACAAGAAGTTTATTTTGATAAATTAAAAGATATCATTTTAAAAGATTTAAGAAAAGTTGGTAATGACTTAACTAACGAATTATCTACTAAACAAAGTGAATTAATTAAAGGTTTACAACAATTATAAATATACACTTGGTCGCACTTTTTAAGGTTTTTTTCTCCAAAAGACATTGCTTTATCGTCGTAGTTTCAATTATATAAATGATTAAAACCAATTATTTTTATGATTGGATTACTGCTTTTGGTCTTGTTTTTTTCTATGTGGTCATAGGAAGAAATGTAGAACCTTTTAAACCAGAATTCTCTCCTTTAAATCTATCAATTAGCCATCCATATAGACCAGAGACGATTTCCATACCGTTATTAATCCTTTTATCGATTCTATTCCCATTAATTAGTATTATTTCTGCCAGTGTATATAAATATCGTAATGATCAAAATAAAACAAAGTTAATTGAAAAAAATGTTATAGGATTTTTATTATCATTAGCTGTAAATGGTGTACTTGTAGATTTCCTCAAGAAGAATATTGGTAATCCTAGACCTGATTTTTTAGATAGATGTGGTCCTACTGCTTCGGTAGCTAAAAGATTATTGACAATCGAAGATTGTAAAGCTCCTTATGGTCGAGATGTGTTGCTTGAAGGATTAAAATCCACACCTTCTGGTCATACTGCATTATCATTTGGTGGGTTGGTATACTTGCTGATGTTTTTAATATCTCATTTTAAAAAGAGACACATGTCCATTTATATTCAAATGGGTTGTCTTTTACCTGTTTTGTTAGCCACTTATATAGGATTAACTAGAGTTCAAGATTATCGTCACCATTTTACTGATGTAATAACCGGTGCGGCTTTAGGTTCAGGTATAAGTGTATGGATTTTCAATCATTTTAATGTTGAAGAACCTTCTCCGGTATTACCATTATAGATAGGTTATATGTATAGGAGTTGTATTCTTAGTATATAGGTTTATATTAATGGAGTCTAGAAATAATTGCATCATAAAAATTGGTGTTTCAGATTTTTGTTTCAGATCAGATTATGAAACCAAGTGAAAAATATATAAATAATTGATATTACTGTACTGTAATTTATGGATAAAACTATTCATTTGACTTTCACTAAAACTATGACTGCATACTCTGATTTTTTCCCTTTAGTAGCTGGAACTCCTTCTAGAGTTAGATTCGCTACTACGGCCACAACTACTAGTTCTACTGAAACTTCAAAATCCTTGATTACTTCAACTACAACCAGTGTTTCTAAAGAATTATCTACACACAAACTGGAAGGAAAAAAACACGAATCTACATCCATTGATGCTACTACTACTAAATCTACAAATCTGCATGCAAGTTCTACACCATCAGTTTTAAGTTCAGCTTTCGGTGTGAAACACAGTAATTCTTCCCAATTGGGTTTAGCAATTGGTATCCCTGCTGCAGTTTTAGTGGTTTTATTATTATCTTTAACTGCATGGTGGTTTGTTAAAAAAAATAAAAAAACCAATGAAGTTATTATTCCAATGAATAACGAATTTTACGATTATAAGAACAAACAACAGATGTCGGATTTTATGTCTAAAAATCCGTATACAAAGTCGAACAAAGATGAATCAACAAGTACTTTAGTTAATAAAAGAGTCTCTATAGTGCCCCCAAAACTAAGTAGTGTATTAAAGAGATTTAGTAGAAAGATCGATCAGGATATTTCTCCATTATATCTTAAACGATTTAATTTAAATAAACCAATGCCAATTCAAACACCAGAGGTATCAGGTTCGAGTCCAGGTTCCCATTCGGGCTTTAATTCTACTGTAAGCTCAAAATATAGTTACCCAATGGCAAATTATTCAACACCAAGTAGGAAACCTTATGATCATGAAAAGCCGTTACCTAAACTACCATCATTGATTAATTTAGAAAATGTAGTCGATGAGAGTTGTTTAGTTATTAGAAGTTACAATAGGCGTCGAGATGATGAGATTTCTATACGAGTTAATGATAGAGTAAAAGTTATCAAGAGATATAAAGATGATTGGTGTCTTGTTAAGAGTCTTAATATCAAAGAAACTGGAATGGTTCCGAAATCGTGTCTAGACATTTAAATTGTTTGTACTTAATACATATGTTACATTCAGTAGTATCTTGCTTTACTGGAATAAGGGTGCAGCGATTGGTGTCCACCCTGGGTTGGTGGCATTTGTCCTTGAGGTGGATGGCCTTGACCACCTTGTGGAGGATATCCTTGTTGTGGATAACCTTGGGGTTGAGGTTGAGATTGAGGTGGTTGAGGTTGTGGTTGATATTGGTATTGTTGTTGACCGTAATTTCTCATGTTTGGGGCTTGTTGTCTATTATAAGCTTGTGGAGCTGGTTGACCCATTGGTTGACCCATAGGTCTACCTTGAGGTTGTCTATAGTTAGAGTTGTGATTTACAGAAGGTGGAATACCTGCAGAAGGCGGAATACCAGCGTTGAATTGTCCAGGTGGTGGACGTCTCAGAGGTTGATGATGTCCATTTGATGGTTGGCCCATAGGTTGGCCCATAGGTTGAGGTTGGACTTGAGGTTGTCTACCCATTTGTGTTGGAATAGATTGAATTGGTTGTGGATTAGCTTGGTATCCAAATTTAGGTTGTTGTGGTTGTTGTCTAGATTGATGCTGTTGTTGATGCGGTGGTTGATTTTGTAATGGTGGTTGTTGTTGAGGTTGAGGGTAAGGGCTTGGATGATTATATGACTGTTGATTAAGTGGTTGAGGTTGAGATTGAGGTGGTGGTCCTCTATGTTGAGGTTGAGGTGAATAATCCTTTTGTTTAGGAGGAACTTGATAACCAGTCAAAGGTTGATCAACATGATCATTTTGAAATACTGGAAGTTGATTTTGAGAACTATTTGGTGAAGTAATATATTTTGGTTTATTGGCTTTAGATTCATGAGGTGGTACTGGAGGTGGTGACTCATCAGAATCAGAATAACCTTTAAAATCGTAAACTTTCTTACTAACTGGAGATACAGTTGCAGCAAAACTTTCATTAAATTCGTGATATTGAGTCATTGGAGATTGAACAGAAGAATATGAACTATTTCTGTTATTATAAGGAGGAACTAATAATTCATTATTATTCACACCAGAAGATGAAGAACCAATTGGTAACATACCAATTTGTCTTGAATCAACTTTTTCACTATTTGTAGATTCTTCGTCACTTTCTGCATCATCACTAAATAATTCATGATCATCTTTTGGATAAACATTTTCTGTTAAACTAATTTTACGAATATTATTTGGAAGTTCATCTTCAACTAATTGTTCATAAGATCCATTTAAGATTTGATTTCTATCCACATGAAATTGATCAGAAGGTGAATCAATAGATGAATATTTTTGATAAATATCAGCTAATTGAATAGATTTATGAGCATCTTTAGTTGCAGCAATAGATAAATTATTAACATTCTTTGAAGGATTATGAACAACTGAACTATCAGAAACATTACGCATATTTGGTTCTGGTTGTTTACCATATATTGGAGGTTGAATTCTTGTTGGAGAATTTTGATTACCCATTTGCATTTTATCATATGGTAAAGTAGAAGCAGATTTATTCATTTGTTCTTGTAATGGAGAATGAATAGTACCAGTTGGAAGTTTTGGTTGTTGATTTTGTTGAATATCAGGAGGTGATTTTCTAATTGATTTTTTAGGAGAATTACCAGATGGAGTTCTAAAATTAGAACTTTGAGGACTTAAAGGACTATTTAAAGAATTAAGGGCTCCAGCAACACCTCTAGAACTACCACAACCTTCATAACCTCTATCTATTTTAGATTTTAATATACCTTTAAGATTACTTGTCCAAGTTTTAACATCCCAAGTAAGAAAATCAGGCAGATTTATAAATCCATTTAAATCACTTACTTCTAAGAAATGAACATGAGGTAAAGTTGGTAAACCAAATAATAAAGAATCTGGATCACTTCTTTCAGCTTTTAATCTTTTAGGTCTACCATATAAACCAAAAGAATCTAATAAAGGTATTAAAAATCTAATTAAAGTATCAAAACCTGGAACTGAACTATGTTGTTCAGGCATTAAAAAAATTGAAGTATTTTTAAAATCATCAATTGATTTTTTGGAAATTTTAGTTGATAAACTTGGAGATTTAAAATTAATATAAGCTTCTAATTTTAACATAGTACTATGATCAATTAAAGCAGGACTTTGAGGATAAACTGCAGAAACTGAAGAAGCATTGGTTACAACAGCCATTAACTGTTTTTTCTTCTTTTGATCATTTTCATAAAATAAAATTCTACCCGGAATAAATTTATTTCTTTTATTTGTTGCTGGTTCAACAACTGCATAACATCTTTTCCAAGCCATTCCACTTCCATATCTAATACTAACCCAATCTTCATGATCAAATCTTTTTTCAGCCAAAATTGTTTTAATATCAGATAATCTTGAACCTCTAGCACTTAATAAAGCACCAGTATAAGCTTGTTGTAAAGACATATACTCAAAATTAGATAATCTTAAGGCCAAATACCAATTATTTAAATCATTTAAAGATTTAAATTGTATAATATACCGATTTTTTAAAGTTGTCGACACTATTATTACATTATCTAAATTTTGTTTTGCAGCAGGAAGAACTTTCATAGCATTATAAACTGAATCAGTAAAGTTTATATAATTTGGTTTAGCACTATTCTCTAATAAAGCAGCAGGGTTATGTTTAAATTCTGCCAAGTTAGCAGCATCCCAATAAGCCAATTGATTCCCAGTTAAAATCCCATAAACTTCTTTCCATTCTCTATCAGCAGGTTTCCCATCACCATTTAAATCATAATACAACATAAAAATCCCTTCATGATATCTTCTATGAGATTGGGAAGATAATAACGTTACTATTGGCACTAATTCGGGGGATAAATCACTATTATCATCTTTTTTTAGGTCTATATCTTCAGTATGAGATCCCGATGTGAATCTCTTTTTAACTGATTGCATTTTGATATAATTAGTGAAGGTATAAATGTATCTTTATCGTGGTTTGTTATTTATTTGTTTTCTCCGTTGGCTTCAAAAAAATATTTTAGACAAAAAAATAACCAGTGTGCGAATATTGATCTGAATATGGGGCACTTGAAAAATGATGACTGGTACCTAAAATAGAACGAGAGTAAAGGAGGGTGAAATTTTTATAAAAAGAAAAATGAATGTAAAACCCTTTAAAAGATAGGTAATATCAAATAGACGAATAGAAGGGACTATTTGAATATATATACTAAATAGGGTAGAGGCCGCTCGTAAGCTAATAAACTCATAATACAAACGTACACTAAAGAGGTTTATGTATTACCTAAATAGGTAATTCGATGAGATGGACATGTTTACTTGAAATCACTATTACGTATGTACGACGCCGTTGGACCCGCTTAAATTTAAGCTTTTAACTTGCATTTAATGAGTTATTGTTGTTGTTTTAATACTTTAATGATTTCTAATGCTTCTGTTAATTCTTTCTCGGCGGTGGTTAAATCTTCATAATTTAATGCTGAGATTGCAAATTTACTTAATTTTTGTGCTTTAGCAATCAGGTCTTGTTTATCAAGAATAGAGTTGATATTTTCTTTAGTAATATGAACTTTGGTATTTGATTCGGTTGCTTTAGTTGCTTTACCTGGGGGGCTGAATACTGTGGCCTTGTGCCCAGCATCTGAGGTGTTGTGCCCAGCCTTGGGCGCGGTGCTCGGTGCGGTCTTGGGTGCGGTCTTGGTACTGTTCTCGGCCCCCAGTCCGGATCCCAGTCCGGTGGGGTCTTCTGGCTTGAATACTTTGATTGATGAATTCTTATTTATGTTAGAGATATCATCATCGGGGAGGAATTTAGGGGCCCCAGGAAGTTTCAACTCACTATCATCTTCTGGTGAGATGTGTGGTGCCTGAGGAAGACTGAATGATTGGTCTTCGTCTTCATCAATGAATGTAGGTGGTGAAGCGGCTTTAGAGGGTATATCGCTCGGAGTACTGGGGAGAGTAAAGGCAGTGTTGACGGCCTGGGACTTTTCGGCAGTGTCCAAGGCTTTATTGGCGGTGTTGAGAGTTTCTTCGGCATTGCTGAGGGTTTCTTCGGCGTTGCTAAGAGTTTCTTTGGCGGTTAAAGGGACGTCCTCATCGCCAGTGCTAGCAACACTCTCATTGTTAACCTCATTGGCAGTGTCTTCATTATCAGCGTCCCCAACATTGTTGGCAGTGCCAAGATTGGTGGATTCTTCCAATTCTTGTAATTCTTTCTCCAAATCGTCGCCTTTAATCTCTACTTCATCTTTTAAGAGCTTACTCAAATTATACTTGATCATCTTGATTCTATCTTTATTCATCTTAATAAAATCCTCTGAATTTTGGGCTTTTCCACCGGTGAACTTGGCAAAATCGACTTCACCATCTTGAAAGAGGTTTAACAAGTCTAAAAAATTTAAACATGCTTTGAATTTGCTCACCAATTGAGGTTTATTAGTACCATCATAATTAGATAAATCTGTTAAGCAATTGTTGTAGATTTTCAACACAAACGAAAGAACGACACTTAAGGATAAGTTTTTATCATTTAAAACCTTTGAAATTGATTCGTCGTCTGATTTTTTGGTGGCTTCAGTCTGGTCTAAAAGGGTAATGGTGAACACTTCTACGTCCTTATCGAGGGCATGTAATTTATTATTCAAGATATGTTCGAGGACGTAAATCTTACAGTAGTAGCTGACGATGGGGTTGATTTCTTCTAGTTCGTTTGATCTGAGGACAAAGGGTACAATGGCTTTATTAGTCTTTAGGGCGTCTGGGATGTCAGGAATCATGGTGGGATAATGAATCTCTGGCCGCGGCTGGAGTAGGGCAGGGTGTGGTTGCGCGGTGGTGCGATGGTGCGATGGTTGCACGCGGGTACGGTTGCGCACGGGTACGCTGGTGCGGTGGTGGGATAACCCGGTGCCCGGCAAGCTGGTGTCTCTGGACCACACCTCTACCAACATTGGCCTCAAGATACAATAAATATATTCCTATATACACTAATGCAACTCCGGCATCCTCAAAACCTCCTTCTCTTCGTTCTTAGCATCTTCTTGCAACATCTTCAATATCTTGGAGTCTTTCCATCTGTCTGGTAATGGGGTAACATCATAGTTCTTAGTAGCCCAATAGTAAATATCCCAGTCTGGTTCGTCCAATAATTGATCATATTCTTTTAATTCCTCCATCGTGAAAGTGTTTAAATACTTTTTAGCAAATCTTGACAATAATAAATCACTTTCAAGTATACCTCTCTTTCTTGACTGATAAGTTAATCTGGCCCTAATAGTATCGATATCTTCTCCAGTTCTTTTGATAGGCAAAATCTTCATTCTATTTTCTTTATCGTAAATAGGATTCTGTGGTTTCCCATTATTCAACATCAATCTAATGTGTTGACTGAAACTTCTTTTCGGAATCTTATTACAAATCATTTCAGTGATTAAATTTTTCAAATCTTTTTTTTTGCTCTTACTTCGCACCACGTAAAAAGTTCAACAAATAGTCTAATTTTAGCACTGAAAAATGGGTAAAACGGTTTCAAAACTATCCAAAGACGACCTTAAATCGTTGAAACAAGCGACTTATTTCGATAAAAGAGAGCTTCAACAATGGTACAAAGGGTTTATAAGAGATTGTCCCACGGGGCAATTATCAGAAGACGAATTTATCAAAGTGTTTAAGCAATTTTTCCCATTTGGAGACCCTATTGATTATTGTCATTATTTATTCAAAGTATTTGACGATGATAAATCCAACTTTATAGATTTCAGGGAATTCATCATAGCATTATCAATAACTTCAAGAGGCTCATTAGAACAAAAAATAAATTGGAGTTTCAAGTTATACGATCAAGATAAACTGGGTAAATTAACTTATGATAATGTATTGATCATAGTCAATGCGGTTTATAAGATGATTGGATCGATGGTTTCATTGCCGGAAGATGAAAAGACCCCTGAAGCAAGAAGTCAGAAATTTTTCACTTTATTAAATAAGAATTATAAGCATGATACTATAGATATAGAAGAATTTAAACAATTGGTTAAATTAGATCCGGCAATAATGAATAGTATAAGTTCTTTTGATGGGTTAATATGAGATCAAGAGTGACACGAAGCTGTGCTTTTGTCGTCATTGGCTGTTGCCAAATTTTTACTAGTCCAGTGTCAATTAATTGGCACTTTAATGCATACAACATTATATTTACAACTACTCTACAAATTACTACTCTAGATAACTAATTGCTTTGACTTTCTACCGCTTCTAATAACCCATCTAATAATTCATCAACTTCATTAATATCAACTCCAGTACAAAAACTAACAACTTTTTTGAATTTAGATGTTAAATTATTATAATCTTTTAAAGAATCTAATTCTTTGGTTAAATTTTCATTAAGTTGTTTATAAGAATGAATTCTTGCCTTTAATATCACTGGATCAGGTAAATTATTAATAAATTCTTTATCATTAGATATATCATCTAAAGATTCATTATTAATTAATTTATTATATATAACATCAATTCTAAATGGTTCATCAGCATCAAATACTTGGTCTTCATTATCTTCATTATTAATTAAATCATCAGTTGGTAAATCTTGTTTTAAGGTTTCAAATTTTTCGGTTAAATTTGACATTTGTAATTTTAAATTATCTAATTCAATTAATTTTTCATTAATTTTTTTATTTATAAATTTATTATTCGCTGTTATTAATGTTGTATCATATAATTGTTTGTTTAAATCATTAATTTGTTGTTTTTTAGAATTTAAAATCGATTGAAATTCATTATTAGTATTACTTAATAAATCATTTATACTATCAAATAATTTCTTTGTTGGTGATTGAGTTTCTTCATCTTTTACTTTAACTTCTGCTTTTGGGATAATTTCTTCATTTTTTAAGAATTCTTCATTATTACCACTAATTTCAAGTTTCTTTTCAAGAAATTCAATATTGGTTTTAATTAATTCAACAAGGTAAATATCATCTTCATTAAAAAATTCATTTTTCATTCCTAATCGTTTAGAATTAATAATTTCTTTAACAATATCATAATCAATTGGTTTAACACCAGATTTATTAGAAATGTTAACATCAGCATTTAATTCGATTAACATTTCAATAAACCATTTACTTTCATGTTCAGCTGCCATATGTAAAACAGTATTTCCAAACTCTTCATCTTTTAAATTTATAATTGATGTTAAAAATTTTGAAAAAATTAATTGATTATTTTCATTTAATAAGTAATGTAAAATTTTAACAAAATAATATTTACAACTATCAAATTTTTTATCAATATTTGAAATTAAATAGTGTAAAAAACTCCATTTTTTGGTATTAATTAAATTAATATTTGGATATAACCAATTTGATAAAAGTTCATTAAAATTTCCCTTTTCCATTGAATTAGTAACTAAAATGGTTGAAACTAAAGGAGATTGGCCAGCCTTATTCCCTCTAATTGGAGAATTCAATCCTAAACTAATAAACCCTGAAACTAAATTAATTGAAGCTAATGTACTAGCAAAATGAAGAGCAGTTTTGCCTTCTTGATCTAAGGCAATATCAGTAAATTCAGAATTAATTAAATTCCCAAATATATTTTTCATGATTTTAATGGTCATATCTGAAGTTTCATTTTTTTTAAATACTTCACTAAATTTTAATTTAATTTCATTAATTGATTCTGGATCTTTTTCTTTAGTTGAAATTGGTGGTAAAATATATGGATAATTAGGATTTTTCAACAATTTTGTTGGTATTCCAATGGAAATTTCATCATCTTCTTCATCTGCTTTTCTTTTCTTAATATTTTCATCATCAGTATCACTCTCCTTTTCTTCATAATAACTTTTAGAATCTAATTTGGGTAATTCATCATAATCATGAACATCAATTAAAAATAACTTCTTAACAAATTGATAGATATCAAACTTATTGGAAATACTCACAGCCTTGTCAAACGAAATCCATATTCCATTCAACATTTTATTTGAAGAATTAGTTAAATTATTATTCTCTGGTGTATAACCATCAATATTACGGTATAAAGCATTATTTTCGACTTCATTTTTGATATATTTACCAATATCTTCTTCTTTAAAGATCCCCAAACCCACAGTGACATTTAAAAGTTGATTGACATTAACATAGGAATCTTGCACACGTCTTAAGACAACTATTTCATCTTGCTTGGATTGAAACTTGACATTTAATTGGATAACTTTTTCTCCACCGTAGACAGCCGAATTTATGGAGCTAGTCCAGGTTGTGTTGAGAAATGTATTTGCAAGTCGGTGGTTAATGGAGTTTGTGGTGGAATCTCCTATAGCAATGGGCGAGTCCATAATGATTTGTATGATATGTCCTCAAGTTCTCGATGAAAAAAACTCCAGGGTAAAATTTGTCAGACGTGTATCGCGGGGACGTGCGGGCACCGAAAAATATTATACTTCCGCATTGATAGGAATTTTCTCTGCAGAAGTCTTCGCATATAATGGACTATTCTGATAGAGTTAACTCTAAAAAGGGAGCCGGTGGTGTGGCAGATATCTCGGAATCGAATGTACATAGAAGAAAAAGAGTACAAGAGCTTTTAAGTAGTTCAATCCTAGACTTGGACAACGATCCATATGTATTTAAGAACCATTTGGGGCTTTTAGAGTGTAGATTATGTTTAACTACTCATGTTAGTGAGTCTTCATATATTTCTCATGTTGGTGGAAGAAAACATCAATTGAATTTAGAAAGAAGACGATTATTGGATGAAAAGTCCAATAAACCAATCAAATTGCCCGAAAATATCATCTCCATTAACAATGTAGCTAAGAAAACTTGGTCTAAGATTGGTAAACCAGAGTATAAAGTAACAAAAATACGAGATACTTCAACTTATCAATTAGGAATTCTTGTGAATGTTAAATATCCAAAATCCAAAGTAGAGCCATTCCATCGGTTCCAGAATTATTATGAACTTAATTCAAAGAACCAGGCCAGTGTGACAAAATATTTACATAATGACGATGCTAATAAATTTCAATATTTGGTGATATCTGCCGAACCGTATGAAAACATATGTATAATAGTTCCAAATGATGAGATCGATAATAGTTGGTATTATTGGGATAAAGATGTGGGTGAATATTACTTGCAGTTTCTTTATAAATGAGTGCATATAGATGAAAAATTTCGCAGCCATAGACCAACTGGGGTATAATGATTTATTAGTTTTTAATGTATATTAAATAGAACTTAATGTATAATATTGGGAGATGTTGGTTTAATACAAAGTCGACAAGAAGTCAAAAGAGTTTATGGAGCAGCCCCTTTCTTCTTTTACGGTACGTATATGGGGATAAGATCAAAAAATTCTCCAGTTCTATTACCCACCCAAAAATAGTTGGGCTTACACCCATATATTTGAAGTGCTGGAAAGTCTGAAATATTTATTACGGGGTCAGTCAAATATTCAAACCAATCAAGATAAACTGATTCCCTGAAATTTGATCCCAAAGCCCAGTTATTCAAAGGTTCTATTTCAATGTAAAACCTGCGTAATGAATTTGAAAAGTTTTGATAAATATATCTTAACGTTTTCTCACATGTATCATACATGAACGCTATTTCCTCCAATTGGTTTTGAGACACTAAATTAAAGTATTTCTTCAAATCTGTATATCTACTGTAAAACATGATTCTTAAGCATTTCAAGTTTGGTAATTTACCTTTGATTTGGTAACAATCATCAGAGATTGTTAATTGTTTTAGTTTTTGAAAATTAATAATTTCTTCAGTTAGTTGGAATCGATTCAGGCTATACCCCAAGAGGCTCAATTCCTCCAAATGTAGCTTCAAACCATTATCTTTAAGGAATTGAAGGTTATCTACTTGGGTGCTCAATGATTTCAAATGTTGCAAAGGAGCAAATCGAAAATTGGCTCTGAAAATTGATTCATCTATCATCAAGATTTTGTTAGGATGTTCACAAAGAACTTTATAAAATGTTGAAGAATTAGCTAATTTCGGATACCTTAGTGGTGGGTTTTCAATACCGCCATACCAAATTATTTTACATTTAAAACCTGACAATCTTTTAGCAACATCAGAATTGAAATGGCATCGATGAAGGTAAAGCTCTTGGATAATTTCTGGTTCAAATGTTCTATAGTTAATTAGCTCGACGAATTTGCTTTCAGAAATATTTAAACCAGTGAAAGTATGAAAATGAGATAAATATTCAGGATTTAAGCGGTACTCTCTATAAAAAATGTAACCATAGACATATATCCTTCTATATAACATTTGTTTAGCCAATTTATAATATCTCAAATTCAAAGTTGCTATTGTTAAAAGGGTCCTTTTATTTAGATATTTGAAAATTGAGTATAAAACTTCTGAAGGAATGTCCGATTCTCTATTCCTTTGAGTATTCCTTTGAGTATTGCTTCGAGTATTCCTTCGAGTATTAAATAGAAAATTAAATGGAAAGCTACATCCGGAATTATTACTGTTATTATTACGGTATACTAAAAATTTATCGTAGTTCACCATAGGCTCTTTTTAGAGATTTAAAAGATATTTATTGATTTAAATATTTTAGAGAATCAGCATATTAAATTTTGCAGCATAACTTTTCTGAACAAAATTTGCAGCCAACTTGATTTGCGGTCACAGCTCGAAAAAGAAAAAAAAAACAACAGGAACTGCCCTTTTAGTACAAAAGGAACTACACTAATCATTCATACATCATCATGATGTCACATCTACAAATCACTACCGTATATTCACATGGTACCATCATTCAAGTACCGATGAAAATTTCCGCGCAAAATCTATCCAGTCCCCAGATTATGACTGACAGCCAAGCAGAATTCCAACACTCATTCCTCGAAAGGTGTAAGCAATGTTGTACATTGGTTGATGATTTTATGAACGACAAGATAAAACCCACCAAAACCGACTATGAACAAGATCCCAAGTTAAGAGAAACCGTCAAAGAAAAAGTCATCAAAACTATCGAAGTTCTAAGTAAATGTCTCGAGAATCATTCACTTGAAGAAATAGCTATCAGTTATAATGGCGGGAAAGATTGTTTGGTGATGCTAGTACTATTGCTAGCTACCATACATAAGAAATATACATTAAGTCCTACAAAAAAATCATTACCATTGACATATAAATTAGATTCCATATATATTAATAGTGAATTACCGTTTAAAGAATTATCAGATTTTATAGACCAATCAACCAATTATTATAATTTAAATCCAATTAGTATCAAGAGTTCATTACGAGAAGGATTTGAACAATATCTTAAAACCAATCCACAAATTAAAACAATTATAGTAGGGATTCGATATTCAGATCCATATGGATCAAATTTAAAATATGAAGACCCAACCGATCATAATTGGCCCAAATTCCTTAGAATTCATCCGATACTTCATTGGAATTATATCGACATTTGGGATTTTATAATTGGATGTGATTTAGATTATTGTAAAATGTATGATTTGGGTTATACAAGTCTTGGGGGTGTTGATACAACCATACCAAATCCTTATTTAAAACTCGATACAAATGAGTATCTTCCAGCGTATAGACTTAAGGATGAGGATGCAGATAAGAAGGAAAGATTGGGTAGACTTAAAAAGGTTTAGCCACTTGTTTAAACGGTTAACCAATCGTTTAACCTCTTCCTTGGGGTGCTTTATTAGCATTTGCACTAGAAACTAAGACATTTTTAAAATATTCATTCGAAAGAGGTCCAACCCCAATCTCCCCCAAGGCTCTTTCGGCACTTGTATGACCTATCTGAGCAGTTTCAGGTTTACCTTGTTGCTTTAATTTTAAATTCTTTAATTTTAACAATAATTCAACCTCTTTACGGTTATTTTCATCGATCAAATTTTGTAAATATTGAATATATTCAACTGACTTGGTAAGAACTTGTCCCTTACTTGGCTTTCCATCTTTTGTACCCGAATTTCTAACGGCTAAATCCTCTTCATTTTCATTACCATTGATTACATTTTCTTGAAAAAATTGCTTGGGAACAAGGGTTAATAATTCTTGGATTCTATCGTTTATATTGTCTCTTCTCTTACGTTCATTTCCATCTTCATCATCGTCATCATTAGCATCATCTTTTTCCAGTTTAATAGGGGCAATTGAACCTCTTCTACTTTGAGGTTTGGAAATGCCACCATGTTGAGTATTATGAGAATTCCCAAGAGACTGAGATAATTGTCTTTTTATATCGAGAGAGTTGGATAAAATTTCATTACCTTCAGTTTTGATATTGATTGTTGGAATTGGAGAAGTCGATCTGCTTTCTTGAAAACCACTGCTTGTCATGGGGGATAAATAGTCTTTCAGCATGGGATTTATTGCGCGGGTTCAGACTGCAGCGACGGCCGGGACAGCGAGGTAGAGACAGAAAAAGAGACAGAAAAAGAGACAGAAAAGAGATAGAAAAAGAGACAGAAAAAGAGATAGAAAAGAGACAGAAAAGAGAGATGCTGGTGATTAACTATGTACATTTGCTGTGGAATACAGTTCCTTCTGTCCTCTATAGGGAATTTTAGTCGCTCTACAGACAGTTCTGTCTCTATACTTGCCTCAGTAGCTCTACCTCACTTGCCCAGTAGCTCTACCTCACCCTACAGCCTACCCGCTGAATGCTAAATCGTCCGAAAGCTCTCTAAGCCGTCTTTCTAACGCCTCTATTCTTCTATCATCTTCATACGACCAAATTGGTACATTACTAGCAATCACTTCAGACTTACCCATCTTAAGGTTGTAATAGTCAATGATAATCTGCTTCAAGATATTAAATGTTTGCACATTACCTTTAAACCCATTGGTCTCCATCTCATTTAAAAGCTTTTCAACAGCATATAAACTCGATTTCCCTTGGAAAATCCAAATCCCTTTAAGTAATTCATTAAAGGTGTCTTGGTTACAACACACCAAATAAAGGTCTAGGTTAGATTTGATGATATTAAATAAAGTTAACAATAATTGACCATCTTTGAATTTGTTGGTTATCAATGAAAGATGATGATTCACTAACATTGGAAGCGAAAGAACATTTAACAACGGCTCTTGAGGTTTTTCTGCTGATTGTTGTTGGATTTTGTCTATTAAAGTATCATATACTTCTTTATCTTCAGAGGTTCGTATGAAAAATTCATTTGCCAGAGTTTCCGATTCGTTTGCTTGTTTTAATTGTGTTCTTGTGTTTATCAACAACTTGTTAATAGAATCAACTATATCTACTTTGGTACTTAATTGTTCAATGTGATTTAATGATGGTAATAAGCTTTCTCTTAATTTGATATTAATTTCATCTTGAATACTCGACTTTTCTACTTGTTTAGAGGAGTAAAATGACTTCAAACTGTCGTAAACCTTATGTTGGTTATCATTACTTTTGTTTTGATAACTAGTTAAGATATCTTCAAATAAAAGTTTTTCTTGTTTAATGATTTCTTTACTGTTTTCATCAAAGGGTTGGAATTGCTCTTCATGATCGGAGGTATCATCCTGGAGGTTTAAAGATTCTAGAAGTTGAGTTATATCATCATGGGTATTCTCTGAGATGCTATTATTGGGATTTGAAGATGTTTTCAATAATGAGGTTATACCTAATGGATCTTCATCATTCTCCTGTGGTTTTAATTCTGGCTCGTATTTTTCTGATTCATTTAAAAGACTTGATAATCCTAAGGGATCTTTCTTAGTACTTTGGTACCTAACAAGTCTTGTAACGGGTATTCTCCTGCAATAACTTGTAAGCCTAAACATATGCGATGAGAATTTTACCGATGCAGAAATGGCTGCAAAAAAATTGCGAAATTATACTTAATTTATTATACTACAAAACTATTATACAGAATCGTTACCATTTATAACGGAATATAAACCTTCGAATTGGTTCAAACAGTTAACATGAAAGCCCTTATCTACAATCGAATTAAAATCATTATGATTAATTTTCCAACCCAATTTTGAACAAAGTAAACTAGCTACTTCATCACAATATCCTAATAATGAAACATCAAAACTAAGGTGTCGAATAGGGTCTTTATTAATGAGCACTTGAGGTATGGATTCAGGTACAACCCTAACAATATCGGCAACTGGTGCAACCTCCAATGAAGTCCCAATACTTATGATTAAATCACATTCGAGTAAATCATCATTGATAGAGTCATGGAATTGTGATGATAATTCTTCTCCAAAAAACGTTATATCGGGTTTAAATACACCATAAGACTCAATGAATGAATCTTCTTGTTTTTCTAGTTGTTTTCTCTTCTTAATACATTTAGGACAAAGACTTGGGGTTTTAGTTAAGATATCTTTCCTTATATGTTCTCCAGGTACTTGATACTTACAAGTGATACAAGTAGCAGTTGCAAATGATCCATGACACTGGATGATTTTATCTTTAGATATCCCAATATTAGCTTCCAAGTTATCGATATTTTGTGTATAATTTCTTAATAATTTACCTTTATCTTCTAAACATTTAATGAATGCATGTAATGGTGTATAAGAGTTTTCTGGCGGTAAAATCAAATGTGCAATCGAGTAGAATATAGAAGGATCTAATTTAAAGAAATCTAGATCAAATACTTCCTGGGGGTCACTTAGACCTAAATTAGTTAATTGAGAATAAAACCCTTTTGAAGATCTGAAATCGGGTATTCCTAAACTTGTAGATATCCCTGCTCCAGTTATAACCAAAATCTTATTACAATTTTCCAATTTTTCAAGTACGTGCTCAAATGAAAAGAAATCTTGGAGTCTATTTCTCAGTTTTAGTACTTTTCTAAACACAATCCCCAAAATTCTACCCAAATCATTGACATCTTTGGGATATAACTCATCGTCTATCATATCATCTCTTAATTTGTAACCAAGAATCTCAATGGCTTTTAAAATATCGGAGCTTTTGGCGGTATCTGGTAAATATGTTTGAATAAATTCGTTGGGGCCATGGGATTTCAAGAAATATCTGGCATTGTATACGATGGCCCGGTTGTTTTCGGAAGGACTGACGTTGGTGAGGATTTGGTCGTTAAGTTGTCTGATTATATGATCGTCTGTTTCGTATGTAGGGCTGCCAGACTCCGAGCTCAGGCCGGACAGGACATCTTCAAGGTTGAGTTCATCATTTTGTTCATCATTTTGTTCGTCATTTTGCTCTTGTTCAAGGTCTTGTGACTCATACGGGTCAGTTAATCCAATCGGATGCTCTGTGTTTGTTAATGATTCTTCTGTGGGGGCTATAGCATCAAGACTGGTGAAACTTTCATTGGGGATAGATGAGGCTGGTTCATCTTCTGACGATACCGCAAACGGAGTGACTGAAAGTTTAGGATATTTGGTAGGAGGCAAATTTCTTGGGAGTTCTGGTTTCCTCTTGATACTTGTTGAAGTGATAGACCCCGAGTCTGAGTCAGAATCTATCAATACTACTTCATTTGACATGGGTATCCAAGTGGTAGTTTTGCTGGTACCGCGCGTTGAACCATATTATTGAGCCCTGGACACGCTCCGGCGATGGGACGAGGTTGAGCAGACGGGACGAGGTTGGGCTCAGGGGCACGACATTGGGCAGGGAGGACGAGATTGGGGGGAAAGTTGTAGGTAAATGAGAGATAAGAGATGGCATATGTATATTATAGGAAACGAAACCCGGGGTTGTGGTACGTTCAAACGGTTCAAGTCCGACATCCACGGACCAATTGGAACGGTACAGGACGTGGCCGCAGGACGTGGCCGCAGGACGTGGCCGCAAGACGTGGCCCAATTGATTGCACTGCCCTTCCAGCGCCGTACCCGCCCAAGATCTGGCACAACAGTCCACAATTTATGCCACCAAAAAGCGCCAATTATCGTCGCCACAATACCAATCTTAATCCAAACCATATCAATTACTAAAACCTTCTCTTATACGCCTCTTTAGTCAACTATTCTCTACCATCCTGTGACTGTTCTCTGAGACCATTTCAGTACCTTTTTTTTCATGCCTGCACACAAGTGGAGGACGCATTATAAGACTCGACAAATCCTCAACGAAAATTAATATTAACACTTCCAAATCATGCTCGATTCAGTTGAGTTTATTAAAACTCCTAAACAAAAGGAGCAACCTCCAATCCATGAAAAGTTTGGACTTCCAACCACTTCAAGTCCAACTATTTATAATCCTCAATTACCAGTTGATGGTCCAGGGGGTAAACATTTTTCAAACATATTACTTATTAGTTTGTTAATTGGAATCCCATACTTTATCACCAGAAAAATTGGTTTAGGATTTAAAACTTGGTTATTCTTTGCTATTTTATTAGCAATTCCAATTTTAATGACATTTTGGACTATTATGTCAACTTATTCACCAAGATTGAATGAAAAAGTCAAATTACCAAATAGACCAATAAGTGATTACCTTGAATTCCACACTGAAGAATTAACTGAAAAATATATCAAATCCAATGATGGTAAAGGTACCAAGATTCCAATGGAAACTTTCCATGAATTATATTTTGCTGGTAAAGTTAGTTTTAAAGGAGACTGTTTAGACGTGTTAGAATTTAGACATGATTGGTGTAACTTTAGATTCACCTTATCATTATATAGATATTTCCTTTTAGGAATGATTCCTGAAGTTATTTTACATTCTAAATCTCAAGATGAAGAACAAGTTAGAGATCATTACGACAGAGGTGATGATTTTTACACCTGGTTTTTAGGACCAAGAATGATTTATACTTCTGGTGTAGTTAGTGATATTACCAAGGAAGAAACCTTAGAAGAATTACAAGATAATAAATTAAAGATTGTTGCTGAAAAAATCCAATTAAAGAAAGGTGAAAACGTTCTTGATTTAGGATGTGGATGGGGAACTTGGGCTACTTATGCTTCAAGTCAATATGGTGCTCAAGTTACTGGTATTACTTTAGGTAAAAATCAAACCAAATGGGGTAATAGTTTATTAAAACAATATGGTGTTGATTCTGAACAAAGTAAAATTGTATGTTGTGATTACAGAGATTCTCCCGAATCTAAAAAATCTAGTGGTAAATATGATAAAATCACTTGTTTAGAAATGGCTGAACATGTTGGTATTAGAAGATTTAAAGCTTTCTTACAACAAGTTCATGATGCTTTAGAAGATGATGGTCTCTTTTTCTTACAATATGCTGGATTAAGAAAATTTTGGCAATACGAAGATTTTACTTGGGGATTATTTATGAACAAATATATTTTCCCTGGTGCTGATGCTTCCACTCCATTATCATTTGTTGTTACCACTTTAGAATCTGTTGGATTTGAAGTTGTTTCTGTTGATAATATTGGAGTTCATTATTCTGCAACTTTATGGAGATGGTACAGAAATTGGATTGGTAACAAATCTAAAGTATTAGAAAAATATGGTATTAGATGGTTTAGAATTTGGGAATACTTTTTAGCATTTTCAGTTATTAGTGCAAGACAAGGTTCAGCTACTTGTTATCAATTTGTATTAAGAAAGAATTTGAATTCTTATCATAGAGTTGATTATATTCCACAACAAGAGGGTCTTTTAGGTCCAATTAGAAAGGGAACTAAATGGGCTAATTAAATTTAGTATTATTAGTAGTTTATAGCAATGAAAATAATTCTAATCGCCGATAACTATTATCTTTAGTCCGGGGTAACAAAATGACTCTATCATGACTCTATTTAAGACTCTTGAAACATTGTTGGTGGACTTAAGACTCCTCGGTGAGCCGTCTTCCTTTATCGGCCACTTCCGAAAGCCCGAACAATTTGAGTCGCGATAACCACCCGCTCCAAAGGATCATTTGAATTTTTTGGCAATTAAAGCTTACGATTACCGTAATTAATGGTTAATAATATCTAATTTTATATCTAATTTATTATAATAATCTATAATTTATATATATAATTTTTTGGTATAGTCTATCCACTTATCTTCTCTAATTAATTGGGCGTTAAAATGACTCTCGCAACATGTGAAAAAATGACTCTCTCTCGGATCCTCACTTTTCCTGGGGTACTGAACCAAAGTGAAAAAAACTATAAATTAGATTGCTTTCCCCAGTGATTTTTTTTTCAAAAATTAACTAACTTTAAATATGTCATCTCCATTCCCAAAAACAATTGATAAAGTTAAAGGTGTTGAAATTTTAGCACCAATTCCTGATAATGCTAAACATATCTTCAATATTGAAGCTTTAGGTTTATTGGCTACTTTACATAGAAATTTTAATCCAAGAAGATTAGAATTATTAGCTAACAGAAAAATCCAACAACAAAAAAGAGATGCCGGTGAATTACCAGATTTCTTACCAGAAACTGAACATATTAGAAACGATCCAACTTGGACTGGTCCTCCATTAGCTAGAGGATTAGAAGACAGAAGAGTTGAAATTACCGGTCCAACCGATAGAAAAATGGTTATTAATGCTTTAAACTCTGGAGTTGCAACTTATATGGCCGATTTTGAAGATTCTTTAACTCCAGCTTGGGCTAATTTAGTTGATGGTCAAGTTAATTTATATGATGGTGTTAGAAGAAATTTAACTTTTAAAAGTGGTTCTAAAGAATATAAATTAAATTTAGAACCTGGTAGACATATTCCAACTTTAATTGTTAGACCAAGAGGTTGGCATTTAACTGAAAAACATGTTTTAGTTGATGGTGAACCAGTTAGTGGTGGTATTTTTGATTTTGCTTTATATTTTTACAATAATGCCGCTGAAACTATTAAACAAGGATTTGGTCCTTACTTTTATTTACCAAAAATGGAACATCATTTGGAAGCTAAATTATGGAATGATATCTTTTGTCATGCTCAAGATTATATTGGAATTCCAAGAGGTACCATTAGAGGTTCTGTTTTAATTGAAACTTTACCAGCCGCATTTCAAATGGATGAAATTATTTATCAATTAAGACAACATATTGGTGGTTTAAATTGTGGTAGATGGGATTATATCTTTTCATATATTAAATCTTTAAGAAATCATAAAGAATTTATTTTACCAGATAGATCTCAAGTTACTATGGCTGCACCATTTATGAGTTCTTATGTTAAATTATTAGTTCATACTTGTCATAAGAGACAAGTTCATGCTTTAGGAGGAATGGCTGCTCAAATTCCAATTAAAGATGATGAAGCAAGAAATAAAGCTGCTTTAGAAAATGTTGCTAAAGATAAATTAAGAGAAGTTCAAGCTGGTTGTGATTCTTGTTGGGTTGCTCATCCTGCTTTAGTTCCAGTTGTATTGAAAGTTTTCAATGAACATATGAAGGGTCCAAATCAAATTAATGTACCACCAAAAACTCCTTATAAACCAGTTACTGCTAGAGATTTATTAAGTCCTTATGTTCCTGGTGCTAAAGTTACTGAACAAGGTATTAGAACTAATATTATTATTGGTTTATCATATATTGAAGCTTGGTTAAGAAATGTTGGTTGTGTTCCAATTAATTATTTAATGGAAGATGCTGCCACTGCTGAAGTTTCAAGAACTCAATTATGGCAATGGGTTACTCATGGTGTTTCAACTGATAAAGGTGTAACTATTACTAAAGAATATGTTGGTAAATTATTAGATGAAGAATTTGCAAAATTAGAAAAAGCTGCTAAACCAGGTAATAAATTCAAACAAGCTTTGAGTTATTTCAGACCTGAATCATTAGCTGAAAAATATTCTGATTTTGTTACTACTTTAATCTATGATGATGTTACTACTATTGGTAGACCAGTTTCTGCTGAAAAATTATGATTTATGTAGTGTTTAAACTGAGTTTAAATATATAAGTATTTATATTTTGCCAGCAAAATGTCGCATATTACTCTAGACGGCTCTTGCGACATCGCTTAGGGGGGTCGATTTTGGTGTTCCAGTTAAGTGGTGGTGGTTATGGATATGGGGGATTCCTTATAGGGACTTTAAACATCTATATAGAGAGTTTCAAGGTTTTAGAGAGATTCTACGTGTACTTACAATGGTATTACTACCGCAAATGTCGCACTCTTGAAAGGCTTATTCGTATTATCCATATCATCCGCTGGAACTTCATATCCTCCGCCAACAACAATTCATTTATAGAAACCAACTCATACTCGTCTGCAATTACAAAGCCTCTAATTACACACTCCCATGCCTCGTGTAGTCCCGTGGCACCGCTCATAATACTCTACCCGTCTAAGCATTCCACCCTCAGCCGAACGCTCAGCACAACGCTCAGCGCAACCCTTAGTCCAATCCCGCCCGCCTTCCCGGCACTGGCCCGGCACACCGCAAATCAGGAAATATAAGGCTCCAAAAATATTCGCGTCGTTGTCAGTGTCCATGAATAACAGGCAGATCAGATTGCTTGGGTTATCCGGGCTTGCTATTTTTCTTATATTCATTCTATACCAGTCCAGTAACCTGTTTGATTCAGTTGACTTTGATAATTCAAATAACAGAATCATAGATTCGGATAATGCCGCTAAATTAGATGAAGCCATTAATAATGAAATTTCAAAATTAAATCAAGAGTCCATCGACAGTGAAGATAAACCGGCTGAAGTTAAAGTTGATGAAACCGAAATCGAAAGTTTGGAAGCGGAGTTCGATCCTGTCAAAGAGTTGATTCAAATCAGATCCTTATCACCAATGATTGTTTTCTCCAAGACCTACTGTCCATACTCTAAGAGATTAAAGAAATTATTAGCAGACCATTATGAAATCACTCCTCAATTTAATATTGTTGAATTAGATAAACACGAGCATGGTACTCTATTACAAGACCATTTGGGTAAGATCAGTGGTAGAAGAACCGTACCAAATGTTTTAATTGGAACCTCGAGTGAAAGTAGAGGAGGATGTGATGAGTTTTTGAATTTACATGAATCGGGTAAGTTAGCTAACTTATTAAATGAGTGGGGAGAGAAGAAGCTTTCGGTTAAGAAAATCGAAACACCATCGAATATATAGGGAGATCTAAATGGGTTTGTAGGAGGCATATAGGGTGAAGTACCGGAAGCACCAGAAGCACCATATAGGGAGATCTACATGTAAATGGTTACTTGTAAATGGTTTAAGAGCAATATAGGGCGAAGCACCAGTACGGTGGGGTATTTTAAACATATACGTTGAGATAGTCTAAATATATACGTTCAGATATTCTGTTTCGCTTTCGTAGATACTAATACATTTTAGAGACTCACTTCAGAGACTCACTTCATAGAGAAACCTTACATAAATATTTGACTAATGTAACATTAAATACTATTTATTTAATTAAAATTTGGTGAATTGTTTAGATTTACTGTTAGTAGCAGCGATTTTTAAAACGTTGAATCTAACGGTTTTGGAAATTGGTCTACATTGACCAACAGTAACGATATCACCTTCTTGAACTCTGAAAGCTGGAGAAACGTGAGCAGCAACATTCTTGTGTCTTTTTTCGTATCTGTTATATTTTGGAATGTAGTGTAAGTAATCTCTTCTGATGATGATGGTTCTTTGCATTTTAGTTGAAACAACAGTACCAGTTAAAATTTTACCTCTGATAGAAACAGTACCAACGAATGGACATTTCTTGTCAATGTAAGTACCTTCAATGGCGGCTTTTGGAGTTTTGAATCCTAAACCGACGTCTTTGTACCATCTTTTGGTTTTAGCGTTGGCTTTAGCCTTTGGGTTGGTGAAGATGTGTGGTTGCTAGAAATTGTTAGTAAAGAGTCGTGGTAAGTTTCCATTAAACATCTGATGTTGCTATTAATGCTAGGACTATTGAATAGGAGATCATTTGAACTTATAAATCATAATTTCATAAGGATTATTCGAGGATTCTTTACATTTTCAATATCGATTAATTCTCTGGAGAATTCTTCAGGTTGAACAAAACTTTAAAGGATATTCAAGTATTCATTTATATAGTAAACATGTAGATGTAATGACGATTCTAAAGCTATACAAACCTTTTGGAAAGCGTTTTCAGATTGAACAGTTAATTCGGTTGCCATATTCTGATATATGAAAAGTGAAAAAAATTCTTACTGAAAAATTTTCTTTAACGTGCGAATGGAATGTGTGCAGGAACTTTTTCAATCAAAAGACTGAAAAATTAATCGCGAGTCGTGTGGCTAACAGTGAGAGGGCACAAACCCTAATCCCATTTTGACTGCGGGACAACCAAGCGATGCGAAATTTCACCTTGTTTCAGGTGATTCTACCCTTGCAATCAGAGACGTACACAGACTTCCGCATACGGCAGTCAAGCCCCGAAGAACCTAGAGGACCCGTTTAAAATTCCAAGCAAGCTCGCGCACTAGGTTATAGTATTACCACAATACAAAGCAATATTAATCGGCTTCTAATCTGAATACATTCATAATCCTTCGTTTTTTTTGATACACCAAATACCACAAATTCCTCATATTTACTTAAAACCAATCAGAAAAACATCAAAATCGTCCCTTTTTATCATCCCATTAAAAACACATATAAGTTAATAGTAGTAGTTTCTCAATGAATTACCGTAAAACATCAGACTTTTTGAATCCAAATGACGTTTCGTTCCATACAACTAGAACGATTTCATCTTCATCGATGATGTCGACTCCAAGTAATAATATAAGGAAGGTTCAGAATGCGGTTGATGAAGATAAAAAGCTTCGACAATCCACTAATATCATTTCAAAATCTAAGAATAATCATAATATTAAACCCAAAAAGTCAACAAATGTCAACTTGGTTAAAAATAAATTACTAAATTTACAGAAATCTTCCAAATTTTTCACCAATAAACGAGTTTCAAATGAAGAATTTGAAGATGAAAAGAAATCTAAAGGGTTTATACTAAGAAGACCTATTAATATGAACTCTTATGATTATTCGGTGTTTGCTAAGTTTTCCAATGAACCTAATAGTTCTATACCTCCAATAATTAAAGAATCTCAAATTAAAGCTTGGGAATCGGCTGAAAAAATTAGTAATAACTTAATATTTGATAATGATAGTGATTTATCAGATGATGAAGAAATCATCGAGGGAGAAACAAACGAAGAAATTAAACAAGATGAAGAAAATTTAAAGTATTTTAAAGATTTTGAAGAATTTAATCTAATTAAATCCATCCCCGGGTTTACAAAAGGTGAATTAGATATTATAGTTAACAGATTCAAAAATCAACAATTTTTACCAAAACAAGAAGTTTTCAATCCCAAATTATTGGAAGATGAAGAACGAAAGATTTTATGGAAATTTAGACAATCTCAACATTTAAATCAAGAGAAAGATTTTAACCAATATCTGACATTAAATTCTAAAAGAAAGCTACAAATTATTCAAAAGAAAGAGCTTCTTCATAAGATATTTGGGTATAATAACACCCTAAATCAAGAGTATATCACCAACAACACATCTTATAGTTCACTAGATAATGTAATGAATACCCAAAAATCATTTCATGAAGATCGGGAAGAAATGAACCAAATTTTAGATGAAGATAAAGAATTTTTTGTTAATCTTGAAGAGACAAAAATCAATTTAAAGAATTTTAAGAATAATTTACTTGAAGAATCAGTTAAAAAAAGAGTTAATAAAATAAATTGTAATAGCAGTTTCCAAAATGATTTTGATTATGAGAAATTTCAAGGTTTAATTGCTGCAAAATTAGATGAAATTTATGATGGTAAAGAAGATAGTGATAATGAAGAATTATGTAATTTTAGTACTGGATATTTAAGGAAATGTCTTCGGGATAATTAACTATATACGATAAGTAATGATGAATGTATTATTAATGTAACTTTAATATAATTGGCCAATGTCACAAGTGTGGTTCCATTCAAAGCCATTTGATTCCTGCGCAACCGATCGCGCGAATTGTCAATGCTTAATAATTCATCAGTATTTAATACTTTAAATAGATTAGCAATTTTAAAGAGACAATTAAGTATGGCACCAATTCAAATTCCAAAAAATTACGATTATTTAGTTATTGGTGGTGGATCCGGTGGGGTTGCATCTGCAAGAAGAGCCGCATCTTACGGTAAAAAAGTGTTACTAATTGAAAGTAAATTTCATAAGATGGGTGGTACTTGTGTTAATGTTGGATGTGTTCCAAAGAAAGTCATGTGGTATGCTGCTGATTTGGCTCATAAGAAATCCCATTATTCCAAATATGGTCTTTCTAAGAATACCGTGGAAGAAGATGAAGTCAAATATGGTGATTTCAATTGGCCTTTATTTAAGCAAAAAAGAGACGCTTATATTAAGAGATTAAACGGAATTTATGAAAAGAATTTAACCGGTGAAGGTGTTGAGTACTTATTTGGATATGCTGAATTTTCCAATGAAAATGGTGACGTTGAAGTCACTTTATCGGCAGATCAAGAGATCTCATTTGTAGAGAAAGATAAAGTATTTAAACAAGGTGAAAAATTATTATTCACTGCTGACAATGTATTAATTGCAACCGGTGGTGCACCAATTGTCCCACCACAAATCGAAGGTGCTGAATTAGGTATCACATCTGATGGATTTTTTGAACTTGATTATCAACCAAAATCAGTTGCAGTTGTTGGAGCTGGTTACATTGGAGTTGAATTATCGGGAGTTTTCCAAAGTTTAGGTACTGAAACTCACTTAATTATTAGAGGTGAAACTGTTTTAAGATCATTTGATGATTCAATTCAAGATACTATAACCAATTATTATACTGATAAATTGAAGGTTAATGTTCATAAGAAATCTAATGTGGTTAAAGTTGAAAAATCGTCCAATGGATTAAAGAAAATCACTTTAGATACCGGTAAAACTTTAGAAGTTGAAGAGTTAATTTGGACTATTGGTAGAAGTTCATTAATTGATATTGGATTAGATAAAGTTGGTGTTAAAACTAATGAAAAGAATCAAATTATTGTTGATGAATACCAACAAACTGATAATAAAAAGATTTTTTCACTTGGTGATGTCGTTGGTAAAGTTGAATTAACACCTGTTGCAATTGCAGCTGGTCGTAGATTATCAAATAGACTTTTCTCTGGACTTGAAAAATTTGCTAATGATAAATTAGATTATAGTAACGTACCATCAGTTATATTTTCCCATCCAGAAGCCGGTTCAATTGGTTTAAGTGAAAAAGAAGCTATCACTAAATATGGTAAAGATAATATTAAAGTTTATAAATCAAGATTTGTTGCCATGTATAATGCAATGTTGGAAGATGATGAATTAAAATCCCCAACTTCATATAAAATCATTGTTGAAGGACCAACTGAAAAAGTCGTTGGACTTCATATTGTTGGAGAAGCTAGTGCTGAAATTTTACAAGGGTTTGGAGTTGCTATTAAGATGGGAGCTACCAAAGCGGATTTCGATAATTGTGTAGCCATCCATCCAACATCTGCTGAAGAGTTGGTAACTATGAAATAAATATATAGTATAATATAGAAGTGTGATTTTCGCGATGAGAGATGAGATGATAGAGCTAGAAAGTCCTACCAAAGAATAAGTTAAAGGAACAGGCAAAGCAACGCATTGGTAAATAAATAAACAGATGAAAAGAATTTTCGAAAAAAATAGAAAATTAATGAAAATAACGTCAATTGACCAAAAGTTCTTATATTACATGATACTATTCTACATTAATGCCTTTGTCTCTTTGGTGGAGGTCCTCTAACCGGAGGTCTTGGCTTATCACCCGGCTTCATAAAGAACATTGGTGCATGTCTTAATATCTCTGGCACACTTATAAACCTTATCATCAGACCTCTAACAAATACTTGGCTCATATGTGAAGTGGTACCAGTACGTGATGTTATAACTACATCATAAAGCGACAAATTCATATTATCTTCGTTTTCAAGCAACTTCCCCTTGTAACTATCCCCATTATTCAATTCAACTGTTATTTGATGTCCTTGTGCTTCATTTAGAAGTCTTACTGGGATACCAGCCGACATGATTATAGATTGATTTTTTTCACCTCTGCGCACTTTTTTTGGAATTATTAATTACATTTAAGTAATGACAAGAAGAAGAACCCCCGTATCGTGTCTGAATTGTCGTAGACGGAAAGTCAAATGTGATAAACAGAAACCGGCATGTAGTGGGTGTGTTAAAAACGGGGTCTCACATCTTTGTGAGTATATTGAGCCTCATTGGACCATTGGTACCAAATCAGATAATAATCTAGGGCTTAAAAATGCAGATGATACCGATGCCAATAAACTTGAAGAATTGAGACAAATCAAAAATGCACAAGAAAGAGTCATTTCAAACCAACGGAAAGAAATCGAAGACCTAAAACGTCAACTATCATTCAACAATCAATTATCAACAGATCATAATCCGAACCCGAATTCAAATTCAACCAGTAATCATTTAATCGAGATATTGAATAAAATTCATCCTTTTAAGCACAAGGATAATTTAGAAATATCGAATGATAAATTCATATCGGCTCAACAAGTTACAAGACATGGTCCATGTTTAAAAGAGCTTTATAACTGGGTTAGTATCATTAAATTAGATACCCGATTGTCAACTTTATGGCATAAAATTGGTAATATGCAGAAAATTTATTACGTTTATAAATTATCCAAATGTAAAATCACAGAAATAGATTTTACTGCTACGAAAAATAAGGTATCAGTTGAAGCAAAATGTCCTGTAATTAGATGTGATTTAAATTTCATGGAAGAGCAAAAAGAAGAAAAAGAAGCCGAACTAAATAAACTACCATCTTTACCGGAAAATAAGAAAGTTCCACTAGATGAATTATTGAAAAATCCTAAGAAACATGGTAGATTTGGTTTAGCTCATTTTAGAAGAATTCAAGATTTATGGTCTACTATTGTACATTGTTCAAGAGGGAATGAGCCGATACAATATAACCAGTTACAATTTTTGGTTGATTTTTATTATAATAATCAAATAATAGATACTTCAAGAGACTTAAATTATTTATATAAAGATGATATAATTAATTTATTTAAGGAAACAGATGGTGTTTTAGTATTAAATTTTACCGATTTCAAATTTGAATTTAAAGGGGAAACTGAAGATAATTCCCATATACGATTAGGTGGGATCTATTTATGTTTCTTATTGATAATTATAGTTGAATCATTAAATAAATTAAGAACAAGATGTCTTGAAGGTGAAAATGATGATTATACCAATCAATTCAAGACTCTTTTTACGAATGAAATTTTTTATCTAGAAGAACCTTATAATGGTGATAAATATTTGGATATTGTAGAAAATTATCTCATGGACTATGTAAATATCACCAGTATGCTTGGTTCAGTTAGGTCAATACCTGCCATTGCTTGTTGTATCTTTTTAATTAGTACTGATATCAATTTAACCGCTATTGAAGGATCCAAAAGATCAAGTGATATTCCATTAAAATTATTTGAAAGAATTTTATCGGTTATATTTGATGCTAATCATCCAGTTGAAATATGGAAAGATCCAACAAAGATAAATTATGGTAATAATGAAGTTAAGAAAAAAGTTAAAGATTTGAGAATTCATCTTTGCTACTTATGGAACGAATTAATAAGATGTATGAATTTAATTTCTTTTTCTGTAACTACATCATATCTGTATAATTTTAAATTAGATTCTTATTTTAAAATTGGATATTCAATCATTGAAGCAGTTCAACTTGGTCAATATCATTTAAAATATTTAAAATCTTTAAAAAGTACCCAACTAGAACAATTATATACTTCTATTCAAATTAATTATTTAATTAGTAAAGTTCATATTATTTTAAATAGAGGTGTTAATAATTTATTAGGACCAAAAGTAAATATTGGTCAACTTGACGAATTAATTGGAGGATGTGGTAGTTGGTTAGAAGACGAAACCTTAAATCGTTTACCTCCTATCAGAGTATTTGAATTTAAAATTATGTTACATTTTTGTAATATATATGTAACTTATATAATGTTTTTACAAGGTGAAGAAGATAAGATTGAACAATTTAGAGAAAGTTTAACTACTGCCCTTTTTATAAAAATGGAATCACTTGTTAGATTCATAAATCAAACTGTTAATAAGACTTCCAATCAATATTTTATAGTTGCAATGTCGGAAGTTTTCACTTCGATCATGCAAATTATGGTTGCTGTTTTAATAAGATTATATTCTAGACCCAAAGATAAAATTGATGATATTTTTAAACAATTATCTACCATGTTTTATACTTTAGGTTCATCTTTATTATCTTTAAGTATTGAAACTGATAATCCAAGAGAACAATTGAAAAATCAAGTTTCTCATTGTGTCAGTTCAATGTTAGATAATTTAAACAATAGTCGTAAAAATGATAAATCTCATACTTTAAAATTAATTCAATTATGGAAATTTTATTTTACTTTAATTGAAGGTGCAGAAAAATTTGATTTTAATTATGCAAAATTACATACAAGTGTACCAGAATTTAAAAAATTTGGTAACCAATTAACTGAACTGGAAGCTAATGTAGTTCAATCAAAAGTACCAAAATGTCCAATTGATCATAGTCAATTAAAGAGAAGATCTTTAGATAGCAATGAAGAAAGAGATGATATCAAACGAGTGAAATCTCAACAATTAACACCTGACTCTTCAGGATCAGATAATGGGTTTCCACCACAAGAGTATCAAGGTTTTACTAGCATCGATTCTCAACCAAGTCAAGGCCCGCAGATCCCAAGTCAAGTCCAGCAGATTCAAGGCCAGCCACAAGTTCAAGACCCAGGTCATATTCATTTACAAAACCAATACCATAACATTACCCAACCACCTGTGATGAATGAGTTTACGACCCAAATGCCAAATTTTGTACCTAATCAAATTGATGGCTTATTCGACCCAGAAATTCAGTTTGATTTCGATTCAAATTTGACAAACTTTTCAAATTTAGATTTAGATTTTTTGCAGAATTATGACTTCAATACCAATTCTATGGAAGCTATGTTCAATAGCAACAACTCATGAGTAACGATTTATATACGAATAAATGTACGATAAATATCAATTAATGTCCTATAATTTGCAGTCAAATCATATGCAGCTGCGCGAAATCTTCTCATCCACATGTTAATAGGAACCACTAGATCGTTAGCGTTTAGAAGGCCGTTAAGTCAAACGTGTAGAAACTTAAAGTATTATGGAGGCCACCAAAGACTTTATTCAAGTGGAATTAAAAATCCTCCCAAAAAAAGTCGTTTAATAACATTTTTCAAATTCGGACTTGGATTCGGATTAGCAAGTTCTATTTTATATAATACCAATCAAACTTTCCATGATAATACAAAACATACGATTTTAACATTAGAAAGAGTCAGTGTGGTTTTAATAGCCACTTTCCGTTGTTTCAAGCTTTATAAAGATACCTTGGATGGTGATTATGATACCCCAAAAGATAGAGCAATGGCTTTAAAGAGAACTCATAAACGAGCAGCTTATATTACCTTAAAAGCTTTAGAAACTAATGGTGGGATTTATATCAAGTTAGGTCAACATATTACTGCCTTGACATATCTTTTACCAGAAGAATGGACCACTACCATGATTCCATTACAAGATAGATGTCCTAGATCAAGTATGGAAGAGATCGAACAAATGTTTAAAACCGATATGAATGTTTCTATCAACGATTTGTTTAGTGAATTTGATCCTGAGCCAGTTGGAGTTGCATCATTAGCCCAAGTTCATATGGCTACTATGAGATCAACAGGTGAAAAAGTAGCAGTTAAAGTGCAACATCCTTCATTAAAAGAGTTTGTTCCATTAGATGTAAAATTGACCAAGTTGGTTTTCAAAGCCATGAGGGAAGTATTCCCACAATATCCATTAACTTGGTTAGGTGATGAGTTGCAGAATTCTATTTTTGTTGAGTTAGACTTCACTAATGAAGCTAAAAATGCTCAAAGAACAGACGATTTTTTCAAAGATAAAGGCAAACTAACTGCCTTAAGGATTCCTAAAATCGTTGATGCAAAGGAAAGAATCTTGATTATGGAATGTGTAAAAGGTTCAAGATTAGATAATTTCAAATACTTGCAAGATCATAACATCAATCCGGGTGAAGTATCTGCCTGTTTGTCTCATATTTTCAATAGTATGATTTTTGAACCAAACGCAATTCTTCACTGTGATCCTCATGGTGGTAATTTAGCTATCAAAGCAGTTTCCAAGAAGGAATCTAAAACGGGCTATAATTTCGAAATCGTCTTGTACGATCATGGATTATATAGAGAAATTCCTCTTCAAATGAAACGTGATTATTCTCATTTTTGGTTAGCTGTTTTAGAAAAAGACGTACCAAAGATGAAAGTTTATGCCAAAAGAATTGCTGGAATTGAGGATGAACAAAAATTCAAAATCTTCTTAGCAGCTATAACTGGTAGAGATCCAAATGTTGCAATGGATTATGATATCTCTAAGAGAAGAGATGAACATGAATCTAAAAGTATTCAAACGCAACTTCATAATACTGAGGGTGCATTAGAAGATTTAATGTCTATTTTAAGTTCTTTACCTAGAATTGTTTTATTAATTTTAAAGACAAATGATTTAACTCGTAATCTAGATGAAAATCTTCACAATCCTTTAGGACCTGAAAGAACCTTTTTGATTTTAGCTAAATACTGTTCCAGCACCGTTTATGAAGAAGCTAGAGAGAAAATTAGATCTACCAAATCTTTATTCCAATGGGCTACTCAATCTATTACTGCTTGGTGGACTTATAAAAGAAGACTGAGTACTTTGTTCTTTTACGATTTATATATGGCTTTTTGGCAATTCTTTTAATTCAAGCACAATGTAGAGGTCATAAAGAAACTAGAAGATTATGTAACTTATAAATTTGTAGATAGAAATACTATATAATCATTAATGTGTCTATTGATCTTTTTTTATTTTTTCTAATAAATTTGTGATTCTTGGTCCCATTAAAGGTTGGCCATATTTTGTTCTTCTTGCTAACTTTTCCTTTTGTCTTTCTCTTTTTCTATTACTTTGTTCAATCTTAGCCTTCTTTTGCTGGAGATTTTCTAGGATCTGTTTTCTTTTTTCTTCTTTACGTTCTTTCACAAGCTTGGATTTTTCAGCATATGAAAGCGGTTTTGGTCTTTGTGATCTTGGTTGTTCGTGTCTATCATTACTGGCCGAGTCTTGAGTTTCTGAGTCTTGATGGGATTTTTCAGATATGGATTGATCATCAAGAGTTGCGTCAGTTTCTTCAGGAGTTTTCCCTTCTTTCTCAAGTAATTTAAAGTAGTTTCTTCTAAGCTTGGATCTATGATTCAACGACCTTCTAATCTCCTTACTCTTAAACTCTCGAAGATCTTTATACTTCTTTTTATCAAATTTACCCATTAATAAAATGCGATGCGCATCACAATTTTCACTATCTAAAGTCTGGGGCCGAAACCGTCGCGAGGCCTTTGAAAAATTCAATGTCTACAACGAATCAAGAACGATATACATCGCTACCGCGTCAAAGTATAGAGGCCAATATAGATGGTAGACCTGAAGAAGAGATAGAATTAAGGTCTTTAGATTCCCTCGATTACGAGTTAACTCAAAATGATATTCCTGAACTAAATCAAGATTCCGAAAAAGGTAAATCAGATATGAAAATGGCATTTATGAATATGGCTAATAGTATTTTAGGTGCTGGGATTATTGGTCAACCTTTTGCATTTAAGAATTCAGGACTTGTTGGAGGTATAATAGTCTTGTTTGTTCTTACATTTCTTATAGATTGGACTTTAAGGTTAATAGTTATCAATGCTACTATGTCAAAGAAGAATTCTTATCAAGACTTTGTAGCTCATTGCTTTGGAAAAGGTGGAAGAATTCTTCTTTTGTTTTCAGTTGGTTCATTTGCATATGGTGGCTGTATGGCGTTTTGTGTGATTATTGGTGATACTATCCCCCATGTTTTAAAGGCATTTATATCTGAATCGGTAACCAAATCACCACTTTTTGGCTGGTTATTCAAGAGAAATGTTATCATTGTATTATTCACCACCTGTATTTCTTACCCGTTATCCTTGAGTAAGGATATACTGAAGTTGGCAAAAGCTTCAGGATTTGCTCTTTTAGGAATGTCAATAATTGTCATTTTAACCGCTATTAGAGGCCCATTTGCAGATAAACTGTTAAAAGTTCCATTAACCATAAACGAATGGACTATAAACTACAACATCTTCCAAGGTATTTCAGTTATTTCATTTGCATTGGTTTGTCATCATAATACTGTTTTCATTTATAATTCTTTAAGAACTGAAGTTAAATTAAAGTTCAATAAGTTAACACATATCGTATGTATAGTATCGATGATTTTCTGTTTAGTAATGGCGGTGAATGGACTTTTAAATTTTGGTGGGAATACAAAAGGTAATATATTGAACAATTTCAAAAGTAATGATAATTGGATTAATGTGGCTAGATTTTGTTTTGGTTTAAATATGTTGACTACTTTCCCATTAGAGATTTTTGTTGTTAGAGACGTTTTCAGAGATATTTTATATTTTTATAGTCACAATGATTCATCTGAAGAAGATAGTTCACATTTTGAATTAAGTCCTAAACAACATTTTTTTATAACTACTATATTAGTATTTACAAGTGTATTGGTAGCACTTTTCACTTGTAATTTAGGAATAATATTAGAATTAATAGGTGCTACGTCTGCTTCATTAATGGCTTATATAATACCTCCTTTATGTTACTTTAAATTGCATTGGGATCAAATAGATTATCAAAGTCTTAATCCTACTGAAAAACGTAATTTCCATTTAACTAAAACTTTACCTACTTTTGCATGTGCATTTTTTGGTTTACTGGTTATGGTTATTAGTTCGTTTATGAGTATAAGAGCTAGTATCAATGGACCATCAGAGACTGATCATTGCGTTGTAGATTAAATTAAATATATATATAATCGAAAGTTTATTCGTCATCCTCAAGCACTAATTTCTTCTTTCTAGGTGGCTCAACTGTAGTAGTAAAAGTATCATCATTTTCACTTTCTTCATCATCACTGATTATGGCAGCACGCTTTCTAGACTTTAGTTCAGGTGGTGTTTCATTTTCTTTATTTGTATTTGAATCAGCATCAGAATCGGCTGAGACAGCATCAGACTCTGAACCAGCATCAGCTTCTGAATCACTGAAAAGTAATTGAGTACTGTTATTAGCATTACTATCCAGATTGTTTTGAGTTTCTGATTGGGTTTGCAACTGACTTTGACTTTCTTGTGTGAACCCCACCAACCCTAAAACATTAGAATCTTGCGTATCATTATTATCATAATCATCATACAGAGATGCCTTAAGATTTTCAGTAGCATCTGCAACTGCTTTAGCAACAGATTGTTCTAAATTTCCATTAGAATCCTTAAAAAGTCTTGACCAAACACTTTGGAATTCTTTTAATTGAGTTGGATTCACTATACCACCAGATTGATTTAAAAGGAGACGTAATTTCTCTTCTCTAGAGAAGAATTCGTTATCTTTTTCTTCATCTGATTCATCATCTGAATCATGAACATATTGAGAAGATTTATAAGATGCAGTTGGTTCAACAGGTTTCCTAGGGCCTCTTGCAATCCTAGCACTAGGTGTATCTCTTGGTTTACTAGGTTTCTTACTCTTTTTCTTTCTAGCAACACCTAAAGGTAAATTTGAGCTTATTTGAGCCTCTAAACGATCCAAACGGTCAAGGTCTTGAGAAAAGTGTGAAGCTGATTGTGAAGGTTGAGTTTCAAAAGCAATTTGTTCATCTTCCTCCTCATCATAGTAATTATTACCATTATAATTATAATCATCATAACCATCCTCACTATCTCTCATAAAGAAAAAGGCGTCTTTACCATCTTCAAATTCAACTGGTTGTTCACTGATCCATTTCTTTATTAAATCATGTAAATCAACCAATCTTTGAGCTGCAATTGAACCCGGTAACTCACAATTTTCTTCCAAGATATCTGGTAATTCAAATTCAACTAATGATAAAAGATGCCTTATATATGGGTTATTAATAAATAATCTTCTATACTGGTCAGGACTAGTCAAAGCAATTGATTTATTGGTTATACCAGATGCAATATCAAGCATTTTTTGTTTAATAATTGCATCTAATGCTTTTAGCAACCAACTTAAAAAGGAATCCTTTTCTTGTTGAATTAAAGCAGTTACAAGTATTTTAACCTTTTCATCTAAAGTGAATTCACGAATAAATTCAATTTTATTAGCCAATCTTGGTTGACTTTTTGTTTCAGTTGTTTTAATGTATAAATCACCAGTAGTTAAAAAAGTTTTCAACTCCATATCCTCAAACCTTGGGAATAAGATTTCAATAGGGTTTGGAAATCTTTGAAAAGCTACTTTAAACTTCTTCATAAAATAAACGATAAAGTCTTCTACATGTCCTCTAATACTTGAAGATCTAGGTAATGAATTTCTAAGTTGATGAATGGTATACATGAAATCCAATCTATATAAACTGTTATAATCTTTTTTAATGACAAATAATCTATGGAAATATGAAAGACATCTTTTAATTTCTTCATTACTTAAATCTTCAAATTCTGCTAAACAATCAATATAAGTAGATACAGTATTGGTATGAAAGAATCTAATTTGAGTTTTCTCCAAATCTAATTCTCTTTCTGTCTTTTCTTCTTTCACTCTTTCTTGAATTTCTTCATCATCAGAATTATCCCAAAGATCACCAATTCTATAATCCAATCTTGCCGTGTCATGAGCTTGGCCACGAGATTCATCATTAGACGCTTTAAGAGCCTTATTTATTTTCTTTTTACGTTTTTGAATGTAAAGTTTAATATTTTCATTTGCAAATGATTCAAAAGCCTTTAATAAAATATGAACTATATGAATACACTTACGAAGATAATCAGGCGAATGTTTTGAAGCAGTTTGAGGTACTTGCACCAATACATTGAGAAAATCATAAGATGTGAAAAGATTCCTTATAATACCTTCACCTAATTCTTTATCCAATTGTTCTTGAGTTTCCTCTTCATCATCGTTATCAGTTGATTTAGGATTCGATATAAACAAATCATGAGAGATCAATAAAAGTTCTAAAAAACAGGTCATAGCTACATGAACAGAACTCCATTGTTTGTTTGTAAAAGAATTCCTAAAATATGTAAGAATCAAGATAAAATTAGTCTGAGTTAAACCTGAACCGATAGATGCAAAATCCAATTGATCATCATCTTCTGTTAATTTAGAAGCTTTTTCAGGATTTAATTTGAAATATTGATTTCTTTCTCGTTTATAATTTAAAAACCACGAGATAGTTAAATAATAAACTGCTCTTTCATAAGGATCAACATTTTCAAAATCATCTGAACTTGATAATATACTACTAACTTTTTCAATAAGATTATTGAAACAACCACCAGCAAGGAATTGTTCTATGAAATCTTTTAGTATCAACGAAGAATTCCCACTAAGATAAGCTTTATCAGATTTAACAAACTCATCGGAATCATACCTAAAATTTGATGGCTTCCTCCATTTTTTAGACAGATCAAGCTTATCAAGTGTCAGACTAGTATTCGCTAATGCCTTTTGTCCAGATACAACATACGATTCTTCTGAATTTCTAATGGATAATAATGAACCAAATCTTCCGTGTCTTGTAGAAAGATTCTGAGTTTGAGTTTTCTTTCTTCTTGATTCTTCTTTTAATAAGTCATCTAGTTGTAGACCAGATGTAGAAGTATTAGATATTGGGGTCGAAGAAGTAGTTGTATCTGTAACAGCAGGATCAACTTGTTTCAAAGTTAGCAAATCTACACCTTTCACTCCTTTAATTAATAAATATATACATTCCAAGCAAGCAGGACCAAAAACTTCTTTATCAAAATCATTACCAATAGAATTAGCCATAGTTAATAAAAACATCAACACTTTATTTTTCTTAAAACATTGAAGGACAGTATTTAAACTGATATCTTCCAACATTACATTAGGTGGTAAGTTATCTACTTGGGTTAAAGTTTTGGATTTTTTAGTAGGCACCGATGAAGATATAGGTGCAATATAAAGTAAATTACGAAGAAAGAATAACACAAGTCTAAGTATAGCAAGGTCTCGAGGTTCTCTATCGAATTTATCTTTTGCCATGGTTTGTAATACTAAACGGATAATCGCTTTTAATGTTTGACCTTTATTATAGGTTAAAATATGCTTTTTATAGACAATTTGGGTCTTATTTAAGTTGGAATAAGCCAATTTTTGAGCTTCTGAAGACTCTGGAGTCAAATCGGTTGGCCAAGTCAATAAAACAAGTAATTCAAGGTTTGCAAGCATGATTTTTTCAGTAGTTCTCTTATTTTTCACCTGCTGATTCTTTGACATTTGGCTATCCCATTGACATAACATGACGGTTAAATCGTTGACAACAAGACCCGAGTCAGCACAAGCAAGCGCTACGTCAAAAGTACGCATCCGTTCATCAACAGATTTGATCCATCTCTTGATATCTTTAAGACATGCCAACGCGTCATGGCCCAACTTATACACCGGTGGAGACGCCGTATGGTCTATTCCACCTAACGTAGACACCAACACGGATATGTGGGCTTTCAAAATCTTTTGAGTGAACGATTCGTTTGGTTTTAGGATGGTATTAAGTTGTTTGATTCTATCTATAGGTTGGTCTTCATCGTCTGGGGCAGGGTCGTTATTCTCTTCTTCTTCGGAAACAATAAAATCGTCCATGTCGTGACCAGTATGGAACTCTTCTTCTTCGGATTCGTTTTCGGAGACGATTTCATCGTAGTTCTCGAGTTCTACTTCGCTGTCTGGTTGATCGTGGGGACTCATCTTGTGCAACGCGTACAATTTCGATCGCATCTCAACACTTCGCGTGTGGACTTTTGCACAGTGAGTGTTGGCACCGCACCGTGCCACGCCGGGCCCAGCTCGCACGACGTTTGGACACAGGGAATACCAGCTTGGCCATTAGTAAGATGATCAACATACAGCGAAAGGTGATATGCACGATGAAGAAGGTAGTATGAAGAAGAAGTAGGTGAGTGCAAAGACAAATCGAGTACTATCCAAAAACGAATCAGGTAATACCCTAATACCCATGTGATCAATGTCTACGACCTTCATAAAACCATCTGCCCATTATGCTTCCCACTATCAACTCTTATCTCTTGCACCAGAGCCCACGGCGCTGCACGATACCCGCCTGTGCACCGCACCAGTCTCCTGACCGACGGAGACCATAAGCCCTCACTCCGGCACTTTTCGCGGGGCTTCACATGCGCGATCAATACCCATAGTTTTTTCAAGATGGATAACAAAGAGAACGGGTTGAAGAAACGAAATCGGCTTCCTTCATCATGTTCGGTATGTAGGAAAAGAAAATCCAAATGTGATCGGGTTAAACCTGTTTGTGGAACTTGTAAAAAAAAATCAATTGCCCATTTATGTTACTATGAGATGGACAAGCCGCAAGGCCCTAAAGATGATTTAAAGCACGATACTCATCCTGAACTGGCTTCATTGACGTCCCATACCTTATTATCGGCCGAAAATCAAACTCCGTTTTCATTTTATGGTACTCCTTCCCATTTGACAGTGTCTCACGGCCATACTACGACTCCGAGTTCCGGCCGTCATCACCAAATGTCTCCACCCAACTTTGTCCCTGGTTCAATTCCACAACATATTTCTCCTCCAGCTCCTTCACATCTACCTGCTGGTCAAATTCCTCCAACGGGACCGATGCCTCCAGGCGGAGTGATGCCGGCGGCCCCAAATACTTTTGATGAAGATATCAATATGAATATGAACATGAATGTATATCCAATGCATCAAGGGATTCCACCACCACCATCGGGACCTCCAGCTCCAAATAACATTCCGATGCCGTCAGCAATTCCTTATTATGAAGAACAAAATGGTGCACCAGTAAATAATCAGAGCAATAATAATTATGGACAAAGTTCTCAGGTTCAACTTCCTCCCATAAAACAACCGGAACAGAATGAAGTGATGGTTTCAATTGGACCAAATTCGGCTTTAAGAATTAATGCTAATGATGAAATCGATGAGTTTTTCTCAAATGCTTCATTCCCGCTACTGGTTGAAGGTCCTTATATTCAAAACCATGGGTTTCTTACTTATGTTGGGTTAACTAAAAGTGATCCATTTGTTAAATTTTTCAGAAAATTTGCTGCTGAATTACTTCGAAAGGGGGAAATCTCTGAGTTTGTACCGAAAAAGAAACGGAAAAAGGGTTCTAATGAAGCATCTCCTGCTAGTAAAAAATCAAAATCAAGTCAATCAACACCTGGGAATGGGCCTGCTAGTTCTAAAAGTGATACTACTTCAGGTCCTTCACCTAATAAAGACGATGATGCTAATGGGTTTACACAGACAGGAGATTCTACAACTGAGGGTAATGAAGGAGCACCAGATTCAACTTCTGCCAATGATAATGACCATGATGCACAACAGACCAAAACAAAAATCGAAGACCAAGAAGGTGTTGAATCAGTTAAAAGCAAAAAAGACGAAGAAAATGATGAAGATGAAGATGAAGATGACGACGACGACGATGATGAAGATGAAGAGGAAGAAGAAGAGGAAGAAAGCGACAATAAACTTGGTGATACTGAAGATATTCTTGTAATAACTAAAATTAATGTTGCAAAAGATAACAAAAACGATCTCAACGAAAGAACCCAAAAACGTAAAAGACTCGCTATATTACCAGGAATGAATTCTCTTTACCTGTCCCAGAACTCTCGGAAAGAGTACTATAAAATTGTTGAACAAGCAATTCTTCAAATCATGCCTAGTAAATTAAATCTATTAACACTTATAACCCGGTTTTTCAAATGGGTTCACCCATTTATTCCTATCGTTGATGAATCAACAGTTTTGACTGATTTCCATCAATTATGTGAAGATTTCCCAGGATTTAAAAATACTCAATTCACTAGTTTAAATATTAAAAATGATAAACATTTAAATATTGCTGCCATTGTATTATTAATCTCAAGATTAGGTTATATGAGTTTAATTCATAATCATAGTGTTTACAATCAATATAGTGAAGGTGAATTAGATGTTTTAAATGAATGTAAAGTGATATCATTTAAAACTTTTGCCGATGTAATTAATTTATGTATACCAGATGAACATACTTCAATGAGAAGTACATTTAGAATGGTTCAAACTTTATGTTTATTATATTTTTATAGACAAGTAACTCCTAATGATTGTCATGGAATTGGGGCTGCTGATTCTCAGATTTTATTTGGTACAATTATAAGACATGCGTTGTCAATTGGATTAAATAGAGATCCAACTAAATATGTTGAACATGAAACCATTAGTAAAAATGATAATTTAATTGAAATTTGGAGAAATTTATGGTTTTATATCCAAACAACAGATGCTCAAACTGCTTTACATAGAGCATCAATTTTAAATATCTATGATAGTAATATTAGTGATGTAGAATTACCAAAATGGCATAACCAATCAAAAGAATTAAAAGATACATATACTATGATCTTTACTATTTCAAAAAGTTACAGAAAATTAGTAAAATTATTAAGTAATTTTCAAAAAAATTGTAAAGTTGTTGAATTACTTGAACATACAAATGAACTTGAACATATTTTTTTCCAATTTTTTGGTAAAGATTTTTTTAAAGATGAAATTTGTAAACCAGCAGTTGAACAAAATTTTTCAATTGATAGTAAAGAACATGGTAAATCTTATTTAAAAGTGATAAAATATTTTACATTTATTCAATTAAGAGCTAATTTATCATCAATTTATTATTTAATTGCTTTAAATTATGAAAAGAAGTTTAATGATGATAAATCAGTTCCAATGGGTAGTGCAGTTGAATTATTTAAAATTCATTTTAAAAGTGTTGTTCAACTTGTTTATATAATGTCATATGTTTTTGATAATTCAGTAGAATTATTTGGTAAAAATTATGATTTTATTTTAACTGCTGAAAATGAAAGATATATGATTAAAAGTCATAGTTTTTTAACTTCATTTTTTATTAGATTAATTCATCAAAAGCAAATTATGAGTTTTAAAGAACCAGAAAATGGTGAAAGATTAGAAGCGTTTAATCGACTTTTTAACATGATTTTAGTTGAAGCAGAATTATTTGTTGGTAATTTCAGAAGGTTAAGTATTAGATACGTTAATTCTTATAAAATTTATGTTTTAACATATTATGTTTTAAAACAATGTATGGAAAATGCAGATGTTTTCTTTAAGTTTTCATTAACTGATATGTCAAGTATTTTAACTAGTGCAAATATGCTTCAATATTTTAGTGCCAGTGAAGTTAATTATTTATGTAAATTATGTGAAGAATTTAGACTGGCAAAAGATAGTCAAGAGAGGCAAAAACAATCAAATTTAAGAAATAAGCAAGTTAATCAACCAAGTAATGAAAAATCTCAAAAGGCTAATGTAGATGAAGTTAATGAAGATCCAATTTCAATTTATAATTTAAATCCCATGAAAGATTTTGGTGGGAATTTATTTAAAACTTTTGGATCTGATTCACCGGAGATTAATGGTAGTTATTTAATGAATAGTTTAAACGACATGAACGATAGAACTGATGATTTTATAAAGTTTTTTGAGCTTTATGGGGAATCAAATAACCCTCATATGGAATAATAAAAGGATAATATATATATTTGTATTTGTATAGTAATAATAAGACTGATTGTATTATGTTCGGAATTCATATCCTTAGAGGCGACGGTGGTAAAAACGTCACTGCTGCGTCCCGCCACACGGCGAGCTGGACCCGTTCTCGGCACAAAATAAAAGTCTGTGGTACGTTCGGCTTAATATCGGATTTCGCGGCGGAGATTAAATTTGGTATTTAGTACATCTTTTCTCTTCATTTTTTTCTATCAATGCCGGAAAATCCAAAGAAAAGGAATAGAATAACCCTCTCCTGTGCTTATTGTAGGAAGAGGAAAGTCAAATGTGACAGAGGCCAACCTTGCTCCTCTTGTGTCAGATATAATGTTGCTCATTTATGTGAATACCCGCTTTACTCGAGTGGTGATAACTCTAATTTGGGTGCAACTCCTTCATTCAGTATAAACGAACCAAAGGAACAGACGAATGGTACAAATAATGCTGTTTTGTCCGAGTTGGAGTTTTTAAAGTCCAAGATCAAGAGTATTGAAGCTAATATGGTTCAAGATGAGAAACCGTTTAAACAAGGTAGTTTTTCATTCAATACTCCATCGCCTAACTTACGGTTGAATGGGGGCCATGGCACGGAAAATGGTGCGACAAATGGCGCGGTGCCTGGTGCGGGATACGCCACAGGGAATGGATCAGCAAACGGTGGTGCTAAAGGTCCTAACGGCCACCATATAGGCTCTACACCTCCTCTAACCAACAGCTCTATAAGATCATCTAATTCTTCTATATCTGGTCCTTATGATGCCCAAACTTCAATCATGACTCCTCCACAATTACCACCAATCTTGAACAATTCTATGGCAACGCCTAACCTGACATTCACTGGGATCCCCCATCACGAGAATGTGCCAAGTATTAGCTCCAATTACTCTAAAACTTCCTTTTTAGCTATAAATCCATATTCTGATATCAATGAAAAAATAAATTTGTATGAAGGTTACGACCCAATATTTCGTAATGATGGTAGGAAACTAACTTTTGGAGTGTTCTCTTGGTTAACATACCTTAAAAAAGATCCTGTTCAAGCGCAATTTTTTGAATATCTTTTGAAGATGAAGAGCACTGAATGTGGATTATTACCCAATATAATTCAAAAAACGAAACAAATGAACCAGGCTGCTGATAACGTGGAAAATAATGAAATTCCTGTTAATCCGATACCTGGAGAACCAACTGATAAAGAGTTCAGAATCAAGGCACCTCTAGATGGCTATATCGACACGAAGCCATATAAAAAGGGAGGAATCGAAGAACAACCCGATAAGATGTCTTTCAAAATTTATACAAGTAATGTGGACAATAATATTGATCCAAGTAATGATAAAGTAAGAATGGATTTGAGAAAAGACGCTTTATCTTCAGGATTAACATTGTTTGATGGTACAATTAGTAAAGAATTAGAATTGGCCGATCAAATTTTAACAGTTTTACCTACCAAAAAAATCATTTGGACATTAGTCAACAGATATTTTAAACACATTTATCCATATATGCCATTAGTTGATGAAATTAGTTTTAAGCAAGAAATTACCAGGATTTTAGGGCCTGAAGATTTTGTTGAAGAGAAACTTAAAAAGATAAATATGGAGAAAAGATTAGATTATGCTTATTTAGGACAGTTATTAATTATGCTTAGATTTGCTTATATCTCAGTATTTTCAAATAGAATGGAGGTTAATGAATTTAATTTATCAAACCCTTCAAATAATTTGAGTCCAAAGGCAAAAGAAACTAAATATTTAATGTCAAATCCAATATCAATTCAACTGATTAAATTAGCTCAAGATTGTCTTAATAAATTTGATCTTTTAAGGAAAGCAAGTTTCCCCATTTTACAATTGACTTTTTTAATTAGATTATACCATATGTTTGGACCTGAAGAAGGTGAAGGTGGTGATGGTGGTTCTTCACAAGTTACCAATGGGTTAATGATTCAAATGGCTTACTCTTATTCTTTAAATAGAGAACCAGAATTTATAACCTCTAGTAAACCAGACAATGATATTAAATTAAATAATCTTTATAGAAAATTTTGGTTTTTCTTGGTGGTTTCTGATTTAATCCAAGGTTATCAATACGGTAATCCAACATGTATTGAATCAAAAAATTTTGATATTAGATTACCATTTTATTATAAAGGAAATGAAAATATTCTGGATATTGAATTAGAAAAATCAGTTATTTCTTCATTTTCTTATTTTGATAAATATTATTTAAAATTAAAATCAATTTTGGATTTAACTTTAGATATTAGAAATAAAGCCCCATTACTTGAATTAACAAGATTAATTTCAGATCTTGAATTATTCCTAGAAAATCATTATGGTAGCATACCTGATTATTTGGTTCCTTTTGAAAAAGAACTGTTCAAATATCCTTTTTTGAAAGTAATGAAATTTAAAAATTTAATTAATATGTCATTTTTTGTAGTTAGTTTGTTAACTCATTTATTTATATATTTTGAAAAGAAAGATAACTACAAATTAGCAATTTTTTATTTGGAAAAGATTACTTATATGATTTCATTTAAATTTTTACCTTACATAAATCAAATTTTTCTTTCAGGTTGTGAATATTTTGATGATGTTGCAGATTTAATTTTATCACCAATTTTATTAATTGCAATTCATAGATGTAATCAATTTAATATTGGTGTAATGTTAAGAATCAATGCTTATATATTATTTTTAAAATCAAATCCAGATCATGAAAATGAATTAAATAATTATGAGTATCAACTTAGATTCATGAAGTTTTGTAAATTATCAACTATTTTACATAAACTTATAAAACAAACAATTACAACTGTTTCAAGATTAAGTAAAAGATATTATTATGCTTGGAGAATTACTAAAGCACATAGTTTTTTGGTTTTAACAATTAGTGGTAATGAAGTATATGAAAATCAAGAAGATATTAGTGATTGGGTTAAATTAGCTCCTCATTTTTCTTCAAATGATCTTAATGCTTTAATTTCAATGAATGAAACCGGTTTACAAGGCATGTTAAAAACAAGTAAATCTAAAGATAACGGTTCAACAAATAATATCAACAATATGAATAACAGCAATCCTGCCGGATCTCCAATTAATTTATCAAATGTTATATCTGAAACAAACAGTAGTGCATCAAGTTTTGCGGATGCTGATTATCAGGAATTGATTAATAATAAAGAGATTGATCAATTATGGTATCAAATTTCTTCAATGGAAGAAAATCATCATTTAAATACTTTACTGGATCCAACACAAGTATTCAATGATATCCCCGAGTTAAGTTCTTCATATTTTGATTTTATGTAGAACTATTTTTGTGTATAATAAGTTTAAGTGTATAGTAATAAAAAAAAGGTTTGGTTTAATTTTTGGCTGGGTAATTATTTTGCAGCCATTTATTGTTACCCGGAAGTAATGAGGTATAAGAGTGAAAAATTTTCGAAAATAATTTTTTATAGAATAACTTCTTTAAGATGAACTTTAAAACGTATGTTCTTCGATTAAGTGACGACAAAGACGCTGTGCACCAGTCTGAGTACTCATTGCATGACAGACCCAGTATACCCAAATTTCTGATAATCTAAGTACTAACAATATTCAGTGATTAAGATGAGATGATCATAATTAAGATTTGACTACTTTTAATTTGATTTAGACCTATCATGAGAATAACAATGAACCCTTTGTGTTTTATTTGTTATTCCCTTATTGATATATATAGTGTGTAGTTGTATAACTGTATTTACTCTGATACTATTCAATTAACTTAAAACAGTAATAATACTCAATTTATCACTTTGGTAAATAAAGTATGCTGTTAGGGATAATTGCTAAATAGCTCACAGATATAATTTTGACCATCAACTAGATCGCTATATAGTTATTTATTTATCATTAACAACTCCTATAGATTGTAAAATGATATAAAATGATTAATGCTAGGGTGTTAGGATGGGAACAATATCTGGTGTACGGGCGTGATGCCCAAACGGTTTTGTAAACTTTGCAAAACTTTTAAATCGTTGATTTCGAGACCATTACGCCCTTTCATGACCTGTAAACATTCGTAGGCTATTCTGCTCATCAACAATAGGGTCTGAACGAAGTATTTGCCCACTTTATGTAAATTCTATTTGTAAACTAAACACAAAGAAGTACACACCATAACACCAAATTGCACAACACCAGTGCACCATTAAACCATAACACCCATAGTGAGTCACACCATCACACCAACATATAACCTATGTTTTTGTTTTAGTTACTAGATATAGTAATTTAACTAGTATATGCCAAATATACTATCCTGAGGCTCCAAGTATATAAGGTAGGTGAATTCCCCTAAAATAATTTAGATAATATTAAGTAATTTCAACTATCATTTAATCAAATGATAATGATGAAACTATGATAGATAAAATATATATTTAAATTAATAGATTACAAGATCGACGGAATAATTCCGTAGAGGGAGGATAAAAAATAATTCAAAACCAACTCCACATAAGAAGTTAACAGCACATAAGGTCTAGAATAAAAAAAAAGTTTACGTCACTAGATCGATAAATTAAAAACCGATCTGGCCAGGTGTATAATACTAACTTAACAGCGAACAACTAATGAGTACCAGGCAACCACCTGGTCTTTGAAAGGACAAATGAAACTGCATCATAATGCCACGTAAACCAAAACTTATCTGCTTAGGATTTCTTACATTAAAAATCATTAACTAGACCCTCCTGCAAGAATCTAGGCTTGAAGAGATTATGCATACAAATCCGCTTGATAAGCCAAAACAAACGAAAACCCTTGCATCATCTAGACAACAAGAAAAGAACACCTCGCAACTCTTGAAAACAATGAGCTAAAGTCACACGTATATTAAATAGGAAAAGACCAGCTGGCCATTATAAACCAATGATAATAGTAAACTGATCAAAATAAGATAAAAGTTACCAACTCAACCATAAGGCACAAGCTGCAAGAAAAAGCCAGGTGTTCACAAGAAGAGATGAGTGGGGCGATCTATAACATAATACAATGTAATCAAAACAAATATCGGGACAATCGATTTAGTTAAACGAGGCGCTTATATGCATAGACATATAGTGTGATTTACTATTAATTTCAAAAGAAACAAGTTGACACGACATCTACCGACATCTCTCACCATATTGTTCGAGTTCTCACGACATCTAGCCCCATCGCTAGCGCCCAATTGGCGACCTGCGACCGATAGAAAATTTTCACTTATCAGCGTGCATAATCGTCAGCCATAGAGAATGTTTGACGATGGAAACCCTTTAAAAATTTCAAAGGGATTAACCACGATAAATGAACCGCCTCATCCCTTAATGTACCTTCTAATTATATAACTTACATGTAAAACACATCGCTTAAACTCTAACGTCTTCATGGCCCCTGCAACTCCTTCAGGCTCCCCAAATGTCAGGCACGCGCCTTAACGCCCAATTACTCGAAGCACAGTGCAACTAGCGTTATAAACATGCAAAAAAAAAAACTAAATGTAATCAAATTTCCGTGTAAAAAAAAGGGACAAGTTCGAGAAGGTCTAGAGCCACGAGAAAAGTGTTGATACTTCAGTAGAAAACATTAATGTAGAATAATATACAACAAAATTAATGATTTGATCATCTAAAGATCAGTATATAAATGATTTTAACTACTTATAAACAACAATAAACCACTATTACATAAGCAAGACAATAGAATCTAAACCGATTTAACGAAAAAAAAAACCATATTTTCCTATTCCAGATATGGTAAAAGGAGACCTGCGACGCGACTAATTTAACTGCATTAAGTAAGGACGTTTTGGTTACTACAGGCCACTCGAAATAAACAAACGCGTTGATATATAAAAAGGACATGATATCCTTTTCATGAAAAAATGTTAGCTACCAAAAAAACCATGAATGGGTTCCCAATGAAAAAGCATCCTCAAAAGAAGTCCAGCGGTGAAAAAAAATCCTCTACTGATAAAAAGGCCATAGATATGCCCGAGGCTAATGAAATTTCAATCCCTACCCTTAAGGATTTGACCATGTCTAATATCGATAATAAAACTATTGAAATCTTTATAAATAAACCAATAGATCAAGAATTAGTCCATAAATTAATCGTTAAAACCTTACAAATTATTCCATGTAACAAAGAATCTACTGTGGAAAGTAAAAAATTACCTTCTCTTCAAAAATTTCTTTCTAAATTAATTAATTGTTTAAAGTTGAATAATGGGATTTTGATGTTTACAATGATTTATTTGAATAGATTAAAGACAAAATTACCTGTTAATTGTAAAGGTTTACCTTCAACCAGACATAGAATCTTATTATCATGTTTAATTTTATCTATTAAGTTCAATAATGATTTCAGTGTGAAAAATTATGATTGGCTTAGTATCACCAATAGATTATTTAATTTAAAAGACATTAATTTGATGGAAAGACAGTTATTATACTTGATCAACTGGAACTTATTTATCAATGAATATGAAATAATTAACCAATTTAGTCAATTCTTAAAACCAATTAAGGAAACTTTGGATAACAACTATAAATTGGAACAATACTTACAATACCAATCACAATTATACTCACCAAAGAAATCACCAAGAAGTTCCAGAGGATCCAGTCCATCTCATTACAGACGTGGATCCAGTTCAAGTATTTCAACCACCGGTTCTGGTACCAATATGCACTATAAATACGACTCGAGTCCTATTCATTATAGACAAGACTCACTGTCTAGCGTCAATAGTTTGGTATCTCGTCAATCAAGTATTTCCAGTGCATCAAGTGTGGGGACTACCACTACAACCGTGATATCAAATACTATAAAGATACCGAAAAATGCCATGATACCGCCATCCGCCAGTCTTATGGTACCACCAACCAACCTTATGATACCAACCAATAACCTCATGCCTATGAACCAAGATATCTCTCACGACCAGATTAAAGATAAAACAACCATTATGATGCAGGAAAATGTCAACCCCATGATTGAAATGGCGGCATTGAATGAACAGTATGAATTAAATAAGTTATTGCAAAGTTTCAAGCACACGAGCATCAGTGTGTAGAGCTTTTGCTAGTTAGTGTATAGTACGTATGATTAATGAAAGCAATGTAGTTTGTAGTGTTTGCAGTCGTTTATGTGTTTGCAGCCGTTTATGTGTTTGTTTGCAGCCGTTCTTTATGTGCTTCTTTGCAGCCGTTCTCTATGTGCTTTTTTTGCAGCCGCTACTATTTTGCAGCCTTTGGCCGATTTTTTCTTCTGGCCGCGCTCTCTGGCCACGCTCCTGCGCTCTCTCTGGCGGCGCTCCCCCTCCGGCCCGCCCTCTCTCGCTCCCTTCCTCAACCTCCGTCTCGGATCTATCTACTCTTCACCATGCCCCTCCCACGCTTACCTTCCATAGCCCGCCAAAGGCTTCTAAGACCCCCATTCTCCCACAAACACTTCCACACTTCCTCCCGTATACTCAAAGACAACAAACAAGCACTCCAAAATCTCGAGCAAGACCTCCTGAAAAATGACATGACTGAAGACGTAGACAAGATCGATGACTTCAAACACACATCCAAGAAACTCCAAGATTATTACGATAGCATCTCTTACATGTCAACAGAAGACCTTATGATCCAGCAGAACCTTGACCAAGGGAAACAATTCAAATCATTCCCTTCAGAGCATTATCTCGATAGAAAGAAACTAATTAAGCAACTACCTGACGAGATAGACATCTTCAACACTCCTTTATCTAAAATTGAAAGAATTTATAAAGATTTAAGTAAGCTAGACAAAGATAAATCTGTTCATTTGAAATATTATAAACGTTACCTTAATAATTATTTTGATCCAATAATCCAACTAATTCAAGAATTCAATGGTATTAATGAAAAATTCAAACTCTTAAGAAGAAATGAAATCGACAACTTGAGTTTGAATCCAAATCTGTATTTATATAAAGAAAATCTCTTTAATTTGCCGTATAATGTTGTAGGATTTGATAAATCTATCAGTGGATTCCCTTTAAGAACGGGGAAACATAGACTTAATGATATTTGTTATCCGCAGGAGTTTATTCAAGACCTTCAAATGTTTAAAGATAAAATCCAGGTTCATAAAAAAGATCTTGATTTTATCGAATTTTCTGAAGATTCGGCATCAATTAATCCTAGTAGTTTAGTTAATTTAAATGAATCTGGTGGTGAAAATCACCAATTTGATAAAGTGGTTAATTTGATCTATAATGAATTGGAGGTACCTAAAAGCTTTATTCTTGTAGATAATGTTAATGATTTCCGGATCTTGAAATTCAAATTTTTGAATAAGTTTAATTCAATTCTTGAGACGGAGATAAATAGTTTAAAGTCCTCTTTACAGAAAGAAATTGAATTGATTTTAACATCAAGTAATGAATCAAAGAATCTTTTAATGTTTAATCATCAATTTTTCAAGTCAAATAAGTTTAAATTATGTGATTTTTTAAAAGATGATAAGCAAAATCCAAAAAATGTAATGATTATAAGTTACAACATTAAAGAATTTAATTTGATTCCTTATCATTATTTGATTAATAAATCGGTTAAAAACCATAAACGTTTATTTAATCATCTTTTTAAATTATTCTTAATCAATTTAACTGATCAGATTGAAACGTTGTTAAGAATTAAATACTCTAAAAAGAAAACTGTATTTATTAACAATCTTAATATGAAGATTCTGAACATTATACGGTTTAAGTTGCTTAATTTCTTGACTTCAATTAATGAATTGAAAACTATTCCAAAAGGTGAACAAGTTATATTTAAGCCATATAAGTCCAGATCATTTAAGAGATTATATAATTATACTCATAAAATCACACCAAATCACCGTAAAATCGCTTCCAGAAATGGTTACCAGTTCAAGGCTTGTAAGAGAGTCAAACTTATCAATTTGGATCATTTACATGTTAATTTATAACCTTTATATTAACTCAAAGATGTACTGGGCTAACTTGGCCCAAGGCCTTACCCATACGCCGCACGCGAAGTGAAAAATTTGAGAAAATTTTCAGAAAATGGCCTACAAGAAGATAAAACCAAGTAAGAGTTTACCACCACTTACTAGAGTTCAGGTCAGGAAACCTATATCGTCAAAAGCCACAAATGAATGCATGGTGCTAATGTCTTCATTATTGAATTGCTGGGCCGCTAATGGTGAAGGTGCAACCAGTTGTGCCAAATATGAAATCGACTTGAAAAATTGTATGGAGACCCAGAAACCTAAAAAGGAACAAGTATCATCCATTAATTACCACGCAACAAGATTGTATCCTAAGATCAGAGGAAAGGTTCATGATTAGATTCAATGTAAATAGTTTATATATAATGATAGCAAATGGCATTACCGTAGAAAAAAATGCGGGCCTCGCACGACCACCCCTTCACTATTAACCACCTATTTACTTCACCAGTTCTCTAGCTCTACAACCTAGATTCAGCATTTGAAATTAGGGTGCCTGTAAAAAATCATTTCTGATTTGTTGGGCCGTAAACCGGTTCTCATACACGCATTACAGCGGATATCTGTCCGGCTCCGCCCCAAGCTCAGGCCAAAGCGGATAATTTTGTTGATGCGCATCTATTAAGTCATAAAATTAACACCTGATTCATTTCATCTCCTTTAAATTTCTTGCTTAAAAATAGTTTTATATCCAAGTTTAGCATCAGGTTGATCGTTTGAGGCCTTTTAAAAATCTTTCAAAAAACAAAAACCTGTAAATATTAAGGATTCTCCTTCGTTATGAATCTACTAAAAATCTGGCACATTTTGTTCCTTCTACTACCTATAGTTAACTGTGCTTTGGTCGAAACTCAGTTCTGTAGAAGTGAAGATCTGGCCAGTAAGCTTGAGAAAATGCTTATAGATGTGGCGATAGATCGAGATAACAAGCTACTTAAGTTTTTCATGAACAGTAAAGTCATTGACTATAATATGACAAATCCTAATCCCATCATAGATGATGTTAATATCACTACCAACAAGTTCACCACGATGCATATAACGATATGGTTCAAAGGTAAGGTAATTATTGACGAAAACAAGCGGTTTTGTGAGATGGTTGGTGTCAAAAATACTACTGGCTATAGACAGGGTCCTCGGTTTCAGTATTCAAACACCACCATAGTGGTGAACCCTGCATCCCCCATGGAAGCTGGTGGACTTGTAGGTCATTATAAACGGTCCGATTTCGAAGATGATGGAGAACTAGCAGGGACTGAAGAGTCTCAGAATGAAGATTCTCAGAATGATTCTGGCGATGATGAAGGGTCCAGTCTCTCTGATTCAGATCTGTTAACGGCCATAACTGCCAATGATCAACAAAAATGGAGCTTCTTTGGTGAACCAAAGCACAAGTATCCCCATTATCGATTTAACGATACATTTGCTGATTCCAATGAAACCATCAAAGAACTATATAGTAACTCTACTGGTGAGTTTATTGGGTGTCCTTTATATGTTAACGACTCGATTTATATCTATTATGAAGCAGATATCGCCAATTTTTTGGGGACTTTTGGTTCATTTCTGGCCCGGTTTGCTGTAATCAATAATGATGAACAAAGTGAAATCATTGGCTGTAATAAAGTCTATGTAACCCCGACTCTTAAAGACATTATACAAGATGCTCTAGTTCTATCTGTGTTGGTGATTTTGGTGGTTACAGGTGTTATTAATTTCTTAACGATGATTTATTCATCATATCAAGAATCCACCAATCCGTTTCTTTTCAATGCCTCTATTATTTGTAATGAAAGTTTATTAAAACAATTAGATGCAACATTACAACGAATTGTTATGTATTTTCAATTTGCATTATTTGCATCGGGGCTAAATTTAGACTATCCAGGGTTTTATCAACCAGCGGCTGCTACCTTAAAATGGTGTACATTGTTGGGATTTGCAGTGATTGATGGTAATCAATTCTTTACATCAACTAGCCAAGATAATATTTATTTAACTTATAATGCCAAAGGTTTAAATACCATTACATATTTTGGAGATTATAGATCCTTAGGTTTAAATTGGTGGAATTTCATTTTATCACTTATATTTTGGATTTTAATTAATATTGGTGCTCAAGTAGTTTATTATTTGGTTTATAAAATTCGTAATTTATTAAGTAATAAGACTAACTTTGAAAAAACAAATTATAAAGTTGTATTTGTAAGAGGTTTATGCCTTATTGCAGGAATTGCATTGAATAATTTTATGGTTTTATTTGGATACCCATTTTTAATTTTAACCATGTCTTTATTTTTCTTATCTAATAAACTGTCATTTTTACCAAATGTTGGTCGATTAAGAAGAGATTCATTTGCTAGAAATGTTAGTTATGATACTTTGTTCAGTCCTCCAGGATATGTTGAGTTTCAAAGTGTTAATGGGACATCATTATATAATAGTAGTGATTTGATGTCAAATAATGAATTTACTGATTTAAAACCTGGTAGAAACTTTAACGTAAGTACTAATTCATCAACTTTTAGAGTGGTTGGAAGACACCCACCAGCTCATACGCAAATATCCCCATTAATATTTGGGTCAATATTATTTGCTTTATGGATTTTAATTGCAGTGTTCTTCACTTTTAGATATTTAATTGCCTTTAAAAATTTAAAAATTGCAATTAATAAAAGAGTTTCAAAATTATATACTTCGATTAATACCATTTTAGTTTGGTCTTTCTTTTATCATACTTATTCACCAAATAGAAATTTTTATGTGATATTTGAAATAGCTCAATTATTTATTAGGTCTGCAATTATTAGTTTACTTCAATGTAGTGGGTTAGCACAAGTAATTTCATTAATTATTTTAGAATTAGCTTGTGTTATTTTATTATTTGCATTTCACCCATTTTATCTAAAATTAAGTCTTTTTACTTCAAGATGGATGATGCCTGTAGGTAGATTATTGGTAACAATTTTATGTATACCATTTTTATCTGAACTTAACTTGGCTGAATCAATTAGAACTAATGTTGCTTATACACAATTTATAATTCATTTATTAATTATAATTGCATTTATGTGTCAATTAATCTATTGTTTTTCATTAACAATTGTACTGATTGTTAAATATAGATGTAAAAGATTAATTGATGACAAGAATCTATCTGATCTTGAAAGTATTGATTCTTTTGATCAACAATTTGAGTATAAACCAGTGAGTTTATGTCCAAAACAAAACTTTAATGATTCAACTCTTAACCCTGAAGATTCAGTTGCTAGTGGATTAGATACTCCTGATATATATTTCAGACATAATGCTACTTCAAATTTACAAAGCGAACAAGTTTCAAATGGTGGTGAAAGTATTTTATCTGATGGTGCATCATTTTCTAAACTTCAAGAAGATTCAAATAAGAGAAAAAATCAAATCGATTATACTACTAGAGAAGGTGATTTGATTTATAAAAAATATTTTGTAGATGATCTGATTGATCCTGAAATTAAAGATTTATGGGAATCAAGAAAGATAAAATTACAGAATATAAAAAAGGAAAACCAAGATGCAAAGAAAGATGATACTAAATTGCCAATGTTATTAGGTGAACAAACTAAACAAACTAAACAAAGCAAACAAAATAAATCAGAAACCACTGAAAACTCCAATAATTTACCTGAAAAAACCATATTGCCTTTTTTCAAAATATTTCAAAAGTCAAAGAAAGAGCCAACAGTTGAAAAAGGGTTCCAAGTCTCTAGACCAAGACAAATTGTCGTTAAAACTAACTTCTCACGTCATGAGTCTACTAAATCTGCAGTTACAGCTACTACTGATGACTACACAACTACCACATATAGTCCAACATCTAGTTAATCATGGACTTTTAATCTTTGCTACATCCTAGTGATGTCATTTAATGAGACAATCGTCTCCTAACGAACAATAACGAAGTCGCTCCTTTAATTCTTATGTATATTAATGCACAACCGTGTTAACTATTTATAATACACAATTGTATCATTTTCAATGATCTGTTTATAGCCTTAAGCTTTCAAGTTTTAGGCTTTTTAGCGAGTTTACCTAATGGCAAATCAAATTTTCTCTTAACAATATTCCTAATAAGTTTATCATCATCTATGAACTTATAAGTGAATTCGGGTGTGGTGAATACCTTCATATCTAAACAATTATTTAAAGATTTAAATTCCAGAAGAAGGACAATTTGTGCCATACTTTTCCGGTTATTTTTATAATCATGTTTAATTAAATCTTCATCTAATTTAGGGTACTGTTGTATTCTCTTATTAATAATTGATTTATAATTGGCAACAAATTCGTTTGTTAATTTTCTTGATTCAATTAATTGAATGCATTTATCATGAATTCTTTTAATTAATTGATATTTGGAATCCGGTGTTAATGGTTCCATTGATTGTAATTTATTAATTTGTGCAATTATAGTTAAACATTGAATTAATATAATCAACTCTATAATGATTTCTGATGTTTTAAAACAATCGTAAGAATCAAGTATGAACTCGACTTCTTCATCGTCAGCTCCTTCTTTAATGATGCGATTAAATATAATCATTAGTTCATCAAAAAAGTCGGACAGTATAGGCAGTTTAATATTTGTGAAATGATCTTTAATACACGAAAGTGGGATTTCTCCAAAGTCATATTTTGAACCATCAACTTCCACATAACCATAGCGTCTTAAAATTTCACTATTTGGGTGTTCGGAGTAAGTGTTGTAGATTTGATCACCAGATTTGATTGGCTTGATGGCCCTAATAATAAGAGCGTCTGCATTATATTCTAACGAAGCGTTGTGGAGGTTGGTATCTGCATTAAGAGTGTCAGCCAAGGGGATCATGGACTTGAGGAAATTGTCATGTTCGATTTTGTCCGGGTGTTCATCGTCACTAAACGATTGATCAGCGTCTTCGGCATTTCCGTTGCCGTTTTCTTTGTGTTCATGATCACCATCATCATTCTCTTCTTCGTCGTCGTCGTCTTCTTCTTCTTCCTCTTGCTCATCCTCTTCATCTTCCTCTTGCTCATCCTCTTCGTCTTCCTCTCCATCAACGTATCCCTTCGAATTCAACCTTTCCACATCGAATGAGTAACTCATAATCAACGTGGCAATATTGTTATACTCCTCTATAGTCGTATTCGCCAACTCTTTCAATCCCATCTTTTCCGCCACTATAGAAGGAAATAATTTCTTATACATTTTCACAGCCAAATCTTTCCCAATTCTGGTAGTGATTAAAGAAGGACTTATCTCTTTTAACTCATCTTCAGTCCAAAACATAAGTTGGTTAAATTCATAATTTTCAGTATCAATAATCGGTAATACCTTAAAATATGATAACCATTTACTCTTTGCACCAACTACTTTAAGTTCATAAAGTAATACAACAATCAAAGCTTCCCATTGGTTAAGATTATAGAGGTGTTCTTTCAAATGAGGTTTATCATCAATAAGCGAGTTGTTATCAACATTAAGAATTATGGATCTTGGAATAGAAAAGATCACATCACCTTCATTAACATCTTCTAAAGCGATCACACCTCTACCTTCTTTTTGGCTTCTGAGATCAGAAATTTTTGATTTCTTTAAGAATTTAACATTTTCTTTAACCAACCATTCACTATAACTTTCAGTTAATTCTTCGAAATCCATTATAAATTTTTCTTCTCCAATGAAGTTTGAAAAGTTGTCAATGTTCTATTGCTGCGAGGTTACCGCGAGTGAAAAATATCGAGATGAGCTAAAACTATATTGTCTTAAGATAGATTTTACTTGGTTTTTGGGGGATTGAAGAAGAGTATTTAAGGTCTTGTGATGTTATGAACCCATCATCACTCGTAGCAATGGCCAATATGGTTTCATTGTGGTTGGTACCTAATTTGACGATACTTGAAGGTGTGAAATTATCGTATTCAAACCTTGGTAACTGCTTTATTCTCTTCCGTTTTTCCCAATTCCATACGTTAACATACCCATCCGAACCTCCGGTATAGAGTAAGTTTTTAGATTGGTTGAAAAGTATGGAATTGACGGGATAGACCATATCTGTATCAGTAAGCTTATTGTAATGTCTATGGCACTTGAACGCAAATTTCTTCTGTTGAACTTCTTCCGCCGGATCAAAGTATTCCATTGATACACGGCCATCAATACTTGAAATAGCAAACCCTTCGTTATTGGGGAAACACTTGAGGTCTTTTATTTGCAACTTTAGACCACTCTCTCTTAACTGGTACGGCGTGGTCCAGTTCCTATGGTCGTATATTTCGATGGTTCTTTCGGACATTCCTAGCGTCAAATAGGTATCGGAAACGTCCATGTTGAATATCTTTTTGTTTGTTTTCTTTGTAAGAATTGGATTTTTCATTCGAATATCGTTGATGTTTAGCGTCTTATTGAAGGTACTACTGATAAGAATATTATTTTGGAAGCCCACCAAATTGTTTATTCCAGCATCCAAGTCGTGGGGATTGGTTAATTTTTCATCTACAAGTTTAACATTTTCATAATCAAGTTGGTAAATCTTACCGTTTAGAGCTCCAACATAACAAGTATTGCCAGATAAATAGGTTAAACTAGTGGTTGGAGCATCGCACGTGAAAACATTCAATTGTCTGGGGATTTCGGGGTTGGAACAGTCATATATGAGAACTTGGCTGTCCCATGACGAGACGGCAAACTGGTCGAGGGCTTTAGAGAACTGGAGGTCTGATACGATATCTAGGGCAGCTGGTGTGGGTACTTCAATCATGGTGCGATGGGAGTGCGGTAGGAGATTTGGCTGCGAAAGGTTTTTAGTAGTTTTATGCTTTTAATATTTTAGAGAGTTGGTAAGAATGATGTAAGGATGATAGAGTTAGTATACAATTGATATAATATTAGTATACGGTTAATATACGGTTAATATACACTTCATATACGGTTAATATACACTTCATATACGGTTAATATACACTTCATATACGGTTAATATACACTTCATATACGGTTAATATACACTTAATATACACTTAATATACACTTAATATACACCTCACATACACTTGATATACCTTGGTACTTTCATAAACGTAATCTACAATAAACAGACACACCTAACTCTGCCCTTCCCGATGAAAAGACCGTATCTCTGCTGGATCCTGATCCGGCTCTACCCAAACAAAATCGTCCTGGTTGGTCCACGATTCCATAAAGTACAATTCCTGGGGTAAGTCATTGACCACCATTTTTCGTGCTTTAAACTCTTCTTTAAACAACTTTTGAACGGGATCGGTAGCTCTATCACTATCGGTAGCACCTATAAGTTCGTTAGGATGTTCAAGTATATAATCGTCTAATTGATCTACTGTGAGGTTTGAAAATTTACGTACTTGACTCACATGATAGTTCATTAGGTTAACTTCATTATGTTCTTCGAAGAAATTAATCATTCGGTTGATAAACTTGATCTCTTGGTCATGAATGATATTATGAACAATACTATTGGACTTTCTCCAGCTTATACGTCCCAAGTTGTTGGCATACTTCAAGTGGATGGTAGCGTATATAAAGCTGAGAAAAGGACCTAGATTTGCTGCTAATATAAACCAAATTGGAATGTTTAAAAGCGCCATTTGACCCACAATAAGAGTAGTGATGGCCGATGTCGTTAGAGCCAGTGTGGTTTTCAACTGTTGTTGTCTATAGCGAATATAATGGTCAGAATTCAAGGTACTATCAATGACTTTAAATGCATGTATAAAGTCATTTTTCTGGAGAAAATTGTTCAATGCAATACGTATCAACGAATAATCGACAGTTTTGTTGTTCAAAGCATAAAGAAAATTCCTCTTGACCAAATCTATTATCGTATGTGGGTCTATAGGTGTTGGTGAAGTAAGAAGATATGTCCGTAATACCTTGGGATTGTTGTACAATTGTGTATTCTCCAAGTCTTGCACTATCCACAGCTCAAGAACGGAGTTGGAAGGTGTCGATAAAATGCCTAAAAAGTCGTCTTTGGGGTCGATATTGAAATTTTTCACTTGGACTTGTCTATTACATTTTATAAATTGGCATGTCAACAGCTCGATGGATTTTGGACTTAATGAACGTCGCTCTGATTCGTATAGTTTCCATTTCCTATGAAGCACTTCAGCATTGGCTATAGGTCCTTTGAAATGGGCCAGTGAGAGGTATCGGCCAAATATAAGCTTTGACTTCCACATCGTTTCGCAAGAATATCTCTGCGCGATGAGACTAATATGGCTGCAAAAACGATAACCGATACCGCCTATCACACAAGTTCCCTAAATTGGTAACAACAAACAAGCTCGAACCGTTAAGGCGTTTTCAAAAGGTTATATACGACAAACCTGAAATAATGTTACCACTGAAATTTCAAAATTGGAATGTTTGTGCCTGTCGTGTGCATACCACACCCCATTAGGTTTCCTATTTCGTTTAATACATAAACAGGATCGGATTATATTAAAAAAATCATATCTCCCCCTAAGAAATATCCAATTTTCATGTCCCAATACAACGACGATAGCTCTGATTTCTCCTATGGAGATTCAGAAAAGCACACTGTCAAAGACTATGAAGACTTTAAACCTCCCAATAAATTGCCCGATGCTCGTGAATCTTATATGTCGTCATTATCTGAATATTCAGACCATACAAAACATGTTGCCCAGCCTGTATCGGTCAAAGTGGTTAATAATCCAATCACTCCAACTGTCAATCGGTCATTGAGTAGAAAGAAAACTTTAGCTACCTTAGAAACTCAACTGGGAACACCTGAAAAATTACAACCTGATGTGCTGTACAATACCAATATTGAAAGCTCTGTTCCACCACGGTCATCTAGAAGACCCAAGAGTGAAATGGTTGATACAAGCAGATTGAACCAAGACATTGAACAATACAAGCACCAATATGGTAACCAAATTGGACATCAAGTGGGCCATCGTAAACGAATTAGTTTGGCTATTAGTGATGATCTTGATAAGCTTATGGAAAGGGCCAATTCCATCAAATCTAAAACCTATACCTTCAATGATATTCCAAGCACCGACACTTCGTCTGAGCATCTGAATTCACCACCAAAAGACTCTAGTGATAGTTATAAGACTGCTAGTTTGCACCTGGGTTCTGATGATTCTCTCACTGAACAGCCTTTAAAAGTGGGCAAGAGAGGCTTACCACCACGTCCAAGTAAGGAAAACTTGATCAGAGCAAGAGAAGTGTCTAATAGAATTGAACAACAACAATCGGAGAAGTCTGTGGACCAGCAAAAGTCTGCTGAAAGTGATAGAATCCACCAGGCATTACCTAGACCTCCAGTTAGTGACGCAGAATCTTTATATAGTGATGATGCATTATTAAATGAGTCTTCTCGTCATTCCATAGGCTCTATTGATAGTAGTCAGAGTGCAATTGCTGCTGTGGTTGGCTCTAGTGCAGTGATGGGGTCTATTCACTCACGTCCTGGTTCTGCTAGTGGGCCTTCTGCTTACGGCAGTGGCCATGGAAGTGCACCAGGAAGTGCTGCTGGAATTTCAAGAAGAGCTTCCAAACGTCATGAAGCGCCAGTACATGAAAATGCTGGAGCTAGTGAAACTGTTGGTGATACCTCTAATACCGCTAATACCAATGATACCACTGAAGATAACTCCAAGTCCCGTGGTATAGCTGGAGCTGCTGGTGTTGCTGCCGCTGGTGTTGCTGCTGCCACTGTTGCAGTAGTGGGTGCCAAACACACGGACGATAAAGCTAGTAGTTCATTTGATAAGTCTGGTGAACCATCTGAGTCCATTAATAAATCTCTTGTAGCAGATAAGCCACTCGATGAATCTCTTGATAAAACCAACAAGTCCGTTGAAGAAGATCAAGTAATTGATAAATCTGTTGAAACAGAAGCGTTTGATATATCTGATAAACCTGAGAAACCCACCTTAAACCCTGTAGACACTTCAGAATCTCCAGATGAAGGTGGTGATACTGGTGAAACCACTTTTGTGGGTTCTCCAACACGTCGTGCACTCAGTCAATCACCTAAACAAATTGCCAATGTCCCCCCAAGCCCTACCAACCAAGCTAGTTCATATTATGCTTCAAGCTCTAAATATGCCTCTAGTTCAAAGTATGAAGAAGAACCAGAAAATTATATAGATTACTCTCCTAAAGGCGCCGAATTCATCCAACCAAAGCAAGTGTTTGATGATGAAAATAACTCTTCAAATTATAATGAAGAGCCAGTTTATGGACAAGATGCCCAAACACAAACCGGTCAAGAAGAACCAGGATATCCAAGTGCATATCCAGAAGAATTACCCGAATCAGACCCAATTAGACCATCATTTGAAGAAATACGATCCAAACCTTTAAATGAACCTTCACCTAAAACACCAATGACTGCACAAATGTCCCAGATGAATCAAAAAACTCCAAGTGCACCAGCTCAACAACAAAGAAATCTGCAATTAAGTAACGATAAAGAAGTTAATCTTGAAGATCAATTCTATGATATTGAAGAACCAGTAATTGTTGAAAAGCCAAGTAGAGGGAAATCAGTTAAAGACTCTACAAAACACCCAAAGAAGTTAAAGAGAAGAAGTACTAAAAGAAAATCTAAAACCAAAGATCAAGTTAAACCTTTTAACTACCACACGCTTATTAACTTATTAGAAAGTATCAATGGTACTGTAATTGGAGAAGAATTCAATCAATTGAATTTACCAGTGAAGGAGAAACAGTTAATAGAGAAAATAGTAGATCAATTATCAAGATTAACGCTGGACATGGTCATGGACGACCAAAAGTACCAGGTAGGTATTAATAGGTTAGAAAGGGCATTGAAGGTTTTGGAAGGTTATATGTAGGAAAGAAGAAATACAGTGAAGGCAGTTACAAGGCCGAAGGAGTAAAGATAAAAAGGTGGTAGAAAAAACACGGGCGATTGGAGGGGCGGCTGGCGGCTGGTGGGGCGCCTGCAGTAAGTCGTATTTTACGGCCCACCATTGGATAGAGAATATAGGCGCTCGTATGCATTTTTAACTCGCAATAAAACCTTAAACCCCGGCAATTACTCATGGCCTGTCTCTAGGCCCAATGCCATCTATCCCTTAATACCTCTCGTGCCCCCTTGCTGACGTGGCCTTCTATATAATTGTATAGTCGTACTAATATATACGGTGCTATTCGCGCATCTCATCGGACGGACTTAAGAAGACATGTCTTGCATTTCAACAAAATCCCCAGCCTAGAAGCTCTGTTCAACGAATACGAACATAATCAATAACTTCTCAAATTATCCATTAATTGTACCAGGCCAATCAACTCTAAAACCTAAACTCTATCCCCTTCCTATTCCAGCTAAACCATGGGGTATCGCACTGGGAGTCGTGCACCAACCACAGGGCTAAATTGCGCAGAGTAAACATCAAGCCCAAAAAATAATCGAGCCGTGCCAGCATTTATAGGGGTTTATTTGTCTAGTGAAAAATTTCTTCCGGCCCAAGTGACTCATATCTGCGTGGTTTTTACTCCTCAGTGTAATATTCCATTTCAAACATTCCTTTAATTATCATGAAATCCGCAAGAGTATCACCAGCTCCCTCTGACCTACGCATTACCGTCCCAACTCGTGAACAACTAGAAGCCCACGATAACCTTTCTTCCCAGCCAAAATTAGGTGACCCAGCAAACATTTATTCACCACAAACAAGTTTCGATGATGTTACCCAATTGCCAACTCCGTTGATCAATCATGGCTCATTTGCCAGTATATCACCTCTGGATAACTCTCCTATAGAAATAAGTAAAGTCAGAAAAATCGCCAACTATTCCAGAGATAGAGCGGTAAGTGAATATAAACCATTAGAACGGAAGGATGGGAAAGAAAAAAGAATCAGTTCGAACCCAATTATTGATAATACCAAGATCCCCAGTCCTCCAATTGATGATATTATCACTGAAAAATATAAGAACACCTTGTTTAAATCCAAAACTTTGAAGCGAGATTTTGTATTTAACAAAGTAATTGGCAAGGGGAACTTCAGTAATGTGATTTTGGCTTCAGATATTAATGATAGTACTAGTAAAATTGCAATTAAGATCATAACTATTCCTATTAATAATAAAAATCAAATTAAAAACTTCAAATATTTCATTAAAAGAGAGTTAAATATTTTGTATCAATTGAATTTCCCTTCGATCATCAAGTTGTTTGACTATGATATCAATTTGTCTATAGATAAAAACGAAATCGAAACGTTAGAGAAATTTGAGAGTGAAAGTGATGATGAAGTAATTAAACATGATATTCTTGGAGATTTCAAACGACTTAATGAAAATAACGATCAACTTATTTATTTAAATTATTGCCCTGGAGGTAATTTATTTGAATTTCTGAGTATTAATTATCCTCTGACTCATAAAATGACTCAATATTGGATTATAATGGAACAAATAGTTAAAGAATTGGTTTGTTCTGTGTATTATATTCATTCTCATAACATTATTCATCGAGATATCAAGTTGGAGAATGTGTTACTTAATTATTCTTTACAAGACTTATTTGAAAATAAGTGTGAATATCCGATAAGTTGTCTAACAGATTTTGGTTTAGCAAAGCGCTTGGCACGTGACCAACAGATGTTATCAACTAGATGTGGATCTCAAGATTATATAGCACCTGAAATCTTGATGGGGTTGAAATATAATGGTAAATTAACCGATTCTTGGTCTGTTGGAGTGTTTATTTATTCTCTTTTAGAAAATAGATTACCGTTTGATTTACCACCGTATCATTATCTTGCTCAACAAGGTATAAGTCCATCGGTTATTAAGAGAAGAATGACAAAAAACACACCAGCCCATCGAATTGCCATGATCGATTGGGATTGGTTTTATTTGAATGATTTTGTTCAAGATGAAACCATCAGCACCGAATCGAAGCAAATTGTGTGCCGTCTTCAACAAATTGTTGAAGCGTTATTGGTAAGAAAAGAAAGCCGCTTAACTATACTGGAGATGAAGCTGCTGGACAAGTTTGGATGGTTGTTTTTGTAGAGAAGATGCTGTAAATGTTGTACACACTTATACAACCCTTGTAAACACTTGTACAAACATGTACATGTACACTGTAGACGTTATTGTAAACGAGTAAAACTCACTTATAGAGAAAATGCTCAATGTATTCTAATGTATTATCGACACTTTAAACCTCTTTCGCGCCAGCACAAACCGCGCAGATTTTTGTCACCTTTCTTCACCGGTCAATTAGAATGGTAGTGAATGTGAATGATTCCGATATCCCGCCATTACCCCATGTCACCAGCAACATCATACCCCTTTCAAATGTATTGAAATTCTATACTCAAGAAACCTTTAAACAACTAAATACCATAATAGAAAATCTTTCAGTAACTCATAATAAAGAACCAGACGTCACCAGAAAGAAAAAATTACTTAATTTAATCGTTAGTTTAAGACAAGATTTCGTCAAGTTATACACATTGGTCAAATGGAGTAGTAAGTCCAAAGAAGTCGGTAAATTAATTGATTTATTGAATTGGTTTAGGACTCAAGAGTTTTATTTCGATCAATTAAGCCTTGGATTAAATGAATTAAATGGATTCAGTGGTGCTAAATTGCCCAATAGTGATTTAATAACCAGTTTGGAAGTTTTGATAAAGGGTAGACCCCAATTACCTTCATATAACTTGTTAGAAGATGTGAGTATATCGAGTGAAAAGACTTTAGAAGTACTTGAAGATTTAAATATTATCCTTACAACTCGAATGGCATTAACTGATGATATTCCTAAACCTTTCTTAAATCATCATACCATCAAAGATGGTCGTATTATATTCAATTTACCCAATAAATTTGAGGTTAGTGTTACTGTTGGTAATGATTTAATTATAACTTCTCAAGATGAATACTTAAAATCTCCATTTTTCTTTATAGATTTCAAGTTTTTATTTGGAATTGATGAAGATGGCATTTTGAAAAATGATTTAATAACTGAATTACCTGTTAATTTTTGGATTAAATTCGAAAAAATTGTAAATTCAATTTTATTAAGTGGGAATCTTGATGGATTATATGAATTTTTAATTGGTTTTACTAAAAAATTTAAATTTAATTTAATTTATCAACAATTAAAATCTTTAAATTCTTTAAAATGGAAGTTTTTAAAGTATAAATTCATTGAAAATAAAATTTTAATTAATTATTGGAATAGTAGTGTTAATTTCATTGAATTAGAATTAAATAATGATTTAGAGATTCAATTTAAATGGTTTAAAAATAATGAAGAAGTAAATACTGAGATTGCTGTTAATAATGATGGGTTTACTATTGAACTTTTATTAAATATGATACTTAATAAGCATTGTGAGATGTTGATACGGGAGATTATCAATGCTCATGGAGTTAAAACAAGTTCTAATTCAAATGCAAATGTTGAAACTTCTAATGGTTCAGCACTTTCAGTGAGTTCAGTTTCAAATTTTGAAGAATTTATTAGTTTACTTAATCCATATCAAATCTCCATTGCATTAACTGATTCTAAAAATGCCATTATTTCTATAGATTCATTAACTGGTGATTTTTATTTTATTGAACCAGATTTACTTCAACTTCAAGTAGCTAAAAGAATCAATGCATTTAATAATAGTAATGAAATGATATTTATTGAATTTGTATTGAAAAATTTATTAGAACTTAAACTTGAACTGAAATCTAAAGAAATTAATAATAATTTAATTACCATGGAATGGATTAATAATAATATTATTAAATTAAAAGATCAAGAATTAATTAAATTGGGATGTAAAGGATTATATAAAATTAAATTTTATAGATGTAAAAATTGGCCCAGTTCATGGTTTTTAATTAATTTAATTAATGAAAAAGTTAATTGGTATGTTAGTAGAATTAAATCAATTAAAGGAGAATGGAAAATAGAATGGTTTCAAAATTTAAAACTTCAAGAAACTTCTTTCAAAACCATTAGTAAATTATCAGAAATTTGTTCAAATAAAATCATTGATAATATGATAATTGAAGAATTAAAAGATAAACATATTAGATTTTTAATTAATGAAGAATTAAATTTATCTTCAATTGTTAAGTTATTTGATATGGAATTACCAAAAGATAATGAAATGATTATATTATTATATAATGATTATATTCCAATTAAAAATTCAACAAATTGTCTTTTATTAAAAATTGAATTATCAAATAATAAAGATCTGAAAATAATTAAAATGGAATTAATTTCAAAAATTTCATTGGATTTTAAATTTACAATTAAACTTGATAAAACTGAAATTTCGAATAATTTCTTAAAAATTAAAGATGAAGTAAATCTGGAAAATTTAAAAGATTTTAAATTATTTGATAATATTTTTAATCAACTTAAAAGATTTAGTCAATTAATAATTTTAATTAGTAGATTAATTGAAAATAATATTGAAATTCTTGAATTTAATGAAAATTTAAAGATTAAAATAAATGATTATTTTGATGAAGTTTATATTGAATTACCATCAGAAGAAATTCCATTTTATTATTGGAAATATTCTGAAAAGGCAAGTCCTCCAGCCAGATTAATTGTTAATTATATCAATAAGACTCTTTGTATAAGTAGAAAAGAGATTGAATTCTTTAAAGTAGTTAATTATGTTAATTCAATTACTCCAATTATAACAGGAGTTGAAGATTTAAAATCTAAATTACAATTAAAAGGTAGTAAATTATCTAATGGATTACCAAGAATTCAAATTGATTTAAAATATGCTAATTTAAATAGATTAGAATTATTAATGACCCTTTGTAATATCAATCCTTCAAATTCTAAGAAAATTCAAAAAGATAACATATTATTAAATATGAAATTTAAGAATAATAAGTTTAAAATTAATGATAAATTAGATTTATGTATTAGTTTGATTGATAATATTAATGCCAAAAATTTAAAGTATAAAAATTTATTTGAAATTATATTCAAAAATTTTCAAAATAATCCAAATATTGTTAATTTAAATTATGATTTTATTATCAAAATTGATTATTGTGAAGAGTTTTTAGATAAATTAGGAGATTGTCTTATTACATATTTAGATAATCTTTAGTATATAGTAATGTATTAGTAGAACTGCTACAAATTGCCTAATTGGGAAATAAATGAGATAGGACGAAGAGCGGAATCATAGGCCACTGGAATGGTAGTGGAGTGGAGAGCGGAGTGGCAGCAGAGAGGAGGCGGTGATTGAACAGAGGAGATGATAGAACAGTGGGGCTGATAAAACAAAGGCGGAGGTACGGCTGTATGGAATCATCTGCAAATTATCGTCTTGTGCTACAGAGGCCGGTGTGATTCAGCGGTACGGCGTGCGGTGATGTACCTTCTGTGGGGATCTGGTGCTACTCATCACCTCGGACATGTATCGGTCAAATCTTCTCCGCAACTCCCATGAGCCATTCGGAAGCCATCAGCCCCATGGTCTGACCTCGGACTCTGAGATATATCGACGGAGCCGAAAGTTAATATTTTTAATACGGAGGTAATTCCGAAGCATATGATTAACTAATTAAGTAAGTCATCCCACGGTAAGGCGTAAGTCGGATTAGATGCGGAGGGTTAACGGGGGTTCAATTGGGGTCTACTTCGGAGGCATATCGGAGTGTGTTATAAAGGCGCCTCCATTAATAGGACATAGCCAACGGACTTCCCAATACCGAGAGACTACGGGGCAATTATCACCGAGAGACTACGGATGTCACCACTCCATCATCTCTTCCCCGGGCGCCATCGAGTGGTGGCCCGATGTCCGAGCTAACGCCCGAGCGGCGCAAGCCCGGTCGCCCCGATCACCGTGCTGGTTCTGGTCGCCTTGGCTCGCTTGCCCTGCAGCCGTTTTGTCTCGCGTGTGGCCGTTTTATGTGGCCTGTGGCGCTTCGCACCACCTCACCGTTGCATCGCCAGCCCATCGCCCGCCCAGCCCATCGCTCTCCAAGCCCATCGCTCTCCAAGCCCATCGCTCACCCCACCACACCCCACCAGAGGCTGCAAAAAATTATTCCGATCCATTTATTCCTATCTACATTAATTAAAACTACAATTACTGTTTTTTCTTAAACAATTTTCACACTTAGTGCCCACCATCGAACACTTGATTTTTCTTTTTCTACAATTAAAACAACTCGACTTTCTTGAATTATCTACAGTGGCTTTCTTTTTATCTACTTTAAATTTAATGTTCTTTTTATTTATTAAAATATCTTCTTTAGTAAATCCTTTAGAAAATGTACATTTTAAATCTTTACAATTACAAGATTTACAACCTTTGAATTTAATCAATTTGTTATTGGATATTATTAATGACCAGTCATTATATAAATTCAATTCTTCATTATTCATTAAAGTTTCTTTATCTTGTAAATTTAAATTATATTCATTTAAAATTTGGGCATTATTATTAAATTCGTTAGTCAAGATTATTATTTCAGCGTTACATTTAACTTTACGAACTCTACAAGCATCACAAGAAGGTCCTAATCTTTGTCTTCTTTTAGGTGATTCTTTCAAGTCAATTATAGGACTACTGATGCTACTACCGCTACTAACAACTTCTTTTGGACTACTTAAAATGCTTGAATCCGATCCCGAATTGGAGATGGTTTTGTTATATGTGTAGCTGCTATAAGACTTGTCTAAATGGGATAAGTTAGACTCAGTTAATTTGTTAATATTGTTAATAGGTGGTAAGACAATTTTGTTTGAAAAATCATTAACTGTTGGTAGTATTAATGGAGGTAATGTTGGGGGAGTTGCAATTTTATTGCCACTATTCATTATAGAGTATGATAAAAGGTCATTAGATGTCATTTTGGGATTTAAAATATGGTAACTAGCCTGGGGGAATATAATCATCTTATATATTTCATATCCGGTTAGGCGGGGTTTCCATTCACATGGAATTTAGCTAAAAGTCCGAAGAGCTTTACTTCGGCTATAGAAGTCCAGCGTGGTTGACCCCGGATCATTTGAAGAGTTAATTTGGTGTAGGATGTTCTGGTTACTTGTTTATTGGTTTGATATATATAGGGGGGAGTTTATTGGGGTCAATATGAGCTATTACCACTAGAATTTCTGGGGTTTTCCCGCCGTTTTTCACTTCCCTCTGGTCCTTGAGTCATCCCAAAACCTTGCGTCCCCGAATCCTCGGAAATGAGTCGTCCTGGTAAAACAGGCGCGGACGATATCGGATGGACTTAAGTACAATCGGCCTATTTTCGTACGATCATTAACGATATGACCATAATCCGGGGTCTGGTAATAGTTATATTCTATAATAGTTAATTAACTTTTCTATAGTCTCATTACCTATCGATATCATCTGCTTGATGTCCCCCGATATCAGGATTTGGGGTATTCAACTTTCACATCGATACCCCATCTTTAAGAAGTCCGAGGAAATTGGATTTAGTCACTACCACCCGCTTCCTTTTCCCCGAACCGGGTAAACTGTGTCCTGATTTTACAGTAACGGTCATGTGACCTTTTTTGCATAGGAATTGTGGTTCAATTTTACTATTGGTTAACTTAAGATTCTATTGTATAACTGGTTATAATTCATATCACGCTATTTCATATATTCAACTACTTCGGATTTCTTTGTCCAGTATGCTCTTAAACATCTCTATATCTACCCTATTTCTTCCTGTACCTCATGCGACCGATTGGCTAAAAATATCATTTCGCAGTTAAGATCTTCCGAGTCTTGCAGTGGATTATTTTATTTTTCATTATTACCTTTCAGGTAAAGGGCAGTGTACTGGGCATCCGTTTCTTTACGGACTTTAGTAAAATTTGAATCACCCAATTTATTTTACCTGGGGAAGTCCGGTGTCTTAAAACTTAAGAACCGGTAATATTTGGCGACAGTTTATAACAGGAAGTTCTATTCGAGTTGAATATATCTTTCACACTTTATATCTAATGTAATGATTTATTTGTCCAACTTTAACTTATGTGACTTGTGTTAATTCTTTTGAATGTCTCATTTTCTCTGCCTCGTTATTCCGGCACCTAAAAGTTCGGAGTTTGGGGCTCATCGATCAAGCAGTTTTTCTCGTTCCAGGTTTCTTTTGTTAAACCGCCTGGTAGCGTTGAAAATTGCCTCTTCGGACTGAAACGCTCCTTGAGCAAGATTTCGTGACATTCTCGGTGATAATAGTCCTAATCCTGATAATAAGGATGTTTGTCTTTCGGACCTAGGGCGTATGTTAGTTGTGTTAAGCATCCTAGCCACTTTGACTTATGCCACTATCCCCGGCTATACAATGGGTTATGGGGGTAATCGAGGGGCAAAAGGATTAACTACAGTCGCTTAATGCGAGATAAGTCTTGAAGATCATTAAATTAACGGTGAGAATTGGTCTCGCAAATCACCAAAGTCTCTAGTCTCATCAGATACAAGCAAGTTACAGGTGGTATCTATGGTTAAATGGTTGGGTGTTACAATATAATTAGTTAATTGGTTAAAATGTAGGTGGTATGATGATTTCTTGGGAGCTTATTGCCAGGGATACTGGCTATTGGCGGCTTACGGAGTTACGGACAAATTTATTTTGGAGCAACGGAAAATCAACTCATCTTGTAACTGATGGCGGAGTTAAGGAGATTGGCTGAGGACCAAATTAGGTTACTTATACTATCGGGGTTTGGAGTGAGGCTTGCACCGACAGCCTAGTTAGTGGTTATATAAAGTAATGTCTTAAGGCCGCATGAAATTTCAAATTTTATAGGAGTAGGTTTCTGGGCCTATTGTAATAGTGCTTTAGTTATGAAGAACCATCTTTTTTTCGATTGAAAACCGCTGTACCCAGTCAGAAGTCGCTACTCTCTTAATCACCGGAAAATTATCATGTACGTTAACGGCCGTGTGCGGCTTTAATTTTTTTTTGCAACAGGTCGTGTGATGACCGGAAAGTTTAGGATACTGGTTGATGATACTGATAAGGCAGAAGCGATGTTTGTGACGATAAAGGGTCTGGTGAGAACCTTTGAGCTATAGGGTAATTCTGGTAATTGGTGCGCTGAGCTTGGAAGAAGTTTTTGTATAATATACAGCTAAGCCTTCTTTATTCACATCAGTACAAGCCATGTACTTGGCTGGTAAACCAGAACTAATTACGTCTACCAGCATTTCCACCATCACAACAACAATCACCATAACAACAACAAACTCGTCTTCGCAGCCTCTCAACGAATCCCCCGCTACCCCCTCATCACCCCCAAACTAACCCATCTCAATTATTTTCATCAAATTTTGAATTTTTCATCAAATTTTTCAAAGTAATTCTTTATTTATTTTTGATTCATCTCCTTCCTGTATTATGCCCAGTAGGCTTTCAAGTGTTCTTCCCTCATAAATCTGGCAAAATAACCAACCAAATTCTTAAAAGTCTGACTGAGACATCACATACACCATTTGAAAAATCTGATTCATGTTTAATTCAAAAGGGTATGTCACGTGATCCAACAATCCGCGCTTTTGTTTATACAATCCCAAACCGGAAATTTTCAAATCGTATACTATCATCTCATCCTTAAAATCCCTTCACCTCTTTATCCACTGTTCATTACCTGTCCAAACCGACTGTAGCTCCCATATTAGACACATATAGCCATGGACGATCCGTTAAATACCCCTATGAAAAGGATTCAAAATCTCACCATCCACTCACCTGATATCAAGAAGATTATGCTAGACAAAGGATATTCCAATTCTATCAGTGATAAAGTTTTAAATGAAATGAACATAAGACTCGACGGTATTGACGTGCCCATGTCACCATCGGATGAAGAAAAAGAGAATATTGTCTCCAACTTCAATAAAGTTCACAATAACTATTTCAGTAAGATGGAATCAATCATGAACCATTACTCCATTAAAAGAGATAATTCAGATTATGGGATGTCCAAAAAGAAACGGAGAACGTTGACAGGTATTGAAGAAAGTCCTGTCCATATGATACCGAAGACCAAGCCAAAGAATAACGACTCTCCTTTAAAGATTCCAACCAAATTACCACCTGCAAAACTATCACCAACCAAGATTTCTCCTACAAGATCCTCTCCTTCAAGAATTTCTCCTTCTAAAGCAAGTTTCAACTTGAATGAAATATTGAATAGAAAAATGGCATATCCAAAAAACAAGACTCCTTCGCCTACCAAAGATTTCAAACTTCCAAAGACTTTTACTCGGATTGAACCAAATACTCCAACTCTTCAGAAGAAAAGCTCTATACCTACTCTTAATAAAAAATCTTCAATCCCACAACTTCAACAGAAACCTTCAATTCCTCAACTCCAAAAAAAGCCTAGCGTATCACTGCTTAATGGGCCTCAACTTCAAAGAAAGTCTTCAATTCCTCAACTACAAACTAAAACTTCAACTTCGCTGTTGAATAGTTTGCAAAAGAAATCAACAATTCCACAATTACAAAAGAAATCTTCTATACCTCTGCTTCAAAGCAAACCCTCAATTTCTCTGCTTCAAAGCAAGCCGTCGATTCCGCTGCTTCAAAAAAAGCCGTCGATTCCACAACTTCAGAAATCAACCACCCCACAACTTCAAAAGAAGCCTTCAACACCAAGATTGTCCCAACCAACACAACAATCTCGTTCATTTACGCCGACAACTGGTCGGTCAAACGTACTGTCGAGTATGCTGTCGAGTGTGCTGTCTACCGCCGGTATACCCTCTTCTCACGTTCCAACATATAACAAACCCACCGTCTCTTCGTCACAGAAATCTTTAGATAGATTCATAAGATTCAAAAATAGATTTACTTGATTAATTAAAATCGTTCATTGTATTATAGCTACTTAATAAATATTTGATTGTACTTTAATTTCGCCTCCAATGCTAACTTCTTGAGATCCAGACCATTTCTCACCAGGGTTTAATGTCTTAAATTCTGAAACATAACCAGCTTCAATACATAACATATTTAAATAACCATTTTTAGGTTCAAAATCTCCCATTCCAGCAGATTTCTCAATCCATGGATTCCAAACAACAGCATCTGGTAACCCATCTCTTGTAATGTTTTGTTGAACTTTACCTAATTTGATGATTTGGAAAATCTTGGAATCATCAATTTTTTGATAAATTCTGTCGAATTCTTCAGTGAAATTGATCATTGGTGATTTTTCCTTGTATGTGGTCTTTAACAATTGATCGTAACAGAGTTCATCAGTCAAATTGTCAACAACAATGTCTTCAATATCATCAACTCTAAAGTAAGTATGGAATAACCAATTGAATTCAAAAGACTTGGAATCATCATTATTTTCAACTTCAATCTTGGTAACCAAAGTTTCACTTAATGAAATTGATAGAATTAAAGTGAAGTTTGGTTTACCTTCCCATAAATCATAAATTTCTTTATTGGCTAATTCGGGACCTAAACCAAATTGAACAGTCAATGGACTTTCAGTAGTTTGACCTAAAAATTCCCAAGTAGAATTTCTAGCAAAACCATGTTGAGGTAATTTAAAAGTAGCTTTGGATTCCTCTTTAGTCTTACCGAAATTAGGGAAAACTAATGGAATACCACCTCTAACTGGCTTGGACCCATCCAATTTAGCAGCATCTGAAACCCATAATTGTTCTTTACCGTGGTGTTTCCAGGAAATAACCGTGGCTCCGTATTTCAAAACGGTGACAGAGGAATCACCAACGGTTAAAATTACTTTATCATCGTGTTCTTCAACAGACATATTGAGTAGTGAAATTTCTGAACATTCGCACATTTGGTAGCCGAAAGGTTATGGTCCATGCTAGTTGCTATGAGACGATGGTGACAACATTGATGATAGATGAAGGTCAATTATTTGAAAATAATTAAACTGACTGATCAAAATCGAATAAACAATTTTTATAATTAAATACAATTAAATATAAATGGCGTAACCTATCCAACGGTGTAGTTGATAAGACATGGCTGCAAATTGCGAGTTTCACATCGGCGGGAACATTATAAATGAGCCGGTCGGCATTAGAGCCGGAGTTCATTTGATCCCAGTAAAAAATTATTAATTTAACCACTAAATTGCTCATAATACACCCTTCCCCTTATCTACTCTCCCACCTACCCTGTCTACCATAGCAACCAGCCTCACATGATGTCTCACCGCGTAGCTGGCTCCCCTATTTATGGATAGCCCGGCTTCTGCGCAGGACGGGCATATTTTCTTTTTCTGCGCTCATCAGTTTTTTTTTGAAGGCTATCAAATTAATATTGTTCATACCGATGTCGCTACTAAGATCCAGAATAATCCAAAAACCATATCAATTATTTCATTATTACTTCTTATCCGAGAGGTTACCAGGATCGACACTTTCAGACCTCGAGTTTTCCACCGATATCAAATTATCCATAAACAAATTAAAAAAACATCACTGGCAATTAAATGATTTGGTCCATTATGGCTTTTTATCTTCAGTTATTTTATTTGTATTTGTAATTTTCCCAGCATCTTTTTTAATCAAGATTCCCATCTTATTATCGTTTATAACATGTTTTTTGGTTCCTTTAACAAGCCAATTTTTCCTTCATGCTTTACCAGTATTTTCATGGTTGGCATTTTATTTTTGCTGTGGTAAAATCCCTGCTGAATGGAAACCGGCCATTACTGTTAAATTTTTACCGGCTATGGAAACCATTTTATATGGTGATAATTTAAGTAATGTTTTAGCTACTATAACCACATCAACTTTAGATATTTTAGCATGGTTACCTTATGGGTTAGTTCATTTTTCATTCCCATTTATTGTAGCTGCACTTATATTTTTATTTGGACCTCCAACATCTTTAAGATCATTTGGATTTGCCTTTGGATATATGAATTTATTAGGAGTTATGATTCAAATTTTCTTACCTGCTGCACCTCCATGGTATAAGAATTTATATGGTTTAAAAGCTGCTGATTATTCTATGCTGGGTTCACCTGGTGGATTAGGTAGAATCGATGAATTATTAGGTATTGATATGTATACTACCGCTTTTTCAAATAGTCCAGTTATATTTGGTGCATTTCCAAGTTTACATTCAGGTTGTGCTATAATGGACGTTTTCTTTTTATCTTGGTTATTCCCAAGATTTAAAGTATTATGGTGGCTGTATGGATGTTGGCTTTGGTGGAGTACAATGTATTTAACTCATCATTACTTTTTTGATTTAACTTGTGGTGCATTTTTATCATTATTTGTATTTACTTATACAAAATATAATCATTTACCAGTTATTGATGAAACTAAATTTTGTAGATGGAGTTATACTGAAGTTAAATTAGCAAATGTTAATAATTTAAATCCATTAAATTCAAATAATTTTAATGAATTTATTTATCAAGATCAACGTAATGATTTTGAAATGGCTAATTTAGAATTAAATACACCTTACCAACAATCGGGTTCAAGATCAAGACAAACGTCGAAGATTTTTTTACCTAGTAACACTATAATAGAAGATGAAGAGACTAGTAGTTTTGAAAATTCTGCCACCACATCGGTATTCGATGAGGTAGATCAGTTGACCACTACATATCTGAATTCTTCTGTTGAAAAGCCTACAAAGTGATTGAGTAGGTTGGAGAGAGAGAGAGAGAGAAAGGGCCTTGGGCCGCAGAGGGGGACTAGAGCTTAACAGCGTTAATGAATAATGTTAATCTTAATATTTAATAGTTAATATAATAATTAATGTAATATGTACAGGTATCAATGCTGACTAGCTTGTATGAATGAAGGTTGGGAGTCAAGTTGTTTGTGAATATTTTGCTTGATGATATTGGCTCTTAATACTCTTGGATCTTTTCTTAATGTTCTGAGCAATTCTTGTTGAACGGTACTACTGGAGTCAAATCCCATTAAAAATTGGTAACCTTCAAAGTGTCTTTCTTGATTTTTACTCATGATTTTTGGTAATGGTTTTGGACCGATACTGGTTATATCTCTTATGACACCTCTATTATTGAGAATCAACTTTCCCACTGTGGTGGCGATCTTGACAGCATCTTTATGTTTATTTACACCGTCAGTTATTCTGGCAATAGCCAATAATTCATAGTACATGGTTGGTGAGTTATGCGACTGAAAAATTTTGATGAGATACAGCGGGTGTGGTGCACTGGCGCATCAGAATGTGGTGCACCGGTGTCTTGGTATGACGATCTGCAGCAAAAGATGTGTAGTAGCAGTAGTCACGTGCAATGTGATAATAAATTTGCAGTCGATTTTTCAAAAGTTTGAAAATTACTTGAAATATCTACTTGAAAATGGCTACTAATATCACCTGGCACGCTAACTTAACCCACCAAGAACGTAGTGACCTTATTAAACAAAAAGGGTTAACCATTTGGCTTACTGGGTTATCTGCAAGTGGTAAATCAACCATTGCTTGTGCATTAGAACAATTTTTATTATCAAAAGGTATTAATTCTTATAGATTAGATGGTGATAATGTTAGATTTGGTTTAAATAAAGATTTAGGATTTAGTGAAGCTGATAGAAATGAAAATATCAGAAGAATTTCCGAAGTTGCAAAACTTTTCAATGATTCTTGTTGTATTGCAATTACCTCATTTATTAGTCCATATAAGCAAGATAGACAATTAGCTAGAGAATTACATAAGAAGGATAACTTACCATTCATAGAAGTTTACGTCGATGTTCCAATTGAAGTTGCTGAAAAGAGAGATCCAAAAGGATTATATAAAAAAGCTAGAGAGGGTATCATTAAAGAATTTACCGGGATTTCAGCACCTTATGAAGCACCAGAATCTCCAGAAATTCATTTAGTTAATGACGGTATTACCGTTGAACAAGCAACAGAACAAATCATCCAATATTTAGAAAAAAACAATTACGTTTAAATAGTATTTATTATAAAAATTATTTCTTTAAACTATCTAATCTTGCTTGTAAATCATCTTCTCCAATGGCTTGAGCTACCGGTTGTTCATGTGTTCGTAATTCAGATGGGGTTTCTTTCAAGTTTGCATTCAAATCAACACCAATTTCATCCAATACTTTACCCAAAATTTCATCTACTTGCTCATCTTCACCTAATTCATCTTCATCAAATGTCATGGCATCATCGATTGCATCGTCCATGAATTCTTGTTTTTGGTCCATCAAATCATTTTCCTTTTGAAATTCTTGGGCAATTCTACTTAATTGTGGTAAGTTCATTGATTTATTCATTCCCAGTAATAATCGGGTAGCATCTCTCATCGAGGTAGCCATTTGTTGATTACTTCTAACACTTTGAATTCGAAGTGATATGGCCTGAAGTTGTGATTTCATAGAATTGAATTTGGTGATATATCCTTTAGTTCTAACAAGATCTTTTGCTTTGACTTTAGCACTGGCAATTTGGCCCTGTTTGGCAGAGGTTTTGATTTCACTGATTAATTTTTTTTCTTGTTGTTGAAGTTTGGTTGTTTCTCTGGCCAACTCTCTTTGAGTTTTCTCAAGAGCCCTTTGGTTCTTTCTGAGCCTTTCTTGTGGGGTTAGCTTCTTGCCAAATGCCCATTCGAAGAGCTGGGACATGATAAGGGTGAGTGCGCGGATGAGCATCTGGGCATAGGGACGTATGCTGGGCCGGGGTGCGGCGGGCTGCGGCGGGCTGGAGGAGGGTGATGGGTCGAGGGTGGAGCGGGACCTAGAGTTTGGCACCAGCACCAGCACCACCGGCCAACTCAACAGCTGCCTTGGCCATACCGTACCCTGCTTGGTACCCGTATCCACTAGCACCGTAATTATGAACTAACACTTTCCCTTCTATATACTCTTTTTCAATTCTTACTCCTCCGTGTCTACTTGGACGAAGTCCTGCTACTTGTCTTAATACCTCGAGATCGCTAACATGATGGCCTTTAGAGTTATCAAGCAATAATTGCGGGTACAACTCTGATGTCCGGGCCAAAATATCGTCTGATTGGTCGTTAAAAGTATCACCAGTCCACCAATCTTTCTGCATAAAACCACCCAAGATCAATTGATCGTTAGAATAAGGCCTTTTAATAATATAAGTAGCATAGTCTTTACCCCATCTCATATAATTTTCAGTCACGTGAGGAGCTTTAACTACCAATACTTGGCCTCTGGTTGGGTACATTTTAGTATCATTGACACCATTAAGGCTAAAACTGCCCAATCCAGTACAATTGAAAACGATTTTACAACCAGGTAAGAAAGCCTGGGAAATATGTGTCAACTTCTTCCTTTCAAATTTTACACCTTTACCACTAATATAATTCTTCATGGTTTTCAAAAAAAGTGGACAATTGAAGCTAAAAGACTTGAATCTAATACCAAATTCAACGCCAGGAGGAAGTTTAGAGGATGGAAGTTCTTGATAATCTTGTAAATAAGAAGAAAGAGAGTTGATCTTGTTAGGAGGAGGTCTTTGATCAAAAAATTCAGTGGAATAGCACCGATCCAATCCACATTGAGGTCCTCCTAATCGTTCAATGATCGATTCAAGATTCGTATATGTTTGTCTATCAAACTCCAAAGTTCTATCATCAGAACCGGTGATACAGCTAAAATTACCTCCAGCATAAGGTGAGGTATAGTTAATAGATTCGTCACCTGGAAGGTACTCAGCTAAAATGGTGATTTTACGAGGATTTTCACCCTTTTCAAGTAAATTATAAGCGGTGTATAAACCAATTATACCAGATCTAAAACATTAGTATATACCTAAAAGGTTCCACGTAAGAAACATACCCTACGATAACGGTACTCATTAAGATAATTGCAGATTTACGAGAGTCTGCGGGTAAATAGCTGCGAAATGGATATAAAATGGCTGCGAAAAAGGACGTACATTAGTGCTTTTAACTACATAGATATACTTTAATTACTGCTCGTTATTTATACGAATACCTTCATTTTCATCTAAACTTCCGTATTCACGTAAAATATTATATAATTTATTAGCCATTTGTTCATTATTATCAGCTTTAACATCTTCCATACCATATTTATAAATGGTAAATAACCCATATAAAGCTAATAAAGTACATAAGGCAAATGCAAAGTATCCTTTAGGAGTGAATCCTTCAGGTAATGGTTCGACTTGTATGTTTTCACCAGTTAAATCAATCCATTGTTCTTTAGTTCCAAAATTACCAGCAGCATTACCTTTATAAGAAATATTTGATGCAACACAAGCATCAATATGATCTTGTGGAATGGTTTGCTGTTGGATTTCTTCTGGGGCTTCAATCAAAGTGATTGCTAATCCTTGTTCTAAATGCCAATCGACATGACAATGGAAAAACCAAACTCCAGGATTATCTGCTTTAAATCTAAGAACTATAAATCCATTTGGATTAACTAAAATAGTATCTCTTGACATTGGATGTTTAGGGAATTTATTATGTTCTGGATTAGAAGGATCGTAGATAATTGGATTATCATCATCTTCACCTTCTTCAGACTTCATTACTACTTGGAAAACATGCCCATGTAAATGGAATGGATGTTTACCAGGATCTTTATTATTAAGAACAATCTCAATAATTTCATCTTTTTGTAAAACAAACAGATTAGTATTAGATCCATAAATTTCTGGGATAGTAGAATAATTACCTGAACTTTTAACGGTATATAATGTTGGGACTTTTGGTGCAGTATAAGTTATATCATTAAAAAATGCATAATTAACACCATTTCCAAGATTATCCATAGTAAAATCAAGACTAATTTGATAATCTGGATCTTCTAATAATGGTTGTTTTACAAGAGGTTGTAAGGTGAAATCATCTATATAAGAGATTTTTTCAATCATATCATCGTATAATTGTTCATCGTTACCTTTATAAGGTTTTGGATTAGGTAAATCTTCACCATACAGAATATAATTGGTGGAAATTAATTGAAGATCTCCTGGAAGAACATCTAACATATCTTTATCAATGATATTTAAGAATCTAAAGTTCTTCTTTGGGTTCTTCTTTGTATGAATTAACACACCATATCTTTGGGCTGCACCAATAAGAAGAGCTTCAGTCTCAACAGGTTTTATATAAACCCCATCGACCTCAACAATAGTAAAGGAATGGTCTTCAATCTTAAGGTATTGAGAAGCAAAAAGCCCAATATTAGCTATTCTCAAAAAGTATGTGGTATCAGGTTTGACAGACCAGGTGACATTTCTAGTTTCATTAAATAATGAATTTTGAGGAATTGGTTCTGCACCAGTTGGGTTATATAAGTTTAAGAATTTGGCCATTAATTGGGGAGTTTCTTTATGATACCAATCATTAACCAGAAGAGTAACTTCTTCATCGTAAGAAAAAGGAGGTTCTGGATCTTCAACAATAAATAATCCTCTTAAACCATCACCATATTGAGCACCACTATGAGAATGATACCAATAAGTACCGACTTGATCAGGCACAGTAAAGTTATACGTTAAACTGGAACCAGGAGCAATAGGACATTGGGTAACCATTTCTGGACCGTCCATGGCGTTTTGGCCCTTTTGAAATAATCCATGGAAATGTAACGATGTGTTTCTGTCAGGAAGTTGATTATTAACATTAATGATAACTCGATCCGATTTCTTTATTCTGATGGTTGGGATGGGCCATTCATTATTGATCCCTATGACACGTCTTTGGTGTACACCATCGGGGTTTGCGTCGACGTATGTGACGTTGAAGTCATAGACATGAGTCTTAGCAGCTACCCCTAAAGCAACCACCAAAAGTTGCAATAACTGGAGAAGTAACATGGTGAGAAATTTTCGTTTGGTGCGCTGATTTTATCTTTTTCATCGCAGCCGTAAGGCTTAGTGGTTGCATTCCGACTCGGGAATATAAGCTAATTTGGAGAGGCGATAAATGGCGATAAATGGAGTTGAGTGAGTTAAATAAAGCCTTATATATTGTTTATATAATAGGTTAAGTTCTATTTAATGTTTTTTTTATATGGTTCAAGTTTAAGTTATCCAAATGTCTTAAGCTCAATGTGCTCTTCTTCTTCTTCGTTCCCCACGCTAGACCGTTTAACAATTTCTTCAGCGAGATTTCTTTGTGATTCAGTTAAATAGGTAGTTACAACAGCCTTGAAACTATTGGCATTGTGATTAATAAGCATCATTAATCGTTCATGTATATACGGTTCGGGTAATTTTCCCTTATAACTTAAAAGTAATGGAATAATTACGGAATAAATAGTAGTGATTCGAGTCTCATCAGTTTCCAACTTTGAAAACAATAATAATATTTCAAAACCTGATTTAGCATCAATAGTTGATGAATTTAATTCTTTAATCACATCTTTGATGATAAGTTTAATTATTAAATCATTATTATTGTGTTGCATTAAAGATTTAATACATTGAAGAGCCATACCAATGGTATCTGATGATTTTACCATTGAAATTAACGAATCTTTGAGTGTATTTGATTCTTCAGTAGTTAATTTATAATCTCCTTGAGTGACCAAAATCATCGTGGTAAAGACAGCACAATTTGAGGTTTTCAAATAATGATATGGTTTAATTAATGTACTAAAAATATAAATTAAATTTGGGTTTAAAACCTTAACTTGTTTAATTATATCTTTTAAATAAGGTAAAATAGCCGATACTAAAATATCATCTTCTAATTCATAAATTTTAGCAAAAACAAATAATATACAAGAATATAAATCAATTTTAACAATATCTGGGAATTTTGAAACCATTGTACTTAAATTATTTAAAACCGTTTTTAAAATCACTAAATTATGACCATTTGAGCTCTGTTTCATTAACAACTTATTTTGTTCATCTTGTGGGTCATAATCAGTTTTTAAAACCGGTAAAATATTAAATAATGGCAACATACATAATCTAATTAATTCAAACAATTTATCAAAATTTTCATCTAATTCTCTACCAGAATTGAAAAATGTTTCCGATAATGATTTAATAATTTCTAATAATTTACATTGAATTTGTAGATCTTCATCAACTAAAAGTATTCTATCGAATAAATCAATCACCTCAATAAAGATTTCATTATGAAATAAAATATCAACCAAATCTTTATTCTTAACCAAACTATTTAATGAGATTAAAATATCAGTTATATTTTGGTTTTTAATTAATGATTCAACACATTGACTAAACAAAATGAAGAAAAATGTGGTGGCATCTCCTTCAAGATATTCATCAACAAATTGATTATTTGATTCTAATTCAATACTTAAAACACTCACAAAATTAATCCAATATTTATTATAAATTTCCAATTCTTTAACATTCCCACCAGTATATTTGATGGTACTAAATTCTTTTAAGGATAAGATCCAAAGTGCTGTAAGTAAAGTAGAATATTTTTCTAAAGTTTCAATCAATTCAGGCTCTTGTTCTTCTTCATCTTTTTCTTCAAGACTATTTAATTTAACAACTGCCCAACAATTTAAAATCGAAATTTGAATTGATTTTTTACTAAATTCACTCATATTTTCTAAATATCCAAATCTTATAAATTTATTAGATGATAATTCTTCTAATAAGAATATTAAAGTTTTCAAAATTCTTTGTTTGGAATAAAATTTGATTCTTGGTAAATTAATAAATTTAGAGGAAACATTAACTGCATTAACAATTACTTCAGCATTGCTACCTCTATTAAAACATGGAACAATTGCACTTATAATTTGTGCTTGTTGTTGTTCTAATATACTTACTCCAGCATACATTGGATCTTCTATATTTCCAAAGACTCCCAAAATTTTATCCAAAAGTTCAATACCTTTCAATTTAATTATATTGATATTTGAAGTTGAACCTAAAAATGCAATCTTAACTAAATCTGAAATTCTTAATTCTAATTTCTTTTGTAATGAATGGTTTTTATAGGCTAATTGTAATAAATGGTTTAATAAGTCATAGATAAAGCTTTTAAATTCCCATGAAATTGGTTCATTTTTATCATCAATATCTCCATTATCACCAACAATATTTTCAATTTCCTCATCCTTGAAGTCAATGGCATCATTTGGTTTCTTCTTTTGTCTTTGTAATAATGGTAATAATTTTTGTTGATAGTTGGTCTCAATAAATGGATTGGTTAATTTCTTACTAGACATTCTAAATAATGAATTCAATGTAGCAAACCAATTCATATCTAAACTTGAATCCATCCATAAAATTATTAAATTTTTCAGATTCTTACAAGGTTTGATATTTAATGAAATCCATAATAACTGAACAACCTCTTTAGTTAACTTTTGATTTCCACAAACTTTCAAAAGTTCACCAAAACAACCAAAACTTAATTCATATAATTCAAAACTACTATTAAATGGGAATATAAAATCTGAATTTAATGATGATGGTGAATTAGTTGATAATCCTAATTTCAAATTCTTGGAAATAACAAAAATTAATGTAGAGGTATAGAATTCAATTTCATTGCTAATTAATTGTGGATCAAATATAATCAATTCTTGTAATAATCTTAACAAATTAGGGAAAATCTCAAGATTGTCATTTACTGATCCACTTCCAATACTATAACGAAGAGAAATAATTAAAGCTTTTAAATCTTCTTTAGTTTCTGTTGGAAGAGTTCTTAAATTTGGACCCAAGTTAGTTACAACACATTGAACAAAGTTTGCAATGATTCCAATACTACTGTATTTATACTTCAAGTTAACTAATAAATGATTATTAACATCAAATCCAAACCTATCATTTAAATAGGTATCGAATATGGTTAAAGTTAATGAAGGGATCCAAGTAGTTGGTGCTAAGTTGTTATTAATCAATAGTATACTAGTGAGTAAACTATAGTAATATACAATTGGATTTGGATCAATTAAAAGTTGGGATACAACATTATGAATCTCTTCACCTCCAATCCCACTATAATGATAAAGTTTCCCTAAACTAAGTAATGACTTCCCTCTCATTATAGGGTTTGTATCATTGACAATACTTCCAATAAATGAATTAACTTGTTCAAGGACCATTGGTTTTGGAGCAAAACTCATGGCTAACCCAATAGTGTCACAATTAAGTTCAATTAATCGTTTACTACTACTTTCAATTTTCTTAATGATATCAATGATAACATTTAAAACACTTTTATCTAAAGCAGATTTTTTAGCTTTGCAGTGTTTTAATAATCCATAAAGACTTACTGAAATATTAACACAAATTGCTGTATATCTTGGAGAATTAACAGTACTATTTGAAAGTGAAGTTCTCATCTGTTCAAGAATTGATGATTGAACCTTTACTGCTAAGTATGGGAACACAAGTTGGAAAAGTTCAATAGAAACATCAACTAAACTAGTAATTAAGTTAGGTGAATATTTCTTGTTTGCTGAATACTCATGCGTAAGAAGTATAAATGGATCAAAATTAATCAGTGATTCCATGTTTTCATAAACTTGTTGCTCAAAAACATCATACCAAGCAGAAACAGTTAACCCAGGATTATTGGTTTTGAATGGATCAATATATTTCAACTGAGTTGATAATTGATGCGTTGGTGATTCTATATATAAGTCATCAACTTCAAGTTTCAGATCATTATATTTACTAGTTACACCAAACCCATAACTTATATCTTCATTTAAGAAAATTAAATTCTTATCAAAATCATTAAGTTTAATTGGTGATAGTTTCTTTTTCAATTCCTTATTGGTTTCATAATTAAAAATCTTATTATCACTGAAAACCTTAACCAAATAAAGTATCATTGAAGAATTAATATCGTTCTTTAAGGAATTAACTAATCTAGCAAATCCTTGTAAAATAGTTTTCTTTCCAGATAAGATCAAAGTTATAAGAGCATTCTTAAAAGAAAATGAATCATTATAACCTTCATTACTTAAAATAAAAGAACTTAATCCATTAATATTAAATGATTCTTGGTTAAATTGATTATTGAAGCCAGTGATATCACCAATAACTTCAATATTACTTTCTAAATAAGTTAAATAATTAAACGATTTAGTTAAAAGAAATTGGATGTTCTTTAAAGATTCAGGTGAAAGTTCAACAGTATTAATATAATTAATTAAACAAAGTAAACTTATGTTACGAAGTTTTAAATTATCTAAAACTTCTCTACGTTCACCTTCTTCGGTACCAGAAAGATTATTACTTACAAATTGAGAAGTTAATAAACTTTTCCAAAAGATTAAAAATTGTGAAGAATTTAATTTAATAAATTCAGATTCGTTATACAAAGTTACCAATGAACTAAGCATAATCCAACAACATGTGTTTTTTAAGTAACTTGGTCTTGTATTTGAAGTATTATGTTTCAAATTTTGAGTACAGAAACTTAAAATTTTAACAATTGTTGAATTTTGTAATTGACTAGATTCTGTTTGTTTTATTATTGACAGTAAAACAACTGAATAACTCAATAATCTTGTTGAAATCAACTTGGTACTATTGATATCTAAGTTAACTGACCCTTCTTCAATTTTACCCTCATTTGATGCATTTAATTCTTGATTAAACGAATTAAATACATTTAACACTAATTGATTGATTTCAACTTGATTATATTGAGTATACACCAATAACGTTTTCAATGAATAATTCCTAATATATGGATTATTATTGATAACTAATTGAAGTAAAACTTGTATCAAGTAAGATTGTTCATTAGATTCAAGTTTTTTCTCTTCATCAATGATCTCACTGGTTTCATTATCATTAGATTCATCTTTAATAAAAGAATCAAAATCAACTCCAAATGGAACAAGATGTTCAACTATGGATAATATAAGTGCACATTGATATGAATTATGATATAAGTTAATATTAGTTTCTGGTTTGTCTTTTGATGAACTTTTTTTGGAATTCAAGGCGAAGAGTGTAGATGAACGTTTATCTTTAGTAGCCACCGAAGACGATGAAGATGCAGGTATCATTTCATCTAATTGATCTTGATCGTGTAAATTAAATTGATCAATGACAAATTTAAGAAGAATTTCATGACATGTAGGTCCAGACTCTTTAATTAAATATTCAATAATCTTTCCCCATTGGTTTAATGTCTTCACCCAAATAGAAGTTTCTATATGATCAGTTTTCAGTGTTAAACTGGAAAATTTGCTAAGAATTTTATTTAAAATTGAAGTAATATTTGATGAAAGATACTCTGAATTTTGAAATTGTTCTAATTGAATATAAAATGTAATGGTTTCAACAATTCCAACGTTGAACAATATCTGATCTGTATTCAGCAATATCAAATCTTCAGCATTTAAATCACGAGGATCTACAAAATTATCACCATCTTTTAATCTAGTTAAATCTTGGTTCCAACTATTAACAGTTGGGAGCTTATAAAGACCAACTAAATAATCAATTGGATCAAATTTTCCAGTTGGAACAAAATTAATGAACAAATGAGCCAAAAGTTCAACTGTAGCAATACGAATATCTTTTGAAACATTTGAAAGACCTCTAATAATTGGCTTCTCAAGCAGGGTTAACAAAGTGGTCTGAAATTGGTGTTGATGAGACATGATGGATTCAGGCTTCATTTTGGCACCTGAAGTTGAAGAGGCCGAAACCGCAAGTAAATGTTCATAATTAGAAGTCACCAGTAAGATAGAAATGTTTCTTAGCACAAGAAAATAGGACTTCTTTAAAGATATAGAAGTGCTTGATTGAATGGTAGAATCCTTTGCCAACACATCATATGTAATTTCGTAAGAAAGAATGGATTTATTGACAATTTTTAACAATTTGGCTTGCAATTTGTCGTCTAGATCCATTCTGGTGGAATATTTAATTAATGAACCCAATAAATATATCAAGTTACTACTTATAAATGGGTCTTTTTTGATGATTTTATAGATCTGGTTGATGGAATAACTGATGAGAGCTCCCAATGAGTTAGGATATGTTTCATAAAGATCAATTAAAACCACAATACCTAATTGTGCAATTGGTGACAACTCATTGTTTGTATCCAACACCAAATGATTGAGGAACTTGTTGGCAACATCGTATATCTTGGTTGTTAATACGCTAAATATCAACGTATAGTTCCTAGAGATAAGTCTGAACAAATTAGAACATTTTAATTCGTCTAAATTGGGTAAATCTTCGGTCTTTTCTTTGGACTTTTTGGGTTTTGTAGTGGGCACATTGAATTTTTCAACGATTTGGTTCAATTGGGTTAAACATGATGTATAATCGATTTCTTGACCTTTGGGATATTCCAATAATTCATTAAGACGGATTAGTTCGTGGAACAATAGCTTCTTGTCGAATTGTTCCATCAAGTGATTGATAGTTGTTTGATCCATGGTGGACGCGAGGCTTCGCGAGCTAAATGAGCGCAAGGTTTGACGGTTCGAAAGGTGCGGCTAGATTTAGTGCGGTCGTCGCACGAAGTGGCCGTAGAGGTGCCACGAATGGGTGCAAAAAAATAGAACTATGAGAACAATACTTTTATTATGCTATATACTATGCGATGGGCCAGAATAACTGGCTAATTATGAAGTTTAAAAGCTCCAAGAGCTTTCTATGAAAAAAAAATATGCAGAACTTAAATGAAGTGGATGCAGAAAAGCGGTAAGATAGCTAAAAAGAGTACCGGCTTGAGTGATGATGAGGAGTTTTCATCGAGAGATCCTGAAATTTCAACAGCTGATGTTTCAGATGAGTCTGAAGATGAGGATTGGGACCCATTGGAGTCGTCGGAACTATTGGAACTGTCACTTGAATCATCAGAATCATTTTGGCTGTTGGATCCATTGTTGTTAGACCCATTGGAACCAGCAGTAGCAGTTTCAGTAGCCAAAGTGGTTGGAGTCCATGATTCGGCAGGTGAGGTGATTGTGATGATACGGATGGAGTTTGTTGCTGATGTCTTTGCAACTGAGGTTGTGGTGTAAGTAGTAGTATCTTCTTCATCACTGTCTTTCTCAGCAGCAGTGGTGGTCTTGATTACTGTTCTAACCTGAGTGGTTTCTTCAGATGATTGGGAAGTAGTAGTAGTTTTTGGCGATTTGGTGGTCTTTTCGGTTTCAGTGGATTCTGATTCAGTTACTAAAATTGTAGTGGTTTTTGCAGATTTAGAACTGGATTTAGTAGTGGATTCGGTACTAGATTCAGTACTAGATTCAGTACTAGATTCAGTACTAGATTCTGTACTAGATTCCTCTGAAGATTCAGAAACGTACGAACCACCAGATAATTTGGCAAAATCCTTTTGTGCGTGTTCGTATCTTCCATTAACGTCACCATCAATGGCGTTAATAGATTCCCAATCTCCAGATTTATCGGAATATTCATATTGTTTTCCAGTAGAATAGTCAGTAACAATTAAAGACTTAATATACATGGAATAAGTAGGACCGTAAGTGGTTTCACCACCAGCCCATTCTATAGTACCTTGAGGATTTGAAGGATCACCACCAGCCCAAATACCAGCCATTATATACATTGGAGTTTGAGGATAACCTTGAGGATCATCTGGATACAAGGTTCTTACAACATCTCCATTAACAGCCCAACTTAATTCATCCTTTGACCAATCAATGGTATATGTTAAGAAGTTTTCAATTGGGTTTTCTGGAGTATTATGGTAGCCACCTCTTGTATAAGTAGTAGTATCACCTTTTGAAAAATAATTGGATTGGAATTGATATTCGTCTCCACCAAATAATTCAATATCGATTTCATCTAAATCATCACTTTGTAAATAAAATGAAGAAATGATACCTTGACCAGAAGCAGCTTTCAAAACCACTTCAACTTTCCCGAACATTATATGAAAATTTGATTTAATTGAAGGATTGTCAAATCTTTCTTTTAAACTTAATTTCAAACCTTCATCAGTATATGAAAGACCTTTTGATTTTAACTCATCAAAGTATTTTGATTCGCTTTGGAAATCTTCAATGAATGAAGTTGCAAGAGCATCATCAGGTTCACAATTTGAAGATTTTAATGGATTACAGTCGGCGATAATTTTTGCAGCCAAAGTTGCAGCTGTTAAGATAGAATTTATTTTCATTGAAGTACAGATTTAGAGGGATAGTCGAATTATTTATAGCTGGTAAACCATCCAAAAGCCTTAGTTCGCTTAGGAATTTAATATTCCAAATCGGTACTTGATAAGAGGCCACATTAACATTCCACTCATCATTTTAAGTTTGGTAACGTTATTTTTTTCTTAAATCGGATAACTAATTACTAAAATAGCAGTAAAAGTGATTTTGTGTAACAAAATATCGATGGCTGGCTAATGAATCAGGGAATAACAACCAGCTCTAGTGGACTCGTCTAAAATCTGCTGGCTTTGACGCCTTATTTTGGATGGTATCAAGGTCATAGGGAATGTAGTTTGGTATGTCTATTGTATCGTAAGGCGGGTTTATTGGTAGGTACATTTGTTGTTCACCTCATTTAATCTTAAGAGCATCTCATTGTATGCTACGCCTGTACACCACACCTTTTGAGTGTAACAAAAAACCCCATACATCTTCTTCTAGGCTTGAATATGTGTCTAAGCCTAAGCCTACCTCTTACAGATCCCCCCTGTAACTGTCTGATCTGTCATAAAATATGTACTTCAAAATATGGTGACAAAAGTCCGGTCGGCCCACGACCTTAGACCCTTCACTTAGCCGACTTATCAGTCATTATCTCAGCGCGAAAATTCCCCATATCATGAAACGTCTATTGTGGATAAAAGCGTTGCTACTGGCCACCACAGAAGCTTTGGTGGTTCCTAAAATAGCCCAAGATGATATAGTAGACATCCCAGACCTGATGAACCAAGGCGTCGGGGATAACGCCGATTTCCTCATATTTTTCGTCATATTCATCTCCTTCTTTGGATTAACATTAATATTTTCACTCGTATCAGTTTTGGTTTATTTTATAAGGAAAAGATTCGCCGTTAGTGAAGATGAACTTATAAGACAAGAAGAAAACCAAGTTTACTTGGAATTAGGCTCCGAAGAACAAGAATTATATTTCCAATCTAAAGACTACTTATTAAATAACCCATACTTTAAGAACGACTTGACGCTTTCACAAAACCTTTTGATTCAAGAAAAGGGAATTAATGCATGGGAGTTCGTTAAAGATTATATGTTGACCAATAATGATTTGTTAATCTTGAATAAATATGAACTTAATTTTTTCAAGAAATACGAATGCTCATCGCAAACCAATTTACCTATCCCAATGAAAAATGATGTATATTACTTTGAAAGTAAGATTTATAGTTTGCCAGATCCTGAGAATACTACTATTAGCTTAGGTATTGGTATTAAGCCTTATCCATGGTTTAGATTACCTGGTAGACATGCGCATTCTATTAGTTATGATAGTAATGGATATAGAAGACATAACCAGCCGTTCAATTTTAAGACCACCCCACCATTTCCTAAATTTGTAGAAGGTGATGTGATTGGTATTGGTTATCGTACAAGAACAGGAACGGTATTTTTCACTAGAAATGGTAAAAAAGTCAGCGAGCTGAAAATTGGAGGACACATTAAAAATTTCAAAATCCCTGAAAATGGTCAAATTTATCCAATTATAGGTGCAAATAATTTATGTTCAATTCATGTTAATTTAGGTCAAATGGGATACGTATTTATAGAAGGTAATGTTAAAAAATGGGGGTTTGCACCATTAGAAGGTACGGGGCCGGCCCCTCCTGCTTATAATAAATTTAATCTGGACATTTTACTTGAAAGATCTGAAATCGATGAAAGTGATTTAAGTGAACGAGAAGATGATTTCCCACCTGATTTTTGGCAAGCACAATCTGATAATGATGATAATGATGATAAATTTAGTTATAATGCTTATGCTGATGAGACGGTGGATGAGCGAATTTCCTTACATAGTTTAGCCCCACCAAATCTTCCGCCTCTGTACGATGTGGTGGAACTGGAAACAGAACAGGATTTGGAGGTGGGGCAGGACGAAAATGGGCAACCTCAAAGTCCGAATGGTAGTACTATGGAGGAACAAGTCCGGGATAATTTCGGGGTTCAAAGTGATGATGTCAATAATTTAGCCAACAAACACGAGGTTGGAAACACTGCCGTTGGTCCTCAATTAGGAGATTCTTCAATTGGAAATTCTTCAAATGAGCCCGCTCAAACGGAAATCGGAGCTCAAACAAATGCCGATTCTCAACTGGTAACCACTGAAGTGGACGATTCATCTGGAGATTCTTCGGTTAAACATACCTTAGACTCAAGACTGTCACCTGAAATAACCAATGAATCATCAGTTTCTTTAAGTTCAACCCATTCAATAGACCCCACCAATATATCAAATGATCCTGAAACTACCGATTCCGATATTTCACGTCAAGGGCCCCACAAAAACTAATTGCTTTAACGGCATCATTTTCGTGTTTTTTCATGGGCCGAAGACGGGCCTATACTGCGGCCCGCGATTTGTGGGGTAAGGTGAGGGACGGTGTGGGAATGCGACGCCAGTACTCCGATGACACCTGGGCATTTAGGATATTAAATTGATATAATTAAGTATTTATATGTAGATGATAATGATTTTGGATAGTAAATAGATACCCATAGTAGTATTTGAACATGAAAATGAAATCTCTGTTAAAAATTTCCAAAAACTGTTGGATTTTTCATTGATTTGAACTTTGGGGAATTCGCCCATTTATATACACAGGACCCCACATTCAAATTGTATAAATAGCCTTATCAAAGGCCAATAAAATAACAGCGATAAAACTAGCGGATAGCAAAAACATTTATACCTTCACGGCAATGATCCAAAAATATACCTGCATACCTTCATCGGAATATGATGTTCTCATCTTATCTAATGGAAATGTCTCTCAAGTTGAAAATAAACTTGAAGACCTTGATAATCAATTAGGCCAAGTGTTAAATAAAAACCAACGCTTGGTTTATTTGCATTCATTCAGTGAATTGGTGATTTACCTTGAAAATTTAAAACGAGGTAAATCTGGGGAAATCATTGATTTCAATGGAAAAATATTTTTCATGTTCTTCAATGGACTTTCGTTCATTCAAGAAATTTTAAGTGATGCCATTGATTACTATCAGAATTGTATAATAAATAACTCCCATCAAAAATTGGATTTGATGTATACTTTAGAATTTATATGGAAACCTTTTGCAAAATTAAATAACTGTTATTTCTACTTTGATTCCAGTATATTTAATGATAATGAATTTGATGAAAGTTTTAATAGTTTAATTACCATCGTTAACGATGTGATTAAAAAGATCAATTTTATGATTGGTAACATAAAGGGAGTTGTAATTGATGATATAGAGTTGAAGGGGGAAAAAATCTTCCCTATTCACTGTTTGTTAAGGAATTACCCACATATTGAACGGATAGAGCTTTCTAGTGAAGCAAATTTATCCATGGGTGGATTGACTTATTGATGATAAGAGTTATGACCAAAAGTTTAATATATATTGCATTTGTTTACAGTTTGATTTCTAGTCTACGTTGAGTTTACGATGTAAGCTACACATTAACTTTTAAGCGAGAAATTTGCAGCCATTTACAGCGATCAGCGATTTTGACAAATCCTAAAAAAGAAATTTGCAGCACTCAAAATATTTAAGATATTTTCAACTCTAAACCTCTAATATTAACTATATACATCCACCTCTACTTATAATACATCTACCACCACCTTAACACCATACTATTCTACCTCTATCACCCCGTAAGGTCCTTATCGGCACGGCCTTCCCTTCGCGGTCACGCCGATCGATAAGGGTTCAATTAAAGTTTTCCTAGTTGAATTAACTTTAAAAAAACTTTTTAATTTAGAAATGTTTGAGCTTAACAGCCAAATCAATATATACGGGTTACTTATTTTCCCATTTTTGTTTTTCTTGTATCGTTTTTTGTTTCCAGTTACCAAACCTGTCAATTCAGTTTTAAAAAATGTCAAGCCTGTATCTAGTACTTTTGATTGGTCTACCACACCACCATTAAAAGTCAGACCTTTTATTGGTAAAAAAGACTTTAAACCTAATATGGCCATCCAAAACCTTCAAGATCGCCCAGAAGAATGGCTTTTGATCGAAAATACTTATAAGTATAATACTCATCAGAAGAGAGAATTAGTTAAGAAATACGGTCCAGAAACTATTCAAGTTACTAACAGCAAACAAGCTCATCTTGCAGTAAGAGAATATTACGATTTTTGTGTGGGATTTTTATGTGAAAGATATCCCCATTATTTCTATAAAAAGGGTAGAAATCATATTTATAATGCTATCAATGATGATTTGATTCCATCTGACCTGTCAAAAGTTGATCCATCGGAACTTTTAGCTATTTTAGCCCGAACAATGGAAGAAGATGTTGTGATCTTTGTTAAAGATGATCCAAATAACAAAGACGAAGAGTACGTTTTGCGTGCTGGACTTACTGGATTTCCATCAGGGTTTAATCCATCTTTGAAACATGATCTTAAGATTTCAGAAATTCATGAACCGGTTCCTCAATATGAGAGTAGATTAAAACTTTCAATGGGGAGATTTTTCAATAGATTGACTCCTAATGATTTATGGGTAAGACATAATTGGACCATTCAAACTCATAGTAACCATTTCACAATTGACACCAACCATGCTACTGAAGATGAAGAGCTTCAACAATTATCAGTTGATGAGATTGATTTTGATAATGGATGTTTCTTGAGATGTGAAAGACAAATTTTGACCCGATTACCTAAACTGGGAGCCAATATTATGACTGTTAGAACATATTTGACTAAAATGTGTGATGTGAAAGCTGAAGAAGGTACTGCTGAAGAATTATATAGATCCATTGATGCATTACCAAAAGATTTGGCTTACTATAAGAAAAGACCTGCTTGGGGAGAAGCAGTAAAAGAGTATTTGATGAGTTGAATGAAGTTAAGAATTATTTATAGGCTGGAACTTTTATATTTATAATAGACATATTTAATTGTTTAATTTAACGTAGTTAGCTGGGAACAATCCAGTTTCTCCAGTAGATGAATGTTTACCGGACCACCAATCTTCATCTACAAACTCGATTTCAATAATTAAATCACCTTCTTCAAAAGCAATCTCATTATCTTCATCTTTTTCATAAGCATACTCTGCAACTGCTGATGGTTTAGCTGGTTGTCTTTGAGGTAAACTTGGAGGTGCTGGAGAACTAGAAGGTTCAGGTTCAGGTTCAGATCTTTGAGGTGGAGGTGGAGCTGAAGTTTCTTTCTCATCTGCTTCTTTCAAAACCACATAAGTTGATGGGAATAATCCAGTTTCTCCAGTAACAGAATGTTTACCAGACCACCAATCATCATCAACAAAGTCGATGTCTATGATCAAATCGCCTTCTTCGAAACCAATTTCATTATCTTCGTCCTTTTCATAAGCATATTCAGCGATTGCAGATGGTTTAGAAGATACTGGTTCATCTTCAGTTTCTGGTTCTTCTTCTTCAGCTTCAGGCTCAGCTTCAGGCTCAGGCTCTGGTTCTGGTTCTCTGACTGGTGGTGGAGGAACAGCACGAGCTCTAGTTGGTGGAGGTGGAAATGCTTTTGGTTCAACAGATAATTTATTGGTGTTTTGAGCAAGATCTTCAATCTCTGGCTCTTCTTCAGCAACTTCAGGTTCTGGTTCTTCAACAGATTCAGGTTCCTTGGTGACTTCAGGCTCAGCAGATCCAGATTTAACTGGTTCATCTGTGTTTTCAACAGTTTTATATTGACCTCTCTTCTCAGCCCATATTTGTGCTGGGGTTTTCCCATTTTCAGAAGCAAAGTCTCTGTTGTCACTAACAAGTTTATCGTTTCTGTTTTCAACAGGTTTTACAAAACTTGGTTTAGAACCAAATGAAGCCCCAGTACTTGATTCAGAACCAGATGGGAATCTTGATGAAACATTACCAACTTTTGGTTTAGGTAATGAAGTTAATCTACCATCAGAGGATTCAGAAACTTGGAAAGTTTTCTTTTTATCGTTGATTGATGTAAGTTCAGGAACTGGTTCTGCTTTATTTTCTAAAGGTTTTGACTTTGGTTCAGATGAAATAGTATCTGATTTTTGTTTTCTTAAAGAATCAATGTCAACCTTAGTTGGTTTATAAGCAGAAGGAACATCTTCCAAAGGCTTTTCAGAAAAGTCTCTTTCTTCAATTTCTTGTTCACCACCCCATTCATCTTCATTATCTTGAGCTGGTTTAGGAGCTTTAGGAGCAGCTGGTTTGATAATAGAAGGAGAAGAGCCAGTAGAAACACCCCCAATGTTGATTGGTTTACCAGTAGAACTTGGAATGAAGCCTGGTTTAGATCCAATGGTAGGTTTAGCAGCCGGTTTTGGTGCAGGTTTTGGTGCTGGCTTTGGAGTTGGTTTAGCAGCCGGTGTTGAAACTGGAGCCGGTTTTGCTGTAGGAATTGCTCTAGTGACAGGCTTTGCAGAAGCAGTGGTGCTTTGAATCGAATATCTGGCACCAGCAGCAGCACCAATTCTAGAATAAAACTCATCTACATCCAAATCATCTTGATCTCTGGCGGTGATTTGGACATGATAACCTTGCAAAACGTTAGCAATATCAGAAAAATTACTAGCAAATGATAATCTGGCTTTGGCTGGAGCATTGTCAGGACACCAACCCAATAACAAGTTCTTAAACACATCAGAACCAGGAGCAGTAACTCTTGCTAAACCGAATTGAACTTGACCATCAGTGAAATTTTCCACGAAATCATTTAAATCTCCTTGACCTGTAGCTTCTACGTCGACAATTGATTTTTTATCGGTGGTATAAACCACGTAGTTAATTCCTTGACCTCTGACAACCTTTAAGTAGGCATCTTCAATCTTTCTTGCGTTTGTTGATAAATCGATCTTCTCCATGATACGTTGAAAAATGCGAAACGGGGCGGAAGTAGGTGTTATATAAGCCTGGTTGGTGAGAAATTGGCGGTGATGAAAGTGCCAATTTGTGAGCCATTGGGGGCAGAAAAAGAGTTAATATAGATCATATAGTTTAAATAAGTCATTGTATCATTTATTTACATACATACAACCCATTGGATACGTCTGGGGGACCCATGGCCTCAGAAAGCTTCCTTTGCGGCATCACCTCACTATGGCGTAAATCAACCATCACTTAACCATGGCATAAACCAAGCACCACATCATTATATAGCTCGCAACATTACTCTGAAGACCTTCCAAGAAGATCTGTTGTAATGGCACTCGATAAAACTTCTTAGGGGTTCCTTCACAGCATATTACCACGAACCCTACGTCTACTAGCACCATTCCTATCACATACATTAAGCTTCCACCAAGTGTATCTAAAGATAATATCCCAGCACCAGCACCTAATGCCAATCCCATAACATCATGAACCTTTTGTAACTTCTTTCTATTCGTCTCCACACTCGGCCCGTAGTAAATGATCTCTGTCGTTGTAGACATATTGATAAGTTGATGGGTGTTCTTCGCACTTTTTTTTGGTGAAGCTATGGATTATACGGTTGAACTAAAACGGTTCCTCTTTAGTTGTCCGGCAATTAATGATTTCAAATTCACAGAAAAGACCAGAAAGATTATCAGGAAACATTTATTCATATCGTTAACAAAAAATGGAGAATATCTACATAAAATTTTCCCTAGCATCAATGGCGAAATAATTCAAGAACTAGATAAGCATGAATGGAAATTTTCAAATTATTACAAGAGCCTGATCACCTCCAAAAACTCCCACAACCATCATGCATACCATAACAATCTGCCATGTTCAAGGATCTTTAGAAAAGGTGAACCGATTTACCGGTGTTTAACTTGTGGGTATGATGATGCCTGTGCTCTCTGTACAGATTGTTTTAATCCTGAATTCCATAAAGGCCATAAAGTCCATATTAACATCTGCATTCGAGAGTTTGGAGGTGTTTGTGATTGTGGGGACCCCGAAGCATGGATCAATGATGTTTATTGTCCTTTTGCCGGCATTGAAGATGATTCTTCTGACCAACAAACCAAAGATTTGCCTCCAGATCTCGTTCAAAGCATTATATCGACCCTTGAAACGTTATTGGATTATGTGATAGATGTGATGTCTCATTCAGACCTTCAGCTTCTAAATTCAGCTTCTGTAGGTAAAGACATGATTGAATACTACTCTACAAATAGTATGTTAAACCCCAGTAAATATGGGTATGTTAAAGATATAGAAGCCGTCACTGATATCAATAGTCCTGATTACTATTTGATGGTATATAATGACCAAACTCACCATTATAGAGATGCAGTGCAAAGAGTAAGATTGGCAAGTAAAAAAGTAAAAGAATTTGCCATGATGGTTGTAGATCAAGCCCAAAAATACGGGAAAGCAAAAGTTTTGAGTTCCAAAGATATAGGTGTCTTAAAAGACCGTCAAAGAATATTGAGTTCAACAGGATTGGCGAGTAGTATTCGTAGTCATCGTGATATTTTCAGAGAAGATATGGTTGATGAGATAATTCATTGGATTGTTTCATTTACTGAGTGTGATTTATTTAGAGATAATAATACCATTAAAGATGCATTTTGTCAAATATTCTGCTGTAAATGGAATAATGGATTAAATACATCACCTAAATTATCGACTCTATTAATTTATAACACTGGAAGATTGGATTTTTTCAATCATATTCCCAAGATTTCATCTAGTAAAAGAACATCTGAAGAATTTAAGCATTGGGATTTCCAACCAAAACTTTGGAATTTACCTACGGATATTTGTGAAGCTTGTAATTATAATTTAAATCTAAAAGATTATGATCCTACATCCAACCATTTAGGTTCAAGATTTCAATATTTTATTTATTTAGATATTAGATTTTGGAAATCTATAAGGTATTTGCTTCATACTATGTATGCTACATCTGTTATAACCAATTTACAATATAAGAAGATTGTGGCTACTCAATATGTTGATATTTACCCAACTGTTTCAGATATGTTTTTAAACATGGATAGAGAACCTGAACTTAATGTAATGAGTATGTTATCTACACAATTATTTACATGTCCTTCTAATTCAACTGCTATTGTTCAGCATGGTGATTTATCAAGGATATTTGCATCGATATATGGATTTTTAACTGTTGAAGAAATCAAGGCTCCTTCAAATGTAGAAGTTAAACATGTTGTACTGATGAAGAGTTTAAAGAACAGACGTTGGGGTCAAATCTTTTTCGATATTGGATACATTTTAAGTAGATCTAAGTATTATGAAACCGTTTTATCCAAAGATTTGATTGCTATGGCTTGTGATATTTTAGCACTTTTCCATGGTCGTCCTGTTTTAAAAAGGGAAAGCAAAAATCATGTTGAATATGAAAGCCCTGATTATACCGCTTTTTTTCATGCAATTCTGGTAATTTATCAATTTGCAGAATATATTGCTCAAACTCTTGATACTCTTAAGAATTTGAATCAAGATGATTTTAAAATAATTTCAAAATCTTCAATTTCTTATGTATCTCAATTTTTACTTGCAATGGAAAATAACAAATATCCTGAATTAAAAGATGAACATGTTGATATTAATTTATTTGACAGGAAATTTGAAATTGAACCTAAAGAAAAGATTGCAATTGATTATTTTAATATTTCTAAGCATAAAGTAAGTTTCCTTCATCCTCTTCATTCGTTTCTTTCTTCATTGATTGAATTATCAAACTTTTCAACAATTGATGAAGTTAAAGAAATTATTTTGATGTCTGCTTCAGATTATTCTCAATATTATGGTGTTCCAATTTTCACTGGCCAGACAGTTTTTTTTGAATATTCAATAAGAACTATTGTATTAATGTCACAAATTAAATCTGGGTTTTGGGTTAGAAATGGGTTTAGTATTAAGTCTCAATTACAGTTATATAAAACCACTAGTCTTAGAGAGTCAGGATTTCTTCGTGATATTTTCATGTGTCAAGTATTTTCTAATGTTGCACCACCAGACTTGTTTTGTTATACTGTCTTAAATAGATGGTTATTATTACATGGATGGGTATTACCTAATAAAAATAAAACTATTAAAAGTGCTACTATGGAAGATATAACCGATCAAGAATTGGCTCTTGAACGTGAAGAAGATGCTAAACTTGAAGAAGCTGATAATGTAGAAGATGCCGAAAGTACGGATAAAGCTTCAAGTGAAAAAGACGATACTGGTACACCTTATGATAGGAAAATGCTTCCTTATATGGTAGAAGAATGCCTAAACTTTATGATACACTTACTAACCGAAGACTTACATCTTCGTGGATTGTCTGGTAAAGTAATTGCAAAGCTTCGAGTAGAGAATGAAATTATTCATAATTTATGTTTTGGTCAAATGAGTTATACTAAATTATGTTCTTCAATTCCTGATCATGTGTTAGCTGAAAGAGGATTTGATATAATTCTTGATGAGTTAACAGTATTCACTCCTCCAAGTGGGTCGAAAGATGTAGGCTTCTATCGATTAAAAGAAGAATGTTTTGCTAGACTAAATCCTTATTATTTCAATTATTCTGCAAACACTAAAGATGATGCAGTGAAATTAATTAAAACAAAGCTTAAACAAACTTATATAACCCCAAAACTTCGTGACTCACTGGAGCTCGGGATTTACAAAAATATGGGTAATTTTTCATTATCAAGTTATTTTGCAGATTTTGTTATCAAGATCTTGTTATATATTAAAGAAGTTGGACTTGAAAAAATTGATTCACTTCTTGAAACATTACTCCATTTATTGCATATTTGCTCTTTTGAAACTAGAATTGATTCTGAAACTCATGGTGACTTTTTCACCAATTTCATTACCATTTCTGAGACTTATCAAGTTTCTATGGCTTCTTTAGTATATCAAATGCTATTAGACGAAAGCTATAAATTACATCACGATAAAATAAGAGCTATTTTAAATCTATTAAAATCTAAACATGATTTAGACTCTAATTTAAAAAGTCAAATTTCAGATTATTCTGCTGATGTTTTGGAAGATCCAGTAACACAAAATTTTAATGAAAGTGAATTGGATAGGAAAAAACGGATTGCAAAAGAAAAGCAGAAAAAATTAATGGCCAAATTTAAGAAACAACAATCACTGTTTTTGAAAAATAACCAGATTGATATGACTGAAGGTGATATTGAGATGGAAGAAATGGAGAAGTCTGGATGGCAATTCCCAGAATCTCACTGTATACTTTGTCAAAATACATCAGAGGGAGTTGGTCCTTTTGGGATTATCACTTATGTTTCTAGGTCATCTGAATTTAGAACAGTTCCTTTTAATGATAAATATTGGTTTTTAAAATCATTTAGCGATAGCCCTAATCTTGATGCTGAAGAAGGAGAAGTTGATGATACTGTATATACAGATAATTGGCAAAGATATATGGATGAAGTTAAAGAAGAAAATGTAATTGGACCTGGGTTTACTTTCCATGACCATGTTGATAATAAATTGGTTTCACTGAGTTGTGGTCATGGAATGCATTACCAATGTTATGTTAGTTTTGTTAACAGCAATAGAAACCGTCTGAACCATATTACTAGAAATTCACCTGAAAATTTTGATCAAAGGGAATTTTTATGTCCTTTATGTAAAGCTATCAACAATAGTTTTATTCCGATATTATGGCACAATAATAATCGATGCTTAAGTAAGTTTTTAAAACCTCAACCTTCGATTCTGGTTTTTGAATATTTAAAAGGTTATGACATTAGTAAAACTTCTTGGTTTGAAGATTTTTCCCAAAAATGTTCATCTGATATTAAAGATTTTAATATTAAGACTCCAACCTCTATGGAAGCTGCTGAAAATGCTGTGAGTTCTGAATCATTTTTAAATAAAATGTTTCATCAAATGGCAGCATATTCTTTCCCAAACCTTCTTAATTCGAAATCTTCAATACTTTTAGTAAACTCAATTAAATCTTCTGAAATTGCTTTAAGAGGTGTTCTGTCAGTAGACGGTTATGTGTTTTCACAATTATCTAACATCACTTTAATTAATCTTCGAACACTTTGTGAATTCAGAAATATGTGTTTATGGGTTAGTTCAAATAATGATTCTGAAGTAATGATTAAGATTCTTGCTACTTTATTAGCTTTCAGAGATTCAAATTCATTCAATGAAAAAATATTACAAACTGATTTCTTCAATATTTTAGTGGATATTCCATCATTACCATCAATTGGATTACCATTTAACTTATTATTGAAAATTTGTTTTTTGGGTCATGTTATCCAAGTTACAACTGAATTAGTTGATCAAATAATCAGGCATGATTATTATCAATTTAAAGAATATTCACTTTTAGATGTTCCAGCTATTAGTTCGTTATGTGAGGATAAAGCAATAGCGGCTACTAAATTATTTAATAAAATCAAATGTTCAATTGTTAATTCAAATGATGAGGATATGATCATTAACGATCCAAGATTTGGTCATGTTTTCTATTCAATGATGATTAAAGCTATTACGCCATTTTTAAGAAGAGTATCTATTTATGCATTTGTTGCTTGTGCTAATGTTGATGATATACCTCCAGAGGTGACTGAACCCTTAATTGAAGCCGATAAACTTTGTTCAATTTTGCATATTGATAGCTTATTGGAATTGATAACTAAATTGGTTGATTCTCCAACACTGGCTGAATATAAGAGATTGGACAATTATTTACAATTCTATAAACTTCAAGGAAGAAATCGTGATCATAAACGTCAACTTGCATATCCAGGTTTAGTAAGATTAGCTGATTTACCTGAAAGATTAGATTTTTTCTTTACTAAGTATTATTATCTGGATAAATTTGATAAACCACATTGTAGTATAGAAGAACCAGCTATCTGTTTATTCTGTGCAGAAGTGGTTGACGTTCAAAAGCATGCAGTTGGATATAATAAAGGTCAATGTACTACTCATTATCTTAAAGAATGTGCCAATGATGTGGGGTTATTTTTATTACCTAAAGATCGGTCAATATTATTACTTCACAAGAATGGAGGATCATTTATTGATTCACCATTTTTAGACCAACATGGTGAACTACCAGCTGAAGGAAAGAGAAGCCAACCATTATATTTAATGAAGCCAAGGTATAATTTATTAATTAGGAATATTTGGTTAGAGCATAATGTATCTAATTACATTGTACGTAAGTTGGATAGTGTTATAGATGCTGGGGGTTGGGATACTTTATAATCTTGTATATAAATATAGGATCTAATGCTTAAAGAATTTTAATATGGGATCTAGTGCTTGTAGAGTGTTAATATAGGATTGGTGCCCTGGTAATTTGGTCAAAAATATCAGTGAGTCACAACGAAATACTTCGAAGCGTTGAGCTGACGGCAGTAGAGACGTGGTAAAAAAAATTGCTCAGGGGTAATGAAATCCACTTTATAGACCTCCAACAAAGGTTTTTTCAACATTACACCACCATAACATAACCCAAAACCGATACTTATAATATCCAGACCACCAAAAAACCTCTCAAAACCTCTCAACAGCATCTCTTTCCTCATAGCTCTCCGTCTATATGCTGGAATTTTTACGCACCTGAAAAAAAAGTGAAAAATTCTTCAATGTCTACTCCAAGTACTCCAGAAGATAAGTTCAATCTTATCACCAAAGGACTTCAAGAAGTCTTACATCCAGAAATAATCAAAGATATACTTAACAAAGATGAACCTTTAAAAGTTTACTGGGGAACAGCTCCAACCGGTAAACCTCACTGTGGTTACTTTGTTCCTATGATCAAATTAGCACATTTCTTAAAAGCAGGCTGTAAATTAAAAGTCTTAGTTGCTGATTTACATGCTTATTTAGATAACATGAAAGCACCATTAGAAGTGGTCAACTATAGAGCCAAATACTACGAATTTATTGTCAAATCTATCTTAAAATCACTTAATGTTCCAATCGATAAGCTTGAATTTGTTGTAGGATCATCATACCAATTGACTCCAGAGTACACCATGGATATCTTTAGATTTTCCAACATTGTTGGACAAAATGACGCCAAGAGAGCCGGTGCAGATGTCGTTAAACAAGTGTCAAATCCATTATTATCAGGATTAATTTACCCATTAATGCAAGCTCTTGATGAACAATATTTAGATGTTGATGTTCAATTTGGAGGTGTTGATCAAAGAAAGATTTTCGTTTTAGCAGAAGAAAATCTTCCAAGTTTAGGCTATAAAAAGAGAGCTCATTTAATGAATTTTATGGTTCCAGGTTTAGGTCAAGGTGGTAAAATGAGTGCATCAGATCCAAATTCTAAGATTGATATTATCGAAACCGATAAGAATGTTAGAAAGAAAATCAACAGTGCTTATTGTGCACCAGGAAATATCACTGATAATGGGTTAATTTCATTTGTTGAAAATGTTATTCAACCAATTCAAGAATTAAAAGAAGAAACCCCTGGTTACTTTAAATTTTTCATTGATAGACCTGAAAAATACGGTGGACCAATAAATTATGATTCTGTTGAAGACCTTAAAAAGGACTTTGAACAAGAAAAATTAGGTCCAGTTGACTTAAAAGCTGGTGTAGCTGATGAAATTATAAAGTTATTAGCACCAATTAAGAAGGATTTTGAAGAAAGTGCCGAATTCCAAGACGCTCAAGCTAAAGGGTACCCAGTTGCTGTGCCAACCAAACAAAAGAAGGAGAAAAAAGTAAAGAATAAGGGTACTATGTACCCAGGTGCTGGTAAAAAAGATGTAGAAGAAGTTGCAGCCAAAATAGAATCTATGTAGATCCTGTATACAACCAACCAATCAAACGTAATTTAAAAATGCGACTAATCGAAAATTTTCACTCTAAGTAAATAAAATGGTATGTAAACCTAAATGAATTAACTGATATAGAACGTATAGACGATGGGTAAAGTGTATAATGGTTAGAGTGTACGGTTAGTGATACATCTGACAGTTCAAAGGAAAGAAAACGGTAGAAATTCCCAAAATTTTAGTCATGCGGTTTGAGACAGGCCTATATTGAGACATTCACACAGTTATATCCAAGATAACCAGAGATAGATTGCCACAAACAACCGAAAGTTGATAGAAATGTTACCCCCTGAACGTTATTCCCTCAACGTTACTTTCCCAAAACACCCTTAACATCACGTTAGGAAGAACGAGCCCTTTTCCATAACGAAAGCACACCTTAGAACAACCGTACACCAAGCCTATGATCCCCTATCCAGTACAAAATATATCACCCCTGCCACCCGTACTAACATATTAGTTATCTGCTTTGTTCCAAAGAAACTCAGTCTATGTCGCTACCATCTTCGCCGGTGCTTTCGCTTTCGAAGGATTCTTCGATTATGGTGTCACCGCTTGGTACCAAAACCACAACAAAGGTAAATCATGGCACGAAGTTAGACCAAAATTCCTTGAAGGTGGTGACGATGAAGATGACGACGAATAAATAATTTAATGCATATAGTCTTCATATTTATATATACATATTAACTGAGTCGCACAGTAAATTTTTTTTCACTCTTATAATGGCAGTAATCAACCAACCGGGGACCCAGATTAGACTCACTAATGTGTCTATGGTAAGAATGAAGAAGGGGAAGAAGAGATTTGAAATAGCATGTTACCAAAATAAAGTCCAAGATTGGCGACTGAGAGTTGAAAAAGATCTAGATGAGGTTCTTCAGATACCTCAGGTCTTCACCAATGTTTCCAAAGGTCAAGTTGCTAATAATGAAGATTTAATGACAGCATTTGGAACCACCAACCAGGATTTGATCATCAAAGAAATCTTAGATAAGGGAGAAATCCAGCTTAATGAAAAGGAAAGAACTGCCAATTTAAGACAAAAGCAGAATGAATTCTTAAATATAATATCCACAAAGTGTATTAATCCTAAAAGTAAGAAACGGTATCCACCTTCAATGATTCAGAAAGCATTATTTGAGTTAAAATTCCATTTAAATCCTAATAAATCCACCAAACTTCAGGCTTTAGAAGCCATCAAGTTGCTTGTTTCCAAGCAATTATTCCCTATTGTAAGAGCACAAATGAAGGTTAAAGTGATTCTTGTGAATAGAGTTAAAGACGAAGTGTATGAACCGTTTATAAAGCCATTATTGGATTCAATTGAAGATGAGCATCAATTAGAGAAGGTATTTGAGAGTATAAGCATTATTGATCCCACCAATTATAGACTAATTGTGGATATTTTACAAGGAGAAAATGCCAAAATCAAGCGTGGTGAAGGTACTGTAGAGGTGTTAGATATGGCAGTTATTAAAGAATCTACATAGATTATAATTAAATATTTAATGTAAGCAAAGTGAAAAATTGAAGCGTGGCCGGGTAACTTTTCCACATTAAATACTCGCATCTCAAAATTTTTCACTCTAGTTATCAGTAAAGTAATAATGTCTATTGTATTACCTAAATTAAGTTCCGGAGCTGCTGAACCAACCACCAAGGCCTCAGTCACCGCCCCAATACGTCGTCCAATCGAACCAGTTGGTCGTTTCTTCTTGGCCCATGCCACTAGAACCTTAAGAGGACACACCTGGTCTGAATTTGAAAAATTAGAAGCAGAAAAGAATGTTAAAAATGTCGAAGAAAATGAAGATGATGACATTGGAGATGAAGAACAAGATGAAGAATTATTAGAACATGATCCAAGAGAATGGAAAACCGCCGATTTATACGCCGTCTTGGGATTATCCAAATTAAGATGGAGAGCTAATGAAGATCAAATTAGAAGAGCTCATAGAAAGCAAGTTCTTAAACATCATCCTGATAAAAAATCTGCTTCTGGTGGATTAGATAAAGATGGATTTTTCAAAATCATTCAAAAAGCTTTTGAAGTTATGTTAGATCCTACTAAAAGACAACAATTTGATTCTGTTGATACTAATGCAGATGTCTTACCTCCACCACCAAAATCTGAATATGATTTCTTTGAAGCTTTTGGTCCAGTTTTTGAAAGTGAAAGTAGATTTTCTAAAAAACAACCAGTACCACAATTAGGTGATTTAGAAAGTTCAAAAGAAGATGTTGATAAATTTTATGCATTCTGGGGAAAATTCGATTCATGGAAAACTTTTGAATTTAAAGATGAAGATGTCCCAGATGATACTGCTAATAGAGATCATAAACGTTATATTGAACGTAAAAACATTGCTGCTAGAAAGAAATTAAAACAAGAAGATAATAAAAGAGTTATTAATCTTGTAGAAAGAGCTTATGCTGAAGATCCAAGAATCAAGAATTTCAAAGAAGCTGCTAAGAAAGAAAAGGAAAGAAAGAAATGGGAAAGAGAAGCCGGTTCAAGAAAAGCCGCTGAAGAAGCTGCTGCTAAAAAGGCTGCTGAAGAAGAAGCTGCTAAGAAAGCCGCTGAAGAAGCCGCTGCTGCCAAAGCTAATTCTAAAAAGGCTAAAGAAGCTGCTAAAGCCGCTAAGAAAAAACAAAAGAGAACCATTAGAGGATGTGGTAAAGATGCTGATTACTTTGGTGAAGCCGATAAAGCAGCAGCTATTGATGGAGATCTTGAATTAATTGTCGATAAATTAGATGATCTCCAATTAAGTAGTTTAGCTACTAAAGTTCAAGATAAAGCAGCCACCAAAGATGCCATTAGTGGAATTATTGGTGAATTAACTAGCGCAGGAAAGCTTGAAGCTTCTTACTTGAAATACTTTTCTTAGAAACCTTATGCTAGAGTAGAGACGGTCTGAGGCTACAGAGGGCCATAGGCCAAATACACGTTATACATTTATTCTTCATCGTCAGATATATCAAGTTTCTTACCAAGTACAGCACCTTTCATATGGTAATGAGCTTTTCTCATTTCCTCAAACTTCTTATGTCTTTCTTCCGCGGTCAATGGTCTTTGTTCTTCCTCTTCTTCCTCTTCCTCTTCTTCATCTCTTATGATCTCACTGCTACCTAAAGGTTGCGGATCATCTTCAGTAGCAAACTCACCTTGACCAAGCTCAAGAGCTGGTATATCTTCATTATCCTCTTGATAATACTCTCCACTAGGATCAAAACCATTTTCATAAGGCGTCTTTGGTTCATCGATCTTCATGGTAGCACACTTCTCCTGCTCTGTCTTATATAAATTGATTTCATCCCATTTCAAATGGTCATTATTATGGTAATTCTCCTGCGATTCCTTGATTTGTTTGGCTCTTTCAGGATCCCCCAACTTGGAATTCAAAATGGTGTTTCTAATCACTTCCTGACGGTCCAATTCCTCTGCAACTTCCACATTGGAAGACTCGTTCTTATTTCTCAAAATTCCTCTTGGACTTGACATTGGATTTCCCGCACCAGGTGAAAAATTAGAGAAATCATTCACTGAAAAATCATCACCTCGCGCACTGTCAACAGTAAACGATTATTAATTGATTTGATATTTGGACAGAATCCACCAAACAACAGAGATATTCAAACACAAGAATCAGTAAATCATGGGGCAAACATTTTCATTCACCAATATTTTTGGTAAATTATTTGGAGCACAAAAAGAGATCCGGATCTTGATTTTAGGTTTAGACGGTGCTGGTAAAACCACCATTTTATATCGGTTACAAATGGGTGAAGTTGTCACCACCAAACCAACGATTGGGTTTAATGTTGAAACGTTGAAGTATAAGAACTTGACGTTAAATATATGGGATTTAGGAGGTCAAACTTCTATTAGACCTTATTGGAGATGTTATTATAGTAATACAGCTGCGGTTATATTTGTTGTTGATTCCACCGATAAAGAAAGAATTGATATTGCTAGTAAAGAATTGCATTTGATGTTAAAAGAAGAAGAATTATGGGACAGTGCATTATTAGTATTTGCTAATAAACAAGATCAACCGGGAGCAATGACGGCAGCAGATGTTTCACAGGCGCTTAATTTGACTGATTTGAAGGATAGGAGTTGGAGTATAGTTGCTAGTAGTGCTATAAAAGGAGAAGGGTTGACTGAGGGGTTGGACTGGTTAATGGATGTGATAAAAGATGAACAGTTATAGATGTAAATAATAATGTATGCACTGAGAGGAGAGTAGGCAGAGGTAGGAGGAGAGTATTAAGAGAGTAGAAGAGTAGGCAGAGGAGGTGAGGAGATAGAAGAGTAAAGAGAAGCAGAGTAGAGCAGAGGAGTAGAGCAGAAGAGTAGAGCAGAAGAGTAGAGCAGAAGAGTAGAAAGAGCGAACAGAACACCCATTCAAGACTATGCATTACTACGCCATTAACCACTACAGCCCCTATGTACTTTCCTGTTGCTTCTCCGTCTCAGCTACTCTCGCCAATATAATCTTAATCATCTCATTCCCAATAGCATTGGCATCCTTGAATTTGGGTGCAAAAAAGCTTTGAACCTCTTCAAATTTACTCTTATAAACTTCATAATTTAATGAAGTAACGATATCAGACCATGATCTAGCAGCAACTACAAACTCTAAATCATCATGTCTAAATGTAGAATCATTACATGCTACTTCAATAGATTCTTCTAATAACCCAGGCTTACAGAACAAGTATTCGGTAACTCCTAAAAAGATTCTATATAATGGAGTAGAGCAAATAATATGATCATATGGTACTACACCAAGAGAATACCAAGTATCAGCTATAGCTAATAATGATAAATGAGAGTTTGGATGTGTCCCACCTGGTGGTACTTTAGCCAATGAATATTTTTCTAAAATCTTATCATCTAATAATAAGGTATCAGCATTAATATGCTTGAATATAAATTCACGTACTTTAAATAACCGTTCTTGAAGTTTCTCTTTGTTCTGTTGAATCATCAAAGTAAAGAGATTAGTAGTTGATTTTGCATATTGAACGATTTGTACATGAGCAGAAGGATTGGTGATGGCTAAACCAGCGTATACATGCCATTTATTTGAAAAAATTCTCATAGAGATGTTCATTTTTGCATTTTCAATACCTCCAGCCCAACGAGGAGTTTCCCATGGGTATTGGTTAATAGACTTCCATGCGGTCCCCATAGAAAGGAAAGCAGCATGAGTAACAGCTTGAGTATCAGCAGTAATCTGGTCGTGTTCTTTAGCACTAAGGTACACATGCTTTGATTCAAGACACGATAATAAGGTCTCCACAAAGTCAAATTGTTCTTGTGTTGCCTTATGCTTAATTAACACCAATGGCTGTCCTTTGGTGTTAACTGTGGGCCCATGAAGAGAATGAACAGTGATTATGCTGGTGTCTGGAGGTGCATACTTCTCAAATGCTTCTACTTCTGGCTCTTTACATGAAGTCTGACCTCCAACAATACTACCGAATTTACTTGAAGCAGAATACATTTGGATGATTTTACTAATGAATTTGGCTTCTACACTATAAAGAGTGTAATCACTAACTCTGGAAACATAATGCCCGTTTGGGACAACCTCAATAGTGCCTTGAAATTTTTCCTTGGTGGCTTCATACATATCTTCACGATCACATCCAATGACCTTCCAACCGGCTTCCGAAAGTCTTCTGGCATAAAGACCTCCCATATCACCAAGTCCAATGATCCCTATGGTCTTTGTTGCTTGGAGTTTCTTAAACTCATCTCCTGTCAAGATAGCCATAATTTTCCAAATCCGGTCGCGAGATTTTTTTTTTCACTTTATTATCATGAAAGCCTTCAGTTCTCCAGGTAAAGCGTTAATTGCAGGGGGATATTTAGTCCTAGAGCCTGTTCATGACTCGTATGTCACGGCTTTATCATCAAGAATGCATGCAATTGTAAAGTCAGAGGCCTCTAATCAGTGGCTGGTAACTATTCGTTCACCGCAATTTTCTAATGGGTTATGGCAGTATACTTACGATAAGGAAGTCACCGAGACCAATTCAAAGAAAAATCCGTTCCTTGAAGCTGCTGTGGAGACGGTGTTACGTTACATTTCATCGGACGACTATAGAGCTGTGGATATTACTATATTTTCCGACCCCGGGTTTCATACTCAAGAGAATACCATCAAGAAATCATCTTCCAATGGGGCCAAAGTGTTTTTATATCACACCAAAGAGATTCAGGATGTGGCCAAAACCGGTTTGGGATCATCAGCAAGTCTTGTATCTGTAGTTACCACTTCTTTGATGTCGGAATTGGGCCTGGTTTCTGTCGATACTCTCCATAATTTGTCTCAAATAGCCCATTGTAAAGCCCAAAAGAAGATTGGTTCAGGTTTCGATGTTGCTGCTGCAATTTATGGGTCCATTAAGTACCGTAGGTTCAAACCTGAAGTCATTGATGGTTACTTACAAGATGGTGAAGACCTTAAATCACTTGTCGACAAACAATGGGATTTCATTCATGAACCCTGTGCGCTACCACCTCGTATTAAATTGTTAATGGGTGATATTAAAGGTGGGAGTGAAACACCCAAATTGGTTTCAATAATACTAAAATGGAAGCACGAAAAACCAGAAGAAAGTGATCCTTTATATACCGGTTTGAACCAAGCCAATTTGTCTTTAATTGATGCTTTACAAGAATTACAAGAGTACCACGATACAAACAAAGAAGAATATTTTGCTGGTCTTGAATATATGAAAACACATTCGGTTGCAAATTTTAATGTTGGTAAGTTTAAACCTTTTTATAAGCTTATTGCAGCCATTGAAACCATTCGTGCACATCTCAAGAAGCTTACAGTTCTCTCTGGAGCCGAAGTAGAACCCGATTCTCAAACAACTCTTTTAAATAACTGTCAAGAATTAAACGGATGTTTTGGAGGAGTTGTGCCTGGCGCTGGTGGTTATGATGCTATTAGTTTATTGGTGGTTGAAGACTCGATTAAAGATATTTGTAGCCACACCAAGACCGATTCTAGATTCGACCTGGTCACATGGTTAGATCTCGAAGAACAAAAAAGTGGTGTGGTTGAAGAGAACCCACAAGATTACGAAGGATTAATATAAAAATGCCCAAAAATTGTCTAAAATAGATGGCTGCAAAAAACTAGCCCAAGCATCTACACTCGTGTGGGGGAAAATTGGTGTGCGGTTGTAAGCGCTGTGCTTTGGGTCTTAAAATATGACCCCGATCATGATGTAAATCCTTCAAGGCTGTATTTAAGTGCTATTAATAGTGTATAGTTAATCGACATTCCAAGGATCGCTCATGTTTGTATACAAAACACATCACCATGCTTGGCACCACTCGTGACCGCACTGCCAAAACACATGAATATATGTCTACTGTGCATCGCGCTCGTCTAAGCGAATATTTTTTCTTCACCATGGAGAAACCAAAACTACATTTAGAGACAGACACCGCTTCACTAGACGATTTTTATCGGTATGTGAACGTTGGTAAAGCCGAAGCCCAAGATTCAATTACTGATATTCAAAGTGGTGGTCAATACCAAGACCAACAGACTTTGGACACTTTTCCTCAAGCTATTCCTGAAGATAATACCCTAAATAGCCCTCAAAACCAACAAACTCAAGAGTATAAACGGTATAGAAAGATAGCCATCATCTTCTTGCTAACGTCCATTGTTTCAGCTATTTTAATTCTTACCCTTGAAGGGTACGTGTATGCAGTTATCAACATCCATAAGAAGGAAATACCTTCACCATCTAAGTATCAAGAGCTTTCTATTTTCTTAGCTTTGTTCATTTTTGCAGCCATTTTCCAAGTTATAATCACCTTGATCGGTCTTCAGAGTAAAAACATGTTACTTTTGGTGTTTTTAGGAGTATTTTATTGCTGTATGTTGGTGTATACTGGGATCCAATACCAAGAAGTTAATAAGGTGGTTGGTGATATCTTGATAGGACATTGGAAGACTGCCACAAGAGCCACCAATATTGCCACGATCGCTGTAATTGCTGTGACTTTAATTATTCAAATGATTCTTATTTTTGGATACTTAAATAAATCCGTCAATTGGTTTAGTTATAAAGCTATTGGTAGTGATTTAAAGATTAAAAAGATCCACAAGATATATCAAATCCATAGAACTCTTTTAATGTTTGCGTTTTTCTTCTTTTTGGCGTTTACAATACAGTATATTATCATTATGATTCGTGATAAGAAATCCACCGAGTTTATATTGACTTGTATTGTATTACCTTTGACAGTAGTGTTATTATATATAAGTGATTATGCTATTGCCAAAGAGATTATGTGGTTAACAATCATTTGCTTGTTAATCTATTTGGGAGGCATTGCATATGTATTATTTAAAATGATCCGGTTATTCACCAAGTATACATCAGCTTATGAGCTTACATTAAGACCTGGTGATTATTTCCCTGGTAGAAGTTCATTGATCACATTTGGTGTTATAACTTTAGTGTTTATTACCGGTATTATAGTGTCTGAGATTGTTCTCATGGTATACTTTAATAAAGGGTTAATAAAAGGTGAAGAAGCTGCTAATACCAGTATGGAGAAAGCCGAATCGGAAGAATTTAATATAGATTAAATATTTGGCATGACGGGTATTAAATCTGAAATCGGATATTAGCAGATTTAATGCAGGTTATGGCCTATAGATGTAATTTTAGACAATATACGGAGGGTTTACTGAAATACACTTACGGAACAATTATGCATAAGTTTTCGGAATAATATGCGATTACGGAAAATTATGCAACAGAAATATGCATTTATTGAGAGTCGTCACCTGATACATCGGGTGGGATCTATGCGATTAGTCCAAAAGGAGCCAACGGAGTGGATCAGGTTATGATCATTTCGAAATTATATAAAAAGAACCCTTTTCACGTTTAAAAGTTTATTATCAAAACATGTCAGAAATTACATTAGGAAAATATCTTTTCGAAAGATTAAAACAATTAGATGTTAATACCATCTTTGGATTACCAGGTGACTTTAACTTAACTCTTTTAGATAAAATTTATGAAGTTGATGGTATGAGATGGGCAGGTAATGCTAATGAATTGAATGCCGCATATGCCGCTGATGGGTATTCGAGAATTAAAAGATTAGGGTGTTTAGTTACCACTTTCGGTGTTGGGGAATTATCCGCATTGAACGGTGTAGGAGGTGCTTATGCTGAACATGTTGGATTATTACATGTGGTTGGTATTCCTTCAATTAGCTCACAAGCCAAACAATTGTTATTACATCATACCTTAGGAAATGGTGATTTTACCGTTTTCCATAGAATGTCAAATAATATCAGTCATACGTCTGCGTTTATTTCCGATATTAGCTCTGCTCCAAGTGAAATTGATAGATGTATTAGAGATGCTTATGTTTATCAAAGACCAGTTTATGTTGGATTACCAGCTAATTTGGTTGATTTAAAAGTTCCAGCCAGTTTATTGGATACCCCAATTGATTTATCATTAAAACCAAATGATCCCGATGCTGAAGAAGAAGTTATTGACACCGTAGTTAATTTAATTAAACAAGCCAAAAATCCAATTATTTTAGTTGATGCATGTGCTTCAAGACATGATTGTAAAGCTGAAGCTAAAAAATTGGTTGAATTAACTCAATTCCCAGTTTTCACCACTCCAATGGGTAAAGGTACTATTGATGAAGGTGGTGTTAGTGGTGAATTATATGATAATGATCCAAACTTAATTAAAAAAATGACTGCAAAATTAAATGGTACTCATAGTGTTTCTGCAAGATTTGGTGGTGTTTATGTTGGTACATTAAGTGAACCTCATGTTAAAGAATTTGTTGAAAATTCCGATTTAATCTTATCAATTGGTGCATTATTATCTGATTTTAATACTGGTTCTTTCTCTTATTCTTATAGAACTAAAAATATTGTTGAATTCCATTCGGATTATACTAAAATCAGACAAGCTACTTTCCCTGGAGTTCAAATGAAAGAATGTTTACAACATTTGTTAACTAAAGTTGGTGAAGCAGCTTCCGGTTATTCACCAGTTCCTGTTCCAAAAGTCAAATTGGTTAACACTCCACATCCAAGAGAAACCGCCTTGACTCAAGAATGGTTATGGACCAGAGTTTCTTCATGGTTCAGAGAAGGTGATATTATTATCACAGAAACTGGTACTTCAGCTTTTGGTATTGTCCAATCTAAATTCCCAAACAATACTGTTGGTATTTCACAAGTTTTATGGGGATCAATTGGGTTCACTGTTGGTGCTACATTAGGTGCCGTGATGGCTGCTGAAGAAATTGATCCAAGTAAAAGAGTAATTCTTTTCATTGGTGATGGTTCTTTACAATTAACTGTTCAAGAAATATCTACAATGGTTAAATGGAATACCAAACCATATATCTTTGTGTTAAACAATGATGGTTATACTATTGAGAGATTAATCCACGGTGTAAATGCAACTTATAATGATATTCAACCATGGAACAACTTAGCTTTATTACCATTATTTAATGCTAAAGATTATGAAGCCATTAGAATTTCAACAATCGGTGAAGCTGAAGATATTTTCACATCCAAAGCTTTTGCAACCAATGATAAAATCAGAATGGTTGAGGTTATGTTACCAAGAATGGATGCAAGTAATAATTTAGTATTACAAGCACAATATTCTGCTAAAGCCAATGCAGAACAAGCATGAGTTCATGAATTACGTAGTTCGAGTTAATAGAAATAAATTCTTCACTATCTATGGACGTGCCCCTATGTTTCCTTTATTGACAAGGTCCTGATGGTTGGCGGTCGACCTCTGGTGGCATCCGATGGAAATATGGTTGAAATCTGGTTGACAGCAGATTGACAGCAGATTGACACATGATTGAATCTAGCCAATACACGACGATTATAAACCCATTTATGGAACCCGGAATCCAAAAAAAATTAATATATTATCCGAAATGGCTTCTCTTCCTCCAGCAGCATGTTGCACTATGAAAACTTTACATGAAGGTAAAGCAGTAGGTTCGTATACCCCTATTGGTGGTGTTGATACTTATGTTAGCGGTGAAGAAAATGGTAATGACAATGTCTTAGTTCTCATCACCGATATTTTTGGCTATAAGTTGAACAATATCTTATTAATTGCCGATCAATTCGCTAAATTGGGTAAATATAAGGTTTTGATTCCTGATATTTTTGGTGGTGATGCTTTTGATGGAGTAATCCCATCAGATCCTTTTTCTAGTAAGACGCTTATGGACTGGATAGGCAGACATGGTCCGGAAACCACCAAGCCTATCGTTGACGGTTTCTACAAATACGTTAATGAAAACTATAAACCAAAATTCTTAGCTGGTATCGGTTACTGTTTTGGTGCCCCATACGTAATTGGACAGCTTCATAAGGATGGTCTCTTAGATGCCGGTGGATGTGCACATCCATCATCTGTTAGTATCGAACAGGTGGAGGCCATTGCCAAACCAATTATTATTAGTGCCTGTCAGTTCGATCCGGTCTTTCCTGTCGAATTAAGACACAAGACTGAAGAGATTTTATCAGCTAAAGAAGGACTTAGATGGGAAATCGACTTGTTCTCTACTGCTTCCCATGGGTTCGCCGTTAGAGGTGATATAAGTATTCCCCAGGTCAAATATGCCAAAGAAAGAACTATGTCTGACCATCTTATCTTCTTTAGTTCTTTAAAGGATTGAATCGGAACCGTTTAGTCTTTGCCGTTGTTGGCCGATGATTTACCTTTTTGCAACCACCGCTTTTTTGCAGCCATTGCCGTTTTAGACATGGTGCTGCAATATTGGCTCTATAGCGATCAATCCGATTAACATTAAGCGGGTAATCAACTATATATTATACATATGACCATATACGTTATGCCCTTGACCCTCCTCTATAGCGATAGCCTTGTTCTCTGCCTGGTTCCGGAAATTTACAACTTGATAGGTAATTGGTGCCCACACGCCCTTCGTCTATGCCACAACCCGTGAAGATCGCAGCGAAATATCCAATTCTTACTAATTATAAAACCTCTAAAAATGGCCTCAAATCCTCCAGGTGCTTGCTGCGTTACCAAAACTTTACACGAAGGTACTGAAGTCGGTACTTTCTCCACAATTGCTGGTCTTGATACTTATGTCACCGGTAAAGACAACGGTAATGACAATATTATCGTTATTGTCACTGACATTTACGGACATAAATTCAAAAATGTGTTATTAGTCGCCGATCAATTAGCTCAATTAGGTAAATACCAAGTGCTTATTCCCGATATTTTAAAAGGAGAACCTGTTGTTGACCAAGATCTTCAAGAATGGCTCTCTAGACATGGTCCAGATGTCACCAAACCAATTGTCGATGGGTTCTTAAAAGCTGTCAAAGAAGAGTATAAACCAAAATTCTTAGCTGGTATTGGTTACTGTTTTGGTGCTAAATACGTTATTCAAAATCTCGCTGAAGACGGTTATTTAGATGCAGGTGCAGGTGCTCATCCTTCATTTGTTGCAGTTGAAGAAGTCGAAGCTGTCACCAAACCGCTCATTATTTCTGCCTGTCAAATCGATCCGATTTTCACTGTCGAATTGAGACACAAGACTGAAGAAATCTTATCAAAGAAAGAAGGTCTTAGATGGGAAATCGACTTATTCTCTACCGCATCTCATGGTTTTGCTGTTAGAGGTGATATCAGTATTCCTCAAGTTAAATATGCTAAAGAAAGAGCTTTGACTGATCAAATTAGTTTCTTTGCATCTCTTAAGTAGATATAATAATAAATTTCGGTGTACTATGTGAACAAATCCGCTTATCTTATCTCTCGCATAAGGTGGGGCTCAGATTATAGAGCCACACAGACAAAAGAACCAACCGGGACACTTTAACTTTTTTTTGAATTATAACTTTTGAATTAGAACAAAGATTTTAAATTAAAGACAAGTACTGATATGAATGAAAAACAGCTATTACCATTACACAATTCATTGAAACTGTCGAATCGTAATTGGACCTTCTTAATTGGTGTTATCTTTGGGTTGCTTTATGTAGGCTCTAAATTTTTCACCACGGAAATATTTACCAAGCCCACTGATAGTTTTTGTCCAATTGTAGAAAAGGTAGACCCATTAGATAAAGTCTATAACAAGGACACATTATACAAGTTGGTTAATGATGAAACTTATAGACTCGAAGCTGCTAAACGGTTATCTGGAGCGGTGCAAATTCCAACCGAAGTATATGATGGAATGATTAATCCTAATGCTACTGATGATTATGATGCATTGTTTAAATTGGAACCTTTATGGAAAAATTTCATAGATTTCCATGAATATTTGGAGAAAACCTATCCATTAGTTCATAAAACCTTAAGTCTTGAAAAACTTAACAAATTTGCTCTCGTCTATACCTGGGAAGGTAAGAATAAAGATAAGAAACCGTTAATGTTGACTGCTCACCAAGATGTTGTTCCAGTGCAAAAGGATACCATTGACCAATGGAAATATGGGCCTTTCAGTGGTAAAATTGACAATGGTTTGGTATATGGAAGAGGTGCTTCAGATTGTAAATTGTTATTAATAAGTTTATTGGATACAATTGAGCTTTTAATTTCTGAAGGTCAATTTGAGCCTGATAGAACCATTATTTTAGCTTTTGGATATGATGAAGAAACCGAAGGTACTGGTGCTGGAACCATTGCCAAATATCTTCTCAATAAATATGGTCCTAACTCAATGTTTCAAATTATTGATGAAGGTAACGGTGGGTTTGAAAAAGAAGGTGGAATTAATTTCATTCTTCCTGCCACTGCTGAAAAAGGTTATGTTGACTCTGTCATTAGTTTATATACCCCAGGAGGACACTCTTCAGTTCCACCACCACACACTTCAATTGGGATAGTTTCAGATTTGGTTACATTAATTGAATCAACCCCATTTGATGGAATCATTTCGCCAGTAAACCCTCTTTTGAATCAATTGCAATGTCTTGCAGAACATGGCCAGATCGATAAATCTTTAAAGAAGAATATTTTAAAGGCTCATGTAGATGTAAATGCCAATGCTCGACTCTTAGAAGAACTTAAGAAGACCCCACACTCTCAATACTTAGTTCAGACATCACAAGCGGCTGATATTATCACCGGTGGGGTCAAGAGTAATGCTTTGCCAGAGCACACTGAAGTACTCGTTAACCATAGAATTGCTGTTGAACAAACAGTTGAAGATGTTACCCAAAAGATCTTAAACAACGTTATTCTGATTGCAAAGAAATACAATTTAGGGGTTACTTACAAAGGCGAAGAAATAATCAAGTCATCAGGAAAGGGACACTTTGAATATGCTGGAGAACTTGGCTTAGAACCAGCTCCAGTTACACCAAATAATGGTAAAATTTGGGACATTTATGGCGGCCTGTTAAGGTTCCTTTACGAAGATTTGATTTTTCCAAACTCCAACGAGACCTTCGTATTTTCACCTTACTTATCAACAGGTAATACCGATACCAAACAATATTGGGATTTAACACCTCATATCTTCAGGTATATACCAAGTGTTCCATTTACGCCTCCAGTAGACAGTCCAAATAGAGGAGTTCATTCTGTAAACGAAATTTCCTCGACCCAGTCACTTTCTTCAATCATTGCCTTCTACTACTACTATATCCAAGTACTTGACCAATTAGAGTAGTTTGTAATTTGAATACAATTGAAATATTTCGCAGCCATTCTGGCTATACCTCTTTTTTTTCGCCGGTGCACGCACATCCATCTCTTAACGGTTTAGGGCTTACTCATCGCGATGGAAATTTCAACCAAAGTGAAAAATGCCTACTGAACTAGAAGAATTAGTTGAGTTTTTACATTCTCCTCAACCCGCAGTGGTATCTATTGCGTTGGATAACCTCGTTGGTTATTCACAAGGACCTAAACAGGAAATTTTTGCCTACAATAACTATGAGTCCATTAAAGATTTGAAAAAATTGGCCCAAGATACTGGTAAAACCACCGTAGCCCAATCTATAACTATATTGGCCAACTTATGTTCCGATCTTAAAGCCAGAGATCTCATCGTTGAAGACTCCGAGTTCCTTAAGTTTTTGGTATCATCTATCATTAGAATCACCAATTCCAATGCCGATTTAATGTGCATCTTGTTAAGTAATTTGTCCAAAAATGATGCTATAACCAAGATATTTGATTTTGAAATCAAGCACAATGAAGAGCAGCAAAAAGTATTCAAATCAAATAAAGCCATGGACTGTTTAATGGACTGTTTTGTCAAAGGATTCGACAGAACTCTCAACAAATATGCCAATTATGACTATTTATCATACTTTTTCGCTGATATTTCAAGATTTAAAGAAGGTAGAACTTATTTCATAACTGAACAAACATACGACGATGTTGTGCCTATTTCTAAACTTCTTGTATTTACGGAAAAATATGACAGTAAAATCAGAAGAGAAGGTGTTGCTTCTACCATCAAGAACTCACTCTTTGATTCTACCAAGCACACAGAATTATTAACTAATGAGAAAATCAACTTGTTACCATATATTTTATTACCATTAGCCGGTCCAGAAGAAATTGACGAAGATTATATGTTTGATTTACCAGACGAATTACAATTATTACCAAGTGATAAAAAGAGAGAGCCATTAGTTGGGTTGGTGTGTATTCACTTAGAATCCTTATTATTATTATGTACTAGTAAAGAAGGTAGAGAATATTTAAGAGAGAAGGCTGCTTATGCGATTATTCGTGAAGTTCATAAAGCAGTTGATGACGCTAACGTGGTTGATTTAGTTGATAGATTGGTGCAGATGTTAATGAGAGACGAAGCTACTGGGGAAGAGGCCGACGAAGATGTAGACATGGAAGAGGAAAGTGACGACGATGCTATAGTAGAAGTATTGTAAATATAAATACAGACCCATATTTTTGTGCTTTTTAGTTACACTGCTTTTTAGTGGTACACTCTTTTTTGGTCAGGCTGCTTTTCAGCATTGATCACTCCTTCAACACCAACTTGTTATCCGACAATTTCAAGTACTTTCTAACAATACTAACAATTCTTTGTTTATTGTCTTTATGAGCACTAACCCTCGATTTCAACTTCAATAATAACTCTTTGGTTGAAATCGGATTACCTCTAAGTATATCTAATACTTCTTTAACGGTAACCAAAGACCCATCAGGACCAGCATCATCCAAATTAGCATTTAATAGTGGAGTAGGTGATAAGGATTTCTCCTTTGAATCCGGCTTAGGTCTTTTAGACGGAGAGGAGGTGGTGGAGCTTGCAGCTCTTTTACGGCCAGAAGGTAACCATTCCCCTTTAGGAAAACTATTAAGAAATTGTGAAGGAGCTTTAATTACTACAAATCCATCACCAACATCAAATGCAAAAAATTCTCTTGGTTTATTAATTAAACTAAGATTTTCATCATACTCTTTTTTAATAGCGATTTCATCATCACTATCTTCATCACTTTCTAAATCAGATTTAGATAAATAAGGATTTAAATTATCATCTTCATCACTATCATAAACACCACCTTCAGTTTTATTCAAAACTTTTCTTAATTTCTTCCCTTCTTTATCAATTTTTCTTGATTTTTCAGTTTCAAATAAATCATCAATATCATCATCATCATCAGCATCTTTGGTTTCTTCAAAATGTGCTGCTTTAAGCATTTCTTTCTTAATTTTTTGCTCAGAAAGTTTGTTCTCTTCTTCATCACCATCCATAATTGGAGCTTCTTCATCATCTGCAAACTCTTCATCAAAATCAAGATCATCATGATCAGAATCTCGATCATTTGACAGTCCAGCACCACTAACAGTTCTCATTCTTCTGTTCCCATTCCCATTACTTCGACTTGGTCCCGCTTGCCCATTACTTCTGAATCTATAATCTTTATCGCCAGAAGTTTGGGACTTCTCTTCCATATGTTTCATTAACCATCTTGGAACCGCCGATTTCTTCTCCATCTTTTCTTCTGCTTCTTCTAAAGTTAAAGTAGCATACTTATTACGAGGATTAAATCTATAAACTTTTTCGGCTGGAATCATCTTGAATCCATCCTTATCAAATACAAATAAAACTTGTGTCGCTTCAGAGGCTCCCGCTTCATAATTACCTACATAAACATTCTTCCCATCATAATCTTCCAATACCCACGGGTAAAATTCTTCATAACGAAGTTTCCTTTTAGCATCGTCCATTACATTAATTTGTCTTGTCTTCTTTTTAAATGGATTTTTACGGAAACTTGATCGATTTCCTTCCGGTGCCACTTGTGAAAGGTCCATTACTTCTGTTTCATCTTTGACTTGAGTAGGCTCTTTTTCATCTTCTGAATCATCGGGTACGGGGATTCCTGCTAGTCTATCTTGTCGTCTTTTCTCCTTTTCGGCCGCCTGCTGTTGTTGTTCCCGTTTTTTGATTTCTATTTCTTTCCTTGAGAGATGGAATTGAAGATTTTGGGGGTCTTTACGATGTAAACGGACTGGTCTGGTGAAATCTTTAACGATATCTATGTCTGCTTTATTATTGAATCTGGCGATGTGGAAGCTTTTATCTTTGAGGTCTGCTTGGGAGTAGCACTTCAAGGGAATTTCTTGCCATGTTTCTTTGGAGAGACTGGCTGGGTCTTCTGAAGGTTCTTTCTTTATGGGAGGTTGGGACATGGTGAATAATTTTTCGCGCCCTTTGGTATATGTAGAGGGTGGTGCGGGTGGTGAGCGGGTGCGCGCGGTGAGTAGGCGGTGGACGGTGCGAGCATTGAACGGGGAGGCACTGGCGAACTGGCGGTGCCGTTGGTGCGGGCGTGGTGCTGCAAATATGGAGATTGTCTAAATATTTGGCCGTTTCCGGCGAGAGTGAAAAATTCATTCGATTAAATGTCAGTGGCTGTTATAGATGAAGAAGACCAACTAATTAATGAAAAACCACCACCTCCTAAGTACGTGGGGTTCATAGCGGGGATGTTCTCGGGTGTTACCAAAAATGCTGTAGGACACCCTTTTGATACCGTCAAAGTTAGACTTCAAACTGCACCAAAAGGTCAATTTAAAGGTCCAATGGACTGTGTATTACAAACATTTAAAAAAGAAGGTGTCACTGGGTTTTATAAGGGTTTTACTCCTCCCCTTGTTGGTTGGGTTCTTATGGACTCGGTTATGTTGGGTTCCTTGCACGTATACAGGAGATACGTAAAGGATTTGTTATACCCAGAAGAATCAAAATTACCATTGACGGGTCACGTGATCGCTGGTTTAGGATCTGGTTGGACAGTTTCGTTTGTAGCAGCACCAATTGAACAGTTTAAAGCCCGGTTACAAGTTCAGTATGATGCCAAAACTAAGATATATAATGGGCCTGTTGATGTGGTTCAAAAATTATTCAAAACCAGTGGTATTAGAGGGATCTATAGTGGGTTATTATCGACGATGATCTTCAGAACCAACTTTATTTTTTGGTGGGGATCTTATGAATTATTCACCCAATGGTTTGAGGCCAACACCAAGATGTCCAAACCTTCAATTAACTTCTGGTCTGGAGGTCTCAGTGCCACTGTTTTCTGGATCTTTGCTTACCCAGCAGATGTAGTAAAACAAACCATTATGACTGATAGTCCAATCAGATCTGAAAAGAAATTCCCTAGATGGATAGACGCTGTTAAATATATTTATAGAGAAAACGGAATCAAAGGCTTTACTAAAGGGTTTGGGCCTTCTATCTTGAGATCGTTCCCAGCAAATGCAGCAGCATTGGCAGCTTTTGAAGCGGTAATGAGGTTTTTACATTAGTGTATATTGAATATAGGACTACTACAGAGTGTCATAAAGGTCAGGAGAACGCCTGGCATTGAAAACGTCACAAAAGACTAAGTCTCCCATGGCTTCTTCCTTTGGCTCGCCGATGGAGTGGAGCTCAGGTCTTTTAGTACGGTGTCGGGTATCTGCTTTATACCCGGTACAGGCTTACCAGACACGATTAGCTCCACAAGTTCCTGGTAATTTGAGCTATATGGAGGGTCTAAAGACGACTCGTCTTGCGTTTGTGATGAGGCTGATGTCTGTGCCAGTTCTGGGGCCGGTTCCTGAGCCAGGGCCAGTCCCACGGTACTTTCATGTGCATCTTCACCATCTTTAACCATCTCTATCTTGGGTGTACCGTCTTGCCCCGTCTGCAATTCATGCATACCACCTTTATACCTTCCTTGAGCAGCCCTCCAAGCATAATAATCGTCTAAATTCATAATATTCCCCGTCTTGTTGCAGTAAAAAAAGCTCTTTGCTTGGTCAACCAATTGCTGCTTATCAGTAGGTGGGATAGTACGGATCAGAGGGTCTTGTTCTTTTAAATTTGATAAATAACCTTCCAAAATTTGTTCTAAACCCTCTTGAAACTCTTGAAATGAGCTCCAATCGTAGTCTTCAAACTCTTTATACACTTCTTCTTGAGACATTGGAAGAGACATTTAACCTAATACGCGCGTTGGTCTGGGGAAAATCTTCAATGAATATTTCATTTAACTTAATCCTCCTGGCTGCCATTGCGTTACGGATAGGATTCTTTGGGTTTGGACTTTATCAAGATGAATATATGGCGGTGAAATATACGGATATCGATTACCTTGTGTTTTCAGACGCTGCCAATTATGTATACCAAGGTGCATCTCCATATGATCGAGAAACGTATAGATATACGCCGTTATTGGCGTGGATGTTGGTACCAAATTGTTTTGGTGGATGGTGGTACAGTTTTGGGAAGTTTGTGTTTATGGCGTGTGATATAGTCACGGGGATCATTATTTACAAGCTCATGAAGGTGACTAGTAGTAAGAAACTGGAGATCTTTGCTAGTGTATGGCTACTTAATCCAATGGTTATCACCATTAGCACTAGAGGATCGTGTGAAAGCGTGTTGACGGTGATAGTGATGATGTATGTGTATAGCTTGTACCGGAAACGGTTTCATTTGAGTGCGTTTTGTCTTGGTTTGGCTATACATTTCAAGATATATCCTATTATATACTTACCCACGACGCTTTTATACCTTTCTAAGTTTGGGAAAGGTATTTTGAACGTGCCTATAGTCAATTTGATCAATTCTACCAACATTATTTATGGAATTGAGGTGGTGACGGTGCTTGGGGCCTTTAATTGGTTGATGTACTCTATCTATGGCTATGAATTCTTGTACCATTCATATTTATACCATATAACGAGACTCGACCACAGACACAATTTTTCTGTGTATAATGTGTTACTCTACTTCAAGTCTGCCATTGAACCTCCCGAGGGTTTCTTTAGTAATATTGAAAATTATGCATTAGTACCACAATTATTAATCTCTGCTATATTGGTACCGATATTTTTCGCAGCCAAAGATATAGTACTGTGTTTATTTATACAGACGTTTGCATTTGTAACGTTTAATAAGGTTATGACATCACAATACTTTATTTGGTTCCTAATATTCTTACCAGGATATTTAAGTAATCTGAATTTACTTGGACTTAAAGGTATAATATTGTTGGTTAGTTGGGTGATTACTCAAGGTTTATGGCTTTTTTTCGCATATAAGCTTGAAATGTTGGGTGAAAACACATTTGATGGTGGTCTTTTATTATCAAGTTGTGGGTTTTTCTTGTGTAATTGTTGGTTATTAAACCGATTCATTGTAGATTTAAAAAATCGTTAACACACCGGTGCACCACGCTTTTCACCATAATGTTCGCACCCATCGCGAAGTGAAAAATTCCATTTAATGCCTAGATTAGAGTTATATTCACCTGAAGGACTCAGGGTAGATGGTAGAAGATGGAACGAACTTCGTCGATTCGAATGTAAAATTAACACACATCCCAATTCTTCCGATGGGTCTGCTTATGTAGAACAAGGAAACTCCAAGATTATTTGCATGGTTCAAGGACCTATGGAACCCAAATTAAGGTCTCAAATGAATATGAATAAAGCTACTATTGAAGTGAATATTTCTATTGCCAACTTTGCCACTTTTCAGAGAAAAAAACGGTCTAAAAACGAAAAAAGAGTCTACGAATTAAAGACAGCTATAGAGAATACGGTTGGTCAAAGTATAATAAGTAAATTATATCCTCGTACTGTAATACAAATCAACCTTCAGGTTTTACAACAAGATGGTGGATTACTTGCGGGAATGACCAATGCTACTACTTTAGCATTAATAGATGCTGGGATTTCCATGTATGATTATGTTTCGTCTATATCTGCTGGATTATACGACCAATATCCTTTATTAGACTTGAATACTTTGGAAGAAAATGACATGAGTTATATTACCATTGGAGTCATTGGGAAATCTGAGAAGTTGGCCATGTTGATGTTGGAAAATAAGATGCCTTTGGATAAATTAGAAGCGGTTCTAGGGTTAGCCATAGCTGGAGGACATCGTGTACGAGAATTGATGGACTCTGAGGTAAGGCGGTATAACATGGAGAGAACTGTTAAGACGTAGATATGACTGGTGCTCTTTTGTAAGTTTCAGAGGCTTTTTACCGGTTTTTTTGGCAGGCATTCGTATACACCAACGGTATATGCAGCCCTGAGGCTGCTTGGATCCGCCTTGACTCAGGTGTATGGCACCATTGGGGCCAAATATCACTCCCCAAGGGCCGAGTCTCGAGGATTATATCCTTCAAGTACATATCAAACTGCTTGCAAAGTATCTGCCCCATACCGTTCCCCCATCTCCCACACGGCACACAACGCTAAAAATAGTCAAAACCTAAACTAGTGAAAAATAGCCATCGCCGCGCATTAAGCCATGATTCGGGAACCGTCTCATCCCAAACACATCTCCGAAGTCTAGAGTCGTCAATAGATAATACATAGCATTAATATCAACCTATTTACATATATAACCATCTACTACCCCTCTACACCACCATCCCCACCAAACCCACGCCCGTCTGTAGCACCTCTGCCTACCTCTACCTCCACCTCCGCAACTCTCACGTTCATTTCGGTAACGCCACTACCAGTTGCGTGTCAAAATTTCACCCCAAAAGTTTTCGATTTCTCACTAATGTCCTACAGAGGCCCTAATCAATTCAATAGACAATTCCCCCAAAATGGCCCTGGAATGGCCCCAATGAATCAAAACATTGGTCCAATCAATGGTAACAAGTCATCTTTAGACAAGTTCGAAGATTTCTCCAAAAAAATCGAAGACTTGATCGATGACTACACCAAACCCTTTAGACCTTACGTCGTCAGTATTGGTAGAGCATTTATTGTCGCTACTTTCTATGAAGATTCCCTTAGAATCTTCACCCAATGGAACGAACAAGTGTACTACTTACATAATTACAAGCATATTTGGAAATGGTTGACCGTGGTGTTCTTGGTGTCGAATTTATTGATGATGGTTATTGCATCGACGATGTTGATCTTGAGAAAAAAGAATGAAATCGCTACTTTATCGTTGATCTCTGTTGTGATTTTACAAGGTATTTTCTATGGATTGATCTTTGATGGGCTTTTCATTTTAAGAAATTTGTCGGTTGTTGGAGGGTTGATCTTGGCGTTCTCCGATTCGTTGGTTAGAGACAAGAGATCTTTAAGTATGCCTGGATTACCAATGGTTTATAATCAAGACAACAAGAAGTATTATCTTTTAGCTGGTAGATTATTGTTGGTGTTGTTATTTTTAGGGTTTGTCTTTTCATCGGAATGGTCTTTAACTAGAGTTGCGGTGATTTTATTAGGTTCTATTACTTGTGCTTCAATTATTGTAGGTTATAAGACCAAGTTTGCTGCATTTATCTTAACTTTAATGTTATTTTTCTATAATATCTTTGCCAATCAATTCTGGAAATATGGTGCTCATGATAGTACAAGAGATTTTTTAAAATATGAATTTTTCCAAACCTTGTCAATTGTTGGTGGCTTGCTTATTATTGTTAATGCTGGTGCTGGGGAATTATCAATCGACGAAAAGAAAAAGATCTATTGAATATATACTCTGTTTAATCTAAACTTTTCAGTGCGCAGTGAAAATTCTCATTTGTCATCTCATGTCTGAACAGCCAAAGTGTCCTGTTAATCATGAAACAAGATCTAAATGGTCTCTGTTGTTGTGGGCATCAAATTCGGATGCTGTAAATGATACTTCTGTTAAAAAATCCCCAGAAATCCCTCAAGATCAACCCAAATGTCCTGTTGACCATAACACTCGTGCTGATTGGTTGAATAAAGTGTCTGTTGTTGCTCCAACTGCTATTGAAGAAGCTCCAACTGCTATTGAAGGTTCTTGTACTTCTGATTCTGCTCCCATTCCTTTAAATTCAAACGTAGATCTCCCTACAGATCGTGAAATAAGTTCTATACCTCGTACTCAATCAAACTCAAATTGGATATATCCATCTGAAAAACAATTTTATGAAGCCATGAAACGGAAAAATTGGAACCCACAAGCCGATGATATGAAAACGGTGGTGCCCATTCATAATATGGTCAATGAACGGACCTGGAAGTATATACTTTTATGGGAAAAAGACCATTATCAAGACGCTTTAACCAAATGTGGAGGTATTAAACTCACTAGTTTCAAAGGAAATCCAAGTAAATTAACCCCCAGAGCTTGGTTTAAAACAAATGTTTTAGGACAAGAGAGACCATTTGATAGACATGACTGGATAGTGGATCGTTGTGGGACCCAAATAGAGTATGTAATTGATTATTATTCGACTGCAAAAGGTGTTACTCTAGATGTAAGGCCCAAGTTAAACACCTTGGAGGGAATAAAGTTACGACTTGGTAAAGCCATCTGGGACTAACTGTTATTCCTAGTCCTAGATATGCCTATTACTGCTATAGTTTGCATCAACACCTCAGCTCATCTCATAATCTCTTGTAAATATATATTATATACAGAATTCTATCTACCGAAAACAGTACCAGATTGACCTAATTTTTGCATGTGTTCACCGACTTGGACGTTAGTTTCAAAGTATTTAGCAACACATCTGTCAAGACAGACAGACTCTTCTTTGGTAATATCTCCATTATTATAGTTTTTGTTGATACATTTTTTGTGACATTGACTGACTAATTGGTTGAACATTCCAGTAACCATATCTAACTCTGCAGCAGCAGCTTCGATCTTTTGTTTTGATGATACTTGTGATCCTCCTAATCCGAACATGATGTTGAATAAAAATTTTCAGTCATTGCGCACTTTTTTCTCAGTTGGCTGCAAAAAAATTGCTATACAAAATGATGTGCCTTCTATTAAATAATTTTACATAACTATAAAGCAGGGAATGTGATTTGTGTTAATCCTCCCCATAATACTGAATCATTCAGGTATTCATCTGTTAATTTTTTAAAATCCTTTTTCTTTTCTGGTACTGCTACCGCTAACCCTTGAGCAATAGTTATAGTTCTACCAGTTAAAGTAACTGTACCACCAAAAAATGATACACTTGAATTAATATATGCTGGATTTGTTTTGAATCGATGGAAAAGTCCTGATGAAACAGTTTTTCTTAATGCATATTTAAATTTATAATATCCCCAAACTTGTGTTTTAACATTAAAGGCTAAAACTCTTGATAAATCAAAATTTTCGGTTGCAATTCTAAATTTACTTAATCTTGAAACATCAAATTTGTTACTTGTATAAGGTTTATCTTCGAAAAATCTTAAAAAATTATTTCTAAATCCTCCTAAGAAGAAAACCATACTTTGTCCAAATTTATTATAATAAAGAGCTGTGTGATGACAACTTCTTAATTCAGCTTCAACCAATTGAGGTGAATCAATTTGATTGACTTGAAGTAAATCTGCAACATTATCATCTTCAAATGGTTGAATTGGTTTATTAAAATGATCATATGTAAAACTTGATATTGGTTCCCATTCTTGTGTTGCAAATTTAAAGATCCACATATCTGCTAAATATTCATTATTCTCTTTACAGCCTCCATGGATTAAAAGCCCTTTTGAATTGAAATATTCTTCAGGACTTTTAACTCGTACACTTTTCCCTGGATGCCTACTATTTGAAGTTTGAATCGAAGTTGAACTACTTGATTCATCATCAAGTCCTGAATGTGGTGACCATGGTCTAATAATTAGATTCAAATCACATTCAGGATCGCTCTCGTTACGATAATCGATTAAAACTCCAGCGTGGAATCCTCTTGCACTTGGACCTGAAGTATTAAGGTCTTGAATTTTATAAATCATTGCCTCTGTCTTCATGTTTTTAGCAAAAAAATCACCTTCACAAATGAGATCAATTCTTAAGAAATCATCAGATGCTTTGAATTTGGTAATCCCATCTACTTCATAAGCCAAAAACCCACCCCAAATGAATATACTTGTAAGTGATTCACCAGGTTTAATGACTGTATCTCCAAATACATCGTTAACTGCACGAGAACGAGGTTTGGGGACTTTTTCATCTGATTCTTTAGCAGTCATTTTAGGTTGATAACTTTCATCTAAAGAAATTTCCGTCAATGTTTCAGATAAATTGACCAGAATAGTCTTAGAAGGTTGTGGAACTGGCGATATGGGTCTTGTGATCGATCCAGAATTGGATCTATGCTGTTTGACTTGATTTGAGTAAGTTGACAGAAGATTTATATGAGCCAGATCTATACTAGGAGAAGTAGCACGAAGATTTGGCAGAGGACTAGAAGTCATTTTACGAGGTTCTTTAGAATTTACACTCCTTGATTTATTTAAACGAGCTGAATCTGAAGATGAACTTGTATTTGATCTTGAGTTTGGGAATTTCCCAAAATATCCATTACCTCCACTTCCAGTTGAAATTGGAGTAGAAGGTTCGGAATTAAGATGAGATTTGGTATTAATGACTGTTTTAACAGATGAAGCTTTGGTAGTAAGAACCGGACTTTGAACAGGTGATTTTACTGAAGTTGAATTTGGTGGGATAAATGGACTATAATTAGAAGAATCAGTATAATTATTCGAAGGGGTACTAACTCTAAAGCTCGAAATCGTATCTTCTGTGATATTACGTTCATATAAATTAGCAACAATTTGAGTTCCTATTCTACCAATACTAAACAGCGTATCTTTAACGGCTTCAAAATCCGATTTTTTATTCAACTTAATCTTGGTGAAAGTATAGGTTTTCGTATCCAAAACATAAGCATCTTCATTGAGTATAATATCCTTTTCAATGATCCATCTATCATCTTTTTGGTATACATTTTTGATCACCAATTCAAACCCTCCATAATAAAAGAAATGACGATCAGAGATTTGTGTCATTGAAAGACTACATAAATGGGAAGGCATATTGGTAACAAACGCATTCATACTTGATGCCGTGCTTCTATGAGTACAATACGATATAAGATCATGGTTGGGTTCGAGGTATGGATTCACAAGGATTTCTTTATCGACAAATGGAGGAAGCTCTACAGGGAAGTATACGGAGATTTTCTCCGGATCAACATTCTCTGGGAGCCCCAAAGAGGTGAATGAATTTCGTTTACTACTTTTAAGACCTCCAAACATAAGAATTTGATCATCTAAGGCCGCTTGATTATGATACACCAATCGTACGTTGGCATCTTCAACAGAAAGCCCTTCGGCAACGGCTGTTTTGGGGATCCCACAATACCCTCCAAGAGCAAATGTGTGTTCTTTCATTGGATACAACAACTTCAGAAACTCCTTATCGGATTGAGGATCATAAATATCAAAAGGTTTTTCATTGGGGATATCATGATGGTCTGTGGGTTCCATGACGGCCACTGGTCTTAAAAACAGTTTTTCATCGGACCTGGATGTTATTGCTCTCGACAATTTCTCACTTATAGCATATTTGAACGCCACAAACGGTATTTTGGGGCTATGGGTCCAGTAATCCATGATGGAAGATGGTAAGGGTTGGAAGCAACTAAGATTTGGCGATAGAAAAGTTTCGGGGAAATCGGAGGCGGAATGGAAGGAACTTTTGAAATTTTAAAAGAGGATATCTAAAAGACTTCAAATATACGTAAGATGGTGTAGATTCTTACGGTTCAATGCCTTTTAGGGGGTCGTTAATTCGTTATTCGTATATAATCTACAGAATTTTTTCTATAACCAGCGCGCATTTGGGGTCCAAAGGCCAAAGCCTAATTGTGGGCCCTGGACTTTCGGTTAGATAGTGGAGAAAGATTCGAGTTGATTCAAGCTTAAATGTTAGGACTAAGCATATCTGATTTGACGAGTACATTTATATCTTGAATCAGCGCATGAATGAATTGTCTTACTTCAAGAGTTAGCCACACTTTAATCATATTAAGAGAATTCTCATTTTTCAATATTTCTCTACCTTCTTTCAGCACACCTAATTTTCTAAGAACAGGTAAAGAGCTTCATTGGTTAGTAAATATCAAAATCAAATAGAAATGCGTATACGAACCTTGCAAAAAGATCAAGATCTGGATCCAACTGTCTTCCAATTCCCTCTAAAAGTAAAATTGCAACCACTATACTAATAAAATCACCTTCCATTCTAACGTGATGTTTTCTGACCATATTAAGAACTTGATCTAAAAGATCTCCGATGCTTAAATTCCCAAGAGCAAATGTTCTTTGTTTCATTCTTTCGACCAATTTCTCTACTTTTAATGCAAAGATTTCCTTATCGACAGCGGTATCTGGAGTTCTTGATCTTTCAATCATTAATTCTCCGGCTTTATAACCATCAAACTCTGATAACGCTTTAAATAAATCAATGAAATTGATTCGGTCTTCTTTATTTAATTCGGTGACAATACCTACGTCCAAGAAACAAACTTCGGCATGGTATCCTTCATGATAAAGTTTACGTAATTTTTCACACCATTTATCTTGATCATCACCAAGCTCTAGTAACTCTTTGGTGACTTTATTTATATCGTCTTCATTACTTGTTTTGACAATCTTATACTCTTTTTCATGAGGGTAATGTTCGTTTTTATAGAATCTAACCATCATATTTCCCGGATGTAAATCCGCATGAATGAAATTATCTAAAATTAACATCTTTAAGAACGAATCAAGTCCTTTATCACTGATTTCTTTAGATAAATTCTTACCAAAATTTTTGTTGATGGTTAAGATTTTTTCAAGAGGTATTGCGTTAATATACTCTTCCACCAAAACATCTCTTGTTGTAAATGCTAGATAAGGTTTGGGGAAATGAATATCAAGTCTGTCTTTAAAATTATATCTAAATTTTGCAAGGTTCATACCTTCAATTCTTAGATCAAGTTGCAACTTCATTAAAATTGAAAATTGATCTACTTCATCTGGTAATGAAAGCCATTCCATTGTTGGTATACAATTAATTATATTAGCAAAGAATTTCATAAGTTTTAAATCTCTATTGATTTTAATTTCAACATTAGGATGTAAAACCTTAATAGCCACTCGTTGAGATGATTTTAAAGAATCTTGAGTGATGATAAATTTTTTAATAATTGCTTCATAAGCGCTTGTATCTTTATCATTTTGGAATTTTAGTTTCAGTTCCAAGCGTTCTTCTTGTTCTGCAACCTTATTAATAAACTTATCACTTAATTTAGCTAAATATACTTGAGCAATTGCTCCTACACCAATTGGCTTTTCAGTAAATTCGTCAAAAATTTCATTAAATTCAACATTACCAAAACTCTTACAAATGATTTTTTTAGTATCTGCTAATGAATGAGCTTTGGCATTTGAATGCAAATTGTTTAATTCATCACACATTTCTCTTGGTAAAATATCAGTTCTAGTTGCAGCCCATTGTCCTAATTTAATAAATGAAGCGCCAGCAAGTTCTGCAGTCCATCTAAGATACCTGTACCATAATTTTGGACCAGTTAACTTTTTACCACCCCAAAGACAAATTGGCGATGCTAATAATAACGGTAGAAATAAGCAACTTAATTCCATAAATCTTGCAAAAGTAATCACTGGGTCTATAATATAGTCTATAACTTTAAATTTAATATTACTCCATATCCTGATCCAAAAGTTGGGGGAATAAAGTTGTTCCCTTCTGTACTCGGTGTATTGATCTATTTCTTCATTCTGTGAAGCGATATAAAGTCCCATTTCAAAAGTTTCAGCTTCATTATTAACGGTTAATTCGTGTTTAGTATGATCGATAGCATGAACTTCATTGATTATGGTGGAATTTTGACTTAAAACATGGGCCGTGGTAAATCCAATGGTTGAATATTTGAAAATTGTAGTTGGTTTTGGTCTTAGGCCCCGTAAGATATGCCCCCATGGTGCTTTAACGAAAGGTCTAAACATGAGCAAGCAATAGGAATTGCGGATGTTTTAGTGGAAGAGACTGTGAAAAATGTGTGCGAGAGCAAAAAAGTAAGAAGTGAATTTGCAGCCATTAAACGGGCAGCATTGGGAAGGATTATGGGTGGTGGTGTTTATGAGTTATTGGTGGTTTAGGGAGTTTGGTTGACTTTATGTCTGTTTCTGGTATTGCTGGTGTTGTTGGTGTGGTTATTATGTTAAGTGTATCTTGTAGATTTAGCGTATTTTGTAGGTTTAGTGTGTACTTTAAGGCTATATGAATTCTTATGGGAAACGATAATATGAATTCTTGGGGTAATATATATTGCTGTATAAGTAAATCTCAATTTCTATGATCACGGTTGGATTTTGATGTCTCTTTATGGTTATTTTCAGGCACATTATCTTTTGATCAAAGTGATTATCATGTGTCTCGCATATACTGGTTTAACTAAACTACAAGTACCACCACTCCTCGAATTTGTTAATTTAAACGTCAATATCAATGGACAATTTACAAGTCTTGGTTAAGGAAGCAAACTGACCAAAAACTTCAACCTCCAAAACCAAAACCTTCAAAATGGTGAAAATCGCAATACTCACTAGTTTCACAACATATATTCTATAAACTTACATTTATTTACTTTTGAAGGACTTTTCTATGTACTCTGACCTTGTCCCCTACCCTCCAAATGTTCACGAAGAATTGAAACCCATAAGGCAATTGTAGCTGTACCTTTGGGATTTGTTCTTGGACCTCTACGAGCTACAATACCATCATGAGCATTCCAAGCGTCTAAAAAGATGGGGATTTTAACCCAATTTAAACTATTTAAGTTATCGATAATGAATTGTTTATCCTTACCGATGGGAAGTTTGTTCTCTTTAACGAAAACAGGATATTTACTATAATCAATAGTGGATAATTGAGGTAAATGTTGAATAACGGCTTTATCATGAAGATTAGGATCAATATCAAAGAGTTTTTTCTTTCTATTAAGCATAAGATTAATATGACTAACAGGGTCAAGATCACCTTCTTCAGTATCAGTATCAGCTTCATTCTCACTTTTAACAACATTAAAAGTCGAATGGACTGGTTCTAATTGTGATAATAGAGCTTCAGTATCTTTGTCAGTAAGATCAACATCACCCTGTTCATCCTTTTCAGTATCTGGACCATCACCAACAAACCTTTCTTCAGCATATAACATTCTTTCCATTGCATTTTCAGTAATTTCAGAGGTATCACCTTTAAAAGATTCATGATTTGCCAACTTTTTTCTTTGAGCCCTTTGTTTATCACCAATCTTTAAATCTTCAGCATTAATTGGCTCATCACCATAAACCCCCGTTTTAACTCTGAACCAATGAGCATCAAATGAAGGATATCTTAAAATCCTAATTTTTATCATACTATAAACAGAAGTAAGTAAACTAAGCGATAAGATAAATGGAACCCAAAGTGGAACAAAAAATACGGTGGTGAATACAACAATTGTGATCTTATAAAGCTTATTTGATCTGGTTATACTGGTTTGTTCTTGATAATTTTCGGTCTTAGAACCTCCAAAATTAGTTCTTTCCAAATCAACAAATTTAGCCCGAACATAAACGTCAGAGATCCTCATTTTGGGAAGATCTTTAAGATATTTAACTTTAACTAAATTGAATTTATCAAATGGAGAATATTCAGTTATAAAACTAGTGAAAAATGCAACAGTTCGATCATTTTTGATATTTGAAAGAAGAACTTTCTTTTCAAACCTCTTTAAACCTTTAAAATAACGAAGTTTTGGATCAGCCATTTTAACGAGGATTTTATCATGATCGCTAATGAAAAGTTGTCTACCACTCTTACCAAACAAATATTTCCCAATAGAATTGGCGGTTTTATCAAAGAAATTATCATTAAAAAACTCAATTCCAACATGAGGAGTTGCAAAAGTGCAGAAAAACACCGGCTTGACAAGATGAAAAAAATCAATCGATTCTAATATACCAATTAAGTACCGAGAAATCAAACCACCTAATGAATATCCAATTATACTAATTTCTGTAACCTTGCAATTGTTTTTCTGTTTCAAAGTTTCGATTTCATAAAACATTTCTATTAAAACTCTTTCAGCACAAATTTTCAACCCATCATAAGTTTTCCAGAATCTGAAACTAGACGGTCTAAGTATGACGATTTTCTTATCGGATTTTTTTGCTAACAACTCCTTGATACATTTTTCAATGGTTAACATGTGTTTTGGACCTCCCCAAAGGCCATGGACTAGCATAAACAAATGGCATTCTTGTTCTTCCGACATAAATCGATGGTGCTTGTGATAAAAAGGTGGTGCGTTAATCCGATTTCATCCAGAGATAAGAGCCAGGGCAGAGTAGGGTTAGGCCGACGTGCGCCAACCACTAAATTTACATCCGTCCGCTTGCGAAGTGAAACATTTTTCAGAGTGAAAAATTAGTATGGCGTTATTTGGCACATCTAAACCAGAGCCCAAAAACTCTGAATTGGTCAACCTTCAAAACCAAATCAGCCAGGAGCTTGCGGTAACCAATGCTACCGAACTTGTAAATAAAATCACCGAGAACTGCTTTGAGAAGTGTGTTGAGTACCCCGAATCGACGTTGAACCCCCAACAAGAGATGTGTGTGAACCAGTGCTTGCAGAAATACATGAGATCGTGGAACGTGATTTCGAAGACGTATATCAACAGAATCCAGAACTCGAAGTAGGTGTATTGTATAGTGTAAATAGTGAATAGAATCTTCTGCCGTAACCGCGCCCGTGCACCAGCAAGCACACCCGTGCACCACGCCCTCTTATATCGTCGCGAACTCTCAACTTCTTCCTGTGGCAACATGAATACAACTATTGCCTCTGAGTACTCCAGCGAAGTGCAATCCACTCCAATCGAACACAGATTCAATCCTTATTCAGACAATGGAGGAACAGTCCTCGGAATTGCCGGAAAAGATTTTGCGGTCCTTGCCGGTGACACCAGACAAGTGGTGGGATACAGCATCAATTCAAGGTATGAACCCCGGATCTTCAACGTCGGTGATGATATTGCCATGACTGCTAACGGATTTGCAGCCGATGGGAACGCGTTGATCGACCAGTTCAAAAACCAGTTGAAATGGTACAAATTTGACCATAATAATAAGAAAATGTCATTGAAAAGTGCCGCCAGATACATCCGTCATTTGCTTTATGGTAAGAGATTCTTTCCTTATTACGTAAGCACGTTAATTGCTGGATTAGATGAAGAAGGGAAAGGATCGGTTTACTCTTTTGATCCTGTTGGGTCTTATGAACGGGAACAATGTAGAGCAGGAGGAGCTGCAGCTAGTTTAATTATGCCTTTCTTAGATAATCAGGTGAATTTTAAGAATCAATATGAGCCAGGAACTGATGGGAAAGTTAAGAAAGAGTTGAGATATTTGGAATTGGAAGAAGTGATTGAGTTAGTTAAAGATGCATTTACTTCAGCTACTGAAAGACATATTCAAGTAGGAGATGGGTTAGAGATATTTATAGTGACCAAGGATGGGGTTAAGGTTGAGTATTATCCATTGAAGAGGGATTAGGTCTTAGAAGAGGAAGTGCATATGTAGAGGTTAGAGGAGTGATTAACATAAAGTACGAGAGATGGCTATATAGTGATTATACAGAAGTACGAGAGATGAATATGTATACAGTAAGTATATACAGTACAAGAGATAGCTATTTATAAGGTAAGTAGTAATACAGAAAGTACGAGAGATGGCTATTTATACAGTAAATAGTGAATGCAGAAAGTATGAGAGATGGCTAGTAAATAGTGAATGCAGAAAGTACGAGAGATGGGTATGTATACAGTAAATAGTAATACAGAAAGTACGAGAGATGGCTATTTATAAGGTAGCTATGTATACAGTAAATAGTGAATACAGAAAGTACTAGAGATGGCTATGCATACAGTAAGTAGTAATACAGAAAGTATGAGAGAAGTGAAGGCTAGTGAGGCCATTGAGGCCATTGAAGAGAAGCAGTGCAGAATAGCACGAATGAAGGCCAGAGATCTGTGAAAGAATGCACACTAGCGAAGAGAAGTCAAAATGCACCAGGCAAGAGTAAAGAATGCAGACAGAAGTCAAATGCAAGAAGAGAAGAAGTGCAAAAGCTGGCGAAGAAGTGAAGAGGCACAAGTCTAAATGCAAGAAGGTGGGTGTTATGGTCAAGAAGGCCATTGAGGCCAGAGACAAAGACCAGAGACAAAGACCAAATACAATGACTAGAGTATGTACCACAGCACCTATATTCAAAGGCCAAGCCCACCGTCTATTCCTACTAAACCGGCAACGAAAACTTCTTCCCGTGCAATACCTTATTATAATAAATATAAAAAAAATCCAGGTACAAAGCAGTTTGCAAAAATCCTGAAAGAATCGATATATAATCAAATCTGTTCTCAGCAAAGTATCTATAAAACCAATTTGGAATATAAAGCGCTCTATATAATCCCAAAGCAAATATATAATGTGTTGTAATATTGGTAGCTTCACCAGTTTTTTGTAAAATGAACAATTGTGGAATAATAGCAACACTTTCAAGCCATAAACTGAAAGACCATACAACCTCTCCAACGGTATACTTGTTGGTGAAAATTAAACTCATCACCACAGAAAATGCTACCAAGTATCTGACAGGGAACTTATCATCATCTGCTCCAATCGACTTCTTGTATTTGGTTGTCATGATGTAAACGGTGTAGATTGAAGACAATAAGAAGAACAATTTCATCGACGTATTGTAGAGTGAAATATACTTGGTGAAGATATCCATGTACCTGCATACAAACACGACGACATAAAGCGCTTGGGTTTTCACAGATAACCCGGCAATTGATTGGGTTTTATCGATTTGGAGCAAGAGGATGAAGATACTTGCTAAATGGGACAAATCACCGAAGACTCTGAAGATGTTCATGGTTGATGTGTTTAAGTTACAGTTCGCGGACATAGTTGCCAGAGGCCCAAAGTCACGTGCACGCAAATTGTTGCAAAAAGTGAAAAATCGGGTTGGGGATGGTGGGAGAGTAGGAGCGTAGTGGATGTAGAGGAGGAGGTGGGTTAGGGAGGTGTAGGGGTGAATGCTGGGGGAAGTTGGTGCTGGGTTGGGTGTATGCTGGTAGAGAAACAGGGGGTTAAATGGTGAAGTGTGTATTGTTTGATCTGGCTGGTCGACCGATTTGACATACCCGATCTGGCGGGCTTGACGCCAGGTGCCAAAGGGCGGATGCCAAAGGGCTGGACGCCAGAAATGGAACCAAGAGTAGGGAAACCAGACCATTAAAGCTCTATAGACGCCAACACATCTTGGTACTGGTGCTCCAAGTCTCCCTCGGCAGTATCGTAGCTCGCTTTCATACCGTAGCTCTTCTCTTGTTTCACATCCTCTAGCTCATCTATATACTTATTGTAGGCCGTAAAATCATTAAACCATATCCCATACTCTTCTCCATCTATGTTATTAACAAAGTCCTTTAGACTTTCTTCATTAAGTTTATCATTAATTACATGAGATGACGGTAAGGTTTTAAAAATCTTGAATTTTTCGTTGGCTGCAAAATAAATTACACTGGGGAAATTGCTTATTTTATACTTCTGCATGAACTCAATAGTATCGATTTCGTCAATATGAACAATCCCAAATCTAAACCGAGGATTAGCATAGGCTATTTCTTGATAAAAATGGGTAGGAAATTCAAACTCAAGCCATTTCAGACTCTTTGATAATGTAAAAACGATGACTATATTACGTAAATCCAAGTCCTTTTCTTTGGTTATATGGGTGATTTTGGAAATAAAATCATGATTTATCGTATCAGTATTATCGTTTATAAAATTTACCAACTCAAGTAATGATCTGTCTTTGGTAAAATATTGGTATTGTTTCAGTTGAGAGTTATAAAGTACTAATTTGGGGTACGAATTGATAACAAATTTTTTCTTCAACTTTTGATCTTTAGAAGCATCGACTTTAACTAATTGAAATTCTTCATCATTATCATAAAGACGACTTAATTGTTCATATATTGGAGCAAATATAGTACAAAATCGACAATTTGGTTTGGTGAAAAGTATGAGCGAAAACTTACTCTGGGGAAAAATTTGATTTGAATTTTGGGCGGTTAATTCAATAATCTCGCTTGTGACCAAATTAAACCAAATCAATAAAACAACAAGCCGTAAATAACACGCCATGATTTTTGACGCCTTGTGATTTAAAATGTACTCAATGAGCTAAAAATAATCTAATGGCTAAAATTATTTAATGGCTGGCTGAAAAATTTGGGCGAGCTAGACGTCTTACATGCAGGAATTCGGCTACCGTTGATGCACTTTACACTCTCGCGAATGGCTGGCTTTACTTTTTTGGCTGCAAAATTTCATTATCACCCTGGTTTTACGTTCGGCGAAGGGGTTTTAGCGGTGTTCTTATTGTTTTATGCTGGATGAATAGCCTAAATTGGCACACCCGTATAATTTTAGATCATATTTTTTTGTGTAATGATTTCTAATTTAGATTTGATTACCAGCTCTCATAACTCTAACCAGCACATCTGATTAATATATAAAGCACTCAATTATCCGAATGTAAGGGTTCAAGTTAACAATGTTTAAATTATCAATCTTAGCTCTTATCGCCACAACTTTAGCTGAATCATCTTCAGCCTTCCCAACTTTAAGTTCCACTATCATTTCAAGTGTACCATGTTCAGATGGTTCATGTAGTAGTACTGCCAGTAGTACCAATACTGTAATTGCTCCATCTTCCTTTGCTTATAGTAATTCAACTGTTCCTTCAGTTGCTAAATCTCCATCTGAAACCACAACCATAGAACCAGCAGTTTCTTCTGCTAGTGCTGATGAAAGTAGTTCTAAAGATAGATCTACCCTTTATGAATACGAAACCGTCTTTACTGACGACCTTTATGAAGTTGTACAAACCGTTTGTGACTCCTATAGTAACTGTTATGTTACCACTGACTTAGAAAGTTTCACCACTTATACTACCACTGTTGATGGTGTTTTGACTGTTATTACTACCGGTGTTCCATATACTGATGATGATGTGAATGCCGATACTGTTTCTACCATTACTGCATCTGAACCAATCATAACTGCTGGTGTCGTTTCTGACGCTGACCCAGAATCTACTACTACTTTAGAACAAACTAGAACTGTCACTAAAACCATCTGTGATACTGTATGTAGAACTACCGAAGAAGTTGAAGTCTTATCCACTAAAACCGACGTCATTGAAGGTGTTAAGACTATTTACACCACATACTGTCCTTTGACTGACGTCGAAAAAGTTGCATCTACTACTCCAAAAGTTACTAAAGGTACTACTGTTCCAGAAACCAGTGTTCCAGAACCAACTGATGAAGCTACTACTGATATTAAAACTACTGTAGTAACCATTACATCATGTTCTGATCACAAATGTTCTAAAGTAACTAAAACTACTGGTCTTGTCACTGTTACTGATGATAAAACCGTTTACACTACTTACTGTCCATTAACTTCTGAAACCACTTCAGAACCAGCACCAGCTTCCGAAGCTACTCCAGTTCCAGAAACTTCTGCTCCAAAAGATGAAACTGTCACTCAAGATACTGTTAAAACCAATACTGTTACCGAAAGTTGTTCTACTTCTACTTCTACTCCAGAATCAACTACCTCTAAAAAGGCAACAACTATTGACGTTATAACCAATAATATCGTTACTCAAACTGATGTTCCAAATGAACCAACTACCGTTGTTCAATCTACAGTGACTCCATCATCTGTAACCATTCCTGAAGTCTACGCAGGAGCCGGTTCTACTGTTAAGTCAAGTGCATTAGCTATTATTATTTCTTTCTTCGTTTCATTCATATAAGTCATTTAAAATTTCGAATTTTCGGGTCTAACATTTTGTATATTAATTTTTAGATATAGGTCATTTTATAAAAGTCATTTAGAATTAAATTCTCTACATCTCTATATACTTTATATCGCTTAACTCTAATATTTTTAAAATTCTTGTACTGTTTAAATTAAAAACAAGACTACTCACGATCTCTGTTATCGACAGGGGTGTCGCTAAAATGGCCCATCAGTTGCTCCGAACTTAATTTACGGAGGCCGAGACATTACCGCACATCCACTTTGCTACCCAAATAGGGTATGAAAAATCCAATGGTGATATAGCCAAGGGTGCCAGGCGTCTGTATGATGGAGTTTTGACTATTTTAGCTATGACTCGAGGGCTCTCTTAGTAGGATTCGGTTGTATAAGACAGGTTTTGGTGTATATAGCGTTAAATATAAGCAAATCACATCCCCAGAGGTATTAAAATGTATAATTAGAGTGCCGTAAGAGAACAGAAGCGATATCTGGCGTTTAATATGGCTTTAAAGCCGTCAACGCCAGGCCTTTTTAGGCCCTTTTAGTACCTAAATGCTCTATTTCCTCTTGAAATCCGCTCAAAATTCACCAATACTCTTTCTAGACCTTTCTAAGACCTTTAAAGCATCTTTTAATCCTTCTATAGTCACATAAACAGCCGTTTAAGCTCTTCATTTGTCGGTCTTCATCTCTAATAGTCCGGTGCGCGCACGACCAGTCCACATCGACATCTCAAGTTTTCGCAGTAAAAGCACCCACTATGGACGCATACAAAGAATTCATAGAACCCACTAGGGTGTCCCACAGCATTGGCTGTAACTTCATATCCCCCCATACGAAGCATCTAGTCATAGCCAAAACATCTATTCTCCAAATATTCCAAATCCTCCCAAATTCCAAGCTCAATCTTGTCCAACAGTTCAAACTTCAAGGCACTATCACCGATATAAAACCCATCAGAACCATTGAAAATCCCAAACTTGATTATTTGCTTGTGACCACCAAGTTCGCCAAAATCTCCTTGATCAAATGGGACCATAAGTTGGACACAATCCAGACGGTATCGTTGCATTATTATGAGAATGTTTTCCAAAATACTACCTTTGAAAAATTGAATGAAACGTCACTTTTTGTCGAGCCAAAGAGCTCCTGTCTTTGTTTACGGTATAAGAATTTGATGACATTTTTGCCGTTCCGAAAAATCGAAGAAGACGACGAGGAAGAGGAGGTTGATGAAGAGAAATTCAACAATCTGGAGGAGATTTTTGGCAAGTCCTTCATGATCAATGGGCAGATGTTAGATTCACGTATTGGAACAATCATTGATGCTCAGTTCCTTCATGGTTATAGACAACCAACCATCGCTTTATTGTGTCAAAAAGAGCCTGTTTGGACTGGGAATCTCCACTTTAAAAGAGACAATATCTCCTATATAGTATTATCTTTGGAGCTTGCAACCAAAGACTCTACCACCGTTTTAAAAGTAGACAAATTGCCATTTGACATTGAAAAAATAGTGCCGTTGGCAAGTCCTATGAATGGGAGTTTACTTTTAGGTTCTAATGAGATTATCCATATTGATAATGGTGGGATAACACGTAAAATAGCTGTTAACCAGTACACTCCTTTGATCACTGCTGACCATAAAGGGTATACCGATAACACATCGTTAAATCTCTGGTTAGAAGAGTGTTCTGTGGTGCCTATACCCGATGATAATAAGGTTTTATTGATTCTGAAATATGGGGATTTGATGTTTGTTAAATTTGATATCGATGGTAAAACTATCAAGAAAATATCATTAGAACAAATTGAAAAATCAAACCATGAAGGTGTCAAAGTTAACTTTCCAGGTCAAATTGCTTGTCTTGATGATAATCATCTTTTTATAAGTGCACTTAATAGTAATAGTTTATTAGTTAAATATGAGTATGATGAAGAGTTGAAAGGGGATGATATGGAAGAAGATGAGTTATATGATGATGATAAAGCTAAAGTTAAGTTCAATAAAGGTCCAATGGGGTTCTATAAAAAAGATGAACTCTTAAATAATGGGCCTATTTCTAGTTTTACATATGGTTTTTACTCTAGTGAAAAATTTAAACTGAACCTTATAAACCCTAATTATCAAGAGGTATCCATTTTTTCAAATGGGGGATCTCATGACCATAGTCATGTTAATATTTTCACTCCAAGTATAAACCCAAACATTATTTCTTCATTGACTTTTTCAACCATTAATAAATTATGGATCACCAACAATTGTTTAATTACATCCGATGATAAAAATGGGAAATCAGAAATTTTTCAAATTAATGAAAATTATGCTAGATTAAATTCTAAATCATTTATTAATAAAGAACTTACGGTGTCTATTCATGAGATTGATAAATTTATCATTCAATTGACTCCGAAAAAGATTATGATTTATGATCAAAAATTCAAGAAAAAGATGTCTTTAAACAAGGCATTTAACAAGGAAGACGAGATCTTGAATAGTCATTGTATAGATGATATTTTAATGATTTTTATGACCAGTGGTGATGTTAAAATTTTTGTAATTGATCCAGTTAATGAAAAATATGAAGAGATTAGTATTCCAAAAATTCTTAACGATACAATTATTACAACTGGTTATATCACCAACTCTAATATTTTAAATGCCGTAACTAAAGATGTTAACTTGATCTTAAAGGGTAAAAAGAGGAAACATCATCAAATGGGTACTTCTGCTGTTGAACCTGAAGCTGCAGCTACTGATAATGGTCTTGGACCTAAACAAAAAGTATTTATATTGGTTACTGGTGATAATAGAATTGTATTATTCAATAAAGATCATAATGAAAGATGTTATCAATTAAATGATGTCGATAAATTCACAGATTACTTATATTTAAGTTTCTTTGAAAATAGAGATAATTATCCTGATCCATTCATTAAACAAGTTATATTTAATGAGATCGGGAACGAAGTAAGTAAAAATCAATACTTAACTATTTTAACTATGGGTGGTGAAGTGTTACTTTATAAGCTTATCTTTGATGGAGAAAATTTCAAATTCACCAAAGAAAAAGATTTACTTATTACTGGAGCACCACATAACTCTTTTAATGTTACTACTAGTGTTGAAAGAAAACTTTTCTACATTGAAAATATTAATGGATACACTGGTATTTTTGTAAGTGGTGACATTCCATATTTTGTATGTAAAACTAATCATTCAGTTCCTCGTATTTTCAAATTTACAAAGATCCCAATCATGTCATTTGGTAAGTTTTCAGGTGATCAATTGATCTTTTTAGATGATGAGAAAAATACTAGGGTTTGTGAAATTCCTAAAGATTTTAATTTGGAAAATAATTGGCCAGTTAAACAAATACCAATTGACCAAACTATAAAATCAGTAACTTATCATGAATCTACAAACACTTTAGTGGTTTCTACATTTAAAGAAATTGAATACAATTGTGTAGATGAAGCTAATTTACCAATTGTAGGAACCATGGAAGATAAACCAGGAGCTAAAAGTTATAAAGGGTACGTTAAATTAATATCACCAATGACTTGGACAGTTATTGATGAGATTGAACTTGAAGATAATGAAGTTGCTATGAATGTTAAATCAATGGTTCTAGATGTTGGATCATCAACTAGAAGATTTAAGTCTCAAAAAGAACTTATTGTCGTTGGAACTGGGAAATTTAGGATTGAAGATTTAGCAGCAAATGGATCATTTAAAGTTTATGAAATCATTGATGTTATACCAGAACGTGGTAGACCAGAAACTAATCATAAATTTAAAGAGTTCTACAAAGAAGGTACTAAAGGTGCTGTTACTGCTATTACAGATATCAGTGGTAGATTTTTAGTTTCACAAGGACAAAAGATCATCATTAGAGATTTACAAGATGATGGGGTTGTTCCAGTAGCATTTTTAGATTGTTCAGTCTATGTAAGTGAAGCCAAAAGTTTTGGAAACTTTTTATTACTTGGAGATACTTTAAAAAGTATTTGGTTAGTTGGGTTTGATGCAGAACCTTTTAGAATGATTATGTTGGGTAAAGATTTAAAGAGTATTGATGTCAGTTGTGCTGATTTCATTACTAAAGATGATGAGATTTATATTTTAGTTGGTGATGCCAATAATATCATTCACCTTTTAAAATATGATCCTGAAGACCCAAATAGTTTAAATGGACAGAGATTAATCGAAAAATCGTCATTTAATTTAAACAGTAATGTTTCATATCTTCGTCAATTACCCAATTTAAAAGATATGAATATGTTTCAATGTATAGGATCAACCATCGAAGGATCTTTCTTCAATGTTTTCCCTATCAACGAAGCAAGTTACAGAAGAATGTATATATTACAACAACAAATGAATGATAAAGAGTATCATTATTGTGGATTAAATCCAAGATTAAATCGGTTTGGTGGATTGAAATTCATATCTAATGAAGCCAATAATAAGCCAATTTTAGATTTTGAAATCATTAAACAATTTGCTAAACTTAGTGATGACCGTAAACGTAATATCCTGGCGAAAATATCAAGGGATAACCAAGAAGTATGGAAGGATTTAATCGACTTTGAAAATATTTTGCAGTTATAGAAAATATATAATTTTGCAGCCATTTTGCAGCCAGTGCGCGTAAAAATTACCAAAAACACCATGAAGCGGAAGGTCAAGTTTTCTGAAGTCAGTGATGACGACGAAGTGAAACAAGAACAGGTGGATTTGCCAGTATTATCAGTTCCTTTGATCCCTATTCATCTTCCTTTTATAATATTTGGAATGTTTTATTATGGAATCGTCGACAATGTGGCCGATGTGTTGATTAAAGGTTTGGCGACCTTGGTGATTCTTCAGGCTACTTACGGATTGGTGATCCACCAAGCGGTCCAACACAAACCAAAACGTCAAAAAGGCTCTAAGAAGTCCGAAGGTGATGATAATGTGTTATTGATGGTCATAAGCTCGGTTATGTTGCCGGTGATACTTTCATTACCGGTATTTCTGGTTATAGTCCTCTTGGGAGCACCATTAAGTTCCCATTTGAAAGAAACGTATTTATTAGCAATGCATCTTTCGTTGGTGATTTTCCCGCCGGTTTTGATGATGTATAAGTTTGATTTTGGGCGGGTTTTTGATGCTATCACCAAGGTGCATTTGAAAGATGCGGTGAAAAATCAGGTTATATGTGGAGTATTGGCGTCGATTATTGGAGTTTGGATTGGTGTTGTGCCAATTCCATTAGATTGGGATAGACCATGGCAAAATTGGCCTATTACGTTGTTAGTAGGTGGTTATATGGGATACTTTTTTGGTAGTATTGTAGGCTTTATCAGACAGAGTATATAGAGATATATAACAGTAGATGATTGGATGAGGTATAGTGAAGGTACAGTTGAGTGCTGGGGTAGGCGGTAGCTGTGTTTGTATAGGTGGTGGGAGATGTCGAGTTCTTCTGCAGTGTATATTGTATCCTATACACATCAACCAATGCTCATATGCAAAGCCTGCCCAAAGTATTCTTCTTTTAAGCAATATTCAACAGATTAGTTTACTAGTATTTATAATGTACATTTGTTGCAATTGAACCGATGCAAAGTTTAACTCAGGGACCATGACTAACAGAGACATGACAAGACACAAAAGAAAGTAACTGTAGTACTGTATTGGTGACAAAACAGGGTTTATCCAAAGGCCCCATTTTGTTTTTAAAGTGAGGATAACGATTACCATTAAACGAGTTATAGGTAAATTGGCTTGAAGAGAATGGATCAAATTCATTTCCCAGACGATGCATATCCAAAAATTTACCACTATCCTATCTAGGAGACTTATATGGTATCTAAACTTCTTTGAAAGCAAGAGAAACCAGTAGAGATTAGAACTAGTTAGAGATAGTGATTTATATTAATTAATATACAGCCCACCCATTTCAAAGCGACAATAGCACCCTCCCATCAACAGAAATGTCTTATTAATAGGTCATTACACCAACATATCCTTCTTCCCCAAGCGTCCATTTGCCAAACTTTTCGCAGCCATTTCTTCCCACCAGCAGCCATTTTCTCCCACATTTCGCAGCCAAAAATAACGCGTATGGTAGGATTCCCCAAAATACCTTTAGTCACCGGCGACACCGACGACGATGCTTCCATCCATATCCATGGAAAAGTGGGCCCTGCTAATCCATTGCATCGAAGTGATCGAGAAATCCTTCGAATTTTGAATGAAGACGACGAAGATACCAACATCGAATTCAATGAAAATTTTGAAACATTCAGACGGACTGGGTCGATTCCAGGTGAAAAATCCGCCATTGAAGACGATGAAGACGACGATGATGAAGAATATGTTCCACCAATCACAGAAGAGCTTCAAATGGCCGAAGATCCACAGAGTGAGGACGATTTTGCTGATGAAGACGACGAAACTGAGGTCGAGTCCGACGAAGACGACGGTGATTTGGACAAAACAGGCCAGAAATCATTTCAAAACTCTCCTAATCGCTCTGGGGTATATCAACTGCACAGTAGGCCCGCAATCCTGGTGTTTAAGGGCCAATTGCTCGAGAAATTAACGATCCCTGTATCTCTTTTGGCACTTGTAGCCCTCAGTGCGTATATTATGTTCCTCTTAAGTATACAAGGGGGGAATAAGGTGGAAAATTACCATCAGATCAACTCCAAATTCAACCAAATCGATAGGGAACTCAATAAACTTGTTGGTGTTAATGATAATCTTCTCACCAACCAAAATGCGCTTGAACAACGGTATAATGAGCTTAATATGGAATTAAACCGTAAGTTTGAAATTGTTGCCGATAAGTTTGCTGGGTTTAATTCCCAATTTGCTGATACAACCGAAAAATTTGTTGGTTGGGACCAATTTGCAGCCATGGAATCTGATCTTCAAACCCTCAGGTCTAACCTTGATAACATAAACCTCTTGGGAAACCATACGGAGCTTGAATCCAGGCTTTCTTCCTTGAGTGAAAAACTTGACTCTTTAAGTAGAATAGCCACCAACGTTGAGCAATTAAAGACTCAAGTTGTTGATGATCTCTTACAAACACTTCCTGACACTTTACCTATTTATATTCGTAATAACCAGATCCATTATGTACCTGAGTTCAATAAGTTTCTCTTTAATTTCATTGATAGTTACTTTAAAGAACATCAGCATGCTACATGGACGGAGTTTGTTGCTGCAAATAAAGAATCAATGACTAAATATGTTGAAGATGTCATTAAAAATTCGGGAGTTTCCAATGGGATTTCGAAACAAATGTTTTCTAAAGTTTTAAGTGAAAAGCTTGAAGCTAATAATAAACAAATGTATGAAAAAATCAACAATTTGGTTGATAAAATGGCTGTTAATGGTACTGTTGGTGGATCTGGAATACCTAATCTTGGGGCTGCTAATAAGATCTTTCTCTCTAATCTTTTAGAAATCTTCTCAAAGGGCTCTACCAACACTAATTATGGTGATTATCAGTTGGGTGCACGGGTATTGGGATTTTTAACATCTTCTGTTAATGTTCCTAAATCATTGTCCAGAAGATTATTTCTTGGTTGGTACGATTATATCTTAAACTCTTCCCCATCCGTAGAAAATCTTAAATACAATGCTAATAATGTACTTGTAGATGGGGGACAACCATGGGAATGTGGTCTGGATCAATGCAATATTGGTATAAGGCTTAGTTCTTCTATTATTCTTACTGATTTATTGGTTAAAAGCAACAATGGTGATTATAATTTACCATCAAAATTGTCGGTTTATATTAAGCCAAAAACCAAAAATCACTATAATAAAGTAGCTAATTATTTAAGAGATTTCAAAGTATCTTTTGAAAGTGCTTCTAAAGTTAATAATAAGTACTTGAGTAGATTTATCAAGGTGAAAGAAGTAACTTTAGATCATCAACTTGTTCATCATATCAAGTTACCCGTAAGTTTAGTTAATCTTAGAATACCCACAAGAGATGTTTATATAGAATTACAGAGTAATTCAGGCGCTACTGGAGTATATAATATCCAAGCTTATGGTATAACGGAATTGAATTCGTACAAGTATAATGAACAATTTGAAATGATTGTAGAAAGCTTAGAAAGTAACTATGGGGATAGTTATAAGATTGAAGATGATTATGTAGAATATGTAGAGTAATGAACACCAGAAACATGGGCAGAGTGACTTGACTTTTGTAGTCGAGTAATGAATGTGTCGACATCACTAATAAACAGAACGCCAGAAAATGAACTCCGAATTATCCATCAGATTGCTTACACGCTAGAGAAGAGATCAATTGATTGAAGAAACTAATATATTACCTAGAAACTTTTAAATTGAAAAAAATATGGGTATCAATGCATCGAAAATTTAATATAAAGCAGCAAAAGCAGCAACAAAAGCAGCACCTAAGAATGGAGCTTGGTTAGCCATAGCACCGGCTTCGTAAGCAGCAACAGATGGAGCAGCAGATTCGGAAGCAACAACAGATTCAGCAGCTAAGGTGGTTGGGTTTTCTTCACCAGCTGGAGTAGTAGCTTCAGCGGCTAAAGTAGTTGGGGCTTCAGAAACTGGGGCTTCGGCAGCTGGAGCAGAACCGGCTGGAGCTTCAGCGGCTGGAGCAGAGGCAGCTGGGGCTTCGGCAGCTGGGGTAGTAGCTTCGGCGGCTAAAGTGGTTGGAGCTGGAGAAGCAGCTGGGGCTTCGTCAGCTGGAGCTTCGTCAGCTGGAGCAGCTGGAGCTGGAGCTTCAGAAGCAACTGGGCAGTAGGTGGTGTAAACAGTGTCGTTTTCAGTGACAGTGGTAACACCGGTGGTAGCTTCTTCAGTGTGACATTTGTTGTCAGAACAAGAGGTAATAGTAACAACAGTGGTTTCAACAACAGCTGCAACAGTAGTTAATGGACAGAAGGTGGTGTAAATGGTATCATTTTCGGTAATAGTGGTAACACCGGTGGTAGCTTCTTTGGTATCACATTTGTCTTCAGAACATGAAGTGATGGTAACAACAGTGGTAGCAATATCGGTTTCAGTTGAAGTAACATTTGAGTAAGCAGCTAAAGCTGGAGCGGTAATGGCAGCTAAACCTAAGACAGTGGAGAATTTCATAGCGAGTGAATTAAAGATGTTTTGTTAATGTAGAAATAGAGGGAATATTTAGGGTTTATATAGTTGATTAATAGAAATAGGCTCGAAACGGAATGAGGCAATGATGTTTACAATGTTAAAAAAACTTTGCAGCCAGGTAGCGAATTTAACCTAAAGCAGAGGTGTATTTTGGGATCATAACTAAGCGTGAAACAAAATAGGAGCTGGTCCTTCTTATCGGGACGCCCTCCTAGTCGAGATCAGGTAAGACGTACTCTATTAATGGAAGTGTGTTTGTTTATGAGATTCGATCAGGTTTATGTACTAATAAACATTCATTGTCACTATTAACAGCTGTCATTTAGATGTTATGTTTAGATGTTATGTTTAGTGATTGGATTTAGATGTTGTTGTTTAGATGTGTAAATCATAATAAATATTTCATCATATGGTGACGTGGGCTCAAATGTACCAGCAAACCTTTCACACGACAGTGGCCCTGATGGTTACTTGGTTACAAGAGGTTCAGGTTACAATTCACCCAGGGGTCATTATCGAAGGGACAAGTTGGCAAATTACCACGCCGACCGGTACGCGGTCCGGGTTGCAAGGTTATGGGACACGTATTAGACAGGCTGGCGCTTCGAGTCCGTCTGTTCTAGGCAGAATCCTGATTTGCGAGGGGTCGCCAATTTGACGTTTTAAGATCTAGAATGTAACCGCGTCGTGGTAATTTGGCGTCACTAAAGTCAATTGGTAGGGTACAAATTGGCGTCAAAAGGGTTTAGGTCAATGGCGTCATTCCATTTCATCCCTGAGCCTTGAAGACAATCGGTTTATTTTAGTTTAGTATCTACTAACTCAAAACAAACATTACCACCTGGGAATAATTAACTTTGTTTACCTTGCTTGTCGTTGCTTGTCGGTGTTGTCGCTCTACACGAACAAAATGATGTCGTCAAATATGGCATTATTAAACTTCACCACCGCTCAAGACTGTTCAACTCCCCGTGCCTGTGGTATCTGCAGAGAAGAATTTTAGCGCCGACGTTAGGCGGGGATAATTTAGTCGATATTGTGAAAAATGGGTTAATTTATCTAGAATGTCGGCTAATGGGTTAAGCGACATTTTGTCTTTTGACAAATCCATCAAGGTATTTTTGGGTACTTAGGGTACTTTGGGTACACTAAAGTATATCATGGTATATAGAGACTAAGTCATAGTTAATGTAATCTTAATTACGTAGTATTCGCCTCTAAGAACTTATGAAATCTTGTGTTTCTATTTTTGTTCCAAGATTGCCATTTTTGCAAACAAGAGCAGAATGTGCTACAAACATAAAAACATATATTGAAATAAAGTATAAGAGAGGAACATTGCTGCAACAGAATATTATTTAGCAGCAAACAGCAAATTGACTAAATAATCCATTGGGCATATCTGTCAACCATTAGGGTTAACTGCACTACGCCGATATCATGCAACAAGCATCTCCGTCTAAACCTAACTTTTGAACTATTTTAAAACAACCTTGTAAGAACCGATTTCAAACCCTCTGAGTTCGATTTCAAAACTATTATCTTTAACGTCTACATCAGCAAGTTCACGTTCTAAACTATCAACTCTAACAATCTTTTCAATTTCAAAATGTTTATCAAGAGTTAATTTAGCAGTGTTAGAACCACCTAAACTTTCATACACTCTGATAATAAAAGATTTGTGACCCTTGTATTCAATCGGAATATTTTCATCCAATGAAACGTCTTCGTCATCTTCACCTCTCTTTAAATGGGATAAGATGATTGAATCACTATCGATTTTAACACTATCAAAAAGTGATAAATCTTTATTAGAGAGTTTACCAAGTTTGTAATTGAAATTATAAGCTAATTTGACTGTATCCATACCTAAAGTTCCTTTATGAGGATAGATAGCGTATTCGAATTCATGATGTCCCATATCGGCTTTCTCATCTGGAGCTTTCGGAGATCTTAATAATGAGAGTCTAATCAAATTACCATGAATTGAAGCACCATACTTACTATTATTGAGGACACTAACACCATAATTGTATTCAGATAAATCCATAAATTTATGGTGACAAACTTCAAATTTAGCAACATCCCAAGTGGTATTATAGTGAGTTGGTCTCTTCGTAATACCAAATTGAGTTTCATAACTTGCTTCCTGAGCAGTATAAATTGTAGTTGGAAATTGAACTTTCAAGAATTTATAAGTCTCATGCCATTCGACATTAGATTTGAATTTAATGAAATTGTTTCCAGATTCGGCAGTTAATCCTTCTAAAGAAATTTCAGTTTCGATATAAGATTCTTCTGAAATTTCATGTTTAACAACTAATGAAGATTTCAAGGTGTTGTTAATAACCTTGCTAACTTTACCTCCTGATAAAAATTTAAAAGTATTTAAAGAGTAAAGTTCTGTATCCCAAGCTGGGTAAGTTAAAGGTTGATCGTCAAATAAAAGGAATTGATTACCACCAACAATATCATTACCAGTTTGTTTGGTATTAGTGGTATCAATAATTTCCTTTTTATTTTCAATATCATAAAGCGAAGTGATTACACCTGATGAAGTAATGGTTGCACGAATTGAACCATTACTCAACACATAATCACCATCTTTTTCTTCAATTGAAGCAGGGTATTTAATAGCAGATAAACTATTGATTCCTTCAGGGCCTACTGAACATAATAAATTGTCAGATGCCTTTGTAACAACATCAGAAGAAATACCAAGATCTTTAGCTTGTTTAGAATCAACTTCAATAACCTCAGTTCTATTCCATGGTAAAGAATTGAATGGTTTAATAGACTTGGATTCTTTAGTCAATACCGATAAGGCTTCATCGAGTAATTTATCAGCAGCAGCCAAGTTTCTTTGTAACATTGGCTTGACTTCTTCATAATAAACCATACCAATACACGAACCAGGAATAACATCGTGGAATTGACAAAGACATAAATCTTCCCAAATTTCATGGATTGCTTTAGATGGATATTTATATGAATCTGAAGTTAAACTCACTAAAGTTGCAGCCCATTCAACATCATGAATTTTAACTTCCAATTGTCTAACCCATTTCTTAACATCTGCTTGAGTAGTGTAAGTACCTCTATGGAACTCAAGGTAAATTTCACCACGCCAGGTTGGTAATGAAGATCCATTATCTGAACGTTCAAGTACATCTTCATAGAAATCTTCAACAGTTTTACCAACATGAACAATAGGAATAGCGCCAGTTTTATTAGCAAAACCTCTTTCTCTTCTTAATTTTTCTAACATTTCTTCAGTTGGTCCACCACCACCATCACCTTTACCGTATAAAAGTAATCCAGTTGGTACATCTCTTAAATTTTTATGTTGTTGTTGAGATCTAACTACATCACCAAAATGTGCCAGAGCGGTGTAAGTGTTTGCTGGTGGCATATGAACCAAGACTTGGGTACCATCAATACCAGCCCAATTAAATGTACTTAATGGGAATTGATTGATATTATTCCAAGAAAGCTTTTGGGTTAAAAACTTTTCAATACCAGCAGATTGACAAATTTGGGGAATTTGAGAAGAATATCCAAAAGTATCTGGTAACCAGTAAACAGATGCATATAAACCAAATTCATTCATCTGAAATCTTTGACCTAAAAGAAATTGACGAATTAAACTCTCTCCATTTGGTAAATTTGTATCATTTTCAACCCACAGACCACCAATTGGAAGAAATTGGTTAGTTGTAAATTTTTCATGAACCTTTGAATAGATCTCAGGATGATACAATTTCAACCATTTGAATTGTTGCATTTGAGAAGCTACAAACACATATTCAGGATATTCATCAGCAATTTTCAATTGAGAAGTCCAAGATCTAACAATTTTTCTCTTTGTTTCAGCAAATGGCCATAACCAAGCGGTGTCAATGTGACAATTACCAACTGCGATAACATCAAGACGTTTATCAAGAGTACCATATTCATTGAATACAGAATCCGAATTAATTTTGGATCCAAGCAAGGATTCAGCAATTTCACGGCATTTCTTCAAGGACTTTGGATCTTCTGGGTCAAAAGCATCCATGATGTCGTTACAAACTTGGTTGGCCTGGTACTTTTGCCAGGACCCACCCAATTCTCTAGCAGCATCACTTAAAATCCAAAAATCGTAGAATAAGGCTCTTGCATCCAAATTAGGCAATACCAAGTCCGCTTTGGATAAGTTGAAATAACGGTTTGGGTTAACATTTCCGTCTCCTCCATTACCAAACATTCCATTACAAGCGATTTCTAAGTAAAAAGTCTGTTTTTTTGCAACCAAATATGGTTTAGGGAATTTGAAAAGAATTCTCTCTCCTCCTCCACTGAAAGCTTGCAATGGAGTTCCCTTATCGTTATAGATAAGCCCTTCATTATTACAATCCCACTCAATGTCTATTTCTTGTTTCTTATCTAACCAAGATTGAGGTAATTCAATGTCGAATTTGAACCAAAAACTCTTCCATGAAGGGCCAAAATTATCACCTTTCTTAGCAGGATGCCATTCAACATTATCAAAATCAATATCTTTGAAAAGAGGACGTTGGGTTTCACCATTAGGGCCATCTGGTACCTTATAAACCTGTAAATTTTCAATATCTTTTCTTTCAATGTCGTAAAACTTTGGTAAATTTAATTTTGAATACTGACCACCAGTATCGGTGAATTGACGTAATCTCAGTTCAAAGAGATGGTCAATTGGTTTGAAATTGGGTTGGTTATTGTATCTTTCATAAGACATGATAAGATGAAAGAATTGCGGGTTATGGGTCTCATGTGGCCATTAGGCACTGGTTATTGGGGCTATATGCAGGAGATAACATGCACCTATGGAGTATTTATAGTTAACTTGTAGTAGTTGGGGTGGTAAATCGCTGGTCGTGCGACGCCTGGTGCTGGTGGGTCGTGCGCCAAAGGCCAATCCATAGTTGCTGGTTATCTTATCAGAGATGGGTCCAAGTCAATGGCATTAAGCTAGTCTAATTGTATATTCCTATTTAGTTAATCTTAACCTCCAGGTCTTCTTCAACATTAACAACCTGTTCGTGACTTTTAATAGAAGAGGTGTGAACTTCCGGTAACGAAGCGACGAAACCCTTGATTAAGCTGAATTCGCTTTTAATTGAACCGCCTAATTCGGAAACTTTTGATTTAAGAAAGCTAACATCAGCTTCAGAGGCGGTTTCTTTAAGGGTAATGATATATTGTTTAAGAGACATTTTTATAAATTGTGTATTTAGGGAACAGTTAGATTTAAATAGTTTTTCACAAGGATGAAATAAGGGATATGTCGTAGATGACCGGAGGTGATAGGGGGCGATAACCGGGGGCGATAGTCGGAGGGATGGCGGCGACCGAATGTAAATGTGGTACGACCGAGGGGGGGCGAGGGTCGCGGTACAAGGGACGAGGTGACGACGGTGACAAAGGTAACCAGAACGGGGTGGCGCGCTGGGTGCGACTGGTCGGATTAGGTCCGATGTCGCTACTCATAATCAGTCGGGAGACCAAAGTCGCAAATCAAAGTCGCTGCTTGCTATGGTGCGAATGTCGTATGCCGTATGAATGCCACCACCATTGCTCCACCATGTCGCATCCTTCTAGCTTTCTGATCCATTAAATGACATTTATAGACCGGTTTATAAACAAATATAAGAGCAAATCTGTGCTATTATATACTGGTTTGATCATTGTCGCCACAGGTTATGTATTCTATCTCATTGATACCGTACCAGAGGTCCCTCCAGAGCCAAAAAGGCCCAAAAAGGACCCAAAAAAGGAACAAACCCCACAAAATAGCGCTAAAACAGTAGAATTGAAATGAATAAACGATATATCTTCGTCTCTTACGTCCATTATTGCCCCGGTACGAACATCAGAGCCATTAAGAGTGGTGAATGGTGTAGATTTCTAGTGCTTAAATAGTCTGTCAATATAAATCAAGTACTGAACCGCTTTTTTTGCTCTTCTATCAAGAAACTACCTAACAGACTCTACGTATATTGTACCCAATATCTTTCAATCAAACCGGCTCTTCGTATTGGAACATATAGGCCGTAGACTGAATATATACCTTTACCTAATCACCCACTCGCTTACCTAATCAACTCCAACATTATCCAAGTACACGACCAATACTTAGCTTAACCACTTTAATTTACTGTGGTAGTTATGGCAGTTTTTATAGGGAAATTACACTAAATACATTCTATACATATTCTTATCGTCTATATTGATTTATATTTGCAACATCTTTTTAACCATGTCAATATAGTAAATTAATAAATTAATTTGCTTTGCTCTCTTACATATGATTTAGTAAGCATAAATTCCAAGGAGAAAATCTGGAAATTTTCCACAATTTATTAACTAAGCAAATTTAATCAAAATGGTCAAAGCAGGTATGTAAGAATTATTTAAATCAATTGATCTAAGAATGGGTATAGGCTGCCTAATTAGGAATGTAGCCACAATATTTAGTGGCTATATTGTCGAATAATCTGCAGTAGAAGCCTAATTGAATTGGTAATAAAAAATGCTCAGTCGACGTAGGTTATGTAAGCTGCAAAAAATGGCTGTAAATGGATGCTAATCAGCTGTAAATGGTAGTATGGTTGCAAAATTGTAGTCTTTTTAATTGTACGAGGAATTCTGCTTAATTGACTACAATTGCTTACATGGTGACTCAGAACTGTTGGAAGCAGTAACGGGCCAATGAACAGAACCAGCGTCTGGTGTTTGGGCCTAATTCATTGTGCAGCTATCAACTTTGCAGCTATCCACGTACTTACCACTATATTCAACAGAATTGACCGCCAATTGCTGCTTACGCTTCCTATTGTCGGCCATAGGCCTAGAGTATATAGCAGACCGAGTATCCGAATCGGCCTGATCAACTTTAATGGCCCAATTCAAATCTCATTAGATCAAGTTGATGGCCTCAACATCATCTCACCAATACTAACATCACAGTTGCTATTCTCAGAGGTGATTCAAACGTTCAAGGTACCGTTCACTTTGAACAAAAATCCGAATCAGACCCAACTACCATTTCATGGGAAATTTCTGGTAATGATGCCAATGCCTTAAGAGGTTTCCACATTCACACCTTTGGTGACAACACTAACGGTTGTACCTCTGCTGGTCCTCACTTCAACCCATTCTCTAAAACCCACGGTGCTCCAGAAGATGATGAAAGACATGTTGGTGATTTAGGTAACATCACCACCGACTCTACTGGTTTAGCTAAAGGTTCCAAACAAGATTTATTAGTTAAATTAATTGGTTCCAACTCTATCTTAGGTAGATCCGTTGTTGTCCACTCCGGTACCGATGATTTAGGTAAAGGTGGCCATGAATTATCTAAAACCACTGGTAACGCCGGTCTTAGACCAGCTTGTGGTGTCATTGGTCTTGCTGATTAAGTTTAGTAAATACGAATATATGGCTTGCTTTAAATTTACGCTCTTGATGTTTTCGTTTATGAAATTGTGAAGCTTAAGTTTCGAATTAGTAAATGTAGAGGTTGAAAGAGTTTAATTCTCGAGGAAACCTCTTGATACAGTTCTTAGTGTCTTATATAGGGTGCCACAGTTGAAGCTTAAATATGAGACATAAGCCGATGAGCTGTGCGAAATCTGGGGTAGATGGTGAAACTATATCCTATGAAAAGTAGACCCTTTAATACTCTAGAGATCTCTATCTCTCCACGATCTTCTTCTATTCCACAGATTGTGACATAACTTTAACAGTAAACTTTTTTATATTCATATATAAGGTATAAGTGCCAGACCGACTAACCTCTATTTAGCCTCTATTTAGGTGGATATTGAACATTATCTGGACAGCTGTCTTTGGCTAAAGAGTCAACAGCTTTATAATCTCCAGTTAAAACGTTTCCTTTAAGAACAAAGTAGTACCAGATTTCATTGATGGCACCATCTTCACATCCAATACGAACATCACCACCATGATATTCTTGTAATGCTGATTTGATATCATCTAATTTATAAGTTTTAGAATTACTTGGAGTAATACCAGCCTTTTCTAAGATGGCATAAGTGTTTAATCCTTCCCAAATTTCAACAGCCTTTTGAAAATATTCAACTGGGGCTTCACCTTCTTGGTAATCAACGAAACATGATGGACTAACGGTATTCATACAAGTACCATGCTTGTTATATTCATGTTCCCATAAATCGGTGTTGGCATCTTCAGTATTACCAATACCAACCCAATATTTCATCATTAAATCAAATAAATCAGATCTTCCTAATGATTCCATGTACCCTTTAATATCAGTTTTTTGGATTTCTAAATCAGGTTGACAGAATTGATCATAAGTACCATCACATCTGTCATTCCATAAACCATGAATAGTAAATACTTCATCGGTTGACATCAGACTACTTTTAGGAATTGCAGTTGCTTTGGATTGTGGTTTGAAACCCTTTGCAAATCTCTTAACCTTATCAAAAATTCCACTTCTCTTTGATACGGCATCATTTGCACTACCATCCCAGAATTGGGTTTGCATTATAATACCATAATTTTCAAAGCAACAAGAATCACTTGCTGGAATTGCAGTAGTATTTTCACAAGAGTAACTAGCTAAAGGACTATCTAAAAAGTTTTCACAACTCTTAACGTCGTAAGATGAACTATCAACAGCTTTACAATTAGAAGCTGGAGCACTTAAAACTGAAACAGCTAAAGATAATAAAATAGTAGCAGAAATCATTAGAGTATATAGAGAGTGTACAAGCTTATATATATATAGTAACCCATTGTAAGCCGAGACTTATCCATTTGATGAAATGGCGCTTTACATGGCCTAGAAAACCCATTGTACATGTGTGCTAATTACTATTTATACTACACGTGAAACAAGCGCTATTGTTTAAGGTTAAAATGTCCACCTTGTACCCACCCAGATTTTTAATTACCCCGATTTGGATTGGTTCATCACCGAATATTGGCGAAACGTTTTTATAATTCACGGCAATTATATCCACATGGGGGTAGAGTAATTTAAACCAATTCAAGGCAATTGTTAATATGAACGGGCCTTGCGCTATCACATGATCAAACCCTTCTTGATTACAGTAGGATTTGTCAAGGTGAATTTTATGTAGGTTGTACGTTAGAGAACTATATTTTAGAATCAGAGTGCTGTCAATGATAAGGATTTGTGAGTGTTCATAATCCTTTACCTGCCGTATAGTATGGGGCCGTTTAGTATAAGGCACGTTCGTATACATCATAAGCCGAGTTTCAGTTATGGCGGTATTTTTGGCAGGAGCCGGGTCGGTGCTGGCACGCAGTCCGGCAGAGCCCGCGGGAAGTCCCGTGCTGGCCAGCAGGTTGTGTAAAGTTTCTTGATAAGCATCCAGTCTGTTCTCGTTATCCGAGGTTTCTTGATAAGCATTTAAACTGTTTTCGTAATCTTCTGGGCGTTCCAACACCCCTACTGTTATTTCCCTCCTTATCTCCACAAATGTACTCTCTCCAACACTCTTAACATGCCGTATGGTTTCCGCACACCCCAATTGGCTATCCCAGCGATACGGATTGGCCCTAGATGTGTCTAGAGGGTTGAACCGAAGGGATCCTTTGACCCACATTCGTCTATTAAACAATTGTTCACCATTTTGTGATTTTGGTGCTTGGTAATTGTCGTAACCGTCGGTGCCCAAGTCTTCATTGGTCTGATTAGTGAATAAAAAGTGAGCTCCAAGGCCAATAGTTGAGTTTTCTACGGGACTTTGAAGAATTTTTGAGAGTATTCGATTGAGATGTGTTATTTGACCTCTGGAAGCCGTATCTATGAATTGCCATCGTATTGGCTTGATCTTTTGTGCCCATAAAGCAACACTTTTACCTACGGAACTCATGAACGAAATCGTTAAATCGCACTCCCGTACCGTTTTCGCACCATCTTCCACCCACACTCGCACCAACACCCGCGCCGTGGCCCGCACAATAAATACGCACCATCTCCAGTTGTTGCTCATCGCAGCTCATCGCAAAAAAATTACCCATGTCTGAAGCTAGCACTTTAAAGCGGATCAAAAACAAGCACAAGAGACAAAAACTCTTTGCTGAAATCAAACACGAGAAGAACAAAGAGAAACATAAACTCCGTGCCGAAAGAGCCAAAGAAGAAAGGTCAAACCCCGAATTAAAACAGAAAAGACTCGAAGAAAACGTCCCCGAGACCTTGGATTCCAAGAGAATTTACGATGAAACCATAGAAAACGAAATTGAAGGTGAAGATGATTTCATGAACTTCTTCAATTCCAATACAGCACCAAAAATCCTTCTTACAACTAACACCAATGCCAAAAAGGCCGCCTACGAATTTGCTGATTTGTTAATGGATTTCTTACCAGACACTACCTTTGTCAAAAGGAAATCCCAATTTCGTATCAAAGACATGGTGAAGTTTTGTAATAACAGAGAATACACCGATCTTATCATTATTAACGAATTCAACAAAAAAATCACCGGAATAACGTTTATCCATTTACCTGCAGGGCCTACATTTTATTTTTCACTCACGTCTATAACCGAAGGGAAGAAGATAGCAGGCCATGGAAGGAAAACCCAACATACACCAGAGCTTATTCTTAATAATTTCAATACAAGATTAGGTAAGACGGTTGGAAGATTATTTCAATCGATTTTCCCTAAAAATCCCGAAATCGAAGGTAGACAGGTGATTACTTTACATAATCAGCGGGATTTTATATTTTTCAGAAGACACCGGTACATGTTTAAGGACGAAGAACGGGTCGGTCTTCAAGAGATTGGTCCACAATTTACGCTTAAGTTGAGAAGATTGCAAAAGGGGATCAAGGAAGAAACAGAATGGGAGCATCGTCCAGATATGGAGAGGGACAAGAAGAAGTTTTATCTTTGATGGCCAGGGCCAGAGTGTGGCCAGAGCTTATGGAGGGATGGCCAGAGTGGTGGGATGTGGTGCGACGCCGTGGCAGACTCCCGTGTGCGGATATGTTCGTTTGCACCCAGCATATAGTAATACAAGTCATGTTTATGTGTATTTATGTGTCGTTTATGTGTGTCTATGTCTTTGTAATTTAAGTCTCTGTTTATGTGTCCTCCACCAATGTACTTCTGTGCCGGCTCTTTGAAACCACTACTATACCTCCGTCGTTGCAGAACATGGCTCATCGCTCATCGCTTTCCTTTTCTCTGCGCTCCAGTTTCTGGGCTCTTCTCACTCGTCCCTCATCCCTCGCACCGCCCACCGCCATCCGCGCTCCTCATCCGCACCGCTCCTCGTCCCTCTCCCGCTCCCCCGTGCCCGCCTCTATCCTCAAAAATCGCGCCTACTCTTTCACAACATGGACTCTTCTGGTGTCTCCCACATAACATCGGCCCTCCTGGTGGTTTACGACAACAAATCAACAAACGCCCAGCGTCATGATGCCCAATCTTTCCTTGAATCCATAAAATCAAACGATCAAAGTCCCTTTTGGGGTTACCAATTGGCCCAGTATAAAATCAATAAAGATAACCATATAGTAAGACATTACGGTCTTTCCCTCCTTCAATTTTCAATCAATAAAAAGTTCCAGTTGTTCGACTCCTCCAAACGCTTAGCCATTCGGAATTGGGTCGTGGAATTGGTCGAAACCGTCCATGAAACTGACCCCCATTTCATCAAAGAAAAGTTGGCCTACCTCTGGGTCTCCATCACCAAACGTATTTGGGGGAACTATTTGGTCAAGGCATTAGCCAAAGATGATTCTGGAAAGAATTCGTCGTTATCGGAACAAGATACCGTCGATGGGTGGACCAGCATGGATAGAGATTTATGGAATCTTTGGAACCATAATACTGTCACCCGAGAATTATGTCTTATAATCATCAAAACTCTTTTTGAAGATATTTATCTCTTGGACGATCCGGTTGCCATGAAGAGAACGGCGATTTTGAACCAATTATCTGTGTTGGTGGTGACACCTACGTCGGTTTTGGAGAAGATTTATGATACCAATGAGTCGGTACTTCTTTGTAAGCATTCACAAGACGGGTGGTTTGTTCATTGGTCCAAATTCCTCATTGAAATCCTCTCGTCCAACGACCCTAATTCATCTGCTTGTCAGACGTTTGTCCCCAAAATCTTGGCTACTTTCAAGACTTGTTTGCATTGGATCCAACCAGATCTCTTAAAATCAGAAAATATCATGTCTAATCTCTTTAATATTCTTACTATCAACGATACAAAGCTCAAGACTTTGGCCATTGATTGCTTGCACATTTTGTTCACCAGAACTTATTCTGATTATGAAGATTTCGATTATTTTATTGGTAGTATATTTACAGCTGAAGGTATTAGTAAGCTTACGGAGTTTTATAATTCATTATCAATTGATCCAAATGATATTGATGAACAAGTATATAGTTTACTTAAAAAGACTGTGGAAATGATTGTATCTCTTAGTGAATATCTTAATATTAGTGTTCCAACAAAGAATAAAATTGATTGGGAAAAGGCTAATATTAATGATTATCTTCGTCTTGTACTTGCAACCACCAATCATCCTAGTCTTATTGTTTCTGGGTTATCTTTACAAATGTGGGTAACAATATTAAGATTTGATGAATTAAGTACAAAATTAAAAGTTGATACCATTTTAATGGATTTACTTGAAATTGCTGCCAATAGAACCATTAATTATACTTTAGTGGATGAAGATGATGCTAGTAAATTATATTTAGATATTGATTTTGATTCTGCTAGTGATTCAAATTCATTTTTGGCTAATTATAAAAAATTTAATGAAGATATAGTAAGAATTACTGTATGTAGAAAACCAGAAGATGGTTTAATGTGGCTTGAAAATCGGTTACAAACTTTTTTTAATTCTGATATCGGTATTAATTGTATAAATAAGTATGATATTGGTGAAAAATCCGTTGAATTTAATTATGGTAATGCCCAATTTAATATTATTGAAAATTGTATACGAGGTATTTCAAGATGGAGAATTTGGTATTATGGTGATGATTTTGATACCATTAATAAACGGTTGAATTCACTTGTTGAAAGTCTTGGAGAACGTCTTTTAGCAATGAATTTATCATGTCCTTTATTAATTAGAAAACAAGTTCAAACCATGGTTCAATTTGCTCCTTTACTTAAAGATTTTAGTCCATTAATGTTTAAAGTTCTTGAAAAAATCTTAACCACTGCTACTTTTGATTATCCTCAAGATATTAGTGATGAAGAAAAAGAACTTATTAGAGATTTAAGAACTAGTTGTGGTACAGAATTAAATAGATTAGCTTATATTATGCCTGAATCTTTAAAAGGTATTTTTAATGAATTGGATACCGTTATTACCAATATTTTAGCATCTAAAAAAGTTAGTGATCATGAAAATGTAGCATTTAAATCATTTCTTTTAGTTATTGCATCAAGATCTTCAATTGAAAATCGTGATGATTTATTTGCTAAAATTGTTGATCCCGAATTAATTGCTTGGTCTGCACCAGAAACTGAAAAGGGATTAATGGAACTTCATTGGTTTATGGAAAGAATTGGAATTGTTGAAATCGCTTCATATTTCCAAAAAAGAGGTATTAAAGCCGATACAAATTTATTACAAGCTCATATGGATGAAGAAGGTAAAGAATTAAGAAATAGACTTAAAGATCATTGGTCTTCAATCTTCCCTATAAGAGCTACTCGTATATTTATTCAATATTCAATTGAAAAATTAAGCCATGATTCTCCTGAATATCAAAATCTTTTAAAACTTTGGAAACCAAGAGTTCAACCTTTTATTCCTCATATTTTACAACTTTTAACTCAAATTCAAAATTATCATAATCCAAATAATTGGAAAGATTTACCAATTGAAGTACAATCATTTGTAAAATATAGTTGTATGGAAAGATTTTGGCAACAAGGTGTAAGTATTCAAAGTAAAGAAACATTTATTGAAGAAAATGTTAAAGCTGCTTTAACTTTAAGAGATTTTGCTGATTCAGTTGGTCATTTAATTAGATATACTAGAGAATATGCGTTTTTAACAATTGGATCATTATCACAATTGGAAGAAACTCTTTATGAAGTACCAAATATTGGATCAATGATTTGGAAACTGGTTACAGGAGAAATGATTGGGATTACATTACATAGTTGGAAACATATGATAAACAGTTGTTTACGTAGTGTAGTTAAAAATTGTCCTGTTAAATATGTGGGCAGTTTTATGAGCGAATTATTACCTAAATCATTTATTGATTTAGATAAAATTTTGGTTAATAAATGGGAAAAAGTTTATAATAGTGGATTAAAACTTCAAGGTAATGAAAATGATGAAACTTTAAGTGAAGAAATGATGGAAGAACATATGCTTCGTCAATTAACTGCTACAGTTGTAAGATATTTAATGGATATTGTTGGACAAATTAATTCAAAATCAATTACTGATACTCAATTAGCCTGTAAAAAATTAATTATTGAGGATCAAAGTATTTTAGCTCCATTTTTACAACTTTGTTGTCATATTATTAGTTTTAAAGATACAAAATGTTCATTTAATACTATTTTAGTAGTTAGAAATGTTTTAGCCGATATCTTATTAAAAGATGATGAGGTTGATAAATATCTTTGTGATAATTTGATGAAAAGTTTAATTCGAGTTTTACTTGATGAATATTTTGTTGAAAGTCATTCAGAAGCAGCAATTGCTTTAACAACTCTTTATTGTTCTTTAAGATCAAAGAATGATTATCCTGCAAGAGTTTTATTATCAAGTTTATCAAATATTTCACCTCAACATCTTTCAAATTTTGAAAATTTACTTGTAAATTCTAAATCATTAAAACATCAAAGAGCAGCATTATTAGAATTAATTAAAATTTCAAAAGAGACAGATAGCGATCAAGAAAATGATATGAAAGAAAGAAAAAAACAATTAGAGGCGGCTCAAAATGCAAGAACTAAAAAGTTACTGCATGTTGATGTTATGAATGATCCATTTACTGAAAATGGGGCCTTAAATACTTTATTTGGAAGTGAATGATGGGGGGATTATGAAGATATCCACCATCCCAACCGATGTATAAAGATGTAATATACACTTGTATAAGTACTTGAGTGCTAGGCGGTGATAACCTCTAGGCAGTAAGGAACTCTCTTCTAGTCCAGTGACTCTCTGAAAGTGTAACTTCCCCCAGTGTAATCCGCTTAATTCTCTTTCTATCCTTTTCGATTACAGCTACTCAATTGCAGCTACTCAATTACATCTATTCAATTACATCTATTCAATTACATCTATTCAATTACATCTATTCAATTACAGCTCCTCAATTGCAGCTGTCCGATTCAGATCCGACCGATTTGCAGCCATCCGACTGCCAGGTGTCCAATGGCCTGCACTTGCCCAATTATACATCAATTAACACCAGCTATAGTACCCATCCCAACTAAAATGTCCATCACCGTTTAATACCCCACCCCCAACCCAATATCATTCCCACTAGACCTACCCAACCATCCAAACCAAACTCTACCGTCTGCATCGGTCCCATCCACGACCCTCTCCGTCCACCTCCCGCCGCCCCGCCGCCCAACCGCCCGCGCTCCCCCGTCGTCCACCTCCCTCGCCCTCCCATCTCAATCTCCCGCGTTCTCGTCAATAACAACATGCCTATTAAGTCCTTAGAATCTTACCTATTCGAACGGAAACTCGTCAGCTCAAGTTCCATCGAAGTATTACAAAATGCCACCATCGGAATTGATGTAGAACACTACTTAAGCCGGATTTATACCTTCAAAAAAGAACAATTCTTATCGGCCATCGGCGGTGTGCCCACATCTTTGAAAGACTATATCCACTCCGATTTAAAAGTGTTTAAAGAGTTTAATATCAAACCAATATTCGTCATCAAAGGTTTAGACACGCAGCTCCAAGTCTCCAACTTTAACACCAACGAATTGTCCTCCAGTGAACAACACTTGGAAAACCTGTGGAATAAGTATAACAACAGGGCCTTTAACTATAACTATAATAGTAATTCCGAGTCTTTTAGATTATTTACTGATCCATTGCCTTTAAGGCCAATGATTAATGATCTTGTGAAGTATTTCATTGAGATTGGCATCGATTACCTTATAAGTCCATACGATGCTTCCTTCCAGTTGTCCTACTTATACCAGAAGGGTATTATCGACTCTATCTATGGATCAACTGATTTGTTACTTACTAAAGTAACCAAATTCATCTTGGGAATGGAATTCCAGTCCAAAGATTTCAGATTTATTGATAAACCAAAGGTTTTAAATGAGTTGAAATTGACTGAAAAACAGCTTTTAGATTTGGGTATAGTGGTTGGATGTTGCTTACAACCACAAACGATGCCATGTTTACCACCGTTACCAAAACCAAATCCTTTGCAACCTTATCCACAGTTGAGTTACTTCAAGTTGGCGTTGGATATCTTGTATCAAATGGCCTCATTTGCTAATGATGATACCTCTGATTTGTATAGTTATATGTTGAGTACCAACGACCAACGGTGCGTTGATCTTTACTTGAAAGGCCAGGCTGCTTACAAGTATATTCCAGTTTTGACGGTGGAAGGAAACGTTGATTTCTACACTGTTCAAATGCACAAATTGGGATTATTGGATAAAGATGATGTGGTTTATGGTGAAGAAGAGGCTACCCCGGACCAAACTCCTGAACCGGTTGATGCTAAAGTAGAGTCAAATACTTCTAAAACTTCTGGTAAGGATTCTAAATCCAAAGAACCCCATGAAAAGTCTATCCAGATCTCTAATGACGTTCACGATATTATTTCTCAACGTCTTCCTGGAGAATTCTATTTCTACCAATCTATAGGTCTTTTACCTCTTGAACTCTTGGAAGCGATTACTCAAGGTAAACTTCATATCAGACCATCTTTAGAAAGTGGTCTTAGTGATAGTTACAAGAGACTTATTAATTCCAAGTTCTACACTGATAACCTTGATTGTATGTTTAATTTAATTACTCAACTTTTAGCCAGATATTACCAAGTGAAGAAAATTCATGTTAAGTTCTGGTATAAAGATGAAGAGTTGTTATTGAACAATAGAATGACTCCACCGATTTCAAGACAAATCAACCATTTGTTTGCGGCAGATGTTAAAGAACCAAACTTTAATTTGATTAAATTTTTCAAAGATCTTGACACTTCTTTCCCTAAAGATGCTACTATTGATACAAAATTGACTACTAATAATCAAATCATCTCTACGGTGATGTTAAGAACTCTTTATTTGTATGGAATCATTGATCAAAAATCAAACACTTTAACCAAATTTGGTGATATTCTTAAAAAATTTGCAACTACACATGAAAAAAGTCTTTCACCGCCTGTTTTCCAACAACTCATTCTCCTTCTTCTTTTAATTCGTGCCAATGTTCTTAAACTTAATGAACTGACTAGAGAATATAGTGGTGTTGCTAAGAATTTTAAAGATTTGGGTGGTAACAATGATTTAACTTTAGACAATCAAGAATTTAAACATGTTACTTTGATTTCAAGAGTTTTCTCTATTCATAAATTAAATATTGCACCAATTAATTATCAAGGACCGATTTCTAGAAGTGTATTAAGTTTTAGAAGTCATTTAAAATTTATTTCTGCTAATTTGATTTATAGTTTACAAAGTTGTTTAGTCGATTTAATTTGTAGACAAGAGCACAATTCAATTAAAGTTGATTACGATACTCTAGATCAATGGTATAAGTTAATAAATCAATTACCATTCTATAGAGATATTGATAACACTTTACTTGGTATTATTGGAGAAATTTATTTTGATTATAGTTGTAAACAAGCTAAGCTTAATAAAGACTTAACCAAAGAGCAAATCATTGAAAACTCCCGTGACCACTTACAAAACTCAGTTTATCAAATTAAGAATCCAACTTTCAATATCAATGTCAATGGGGTCAACAGTATAACGGGGCCTCAATTATTGAATGATTTTGAAGATGGATGCAAATTCTGGGGATTATTTGTGGATTTGGTTACATTGGTTAACAATGAAGATAAATCTTTGATCTCTGACGATTATTACAAGGGAATTGCTGAGGCTGATGAGTGGATGAAACAGTTTATCTAGAAAAGCTGATTAGCACTGTGACTGCTGTGGTCTTTTGTAGCTGTATGGCTCTGTAGAGCTTTGCACGGTATTACAGCTTTGTGTGTAGAGCTTTGCACGGTATTGTGTCTGTCTGTGCCAGACTTAGCACTGCATTGTATCTGCAAAACTTAGCACTATCACACTGTACTGTCTCTCAGAACTCTGCAATATCTTGCCCTGGCTGCAAAATTCAGTGCACTGATCATCATCGCTCTTCAAAATTTCTAGTGGGGTATAATATACATATCACACTTAATACTACTATCTACGACCTTCTTCTCTTACCACCCCCTTCATCTCTTATTCCCATTACGTTTCTGTTTACTCTTGGACATCTCTCCACGTGATCCCGTCCTGACCTCATCATCACCGAGTGCGCTTAAATTTCACTCAATGTTCTCCAGATCCACCATCTACACACGTCTGTTATCCACTACAATCGCCAAAAAATCCACAAACTTGACCAATGAAATCGCCTCCTCGTCGCTTCTAACTGGTACTGGTAACGGTCCGTTCATCGAGCTCCCCCAATTCAAACCGCTCGGCCAACCTTCAAACCTACTCAACGTCAAGATGCCCATGTCCTCGAGTCTAAATATCCGTACCGGGGCCCTCATAGCAATAAACGGTAACTTAGAAGGTGTTAGTACCGTCAACCGTCAATTAGGGTCAAAACCGTACCAGATCCTCCAAAGTGAAGAAAGTGTCTCACTTTTGATTGGAGGGCATCTCCAGTCCAATACCATGAACAATTATAAAGTAATTGAAGCTTCTAAAAGCGAGAAATGGACCATTTTTAATCAACAAAGTCTTGTGGCTTGGACAGGGTACGATTTCAACGTAGAGATCAAGAGAATTATCGAAAAATACGAGAGTTTGACCACCTCTGGCCACGGTAAATGTCTTTTAACAGACGGTAATACAATGATAGATATCGATGTTAAAGAGAACGAAAAAATCCTAGTCAATCCTTCCAGTTTGATCGCCAGCACCGGCTCGTACGAGTTTATCACCATCTCGAACGACAGCCGGTTCAGACTCCCACCGCTCCCTTCACTCCCCCGTCTCTCCGTCCCCAAACCTATTAAATCGTTCAATGCCTTCATCTCCTCCTCCTTCAAATCATCCTTTCAAAACATAAAATCACCTTTTCTGGCGCCGGGTGTCGTCAGGGCGGGTAAAGATTTTGAGCACGTCCTCAATCGTCTCAAGTATTTTGTTCGCAATTTTAAACTCTTCTTACAGCTCAATATTATCAACAAGTTATTCGCTAAACCGATTCTAATTGAAATCCAAGGCCCTTGTAAGGCAATTCTCAGCACCAACGAACAAGTAAGAAACGGATCCTTTTTCTCCAAACAAGAAATCAATAATATTTTTTAGCCCGCCCACTATATGGAAATATCTAAAATCACCAATGCTTCCGATTGGAAGTATTTTGCTAGAGGTAATGCCAATATTTTATTTAAATACGAAGGTACAAATGATTATTTAAGGCACAAACTACTTCGATTACGTCTTAGTAAGAAGGAAGAACAGTATATTTCAACGTGTGAGTTGTATGATTTTATCGAACTAAAGTGTAAGAATCTCTTTCCTAATTTGATTATTGACATTCAATTGGTTGTTTTAACTGAAGATTTTGTTAATGAGTTGGATCATGGTGAAGAAAAGTTGATGATTCGGGAACGGTATGGTTTGTTAATCCCCAATATTCTTGATGGGTTAATGACGAAACTCGAATTATCCAAAAATTGTAATATTTACTATGATAATGATCTTAATAGTGTCACTTTAGAAATGAAACCTAAATGGCTTTATGATAATGTTCAAGATAATTATTGTAGAACATGTCTGTTGAACCAATTACGAGGGTTAGATAGACATTTTTGTCCACTAGATTTATTATATCCTCACTCCATAGATGCGGTATTACATGATATTTTTATACGGGTACCCGATGATCTTATGAATACAATTAATGAAAACATTCCTATCAAACAATTGATGAAAATCTTTCTTAATAATCCCGATAATGTTTTCCAAAAATTGAAACAATATCAAAAAATTAACCATAAAAATGATTTAATAAAAAATTTAACCTCTGCAGAGAATGTTTCTGATAATTTATCGCTTGTAATGACATTAAGAGATGTTGGTCTTTTCTTAAAATTTGAAAAATATGATAAATATAATAACGTTCATAATAGTCATAATAATATTAATAACTTGATTACTATTGATAATAATAAGTACTTGTTCACATGCAATATTTATGATTTGGATCTTAAATCGACATCAAAGTATAAGCATTGGTTAGAGATAGAGAACCAGTTGTTGCCAATATACCGATCTACCAATCCTAATTGGCGATATTGTGTGAGGAATCCGGGTGCAAGTGTGTTGTCACTGGGATCTTCACTGGGTGCTTCGCTGCCGCTGGACCTGTAGAAGTGGCTCTGTAGAACTATCACTATAGAACCTTCACCGCAGAAATATCACTATAAAACCGTCACCGTATTGGCTACGCCTAGAGTAGATATATTTAATTCTTACATTACTATTAACTACCAAACATCTTCTTGGTATCTATTTTGAGTCTTGTAATCTCTGATTATTTCAGCAGCTTTATCTTCCTTGATACCTTTAGCTTTAGCTACAATGGTGGCTAATGCTGCTTGAACATCTCTAGCCATTCTACTAGCATCTCCACAAACATAAATAAATGCACCTTCAGCTAATAATTTGGCTATTTTATCTCCTTCTTCAATTAATTTATGTTGAACATAAACCTTCTTTTCAGTTTCTCTTGAAAATGCTGTAATCATTTCAAATGAATCACCTAAAACTTTAGCATATTGAGGCCATTCTTCTTTATAAAGGAAATCTTCAGTAGATTTTCTACACCCGAAAAATACTAAAGTTTTACCAATTTCACTATTACTATTTTGTTTAATTGCAACTCTTTCTCTAACAAATCCTCTAAATGGGGCGATACCAGTACCTGGACCAATTAAAATAACTGGAGTTTTTGGATTTGATGGTAATTTAAAAGTTGATCTTCTAACATGAACTGGTAATTTAAATTTAGAAAATTTACCTCTTGGTCCATCTAAATCATATGAAACAATTGGTTTATCGGTTTTTTTATTTTTTTCAATATCAATATATCTTAATAAATTGGTAACAACACCAGAAACAATTCTATTATCAACTTGTTCAGCTTCAACAACTGCTGTAACATGAATTGAAGTTTTTTCACTTAATGAACTTGAACTAATAGAATAATATCTTGGTTGTAAATGACCAACTGTTTCAATAATAAATTCAAATGGTACTTTAGTCCATGGTTCACCTTTAGAAATATATAATAAAGCATCAGCAATATTAAATTTTCTAGCATGAATTTCACTAGCAAATAATTCTTTATCACTACCTAATTTCATGGCAGTTGCTTTAACTTCTTCAGTTGGAGCAAATCCTGCAATACTAGTAAAAAATTGTCTAGAAATTGGACCAGAGATTTCTAAATAATGTCTTAAAACCGCTTCATAAGTAGTTGGAGTTGGGAAAGGAATTGAAACTGTTGAATCCAATGGTTTTAAATGGAATACAACATCCAATTTATCTTCAATACCTAAGGCTTTAGCAAGGTTTTTAACATTATAAGTAGAATTAGATGGCCAAATAGCTAAATGATCACCAGTAGAATATCTTAAATTAGTATTAGATAAGTCAAATTCAGCATGAATACAGTTTCTAGAAGTAGAATTAAATAATTCAACAGTTTTAGAAATTGGAGCTAAATATGGATGTTGATGATCAAATGGACCTTTAGATAATTCAGCAGTAGGGTCTAAATAAGTTTTATTTGGTTCACCTACAGATACTTCTTCACTATCAATAGATAATCCCAAATCTTCTTCTAATTCAAAAACAGGTTGATATTCTAATTCATGTTCTTCAATATTTAATTGATTTTTAAGATTTTCAAGAACTTGATCTTTCCAACTTAAATAATCTTCATCCAAAGTACCAACACCATCATCACCTAAACCTAAATCATTGAAACTTTCAGCATTTAATTCTTGTAATCTGGTATCTAATTTCTTACCGATTTCATTATAAAATTCATAAGTTGAATTACCTAATCCGAAAACAGTGTACTTCAAATTACTTAAATCATCAGCTTCATTTTCTAAATAATCAAAAAATTCAACAGCATCATCAGTTGGTTCTCCTTCACCGTAAGTGGCAACAAGAAAGAAAACTAAGACATCATTAGGAATCTCATTCAAATTATCATAATCAAAATCACTTAAATCACCAACCAAAGTTTTCAAACCAAATCTACTAGCTAATTCTTTGCTCAATTTGTTTGAATAATCTTCAGCAGTTCCAGTTTGTGAACCATACAATAATAAAGCATTTTTATTATTTTTCTTAAGGGTTTCCACAATATCTCTGGATTTACCACCAACATTAGCAACAAAACCTGCTTCGGTTCCATCATCACCAGGGAAAATTAGCCCTTTACCAAAGTAAAGAGTAATTGCAACCACTAAAGCACCAATAACAATAAAATCAAGTCTATCAAGAGCCATTATATCTATTAAATCCTTTTTGTAAAATTACTATTTGTGAACAATTGAAGGAACTGGTAGATAATAAGGAAATTTTCACACTAAAATCATATGAGAAATTGTGCGAAATTTCATAAGCCCGTAACGGCCATTATTCCCCGATTTGGTTACCGGTAACTCTAAAAATTGAATATGAAATAGTTAATGACAGGTCAATTTGCGCTTAAGCTTGTGTTAACTAACTTTTGACTATGATTCTATGAAACCGCTTATCAATTGGTATTACTTGAAATATACGATATGGTATATCGTATACGGTGTACGGACGCGACCGATCTGGTACGATGGTGTGCAACTACCGGCTCGCGGGGGGGAACTATTGCGGGTTCGGCAGGCTCTATACGACGTGAGAGGCCCAATTACCTATCTGACGCGTAGCGGTGACGTGGTACTATTGGTTAAGGCGAGAACTACCACTGGTGGTAATTATTACCCGATTAGTCGAAAGTTTTCTTATTTAGGTGATGAGGTGTCCTTCTCTGGTGATTAGCTGTTATTTTCGTTTATGACGTGGCCCATTATTAGTGGTTTAGCATTGCTACTTTTGTGTAAATTATTCACTACTGTGGGACTCCTAGGTATCACTAAGGGCCTGAGTATCGTTAGGGCCATCTCTAGGGGACTGGAGGGGTTCTGTTTGCGTGTGATTATCTCTCTCGCCCACGGGTGCGTCGCCCAGTGCGTCGCCCGATGTCTCGCCCGGCGTGTCGCCCTGGCTCGTACGATACTCCCGATTACCTTCCAGATAAGCTCTAGCAATAGTACTAACAGCTTTTTCTTTAGCAACTTCGTCATCTTGGAATAACCCCTCTATAAACTCATAAAACCCTTCTGCATCAAACTCTTGTAATGCTCTTGATCCGAGATTATAAAAGATTTGATCTTCAGGCACATTTGTCAGTGCAGTGGTGGTAAACGCTTGTTTAAGATATTCTTTTTTCTCTAACTCATCTAGAATACCGGCTACATTCATCAGAATACTCAGATTCCGCTCTTCCAGACCCAAACCAAACCGTTGAAGGTGTTTTACTAATTGCAATTTGTTTATATGATTGTCTTCCGCTATAACCATACTCAATATAAGCCCGGTAATACCAGCCTTCACCAAATCCCCAGTATCGCCAGGAACATGTGCACGATTTTTTTTCATTAAAAAGTATTGGGATTCATTGACAGTCACGTCCAACTCAACGGGGTCCCAGAGTTGATGTAAGATATCTTTCTCTTTACGACTAAGAGAACTAACCACTATATAAGCATCAGATTTTTCTCCTTCAATGGACTTCAATTGCAATCCATATACCTTCAGAAGATGTGCCTGAACCCTTTGCACAACATCACCAAACTCGGCCCTCTTTAAAGGAGCAAAATGGGTCCGTCTAATGGGCTTATCACCAAATGCCCTCACCAAAACTACCCTTAACACCCGTTGAACCTTCTCTTCTAGTGACTCCAATAGCACTCTACCACTTCTAACAGGCCCTTCAACATAATCTTCATCATTACCTTCATTCAAAACCCTCGGAACCTCTTCTTGATCGCCGTCTATCAAATTTTCAACCTCTTGAACCGTCAATTTCCTTCTTTTGGCCCGTTTTTTCTGGGGAGAATCACGTCTGGAACCAGCATTATTATTATCTACCTCTTCCCCCTCCACATACTCGTCATCACCGTCGCCTTCATCAGCAAATTCATCATCAGTATCTGAGCGCCTCATTCCATTATTAACGATCTCACTTGTCATGATAGGAAAAATCGCGTTAAAAAGTTGCCAGATCCTAACACCGCTGCGATAGTCATGTCCGACAATTTGTCACAGAACGTCAAATCCAAAGTGATTAAAGAGTTGGCTACGTGGTCTGAACTCACAGATACAAATCCTATACGTGTTGATGCAGGAGAAAGACCTCAAAGAGGTAGTAGAAGTGCTGCCAAGTTGGCCAATTTGAAGCTAATGGACACCAACAAAGATCTTAAACTGTCCCAAATGAAGTATTCTGATGATAAAACCTCTTCCAAACTGTTACCCCCAAACCAATTGCAGTCACAATACTTACCCCATTCAACATCAATGCAATCCCAGATGTCGGTGATTATGCCTGAAGATAGTCGTGAAATCTTTCATAACGTGTTCCAAAAGGATGGGTCTTTTATTGAACCTCCTCAAGCCCCTCCTAAACCTTCGTACTCTGGCTTACCTTTAGAATCATTCCCAACACAAAAAATTAGAAAAGAGTCCCTTTGGCCCCAAAGAAAAAAACTGAAAGTTCAACCTCCAATGGAGATAAATTTTGTCGCTCAAGAATCATATAATCGTAATTTACAAACTAATAAAGCGTTTAAAGTGACTCAAGACAGTGGCCTTAGAACAAAGGTGCAACCTATGCCACCTAATGAAGACTTGATGGGTAGTTTTAAACTCCAACAGCCATTAAGTATCATGGTAAGTACACCTCGACAATTTACAGATGCTACTAATCCAACACCTATAAACCAATCTCAACAAAGTCCAATGAGACAAAACAAACGTATTAAAATCATTTCTCCTCGTAAACCACTTGCTGGTGCAAGTACGACGGCTGGTGCTAATTTAACTGGTCCTATTTTAGGTGGTGGTATTAACCATCTTAATACCGGTATTCCTAATTTGGCTGCGGCTGGCTTGGCGGGCGCTCCCATACAACATAGATTACAACCTACTGGATTACCTCCGATGGCTATTGCTAATCACGGAATGACCCTAATGAACCATGTAATACCTTTGGTCCCACCTCCAAGACCAATTTATGCTACTAGAGATCATTTACCTAGACCAATGATTCCGCCCGCACCGGCACATCTTAGTAATGCTACTCTAATATCTAACGTTACACCTAAACCTATTCATGCAACGCCTGCTATGCCTGCTACTCCGGCAACACCTGCTACACCGATGGTATCCTCTGCTACTATTAATAACCGTAATTCGAATGGCACTGGTGGTAGAATGATGATTTTGGATGGTGATAATGTTTCTTATGTTAATCCTAAAGATAAAGCACATAGAAATACCAGGAATAAAAGAGACCCTTATGAAAGGTCTTATAAAAGGATACGTGGTCCCAATGGTCTTTCAATTGAAGAGGTTACTTTCCATGCCCCTACTACTCCACCACCACAAGATCCTGAACCTGAAGAAAATTTAAGGACGCCGGCAAAAGCTTTATATAAAGGTAGAGCACCTGGTTCTAAGAATGTTTCATTGAATGAAACTCTAAGCTCAACTCCTAGTATATCGGATTCTGCTTCTAAATCTTCATCTTCTAGTGTGAAAAAAGAACGTAGATCACCTGCATCTTATCCCGAACCTTTAACTTCTAGTACTAGAGATAATACAGATGTGGTGGTTATATCGGATGGTTCTGATGCATACGATGAATCAAGTGATATATCTGGTGCTTCATCTTCTGATGTGTTGGCTCCTATTGCTGTTGCTGGTCCTAAAAAACGTAAATATTCATCTCCATCAGGACCTCGTAGATTAGGTAGACCACCTAAGAAATCAAGAGCATCACAAACACCCAATAAATCACAACAACAACAGCAGCAGCAGCCTCCACCTCAAGATCAAACACCACAGTCTCAAAGACCTCTGATATCTTTAAGTCAAGAGGATGATGGTTCTGCTAATGATGACTTTTGTTCAACATGTGGAGGATCAGGAATCTTTATATGTTGTGAAACATGTCCAAAGAGTTTCCACTTTTTATGTTGTGATCCACCATTACATGATGTGCCTGAAGATAATTGGCATTGTCGAGAATGTGAAGCAAAAAATAAACCTTCACAAAAATGGCAATCAGTTGGAGTTTTCGGTAGATTAATTAATTTAACAGAAAAAATGAATCCAGTTGAATTTCAATTGCCAAAAAAATTACGTGAAGGTACGTTTGCAAATGTTAGTTCAAAAAATGGTAATTATGATAATAATTCATTAAAACCTGAACTTTCATTTACTAAACTTAACGGGAATCAAATCATTGGTTATAATTATACTCATGATTTAGAGATTGAATCTAATTATGATAAAAATGGTAATCCATATTTATGTCATAAATGTGGACTTTCAGGATTAAATAGAAAATTATTAATTCATTGTGATTATTGTCCTTTAGTATGGCATTTGGATTGTTTAAAAGATCCAATGTATGTAACAAAAACACTTGGTACTAAATGGAGATGTCCAAATCATATTGAAAATCTTTTACCTGTCAACTTATTTAGTAAAAGAAATTTTAAAGATACACCGATTATGGATATTGCTCTTCATAATCAATTTTTTAAAATTGCACAAGCTTCAAAAAATTTATTTATAAAATATAATGATCAACCTTGGTTAAATTCAGATAATAAGTTAGCAACATATCAAGAATATCTTGAATATGAACAAAATTATTTTGCACAAACTAATTTTGAATATGATGAAACAAAATTAAAACTTTCAAATACAAATACTTTAGATAATCATGATGATATTCATCCTGATTATACTGTACCTGATTTTTTTAATAATAATTTCCCAGTAAAGGGTAGAATAATTGCTAAACCTTCATCTCAACTTTCAAAAATTATTACCATGACAAGTGAAAATGAAGATGATCCAAGTCTTTCTGATTCATTTATATTTAGAGTACCAGAAGAACTGATTGTAATTGATTTTGTTTCTAAAACTTTTAAAGAAAGACAAGATAAGTCAATTAAATCTCAAATTCTTGGGGAAATTAAAGGCTATGAAACACTTAGTAAAAAACATCAACAACAAGAAGATGAATTTATTGAGAGTGTCACAGCATTAAAATCTGGAGAAAGTGAAAGTAGTGATGCTGAAACTAAATACCTGACAGCTCCACTGTCACAAGGAGCAGGACCAGGTGATGATGGTGAAGATTCAAATAAAGTTGAAGAAATTAGAGATTCGGATGTTGAAATGGATGATGACGTCGATCTTAATAAAGCTAAAGAACTTGTTCATCATAAATCTCTGCCAATCAAAACTGATAATACCAGAAATTTGGATTTCAATCAATTAGTTATGGTAGCCTTGGGTGAACAACAGAAACTTGAAGGAAACTCCAAGAGTTTAACCATCAAAAGCAATGTGAATATTGATGAAGAAGAGTTAGATGATTTGTTAAACATAAAGAGATTAATGGAATATAAAGGGAAGAAAAAATTACTTGATTTCCTCAGATCTTAGATAAATTTAATAGATAATATATATTTAACTTTTTATATACAAGAGGGTTTATGGAGTGACATTAACATTTAATTTTTCCAATTCTTCTGCTGGAACAGGTTGAGCTTGGGTGGTTTGGATTAATTTGGTTAAAATATCTATAGGCTTTAAGTCTTGACAGTCTAATTCAGTCTTATTACCTTCACTAAATACAACTATTTTGGCAGGACATTTGGCCAATTCTTCTGGGGTTTCGGTGTTTACTTTCAATACGTTGAACTCAATTTCTTCATTATGAAATTTAAGTACTGGCAAATTATGTTTCCAGAATTGTCTTAATCCTATTGATGGTTTATGCACACGATTTTGAGGTAATATTAATTGGATTTTATTATAGGTTGGGGTGATCTTATAGGCGTTTGTGGCGTCCCCGTGGATCTTATTGATTCTGGAAGCTTGTCTTAAGATCCTCGAAGTTGGAAGCTCCGGGAACATCTTATTAGCGGTCTTAACTCTACCCATGTTTAAAGTGAAAAATTCAAGTGTATTTCTTCGCATTGAAAAATTTGAAAAATTAATCGTACTCGTGGTGCACACACGACCACTGCTGCTCTTCTCGTTCGGGCAATTTTTTCGAGAACCGCGCGGTGTTAACTTTTCGTTGATAAGATATGAAAGTTTTCAGATTAAAAGTCCCCCAATCTTTATTGGGAGGAGTCAGAACATACAGTGATAAAGCATCAAGATTTGTACCAACCTCAGGAGTTTATCCGAAAGGTTTTTCCGTCGGTGGAATCCACTGTGGAGTGAAAAAGAACGGTGATTTGGATTTAGCGCTCTTGAGAAATGATTACGGTCAAGATGCCGTTGCAGCTGCCGTTTTCACCACCAACAAATTCAAAGCAGCACCTGTTCAAGTATCACGTGAGATAGTCAAGTCAAAGAACGGTCAAGGTATCAATTCGCTTATTATTAACAGTGGTAATGCCAATGCTGTCACTGGTGCTAAAGGTTTGGAAGATGCTAAAGCTATGGTAACCGTTACAGATGCTGTTTTAGGTAACGAGCAAAACTCGACATTGGTGATGTCGACCGGAGTGATTGGAAACAAACTTCCCATCTCCAACATCTTAGGAGGCATTGAGACGTTGGCATCTTCACATCTTGGTGATACTCATGAACACTGGTTAACCTGTGCTAAAGCCATTTGTACTACCGATACTTTCCCCAAGTTGGTGACCAAACAGTTTGAAATTGATGGTGTCACTTATACGTTGGCAGGGTTGGCCAAAGGTGCTGGGATGATTAGTCCAAATATGGCTACATTATTGGGATTTTTCGTTACTGATGCTCCAGTCACTTCTAGTGCTCTTAGACTGATTTTGACCTATGCTACCGACAGATCTTTCAATTGTATTTCTGTTGATACCGATATGTCTACTAACGACACTATCATTGCAGTAGCCAATGGAGCTGCTGGTGGTCAAGAAATCGATTTATCTTCAAGTTCTGCCGAATCGTATGCCATTTTGAGATCTGAAATCACTGACTTTGCTCAACAATTGGCACAATTGGTCGTTCGTGATGGTGAAGGTGCTACCAAATTTATTCATATTCGTGTTGAAGACGCTTTATCTCACACCGATGCTAAACAAATTGCTTCATCGGTTGCCAATTCCTCTTTATTTAAGACCGCTATGTATGGTAAAGATGCCAATTGGGGTAGAATCTTATGTGCCATTGGATACTCTGATGTTACTACTGCTGATTCGGTTATTCCTGAAAAGACCACTGTCACCTTTATTCCAAGTGATGGCTCTGAATCTTTACCACTTTTGGTTGATGGAGAACCTGAAGCTGTTGACGAATCGAGAGCTGCAGAAATATTGGAATCTGAAGATATCAACATTGTAATTAATTTAGGTACTGGAGGAGGTCAAGCTGCTTCGCATTGGACATGTGATTTATCTCACGAGTATGTTACTATTAATGGGGATTATAGATCGTAGGTAGGGTTATAGAAATGTATGAGAGGTGCATATATGTGTATTCTTCTGTGGGTCTTTGGCACAGCTGTCATGGCTGCAAATTGGCTGTCGGCCCAAGCGCACAGACGTCGACCCAAGCTGTCGACCCAACTTACCGCCAGATCGCCCCCACTGCCACCGCGTCTCTCGCGATGCCCTCCGCGATGCCCCATCACCTCGATGCCCTCCAAACGCGAAAAGTACATCTACCATGGTTATAGAGTCCACCACCATCTCCCATCTAGGACCTCCTCATGGCCCAATGAGCGGCCGAAAAGTCATCTACTGTCTCATCCTACGCTCCTACAAAAGAGGCCCCGACGAACTGCCCTACAGAATCAATGTCACCGACTTCACGACAAACACCAATATCTGCCACACTAAAGACGTGTCACTCCACGAAAACGGCATGCTGGTCGATCCAGAAAAGATCCTTTTGATGACAACTTATCCCGAAAAGTTTGCTGCTCTTTCGACACAATACAGAGAAAAATTCGGTCTGAAACTTTTAGAAGACGACATTGGGTTCCATGATGTTAATGATAAAATGTGTATCTTGAAGGCTGATGTACGGTATAAGGAATACCAAGGTTCATTGGAATCGAATTGTTCTGGTGTTGAGGTGCTTGATGCTTCTGTTAAAGATGTTCCTCCTCCGCTTGAAAAGCTCTATGCTAGCCTTCAACTCAGCCAATATTTCCAGTTTTTTGATCCCAGATTGGTTGCAAAAGTCATACCTAGAAGGTACCTTCGGCGTCCTCTTGAGGGTATCAATGATAATATTGAAGTAAAGCCGGAATTGCTATCGATTCCTATGTCCATAAAGGGCTCACAAGACTATTTGGAACCAAAACTTCCCCGGTCTCCTCCTAGACCATCACCACAACCGTATGATTCACAGCCATCTAATTATATCAACGGCTCTCACTCTCAAACATCTCCGTCTATGGCTGTTACTGCACCTTATATACCCTCTGACCTGTACCACTCTCATAATCGCCCAAGGGCTGGTTCTGTATCTAATGATGATAACATCAGTATGATTCCAGATCACGATTTCCCCGATGATTTTATAGAGTCGGATGAAGAGAGTGAAATCCACCAATTAATGGCCCGAGTCCAAAAACATCGCCATTCTTCAGTGGAAAATCACCCTCAGAATGAAGTCAAGCGGTCTAAACTCACTCCTGCTGCTTCTCCAGGTGCTATACTGAATTCTAGAAACTGGTCCAATGATGCTGGTCTACCTAACGCCGTTTCTACTAGAATTCAAGCTCCCCAGTCTATAGCACCCACTACTAGTTTCACCATCAATGCTGTTCGTACCTACGACCTAAAGACTATTGGTGCTATGGATCTTGTTCTTGATAATAAAGTCTACCCTGTAGAAGCTCTGGCAGTATTATCTGTACCTAATAATATTCTGTATATTTGCTCTAAAAACTACCGGATGGTGAATGGCAATCCCCAGCCCACAGACCCAACTCTAAAGCCTTTAGAATTGATAATAACTGATTCTAATGGGGGGTTCCTTACTCGTGAAAACTCCTTGAAACTTCACTTAGACCCAACCCAATTAAAGAAAATGTTCTTGATGTATACTGTAGAACAGTTGTACACCACCCCACTGATCTGGGAAGAGAAGCTTAAAAATTTGAAGACAAGACGTATATTTGAGTTATACAAGAAAGAAATAGATATAGGCGGTATTAATGTGGTTGTATGGACAGCAAAAAACGTTTGATACAGTAGTTCATAAATCATCACCAGCCTCAAGAAACTCTTTAATCTTCTCACAAGTTTCTTCGAATATTTCATCTACTTCAATGAATAAAGAATGTCTTCCTTTGTCAAAACCAATAAATTCTTTATTCTTTATAGGCACCTTATCAAAAAATTGTTTCAGGTGACTATAACTAGTCATAGTATCTTTAACACAATGTATAATAAGTAAACGAAATTTTTCATGCAATTTAATCTCTTCTGGTTTCACATTAGCAAGCCTATACCCCCGATCAAACATATCTTTTATCTGACCTAGTGTACAATTTCCTTGGGTCATTAATTCATTCTGAAGATAATCCAACCACCCTTCTGCAGTGGTGATGGTTGATCTAACCGTAGGATCTCGATTAATCGAACCCCAAGGTAAATATGGTACCCAATAAGCCACCGTATTTAAAAGATATTCCAATACCGGATGGGGTGAAAGATGGTCTGCTATACGTATTAACGGACCAGTAGTAATTACTCCCGCCAACGTATTACGATAAGTACCATCAATCATGTAATTTAATGCAATTCCTCCACCGGCCAGATGGCCTAAAATATACATAGGTACTTTTAAGTCGTCTATACCAAATGTCTCTAACATCTTATCTACATCCTTATATATTATACGAGAGTTTCTTCCACACCGGCCTCTATATTTACCTAAAGAAGTTCTACCCGCTCCTCTTTGATCATATATAAAAGATTCGTATCCTATACTACTTAAATACTCCATTATCCTAGTATACATTTGACCATGCTCACACCACCCATGTAAGATGAATATTTTACCCTTTAACTCACCCAAAGCACCAAATTTTATAGTATAAAAATCAATATTATTATGCTTTATCGTTTTACTTTCAACTGGAATCTTTAATTTGAGTTTATAAGGAGTTTCTATCCCTAGCTGGGGATCTAAAAGTTTTTTTATCGTTTGCATTGCTGGAGATAAAAGTGTCTCAGAATTTTAGAATGAGGCGATGGCCTGCTCACGTGCACAGCCCCACATAAATAGTCGTTTACATTTATTTGCTTAAGAAAGAGTATTTGGGGAATAATTATTATGTAATTCGGTTCAAACATGTGTATATCAGCTATGGATAACTTTATTTTACCACAATATAGCTCTGGAAATAGTCTTTAAAGGAGTTATTCATGTCATATCAACGCGACATTCTTATCTTATCTCTTGCGACATATCCAGTGATTCAAAATGTTTCCATGCTACGATCTATCCCACTGATTTCTCTAATCATTTCAACTATCTGCCAGGGAAATGACCGGAAAATAGGAATGAATATAGCGTAGAATGGTAGCTTCATTTCTCCTCTTTTTCCCACCTCTATTGCCCAAAGGATTCTTCTAGCAATCAATTTAGGATCTAATTGAGGTGCCAATATAGAAGATGGTGTTCGTACATTATTGAACATAGGTGTTTTAAGTTGCCCTGTGCATACAAGAAGTGTTTTAACTCCATTAGTAGATGATGGTGGGCCTAATTCGTAAGTGAGAGATTCATGAAGCCCCACCAAGCCTGATTTAGTTGCACCATAAGCACTTAATCTGGCAGGAGACATAAATCCAAGTACCAGGCTTATTGTAATTATATACCCCCGATTTATTCGAAGCATGTCCTCTAAAAACACCTTTATTGTGTAAAAGCTTGATAATAAGTTAACCTGAATTATTTTATCTATTTCTTCAAATGATAGGTCGATTAGTCTCTTTCCAGAAGCAATACCAGCATTATTGATTAATACCGTAACCACGCCAATTTCTCTCTTTATCCTTCTATGTGTATCTATAACTTTCTGTTTATCACTAACATCACAAGTATAATAATGCACATGTTGTAACTTTTCTTTAGGTTCATATATATCCATGGAAATCACATTTCTATTATGAGCGCTAAATAACCGAACCAATTCACCACCCAACCCACCACTCCCACCAGTTACCAAAACAATGTCCTTGTTGGAATCATACCTGGTCCCCAACTCAGACATTATATGACCCCAAAGGCTAGCTAGTTTCAATTCACATGACATTCCTAGCAAATCACACTTGCGATTTGAAACGGTTGCAAAAAAGGCTGCAAAAATGTCGGCCCGCAAACTACTTGATGGTATCGATCAGAAATTTCGCGAGCTAACATAAATGGACCCACCAAAAGTTCTACGAATCAAGCGTAAAAGAGGTGTAGACCCTCTCCAAGCATTAATTCTTGAAGATAGGAACCATGTCAAAAGATCCAAACCATCATCGCCTGTTTCTTCGGGCGCTGTCACTCCAGAAGATTCCAACAAAAACTTCTATTTTACCTTAACTAGAACCGATGAATCCCAACTCTTATCCCAAGATCATATAATTTTAAACTCCATTCTTTCTGAAACAGCTGAAAATCAATTCACAATTCCAAAACCTCAACCTGAAGATGATAAACTCATCCCCAATGAACTCAAAGATATGATTCAAGATTTTGTCTCAGATAATCAGCACGAAGAAGCACCAAGAAAGAAGAGATCTGCGAAGAACAGCAGCCCCAAAGATCCAAAACCGACTGAAGATGATGAATATGTTTATGATGTTTATCAACTTTCCACAATAACCAATGAAAACCATCCAAAATCCCAGATAGGGTATATCAAATTCTTTGATGATAGTGACGACGAATTTAATCAACTGGACCAAAGTGATGCTCCTGTTTATTCAGACAATGAAGATTCAAATGCCGAAGACTATTATCAAAACGATTATCCTGAAGATGAAGATGCAGATATTGGTGGTGATGTTCATAATGAGTATATAGATACAGAAATAGAGCATAATGAGGTTGTTTTAGCGCCTGAGTCGAGTTATTTTGACACCTATAAAGAAGATGATGCGGATGATGCATATAGTTTTGATTTTAATGATGACGATGATGATGATGACGATTTTTATGGAAGTGATGTAAGTGATCAATTCCAGCGTCAGAAATTCTTTGAAAACGAGAGTGATGATGAATTAGCCATCCATAGAGATAAAATCTTTGGAAAGTTGGAGCGGTTAGTTAAAAAAGATATTTAGAGTATAATGTATATAATGTATAATGAAGTGTGCTATGTTCTCTTATTCGTTCGTGATTTAAATTTATGTAATACTATGTACAGTTATGAAAAGAAATACTTGCTATTCATAATTTGGGAAATATCAAGATCCCCTGTTGGTGGTGGTGGGATTATTGAAGCTTTAATTATAACAGGAACAAAAGCATTTCTATTAAATGATTTGGTTTGATTATCGAGATCGTATGAAAGTAATGATTTACCTTTTTTATGATAAACCTTTGGATTATACTTCATAACTAATTGTTCAATCTCTTCACGCTTTTCATCGTCCAAAATCTCTTCTTGAAGTATCTTTTTAATTTGACCGTTCTTCCTTACATCAGCAATTTTATCAGATAATTCGGGATACAATTCTTTTTCAAACCACACCAAATGAAACCTATCTTTAATGCTCTGGTTTAAATCATTATAAAATCGTTCAAGTACATTCAGAGAATGAAGATCAATAAACTCCTCTCTTAAGCTGCGAGATAACTTGTCTACATCACAAGCGTTCGTCCAAAATGAATCATGAACGGCTATAAATGGTATGTTTAGTTGTTTACATTTGTAGCAAGTCATTAATAGATGCACAGCATCAATAGAATGGATAAAGTTCGGGGCTATACCATTCACTTGTTTGTTAACATGATACACATCCTCGGGTGTTTGGTAAGCTTTATTCAATAATTGTAAAGGTGTTTTAATTGCCTTTGTCTTATTAGTTTTATACAACTGAATTATTGGAAATCCAGAATTAGAAACCCACATCACTGGTAAAGTAGCATTTATCTTAAAGAAATCTTGAGGAGGTGATTCTTTACTAAATGAATAAAGTACTCTATAACTATTTTTATAAAGCCAATTTTGGGTCTCTTTGGAATCAGTGAAAAGTGACTCAATGGATTGAAATATTAAAATGGCAAGTCTATATGCAATTTTGAAATTATTTTCTGTAAAATATTTACGCTCTTCTTCATTTAAAGGCTTTAGCATGGATTCTGACATATCATTAGCTATCTGAATCATGGCTCCGTATCTTGTCACACCATAAACTTGAGTCATTATTGGTCTTTTGACAAGTTTACGAACTATAATTTTTTTTAGAATTAAGTCTTCCGGTGAGTCTCCGAGGCGTGATTTGACGATTTCCATTACTTCACTATAAACATCTTGTCGTTGTTGGTTAGGCACAAGATTCACTGCTTTACCACCAGTTAAATCTCTTGATAAAGCAGCATAATGTTGTAATCCATTACATGAACCATCTTGATGAATAGGTATCCGACATTGATAATCTTTAATCGAATTCCCCTGTTGTACATAGCTATCAATGGCTTCTAGTTCGAAACAAAGACTAAGAACTTGCCAAGGTTCATCAGCACTCTGCCACCAATGTTCTTCAAACGGATTTCTTGCAGAATTAAGAATATTATCGTAATTCTCGTTAATGAATTCAAGTCTCTCCTCCATTGGAAGTTTATCTTTACCATATAAACCAGCTAATTGGTATTTTAACCAATTATATCCATTATCACCAAGCCGCTTGGGTTCCCAAAACATCAAGAAAGCTCTTACTAAGTCTTCATCTTGGTAGCTCAATTGGGATACCATAGGATAAACTCTGCCTCTGAAATCTAATACATGAGGAAAATAGATAATATTAGATTTAAAAGCATTAATAAGTTTGAGCAATTGGTTGTATTTGATTCTTTTAGTCGAGTCACTAACTATTTTTTTGGCTTTTTCTCTTATTCCTATGGACTTTAATTCACCTTCCAGACTGGTTAGACTGTGCTGAAGATGTAATGGCTTCGGAATATTAATAAACCCTTCATCCAATGCCATGGCCTTTTCAAAGGTGCTAATTATTCTTTCATTTATACACCAAGAAACAGATTGCATATAATTAATATTTTCATAAATGAAATCAAGTTTACCAGCCGGAAGGTTTTTCAATACCCTCACATATATATCAGACGACTTGTGAGTGACTAAAGGTCTTAAATTATCATGATAACCGCCAACATCCGGGCTAGCCCAATCTTTAGGCGGCACTATCATTGGAAGATAAAGACTATTAGATTCATGTATATACAGAAAGTATTGTAATTCTTTCTGTAATGCTGGGTTTAATTCAATCACTCCCACGGTTTTACCTCTCAGATAGATTTTCTTATGTAAAAATGCAGCATCACCAAATTCTTCATTAGAATCTTTTGGTAAATCATATAATCTACAATGCTCAATGAACAATTTAATTATTGTTCCAAAAAGTCTTGTTGATTGGTTTTCGTCGAGAGATGTGTTGATTCTATGTGTGGTATAAACTAGCTGTTTAAATGCATACTCTATCTCATGCACTAATGATAGCACTGTTATATGTTTTTCATGCAATAAATTAGATAGAATTTTGGTCGTCAATATGGTTGCCAAAGCTTTTGGCTCAACAAGGTCAAGATATCCTTTTAATTTATTAATTACTTTTCCCTCTTGAGTATCGGCAATTGATTCGAGATCAACCTTGAATTCTAACCATTGTTCTAGTACTTTTGAATTGGCTGTGAATTTTGAAACCATTGCTCCATCATTGACAGTGGCAGCCATGCTTATTGAATAAAGTTCAATATTTTTTTGTTTCCGGTGGCTAAATTGAATATATTCTTCCATGAATTTGACCTTTTCCTCTTCGGATAACAGATCGTAATATTCATAGAGTGGTTGATCTATCCTTTTAAATGGTATAGAAATATACGAGCACAAATTATCAAGATTTATAAGCCCATTTTGAGTATATGGAACTATATCTAGTTCATTCGTAGAGGGAAACTGTAAGTCACGTTTAGATACTCGACTGATTTCAATCAATGATGGGATAAGTGAATCGTTGGAAATATCAAGGAGCATCTGGTTGGAAATTTTATACTTGTTAAGGACAGTAGTTATATAATTAGCTAGTACCAAACGGTCTTTATTATTACCATTGAAATTTTTATATGAATGGATTAAACAGGAAATTAAATACGATTTAGTTGTGTCTTTGGAATGCGACAGGATATCTAAATCATTTATAAGCGTTTTAACGTCATAAATGTTGATGTAATTAGGATGTTTTAAGAGGTTTTGTAGTAGTAAGTTTAAACAATCGGTCTTTACTTTTCTATTTTCAGTTCTGTATACTTCTAACAAGGCATTCCTTTGGTCGAAAAGATTGTTTTTCTTTATTCCTTCGAGGAATTTGAATACTCTAATGCTTTTAAGGGATGTTTGTGGTTCTTTACTAGCATTTCGTAGGGCATTTATCATTGACCAGAATTGCGAAATTCGCGTGGCTGCAAAATGAGATGAGATAGTAATGGAAGTGATAAAGATTGAGATGAGATGAGAGAGCAGACAAATTGGAGGACATAAAGAAGGTAAAGGTTATTTAATTAATGCTTATATTTGTAGTACATAAAGAAGGTAAAGGTTATTTAATTAATGCTTATATTTGTAGTACATAAAAGATCAGTTAAAGGACCATCAACCGGTGATGGTGTACTCTTGGGGCAGCATAGACACTCTCCATAGACAGCGCAGGCCAGGCACAACGTAGTTTCTTCTATTAAGCAGTTTGAACGTTTCACGGCACCTATACTTCTATAAACTAAAAGACCGTTACTAATCAGAGCTTCTACGCTGCTAAGCTACTACGCTGCTAAGCTACTAAGTTCTCTAGATACTGTCTAGCTATCATCTACTGCCCTACCTCAGTCTCGATATTGAAGTTCACCAGTGGAAAGTTCATCTCGTGTGTCACCACACTATCCATACCAAATGACTTAAGAATCCCCTTAATCAACCCATCAATAAACACCAAATAATGGTTGGAATAAACCATCAATTGAGGGTGGTTAGGACTAAGATGCTCTACTAACTTAAAGTTGGAATCAACCAATACAAACGTCCCTCTATGATTGGTTCGTAAGTTGCTAATTTGTTTCCGAAATAAAATTTTCCACACATCTTTGCATATAAATTTCATAATATCAAGCAGATTGACTAAATTTTCATTATTTTTATGTAGTTGATCATTGAGTTTAAATAATATTAATTCATTCAATTTAAGTCCTAATTTGTGACCTAACAATTCCAATTTCAAGTTGATTTGGGATGCCGACAAGTCCTGGTCCTTGCACGATTCAATAGTGGTAGGAATCAACTCTATCAACAAGTAGTTGAAGAGACTTTCATTAATATAATTGTCCATAAAAGTTTGATAACCGGCGCGAATTGTTTTATAATTTTCACATTGGCACCCTAATTAGGCAATTTGGTTATAGACTATAAACCCAGGGATTTTGGAGTTAAAAAGATTTTAACATGGCCAGGCCCGAAGAATATGAAATGGTAGATAACCCTGGACAACCACCACACCCAGAGAGTTCAATGCCCAGACAAAGTGGTGAATCAATAGAGTCTGAAATCAGTGAGGCCAGTGAATCATCAATTATATTTGATGAAATCGATGCCTCAAATGCAAAGAATGCCCAAACAACGTTCAATGACGACTCGGTCTTTCAAACCATCCTCTACAATTATCGTCAAAAATCCACGAAACAATACAATTGGTGCTATATGATTACCGCAGCAGGTGTTGCATTGTGGCTTATACTGTTGATAGTCTATGCTAACCTTGACATCAAAAACATCCCCAGCAACTGGAAATGGCAATCAGATATTGAATTAGGCGGTGAAAACATCACTTTAAGCCCTTATAGTCCTCAAAATAAGAATCTTACTATTGATGAATGGAGGAAAGGTGCTGTTAGTCCTAACTTTAGACTGATTCAGTTCTTGAATATGCCCCAGTACCCTAAATCGGGACACGGCTTTTATATGACTGAAAAGGATCGTGGGAAAACTGTGATAAAAGAAGTGGACGACAGGTCAGAGATAGTGTTGTTTGAAACACCCCAATTTGCTTTTAACAATAATTTCTTTTATATCCAGCATGTTACTCTAAACCCAGCGCATTCTATAGATGATCCTGATGCTTATCACATTGTAAAGACAGATGAAATTGCTCAATGGAGACACCTGTCGTTTGCACTTTATTGGTTATATAAGAAACTGTCCCCAGACTTTGTTCCTATTCAAACTAAAAACGTTGAAGTAGGATCTGAACCTTCTTCACTTACCAAACTTCATTTCGTGAAGTTTTCACCTGATGGGGAAAAGATTGTTTTTGGTGTTGAACATGATCTTTATGTTCAGGACCTTAAAACCATGTCCATAGACCGTATAACTACCTCTGGTAGTAAAGATATCTTCAACGGGAAACCTGATTGGGTTTATGAAGAAGAAATCTTAAGCTCCGATAATATAATAAGGTGGTCTCCAGATAACAAAAATATTGTTTATGGTGTTGTTAATGATACTGGAGTAATGGAATACGAGATCGATTATTATATAAAAGATGTTGAAACTATAGGTATGAACTACCAACAAGAAACAGATCATACTGTGGACAATGTTAATCAATATCCAACAAGAAAATATATTAACTACCCCAAACCAGGTACCAAAATACCTCAACTTACATTAAAGGTATATAACTTGGAAGAGAAAAAATCTAAAAATCTTTCTCTTGACATTGACACTGAGTTTATTTTGTATGACTTAGATTTCATTACAGATAAGCAATTGATTCTTAAGATTACTGATAGAAGTAGCAGAATACAAGATAAGTATGTTCTTGATGTGACCCAAAATAGTAAAAAGAAGGTAGATACCTTGGACGCCAACAAATTTGGTGGTTGGATTGATAAGTATTCTCCAATTACAGTTATTGATGATGGCTACGTTGATAAAACAGTTATTAATAATCGTACACACCTTGTCTATTACGCTCATGCTGAAGATACCGAGTACAAAACTCTTACGGACTCTGGTGATTGGGATATTTTATCTAATGCTCCTGTTGTTTATGAACCAAACGAGAAAGTACTCTTCACATTGGCCAATATTAAAGGTCCTATGGATACACATGTAATCATGGTCGATCTTGAAGGTAAGTATACGGTTTTAGAAGAGAACTCAGAAGGTAAATACGACTTCAAAGCGGATAAAAATGCTCAATTCATACTTTTGGAGTATTCTGGACCTAAAAGCCCTTGGCAAAAAATTGTGAACACAGCTGAAATTAATTCAGATAACAAGGATTACTTGAAATCAATACCTATGTTCAGTGGATTCAAGAATTCGATGACAAAATCTGCGCAGTATAACTTACCCACTAAATTATTTAAAACCATTACGATAAATAACATCAAAGTAAATGTTAAAGAGATTCTTCCTCCAAACTTTGACCCCAAGTCAAAGAGGAAGTATCCAATTCTTGTAAATGCATACGGTGGTCCTGGTTCTCAAGCTATATGGAAGCAGGACTTCTATGGATTTGAAGAAATTGTGAGTACAAGTTTAGATGCTATTGTGCTTATCATTGATCCTCGTGGAACTGATGGGTTTGGATGGGGTTCAAAGTCAGCCGCTACTGATAAACTTGGTTACTGGGAAGCAAGAGATATAACGACCGTTGTTGGTGATTATGTAAAAAAGAATAAGCATTTGATCAACAAAGATGCGGTTGCTATTTGGGGCTGGTCATACGGTGGATTTGTTACATTGAAGACTTTGGAGTTCGATAAAGGTAATGTTTTCAAATTTGGTATGGCAGTTGCTCCTGTGACAAACTTTCTCTTTTATAATGCATTTTATACTGAACGGTATATGGGCATTCCTAAAGACAATGATCATTATCGGACTGATTCTTTAATAAAAAACACCGAGGGGTTCAAAGACATCACCCGGTTTCTTGTAATGCACGGAACAGCCGATGATAATGTCCATCTTCAAAACCTGTTATGGTTATTGGATAATTTGAACCGTGATGGGATTGAAAATTATGATGTTCAATTCTTTCCTGATAGCGACCATGCCATATACTACCATAATTCTGAAGTGATTATCTACGACAAGTTACTTCATTGGTTGAAAGATGCATTTACTGGTAAATTTAATGACTTTTTGTAGACTTTTTTAATATACTTTTGCGGTTATTTTTTTTTGCAGCCAAAATTTATGCAAGACCATCGTTGCGCGCACGACCTCATCTTATAATTTTCGCATCGCATCTCAGAAATTTTTCAATCAAGATGGCTAAAATAAGTAAAGCTACCAGAAAGTTTCAAAAGAAACACTTGAAACATACTCTTGATCATAGAAAAGAGGTACAGAAAAATAACAAGAAGATTGCTTCTCGTAAGAGAAAGCCTTCTTCTTCTACCGAAGAACCTTCAGCAGCTAAACTGAAAGAAGTATTTGAAGATATGTCAGTTGAAGACTTCTTTGAAGGTGGTTTTGAAGTCCCTAAACCTAAAAAAGGAACCAAAGAAACAAAAGAATCCAGCGAAGAAGAAGAACTGTCTGAAGAGGAAGATGCCGAAGATTTAGAAGAAAATATCAAATCTTTACAAGAAAAAGATCCAGAATTTTACAAGTATTTACAACATAATGATAAAGATTTATTAGATTTCGAAGCTTCCAACCCATTGGATGCCATTTCAGAAGACGAAAGTGAAGAGGAAGAAGAAGCCGAAGAAGGACAAGAAGAACAAGAAGCTCCTCAAGTTCAAAAAACTGAAATCACCATGAAACTTGTTAAATCATGGGAGAAAGAACTTTCTACTAAACCTTCCCCTAAAGTAATCAGACAAGTATGCATTGCATTTAAAGCAGCCATTAATGTTAACAAAGATTCAAACGAATATAAATATGTCGTTACCGATCCAAAAGCATTCAACCAATTAATGTTGATGGCTTTAAAGAAATTACCTGAAGCTATTCAAAAATTAATCAAATATAAGACTGGACCAAACGGAGTTAGAGTAATTCCACAAAAGAATCAATACCTTAGTCAAATATCAGCTATCTTAAAATCCCATGCAGGTTCATTTATAACACTTTTAGATGATATTAACAATGTTGAAACTGCTACTTTGGTTTTGTTCTCTTTACAAGAAGTATTCCCATTTTACATTTCTTTCAGAAGATTGCTTAAAGAATTAATTTCTTCAGTTGTTAACATTTGGTCTTCAACAACCGAAACTGATATTCAAATTGCTACTTTTGCCTTTTTAAATAATGTTTCAAAAGAATTTCCAAAATCAATTTTAGAAACCATATTGAAACAAAGTTACTCAATTTTCTTAAAGAATTCAAGAAAAACCAATTTCTTTACTATGCCATTATTAAACTTCTGTAAAAATTCCGCTGCCGAATTATATGGTATTGATGAAACTTTATCATATCAAGTAGGATTTGAATACGTTAGACAATTGGCTATTCATTTAAGAAATAGTATCAGTGCTACTTCAAATGCTAAAGAAGGTTATAAAACCATATATAATTGGCAATATTGTCATTCTTTAGATTTCTGGTCAAGAGTTTTATCTCAACATTGTAACCCAGAAAAGGAACTTGTAAATCATAAAAATAAAGAAAGTCCTTTAAGACAATTAATTTATCCATTAGTTCAAGTAACTTTAGGTGCAATTAGATTGATTCCTACTGCTCAATTCTTCCCACTTAGATTTTATTTAATCAGATCATTAATTCGTTTATCACAATCAACTGGTGTATTTATTCCAATTTTCCCATTAATTTCAGAAATTTTAAATTCCACTGCAATTACTAAAAATGCTAAAAGAGATAATTTACCACCATTTGATTTTGAAACAAATATCAGAGTTAACCAACAATATCTTGGAACTAAAGTTTATCAAGATGGTATATTTGAACAATTCATAGAATTAGCTAATGAATTCTTTGTATTATATTGTAAAAATATTGCATTCCCCGAATTAGTTACCCCAGCTATAATTACTTTAAGAAGATTTATCAAGAAGAGTAAAACTGTTAAATTTAATAAACAATTAAGTCAATTAGTTGAAAAATTAAATGAAAATGCTAAATTTATTAGCGGTAAAAGATCAAATGTAGAATATGGACCTTCAAATAAACAAGAAGTTCAAATGTTCCTTAGTGATTTTGATTGGGATAAAACTCCTTTAGGTCAATATGTTGTTGTTCAAAGACAATTGAAAGAAGCTAAATTGAAATTATTAAGAGAAGCCATTGAAGAAGAAGAAGCAGCAAAAGCTAGAAAGAAGCAAGAAGATGAAGATGAATCAGAAATGGAAATTGATAGTGATAGTAGTGATGAAGAGTAAACTTTTAACTCATAAGTAATACACAAAAATACACGAAATTATAATGTAAAATAAATCGTCATCATCTATATATTTACTTTTTATTTATCTACGAATCAATAGGAATAAAATTCCCTACTATACAACTAGGAATATTGTATCGATCTCTCCGTATAGTAAAGCTAAAACAACAGCTTTTCCTTTTAATACCATCTCTTGTTCTTAAATTACAACTTGTAAGAACGGCTTTTTGACCTTTATCAAATGCAATTGCCCCATATTTTTCCCAAAAATTTACAGCACTTTCTTCACTCATTAATTCATAAATAGCCAATTTACCATCTTTTAAGTCGTCAGTGGTAACACCGACTAATGATGCAAATTCTTTATTACCTCTATATATTTCACCAGTTCTTCTCCAAAGACATGCAGGAATAGCCATAGATGTAAATACTCGATCATAATCAAGTAACATTCTTTCGAAACTTTCTTCAACTAAAACCAAATCAACATCTTTTAATGTTCTAGCAATAGCTCTAAATGCAGGCCTAAACACCGAAAGCGGCTTTAAAATCCGCTGTCTGGAAGTACTATTCATATAATTATCCATATAATTTTGAAGACGGGCATACCCTTTAGCATAATTATATGGTTGTAAGAGCCCTGCTTCCAACTTAGCTTTAATAACTTGTTTTAATCTTTCCTCTGGTGAAATTTCTGTCGTTGGATCAGCAGCTGTAAGAAAGAATTTATCTCTGGCAGAATCTGAAATTACCGGCTGATGTGATACATCTTTAGTAGCAGCAGCATCTGCATTTGCAGATTGATTTTGAGCTTGATTCTGCGTTTGTTGACCTGAAAATTGGGGGAATGCCGAAGTGTTTGGTGAAAATGAAAGAATATTATTCAAGTTTTCTTGATTATTATTCATACCAAAGTTTAGCATTGGATCTGTTTGCAGTGAATCTTCATTTAAAGCACCATTAACAAGATCTGGATCATCAATCATTGACAAGAAATCATTAAGTGAACTAAACTCACTACCTGCATGTTCAGAGTAGAAAAATGGTTCATGGTTATACGGTAAAGTTTGAGAGAGCACTGATTTATAAGGTTTTGTACCAGGCGTCGAAGGATTTTGTAGTGCAGAATTAGCCATAGAGCCCTGAGTTGGCATTGGAGCACCACCCATGGCTGTAGAAGGCATATTGGGTACGGTAGTATTAGGAGCCATAACCGGAGCATGAAAGGGAGGACTTTGTGAGTGCGACGGCACAGGACTTGAGTCGCTTTTGGCCATCGATTGGGCCTTTTTACGTTGACGAGGATTCGACGGTTCATCATAACATAAATGGCCTATACCTCTTTTGATACACCGTTGACATGGTCTTGAATCATCACATATCATATGAGATCTTCTGCAATAAACACAAGCGATTTCCACCTTCTTTTTCCGTCTCTTTTGTGGCTTTTGCTTCGAATCCTCTTCGGACGAAGTGTTGCCATTGGTAGATGAGGTATTATTGATGGAGTGATGATTTGTTTGAGCCGTTTGAGAACTTTCAGGATTTGAATTATCCGTGGGTTCAGTTTTGATCATTCTTATATCATGGAACTTTTTCGATCTGATAGGAAAGGATTTTAATCAATAAACTTGGAAAAGCAACGAAATCTAAGCTTCAGGGGACTTTGCTTAAATTGTCTTGAAACTATTTGTCAGTGTTTCTCTCGCAATATGCTTGAGGGAATAGTGGTTTTAGCACGCCCAATTATTGAGAGCGTATTATTTCAGACGCATTACCCAAAAGAGAATTTTGTGGAGTGGTTCCGGTGAGGACCGGGAAGGAAGAAGGTGAAAAAGTCCGTAACTGCGACAAGAAAGTCCGAAGTTGATGTGTATATTAAAGTAAATGCTGGTCGATGGTTGAAGCTGAAGATATTGATCGAGTATCTGATTGCAGAGGAGGTGAATTCACTATTGGGGTTGAAAATTGCGATTGGGAAGTATAAAAAGTAGCCACACTAGAGCCAGATATTGAAGCTGTTGAAGGTTCCTGTAATGTCCGACTAGACGTAAGCAATTGCAGAGATCCAGATGAAGGGGCTGAAGAAAGTACCGGAGCCGAAGTGGTAAATGGAGGGGATAATGGTTGGGCAGCAGCTTTTGCTGTGGTTCCCGGAGAGTTTAGGGTAGTATCTAATGATTTATCTGCTAAATTAGCTCGGTAAGAATGAATAGAGTGGCTTTGAATGGACTTTAAAGATTCTATACTTCCTTCGTAATGTCTCCGATCATCTACTTGGTCTGTTTCAGATGTCTCAAGTTGTAACAGACTACCTTCAACTAGAAGCGGTTGCTGTCCCGCAGCATGCCCCGCTCTCTCTAAGCGTGAGTGCCCCACTAACCGACCCAACTCTTGGCCATCACTAATATTAACCCCATGGGCACCTAATTCATGTTCTCCATATCCTAAGGTCCCCTCTTCTTCTAAAGGAGCTCCTTCATCCACGTCTGGCCCCACATACTCTAATGATGACTCATATAAACTCTGTCTTTCAAACACATCTGTACTACCATAATTAGCTTGTCCTGCAAGTAATACGGAGTTTTTCTTACTGACCGAATGGTTACATAATGGGCATTTGCGTTTAAAATTAATGAGCCAATTACTTAAACAATTTTCATGGAAAAAATGCTTACATTCAAGTATAAGCACCCGAGATTTCAATGGTTTAAACTTGCCTAAACATATAGAACACTTAAACGTTGGGTAAAAATCTCTGTTCATAACTAAAATATTTAATTTGTCAGTATAATCAATGACATTAACACCATTAATATGGAAATTATTCATCGTTGAATTCGATGAAGATGGCGTTGGTTTAGTTGATTGCACTAAACTCGATGACGATGATGACATATCTGAAGTCGATGTTGAAGGTGATAAATCATTCACAAGGAGATCAGTTTGGTTAGTGAGTTGTAAATATTCATAGAAATTCTTGTAATATACAAGATGATTACGATTATAAATATATACGGGTAAAGTCTTCACGAGACGTTCACTAGACTTGTTTGTCTGTATTCTTCTACACCCTTGTACCATCTGAATCATGCAGTAAAAGAAAAGAATTATCAACGGTGGGGAAAGCACCATAGAGATAATGATATTGATCCAACTGCCCAATGATAAGGTTCGAACCGAGAGTGTATAACCCGCATCCTTATGATGTTCTAGAAGCTCATAAGCTTCATTGGCGATAAAGAGAATCGGGATACGAAGCGTATGATCTTCGTTAAAATAGCTTGAGTACATGGTGATGAGACCCTTACCTGGTTCATCATTGGCGATGATAATAGCACTGGGTCCGATTTTAGAGTCAAGAATGTTATTCACTTTTTCTACAAACGTACAATCCCCCCGAAGAACTATAAGGATTTTATCTTTAAGGCTTTCATCTTGGGGGATTGGTGCACAGGCCTTATTTGGCAAAATATGGTACAGACTTCGAAGTTCTTCATTGATAATTGGACTAAATGAAGCGTAACGTCCTTCCATATTGAATGTTTCCACGTGATCTGTGGAGGTGACATTCAATTCTAGCTGGCAGTCGATGGGGAAAATGGAGTTGATCATATTATTTATGGGGTAGTTAATATCGTCCATAGGGTCGCTTATGTGCAAAAGATGGTCTGTTTTTATCGTATCCCTTGTAACATGTTCATTTTTTTGTTGGAAAATCAAACTTTTGAGCTCTTTAAGCGAGTTTTTAGTGAGGTATAATGCATCTTTTAGGTGGATTTGAGATCCGCACCTGTCATTGATATAGATTATGAGGAAAAACAAGCAAATACAAGCGCCAAACTTCACCTGAGACATTTTCAGAGGTAACATAATGATATGAGGTTGTTGGAGGTATACTTCACTAGCAGAAGTTTTGGAGAAAAATGAAGTTATTTGTTTAAGGAGAAAGATTAGTGATGTGGGATCAGACCTCGCGATTTGGTTTATTTGTGTGCAGGACTATGTCTGCGAGCGCTGGCGGGAGCGCTGGCGGGAGCGGTGGGCGGTGGTGGTACGGGCTTTGTGCGGGTATGGTGGTGTGACTATTGGGGGTGTTGTACAGTTATTTGAATGGTATGGGTTTGGATTGCAGGATAATTGCAGCTTGGGGCATATAATACACCACAATGAGTGACACTATAGTCAAAAATGTGTGAAAGTACGTCAGACAATAGTGGTTTCGCTTTAGTTAAATTTTATACCGCTCATAGTCTCATATTCTAGGTTCGCTCCACAGTCACCCTGCTCCAACAACACTAACCATTACCTTTCTACTATTTAAATAATACAGAACCTTTTATTTAAACCTATGCATATCCGCCATGCCTGAGTAGCCATAACCCGCCAAACCATAGTATGCCTAACCATGCCCAAATCAAATCCACTTGGCTGCGCAGGCCGGCTTATTCAATCTCGCCAGAGTGGGGCGGGGCCGTACCAATAAATGGCCAGTGAGTGTGCACTATAAAATGAAATGTGTGCAACACTTGCAACCTATATACACCTCTCGTACAACCTTGTAAAGTCCAAAGTAATAACCTAAAACTATAAATTTAGTCTAGACATTGAAATTATCTTTGATGTTACCTTTATTTTTTCTTAACCATGGCCAAATTAAGCTTTTAAAGCAGGCATTCCGGTAATTTTGCAGCAAAATCTCGCAACCATTGTTTCAAAACCAGGTTTGTTATCTTTTTAAAGGGGATGAAAACTGTTATAAATTTTAAATATTTTGTTCAAATATTTAATTATGTTAGTTGGTTAGTACATTGCTTGAATCGAAACTTTTGTTAAGGAAGTATGTAATTATCGTTAAAATTGAAGGTTTTATGGGGGTTTAAAAATAGTTTTTTGCAGCCATTGCAAAAACCTATTTAAATTTGTGTATTAATTTAAAAAAACTATATTTGGAAACAATATTAGGGAAGTATGATTCAGCAATGAATTCACAACTTATAATGCTTTTTAGGATCAGATAGAAGTCTTGTGTAGCATTTTAGGGAAGACTAAATGTTTGGCCAAATTTTGAAGATTCTCAAAAAGCCCACAATATGCCAAATTTCATAATTTTGGTCTCTAATAACAATTTATACACAATATATGAATCATATGAGATACTGGATTTCAATACTAGCCTTTTCTTTTCTGATATATTCAAGTAAATATAATTTTTATCCTTTTGGACCCCCAAAATTCTTCCAAAATTTAACAAATTCGGCTAAAATAAGTATACAAGCCACGTATAACAATTAAATAATACTTTGATTACTCAAATACAACCACTGAATACTCTAAACACTCTCCAACCCCAAAATAACACTTCTTCAGTAAACCAAAATCACTTCGGCGTTAAGGTTAAGCTCAGTTCCAGACCGAGCCGACAGGTCGAAAATCCCGCTCCCCGTTTAGAGTTGTATGCCTGGTCGAAACGATTATTGTTTGTAGCGATTATAACCATAACCCTGAATCCTAAACCGATAATAATCGATACAAGGGTACCACAACCATTTAAAAAAGAGTTAAAATTTCAAATTTCTTAATTTACATAATGCGTTTATTCTATTTACACTAATTCGTACATAATTATTAATTTAGTGTGATATAATTTAAAATACTTCACCTAATTTTAATCTTGGAGCTATATTCATTGATATTAATTCTTGGAATAATAATTTAGCAGCATAAGGTATAGTCATTCTAATGACATTTTCACTACTCTTACAAGAAGTACACCAACTATTATAACCCATTAATCCACATTTATTACAAACATCAACTTCAAAAGCATCTGATGATAACATTAATCTTTCTAATAATAATTGAGATGCACCATATGCAATAACACAATCTCTTTCCATTTCCCCCAATCTTAACCCACCATCTCTTGATCTACCTTCAGTTGGTTGTCTTGTAAGTACAGCTCTTGGACCTCTAGCTCTAGCATGCATTTTATCAAGAACCATATGTTTTAATTTTTGATAATAAATTGGTCCAAAAAATATATAAGCTTGTAAACATTCACCAGTAATACCTGAATATAACATATCTTTACCACTATAATTGAATCCATTTTTGACTAATACATCAGACATTTCTTCTAAATCAGAACCTCCAAAACAAGTACCATATTCTAATGAACCATTTAAAACACCTGCTTTCCCACTAATTAATTCAATCATTTTACCAACTGTCATTCTACTTGGGAACCCATGTGGATTCATAATAATATCTGGTGAAATCCCTTGATCATTAAATGGTAAATCTTCTTGTTGAACAATAATACCACAAACACCTTTTTGTCCATGTCTTGAAGAAAATTTATCACCTAATTCAGGACGTCTTGTTTGTCTTAATAAGACTTTAATTAAAGCTTGATCATTATCACCTACAGACATCATCACTTGATCAACATATGAAGGTTCGGGTCCTTTATAATAAGCAGGAGTTTCTCTGAAGCTTTCACCTGGTGTTGGTGTACTATTGGCATCAGCATTTGTTACTGAATCGCCTGCATTTGTTGGAACACATTTATTAACAAACACTTGTCCATTAACTAATTTGGTACCAACTTCACCTAAACCATCAGGTCCTAAAGATGCATGTGGTGGGATTGGTTCATTATTTTCATCAACTCTCATACCACTTAATATATCCTTAGTATGATTTGGATATCTTTTAAGAGTTACTGTATTCTTTCTTAAAACTTGACATCTACCAAATCCTCTATCAATTGATGATTTATTTAAAACTAAAGCATCTTCAATATCATAACCTGAATATGACATAACTGCAACAGTTGCATTTTGACCCGCAGGTAATTTATCATAATCAATTAATTCAATGGTTTTAGTTTTAACCATTGGTTGTTGAGGATAGACCATAAGGTATAATAAAGTATCAATTCTTCTAAATTGATTATAACCAATAGCACCAATTGCTTGTTTACCCATCGCACATTGATAAGTATTTCTTGGAGATTGATTATGATGAGGATAAGGAATTAAACCAGCTACGGCACCTAATACAGTAAATGGTTCTATTTCAAGATGTGTAATATTCTTTTTAGTAACATCCAAAAGGTCACTTTCATAAATTGCAATTAATGAATCATTTTCTTCATTAACATCAAGATATTCAACTAATCCATGTTTTAAGAAATCATCAAACCCCCATTCACCAGCTTGTAATTTTACTAAATGTTTAGCTTTAACCTTTGATTTATTATCATTGTCAACAATAATAAGTGGTCTACAAATTCTACCACCATCAGTTGCAATATGAACTGATCTTTGATGAATATTTGTATAAATTGAAATAAATGCAGAAATCTTACCTGATCTACGTAAGTTACGGAAATCAGTAACAAACTTACCAGGGAATCTAGTAGTACCAACTAATGTACCATTTAAATAAACTCCATAATTACCTTCTGAATGTAATGTTGAAGAATCTATTTCAAGAATATCTTCACAACCCAAAAAGTAACATAATTTTCTAATTGGATCTTCTTCATCATCAGTAGTAATATGGGTCATTAAAGCTAAATTTTTAACTAAACCACAAGCTTCCCCTTCTGGAGTATCAGATGTACATAACATACCAAATTGTGAAGGTTGTAAAGCTCTAGGACCAGAGACTTTACGAGATTTTTCAAATTGTGATGAAATTCTGGTCATCATTCCTAATGCAGAAATATATGATAATCTTGATAAAACATGAGTAACCCCAGCTCTTTCCATTTTAAATCTTTTTAATGACCAATTTCCAGTAGAAATTGCTCTATTCATCCCCATGGTAATATTATTTGAATGAATATTAATCGATAAAAGGGCATCAAATTCAGAAGCTCTACTTGGTTTTTTCAAAATTTTATCAATATTAGCTTTAAAATCACTATTGAATTTTTTAAATAAATCTTCAAATAAAAGTGACATTAATTGACCTGCTAATTCCAATCTTTTATTACCAACGTAATCTCTATCATCAACCATCTTTGGATTATCCATAGTCATTAAAACCCTACGAGTCATCATGGCAATATAAAGAGCTTTTTCTCTAAATTGTAAATCAGAAACAGTTATATGAGCAATTATAGTAGTAGCTATAGCTTCAATCCCTTCTTGTAATTGAGATAATTTAGGTGCACCAGCTCTTCTTATGGTTTTAACTCTTTTACCAACATAATTTAATGCTTGTTGTTGAGTAAAAATTTCAAGTTTGGCAGCTTCTTCAAAATTAATTGCAAAAAGATCTTGATAATTTGAATCATCACCACAAACTAATTGTAAGATTTCTAAATCAGAAATGATTCCAGCAGCTTTTAATATAATAACAATCGGAATATCTTCAGAAATCGAATTATGTTTAAGATAAATCTTATCATTTTTTGTTATAACATAAGTTTTAGATTTACGTTCATGAGTAGATGAGGTAACAGAAGCTTGAACTATTGCCTTTTTCTCATCAGCTTCAACGATGATTCTATTTTTGGATAATTGTTCTTGCACTAAAATAACTTTTTCAGTACCATTAACAATAAAATAACCACCAGGATCTAAAGGACATTCATCATATTTGGCCATTTGTTTCTCATCGATACCATCTAAAATACATTTATTTGATCTCAACATAATTGGCATTCTTCCGATCTCCAAATCTCTATGAACAATAATCTTTCTTCCTCTTGTATATTCAACATCAACATAAATTGGTGCCGAATATGTTAAATCTCTTAATCTACAATCATGAGGTGGTAAATTAACATCTTTTGATGATTTTGATGACAGTTTTTGACCTACTCGAATGTCCAAATACTTTAAATAGAAATCTTGATCGACATCGGAAAGAACAAGTTCGTTGGCCTTGATAATCTTCTTTAAATCAACATCAACAAAATAATTAAAAGAATCAAGATGCTGTTTAACTAAACCTTTAACTTTCAAAAATGCTGGTAAAAGATTCCATTTATCTTCAGCAGTATTGATGGCATCAGTTAATTTCTTCCCCTTGTAAACTTCATTCAACAACGGCAGAAACGAATCCCCTTTGTCTTCAATATCTTCTGCTTTTCTCTTGGGTGGTCCCATTTGATTTGTAAGAATAATTTTTTTTTTCAAATCTCATCTACATGCGATGCGACATTGAAATCCTCAACCTTGTCGCAGTTTGAAAATTTACATGGCTTCAACTAATCTATTTAAACAAACAGTTATAGATCATCTTGAAGGTCTTGATAATTCTGTTCAGTCTAGGTTATATGAGGCCCCTGCAACATGTCTTTCCATTTATCGTTTATTACATCCCATCGCTAAATTTTATATCATGAGTATGCTATTCCATGAAAAACCAATCCAATTAAAAGATCTTGATAAATGGTGTAAACCTAGTGCTAAAGTATACCAGCAAGAATCATTAAACCAGATGAGATCTTTACACTTGATAGAGTTGGATAAATCTGGACAATTTATACGATTACATCCAACTTTTAGAAAAAACTTTCGAGACTGTTTAACTGGGAACCAAGCACCAGATTCCTTTGGGAATTTAAATCTTTCAATCGATAAACATCATGTTGATTTGAAGTTCTTGGACACATTTGCATCGACTAAATGGGAAACCATTTTACACTTTATGGTGGGGACTGAATTGTCAAATACACCATCTCAATCAGTATTACAATTACTTAAATCGGGTGGTTTAATGGAAGGTGATACTAGATATCCAAGACAGATGAAAATTACAAACGTTGGATTCCAGTTTCTTCTTCAAGATATAAATGCACAAATATGGACACTTTTACTTCAATATTTAAACCTTACACTTGAATTAAGAATGGATGCTGTTGATGTTTTAAATTTCATTTTCATGCTAGGTTCTTTAGAATTAGGAAGAAGTTATAGCGTACTGGCATTAAGTGACACACAGGTGAAAATGTTGGCAGATCTTCGAGATTATGGATTAGTTTATCAACGATCGGTTAATTCAGATCGGTTTTACCCAACCAGATTAGCTACCACTCTTACCTCTGATGCGGACTCTCTTCAAACAACACCATCCATGGCGATGGATAAAGCTCTGGAAGCTTCTTCGCCTGATGATAAGCAAACGGGTTCGATTATTATTGAAACCAATTTCAAGTTATATGCTTATACCCAAAGTCCATTAGAAATAGCTATTTTGAATTTATTTGTCCTGATGAAAACTAGGTTTGCTAATATGGTTTTGGGTCAAATAACAAGAGAATCCATTAGAAATGCATTGTCTAATGGTATTACTGCTGAACAAATAATTAAGTTTTTGGAAACGCATGCACATCCACAAATGAGGATGTTTGCACAGGAAAAACTTGATAAAAAAATTGAATTTGATGCCAGTAATAATATTAAAACAGGCGCAAGTAATGGAGGTGAACATAGATTAGAGATTTTACCACCTAATGTAGTTGATCAAATTAAATTATGGCAACTTGAATTAGATAGAATTCAAAGTTTTGAAGGGTACTTATTTAAAGAATTTTCAAATCAAAAAGAGTATGAAATTCTTCGTAATTATGCTAGTGAAATTGGAGTTTTATTATGGCTGGATGATAAGAAGAGGCTATTTTTTGTAACTAAAAATGGAGTCAGACAAGTTAGTGATTATGGAAGAAGAAAGTTTCATTAATTATATTTATATACAAGGTATCAATAATCTATATACATTTAATATCAACCAGAACACAGTTCACAATGTTCTCTATCTTCGATTTTACACTCAATTACTTTATCATCATGAATATTGTACTTGGGCTTTTTCTGATCCTTAACATCATCAAGTACCAAAGTCCCTTTATGAGCATCATATTGTTTTCTCTTTATTGCTCTAGGACTAGGTTTTACTGAGCTCTCTTTACTTGATGCAGAACTATCAACTGTAAATTGAATGGCTTTAGATGCGGCTTGGGTTCTTAAATAATACATTCCAGTTTTAAGACCCTTCTTCCATGAATAAAAGTGGCAACTTGTTAGTTTACCAAAAGTTGGTTCCTTCATATAAATATTCATACTTTGCAGTTGATCAATGAATTTTGCTCTATCTGATGCCATATCAATTATTTGACGTTGAGGAATTTCCCATACTGTTTTATATAGTTCCTTTATCTGTTGAGGAATTTCGGGTATTTCTTGAATAGATCCATCACAAAGAAGGATTTGATCTTTCATGTTTTTATCCCAAAGACCTAATTCCATAAGATCTTTAATAAGATATTTATTTACAATTTGAAATTCTCCTGATCTAACTCTACGGGTATAAATATTCGAGGTGAATGGTTCAAAGCATTCATTATATCCTAAGATTTGGGAAGTAGAAGCAGTTGGCATAGGTGCAACTAATAGTGAATTCCGAAGCCCATGTATTTTCACTGCTTCTTTTAATTGATGCCAATCATTATATAAGTCTGAAGGTTTGTGGTTCCATAAATCGAATTGTAAATTACCATATGAAGCTGGAGAACCTTTAAATGATTCATAAGCACCATAAATCTTTGCCAATTCAACAGAATTTTCAATTGCTGCATGATAAATGGTTTCGAAAATTTGAATATTTAAAAGTTTTGCTTCATCTGAAGTAAAAGGTAATCTTAAAAGAGCAAATGCATCTGCTAATCCTTGGACTCCAATAGCTATAGGTCTATTTTTTAAATTTGACCTTTCAGCAGATTCAATTGGATATTTTGTGATATCAATTACACGATCTAAATTTGCTGCTAAAACTTTAGTTACTTTATGAAGCGATACCAAATCAAATTTTAAGTCATCTTCAGTTTCTTTTACAAATGAAGGTAATGCAATAGACCCAAGATTACAAACTGCTGTTTCTTCAGGGGAAGAGTATTCGATAATTTCACAACAAAGATTTGATGATTTTATAGTCCCAAGATTTTTTTGGTTCGATTTAGAATTACAAGCATCTTTATAAAGCATATAAGGACCACCAGTTTCAGTTTGGGATTCTAAAATACTTGACCAAAGTTTATGGGCTTTAATTGTCTTCAAAGCTTTCCCTTCACGCTCATACTTTTCATATAACTCTACAAACTCATCTCCATATACATCACTAAGTCCGGGGCAAGTATCTTCACTGAATAATGACCAATCCCGATCTGCTTCAACTCTTTTCATGAACAAATCAGGTACCCAAAGACCATAGAAAAGATCACGTGCACGCATCTCTTCATTACCATAGTTCTTACGTAAATCTAATACGTCAAATATATCTGAATGCCAAGGTTCAACATAAATAGCAAAAGCACCTGGTCTCTTGTTACCACCTTGGTCCACGTATCTAGCTGTATTGTTAAATACACGTAACATAGGCACTAGCCCACTAGACTTCCCATTGGGGTTGATTTTGGTTCCATTAGCACGGATATTATGTACATGAAGGCCAATTCCACCCGAACTTTTAGATATCATGGCCGTTTTGTGTAAGGTCTTATAAATCCCATCAATAGAATCACTTTCCATTGCCAATAAAAAGCAAGAACTAAGATAATTGTAATTGGTACCAGCATTGAAAAGCGTAGGAGAGGCATGTATAAAGTACTTTTGAGACATAAAATCATATGTCTCAATTACAGCATCTAAGCCATTCATCTCCACCTTATCGGTAGCAACTCCGTGGATACCAATAGCTACTCTCATAAACATATATTGAGGAGTTTCCATAATTATGTCATCATCTTGAAGAAGATAAGATTTCTCTAAGGTCTTAACACCAAAATAAGACAAATCCATGTCTCTTTCTGCAACAATGGCTTCATCAAGTTGCTCTTTATGTTTATTAACGAACTCGTAAACTTGCTTTGATACTAGCGGTAAAGATCTTAGGTGTAGCCTACTGATATTATCTGAGAAAGGCCCGCCTACCTGCTTCTGTATGAGCAGTGTTTGAATTCTTCCACCTAATAATCCGAAATCTGGATGAGAGACCGTTTTTGATGCCAACAGTTCAGCAGTGAAACTTATCAACTCATTTGTATCAATTTCCGCTGGAAGATGGCTAATAAGGCTGGTTGCAAAATTCGCAAGTTGTGACTTTTGAAGATCTAAATCTTTTGCTCGAGGTTCTAAAAAAGATAGAAGTTTCTGGGGATCAAAAGGTTCTTTTGAAGTCCCATTAACCACAACAGGAGTGTTTTGTGTCATAATTAACTCTCTATAAGATTACTTATTAATGAGTGAAAAAAAAAGCTCTCGCGGACTGCGATTTTCTAGTAATGATTAGCAGATTAACATCTTCAACACTATTACGAACAGCCCGAAGTGATAACTATAGATGGATTCATAGCACATCAACACTCCTTAAGGTCCAAGCGGTATCGAAATCGAAATCAAGTGCTCAAAATAGGTTCAGTAAGAAATTTGACAAGCCTAGATTTGAAAAACCCAAGACTGAAAAATTTGTAAAGAAGAGAATTATCAGATTTGAACTTGAACAATTTACACCCAAAGCCCAAGAAGCCTTGAAATCAATAATAGATAAAGTAAGACAGGAGAATCCCAATTTCCATGTTAAAGCCATTAAAAATGGGAAATTAACTGCTTCAAATCTTGTAGATATTATAAATAATCTCGACTCAAAGCAAGGTATTTTATTCTTACCTAATTCTAATGGACAATCATTGGTAAAACAAGTTAGTTCCAAGGATATGATTGACGCTTATTCGTTGGAATTAGCGAAAATTAGAGAGGAAGAATTACTTCAAAGTGGTAGTATAGCTGCACTTAAATCAGTTCAACAACGTGAAAAAGCAGATAAAAAGAAGTCTTCTAACAAAATTATCACTATTAAATGGAGTATAAGTATGGGTGATTTAAATAATCAAAAAAAGGCGGAGATTCTTAAAAGAGCTTCAAAAGGTGAAAAGTTTCTGATTTATCTAGATGGAAGAAGAACAAATTATAGAAGAGCAAATGCAGAACTTCTTAAAGATGAGTCAGAAACTGTTGATATTGAACATATTGATGTAGAAGAATTGAAGTTGGATCCTATTGAAGCAAGAAGAAGACAACTTATTCTTGAGGAGATTACAACTATTTTAGAAGAAGCAGAAATCAAGGCAGAATTTTCCGGTGCTATAGATAGAATTTTAATTATTAGTTGTTTACCAAAGGTAGTCACTAAACCACAAGAGTCGAAAAAAGTACCAGAAAAGAAGCAGAAACAAAAACAACGGAAAGAACAAAAACCTAAACCAAAAATTAATGAAGAAGATTTAGACAGTTTATACCTGTTTAAGATCGAAGATTAGAGAGAGATGATGATTATTATTCTTGTATATATGCTATTTAAACACCCTGTTAATGAATAAGGACTTTAGCGCAAACCATTGCTCGTTAGACCTCACACGATACTACCATACCCTCTTATCAGAGATCTTCCTCTATCCAGAGATCTACCTCTATCGGTCAGATTTCTCCCTCTCTCAAGAACACCTTCCCTATCGGCATACCTTGTTTGCCGTAATTTTCTCACTTTATACCCGTACAAGTGACCATCGATTAAATTATCAACTGTAGGATAATTAATTAATTTTTTAACTTCTTTCTGATCTAACCGATAATTATTGATTACAGAACTAGCTAATTTATAAAGAGTCTCATCTTCATCCAACATTTCTCCATCATAATTGAATTCTTCATTATTCAAATCCTCAGTGATGGGGAATAATTGTGAAGGCTCTTCTTCTAGAGAACTTATTGATGAATTAGTTGGTGAAAGAATATTTTTAGGAGACCCAGAAAATATACCTTTAGTTGATGGACCATATGAAATAGATGGTGCATATAATGATTCAGAACCAATGGTTCCAGTTTCAATCAGAGGTCTATGATCAGAACCAAGCGATAACCAGTATTTTTGAGTTCCATCATAATTATATCTTAACCCTTGATTGATTTTCTTCATTCTGGCCTTTGAAGTAGGATGATGAATCATTGCATTGACCGAATCAAATGTACGGTAATCCTTATAATAATCCCCATAAAAGGTTAATTTGAAATCTTGAATTAAATCCTTAATTCCAAACATATCTCTTACAG